>OY728166.1:1296113118-1297336054 GCA_963277665.1 Viscum album
GATTTAATCATCAATTTCTCAAATTGTGGTTGAAACTGGTATCCTTCATCTCATAGTCGATGGTTATTTTTCCGGATTTTGCATCTTGATCGGAGGTTTTGGGATGTTTGGGGCCCACATAGGTTCTTGGATGGGTACTACTACTATTTTGAGAGTAACAACAATAGTCTTTTCCTAGTCGATCCATTTCCCCAAAGATGAAGGTATCAATTGATTTTTTATTGGGTTCTATAAATGGAATCTTCTAAACATTTTTCTATTTCTAGGAACATAGAAAAACAACTTAGATACATCATTTGGATCATAGGTGTCTGTAGGTAATCCTGATGATTTTCCATGTAGTGTTCGAGAAATTTTTCCTATGAGAGAGGGATGCTAAGAGAATAGGTTAAACACTTCCATCTGGAAATAATGTCTTACACCCTCTCATTTTCATGTTTCTTAATGTTTTTTGGTGGAAAAGTATTGTTTTCCTCAGTGAGGAGATGAACTAGTAATGGAAATGATGAATAAGGTCCTACCATCCTACAATGGATACAACATGAAGCCTACTATACCAAACAATGATTGTACCTATTAGAGTCTATAAAAACCACCTCAGGTTGGTGGTCTCCTACTGATATCAAGGGACTATCATCAGACCACATCTGGAAACAAAGTTAGTGATATTCTATTCGAGGCATACCACGCAGTCAAAGGTTGATAAGTTATGATTGCTTAAATAAGGTGGGTGAAAAGTGTCATGCCCTCATTCGGGATATGGATTCCCCTATGTCCTCATAGGTTCACATCTCCCCTCATTGATTCTATTTTAGTATCTAGGGACTCGATTACATTGATCAATTTCATAGGTACTATTGTTTGAGCCACCTCCAATCTATAGGGAATGGGCGAGTCCTGTTGTGGTGGGCCTATTTTTGTCTCCTATTATTTCTCAATTTGTGAAATTGTTTAATTATTTACCTTGAAAGGGAGATTTTCTTTCCATAATAGGGGTAATCCACAAGCATTTTGAATTCATCATTTATATAGATTTGATGGCTGAATCTGAAGTAGGTATGATGCTCAGAAGTTACTCATATAGGAGGAACACATATTTATAGATGCATGGGAGGAGGGATATTTTCCTCTTTCTGAAGATGATAAATAGTAGGAATGTTTCCCCTATTCACCTCCTTGATTAGTAGTCTGATATTTTGAATCTTATTCTCATATTGCATCATTTTTTCTTCTATGGAAGGAACTTAGAATCTTTGTAGTGGTCATTTGGATGTAGCAACACCATTCAATTTATATATGGAAGTGTTCCACTATAAAGTATTCAACACAATATTTAGAAGTTCCATTTTTTCCTCTCGTTTTGGGTGTGTGAAGCCTCCTTAGGTGAATCCATATCCTCTAATTAGGGTACATTTTCGGTATTGTGTCCCTATGCCTCTACGTCTCGATCCACATTCTCTATTTTATTGATTGTGATGAAATATATAGAGGTATATCAGGGAATATAAATTTTTACATTACATTCAATGCGACTGGTTGATTCTGAACTACCTTCATTAGGGATTTTTCTCAAACCCTTGGCCATATTATGTGGTTTCAGCTTGTGGCCTTGAAAAAGATTGATTGCCTTTGTCGTACGCTCCTCCAATATGAGCCGATGATTAGTAACCTCGGGGAAAATTTCGTTCATAATTGGAGAATGTGCCCTTAATAATAGATATTTTTCTTACAATGGGAGGAAGAGATGGGATATCGACCATCAATATTAACCTCATAACAGAGAATACTAATTCCCTATGTGGTGGTGATGATGAAGAAAATTCCCATGTCTCAGTTGTCTAGGGACAATCCATGGCCACAATTGGCATTAATTGACCATTTAGTAAAGGATATAATAATTCATAAAAAGGATTTTCTGATTCTTGGGATAGATATTATGATATAAATGCCCTTATCTTGATAATTTGTGGTTGATCTGGAGTTACCATTTATTTTTGTTGAACCCCCTTGGGGGATGATTAAATGGGTGATGGCTATTGGGACATATATTTCCCTAGTCTAGAGGGATGGAGATTGTTTTTAGACTCTACCAACGAGACCATATCCTCTTAGTAATTGATGGTATGAGGGATTGAGGTGGTGTCATATATTCCCCCAACGTGGTGGGCTAGACTCTCTCTTGGAAAACATCTATGGTAGATGCTACTATGTTCTGTTTGATGTGGTGCAGTTGAGATCGTGTAGGAGATGGGAATAATGGAATCCCATAATGGGATTTAGTTTCTATGTGAAGCCTATGATTTTATTGAAAAACTGGATCCCATTTCTGAAATGTGTTCTAGTTACATCGAGGGCCCACATTCAAAGATAGGTTGGCTATCCTCCTCCTCTTCTCATGATGTCTCAACACAATTTAAGTAAGGTAATACTATTGAGTGACCAACTGGCTCAAGCGTTACCCATGCGCTTGATATTTATGAAGGATATGACATTATAGGATGCCATATCTTTGGAGGTTCTTCTTTTATATGAGTGTAGTGAAGTTTAACTCTCATACATCCCATATCCTTGAATATGGATAATTTATGAGGCTTCAACAATATATTATTCAAAATCAGCAATGAAATGGGGGAAAGAGTGTTGCATATTTGCACAATAATGTTTTGGTTATGGGTACATTACCATGGAGATAGAAGCTATGTATAGATAACCATAGATTATCTTGATTATCTGAAGATGACCCTCATATCCTGGACAAGGGAGGTGTCAATCTTTCATTAAGAAATGATTTTCCATCATAGTTTTCTATAGATAAGGCATTTAATCAATTTCAAGCTAATATCGGATCTCATAGTCATCAGTAGTAAGGGGACATAATATGGTGGGGAGCATGTTCCCTACTATCTCTCTAAATATGAAAATTTTAGATTCCTCTTCATAAGACTTACATGACTCCATCGGATTTTACCATAGAAGGTTCTTCTTAGGGTCACTTTCTGATCAGAGTGTAGTGTTTTTGGATATTTTTGGGGGAACTATATATAGTTGACCTCGATTATTTTAGAACCTTTTTATATAAATGTGTATATGTTTTGAACACCTATCCATATGGAGGTGTCTTGGAAAGGGAATGATTTACGTTTTTGTGGTAGATATCACTCTGGGGAGGTTGACCAAAGGGTATGCCAGGAGTAGAGTCCTTGAAATCCATCTCTATACTACTAGGAGGAGTAATATCACATTAATGATCATCTTATATGTTGGTTGAAGAGTCTAAAGACCCTTGTGTTGTGAAGAATGTGTGTAAAAAAACCTCAAAGACACTGGCATTAAGAAGATTTTGAATATGAGACTCATTCTGCATCGTGGATAGAATACACTAGCATATATTATGTAATTCTTCTAGGATATGAGCGTACTGTATGAAGGTTTCTAGGCTTTGTTGATAACCATTTAGTATTGTGGAAGTTTGATTCTTCTACTGAGAATTTTATGTAATATTCCAATGATATTATTTATTATTGACAAGAATATGACCCTATCCCACATCATGGTCCATTATCACATGGAGATCCTCGATTAGAATGGGGATATAGGCATGATCATGAGAATTTTGAGTATGTCTCCATTATTTTCTGATAGTAATTTGAGTCTCTCCATAAGAATATGCCACTCTCACATGCTTTGCCCCATTTCAAATAGGGATAAGATCTCGATCTAAATATCCATTCCCATGTAAGAATATGTAGAAAACCCTATAGAATAGGATAAGTCACATTAGACTTATCATTCATGTCCTTAAAAGGATTCTGGTGCAGTCGTTCATCAGTGAAATTAAGAACACGCACCTAGGTTCTGTGATCTATTAGACTATGCCATGTAGATTAACAAACATGAATATGAGTCTATTTAGTGGCATGTTCCACTATCACTTGATGAGCCTCAACTATAATAAGTGTATAAGGCTGATCTTGAGCCTTTAGATTATGTCACCAGTCTTTTTTTATAGGAAAATGATCTTATCCCAATGCATGTGCCGATCTCACATAGTGAACCCCGGCTAGGAAGGGAATTTGGTCCCAATATGTGGCCTTTAGAATATTTCGCCTGCCATTTTCAACATAAATTTTCTATTATCCTGAGGCATGTTCCATTCTCACCTAGTGATTTTATTTTATAATGGGAATTTAAACCCTTTATCATGCCTCACCCTATACTAGAATATGTTGAAAACACTCATGTATGTGATCAAGAATGTGCAATTTCTATAGGGAAACCACATGCTCATACTGATCTGAGTGTTGTGCTACCAAGACAATAGGGATAGGAATATGTGCTTGTCCTTGTATATGTACTAGTGGAAAAATATTCCAATAGATTTCTTTAGCTACTCCTAAGATATAATGACACTTTAGAAATGTTTTCATAAGAATATAATCCTACACATTTTCTATCTTCAGTATGTACTATATTCAATTGAAGTGGGGATATTATCCCACTTGTGTCCTCCTTGTCCAACTATAATATGCTGATGGGATTCTCGTATGAAGGTGGAAATATTTGACACCTCCATGACCGCTGCAAGAATATTACTATAGCATTTTTCGATGTGAGAATGAATATGCACCCTATCACTGATTGTTTCTAGAATATTCCATTATACATCATCGATGGGAGTGGGGACATGATCCCACCAATGACTATCTAGAGCCTCCCATTCTCTATGTGTCTTCCTTGTCCCTTTTACATGGAGATTATAGGTGATAGTGTGTCGAGTGATACCCCCAACAGATGCTTAAAGGGAACTGGTGGGATGACGCTAGCAATGCTAGTTGAAAAGATCCCTACTCAATATCCCCCAAACCAGAAGGGATCCATATTGTCACCATGATCTATCTTCATCATATATTGAATGTGGTGATCAACACACTCCTGGGATAAGCATTCAAATCTATTGGGTATGGAAACAACTACCACATGATTTACTGATATTTCTTTTGATGGTGAGGACAAACATGTTTAAGAATTTGGATACCCTTATGGGTATCCAAATGGTCCAGGATCATACCACATCAATGGTATTACTAGACCACTTCATTTCCCAACTGACATTGAAGGTTTCGGGAAGGTGAGGTCATTCTTAGTCCCACAGGGGATGCAGTCATAGATAATTTTATAGAATGGTAATTGGATGAATACATTATCTTTGATCAGGATTAGTTGTGAGAGAATTATTTATAGTCATGAATACAAAACAGAAAAAGTACATCGATTAGTAGATTGTTAGAGTCATGATACGTTCTTGTTTCTGATGCTTTCATCATGCCCGACCGCCGCACATTTTTTTCGCCCACTGGCGTGCATTTCCTTACCTTCATTCTAGCTTTCCAATAGAGGGTTTATTTCTTCGCTTTCTAATAGATGTATTATATATACCATATCCTTTTACACATAACAATAAATTATTTTAAGTATAATTTTACATCATATTACAATCCAATGATCACGAAGTCTAGTGTGTTCGAATACTAGGTACATAAAACTGAAAACACAGAACTAAACAAAACATTTCTTTATTTAATATTAATATTGATCTCATAACATCCATTTTTCGCTTACATCTATATAGGATAACAATGGGAAAACATGAACAAAGGTATAATCTAACAATCCCAGTATTAGAATAAACAAAAGAATAAAGCATTAACAAATGGGTTAGAAGGAATGACATAATGATATAAAAAGGCATGGAACATATGGAATCATAAAAAATAAAACATGGATTCATAGTAACGTGGAAGCAACATAAAATATATCTTTAAAAAAGTTAAGTATTTTTGCACATAGAGGATCACAAGTCAAGGTTAACCACCAAGACCATCACAAATGGTGGCATAAGTCAAGGCTGACCGACCCGACTATTGCACATAACATCTCTTGAGAAAAAATATTACCCAAAGCATTGGAGTGATATCTAGGTGAACCCATTATAAATTTTTCATGAATATTCATGCCACTTATATAATCATACATATTCAATCATACATAAACATTAGGATACCCACGGAAACGAATGGGTATCATAATCATATCATAAAGTGTAACCAATGGCCGTATCATAAAAGTGTCCATGAAATAAAGGAACAAGGAAATTAATAAGGTATAAAGTCATATATCATGTTAAGTTATGTCAAACATAAGTTACAACTTGTAAAAAAGAGTATTTAAGAAACATTATAGTTAAAACATTTAAGTGCGGTTTGAAGGAAAAAATACTAAAGCACATTTAAAATAGAAAATCGAATTTCCTTTTATAAAACCAGAAGTGATCCACGAAGGTTTTAATAAAAAAAATATTGATTTTATAAAAACAATGGCAGCTTAAAATAGATGATAGAGTGAAATTAAAATCAGTAAAGAATTTGGGATGTTCCCTTAAAACAAGTTTTCTTATCGTGAAGTATTGAGAAGGGAACCAATTTAAAACATGTATATCCATGAAAGAGAAGGATAAATGGATCATGATACATCACTTTGGATAATATACCCAAAATTTTTAATATGTACGTAAAAATAAAATATATACACCTTTGGGTAAAAATAATGATAGAGAAACCCAAAGGAATAATGGAGGTTTGGGTAGAATCCCTTACCTTATGTCTGATGGTGTACTTTAATTGATCTTAATGTCCTAGATACCCAAATTAAATTCATTAATTAATATATAGAGAACCTATTATACAGTAAAATGATTAATTATAACCTTATTAATTTTATTCATGACCATTTAGGTGGGATAAGAGGTTCAATTTCATTGTTTGGGGGTGTTTGTTTCCTTGGGTTTCATCATTTTTTACATATATACAAGTAAGGATAAACAAGTAATATGAGAATGGTTGTCTATATTTTATTTTTTATGTTATTAGTGAAAATTCAAAATATTACATGGTCATAAAATACATTTTGTTATTTGTAGTGAAGAGGAATTATTATATAAAACTTTAAAGACAACCCTTTTGGTTAAATGGTGGTTTTTGATTACATAGAACACTTTTGTCATTATAAATTAATATCATTTTTAAAAAATAATAAAGAGACTTAAAATATACATAATAAATATATTATAGTATTTTTCAACCATCAAAATGGTTTCATGACCCGAATTGAAGACTGTAATAGAAATTGAAAACCTGTCGTCCTTGAATGTGATAAATTAACTCATCTCGGATGGTGTTTTCATTTCTAGCATAAAAGGAGGGGAAAGGAGAGATGAAGATGAATTATTCCATTATCATAAAAACATTACAGTACATGTTTGTTACTATAGTTATCATAACATTTTTATTAATGGAGGTTAGTAAAGAAAATAAAAAGAATGGAACTTGAAATAAAATAAATGAAATGAAAAGAGGAATTTACCTCTTGAATATATCTTCCTTGAGAACCTCTTTAGGAGAGAGGATTGGTCTTTTGAAGATGCCAAGGGATTATGGATGTGTGAGAGGGTCTTATTGATAGATTTTAGTTGAATTTGGAATAGTCACACAGCTTGAGATGTGTGAGGAGAAGAGGGGGTGATCAGTGGTTTTTATAGTGGAGGAGATGAGGATTTTCTAAATATTTAATTCATTATTTTATTATTTTTCTCAAGATAAGCAATAGTAATGATTCTTGTGAAAAAAATAGTTATATGGTAATTTTATTTTGAACCCAAGGTTCTTCTATCATCCATGACTCAATAAATAGCATATTTAACCTATAATATATATTTACAGCAAATTGTTGTATTTTACTAATCAGAAAAAATTCAAGTGTTTCAGAAAAATACCAACAAAATCACCCAAACCATTTTTTGATGCATGTAATTAAAAAATTAACTATATTTTATGAAATAATTTTTTATATATTGGAAATTTATTTTTGAATTAAAACCATAATTTACTTGAAAAATATAAAATTTTAAATTAAAACTAATTTTCTAACACATTGAAAAATTAATTAAGATCTCTTAAAATTATCATATAATAATAAATCATCAAGATACTTATTTATGAATACATTTTATGGATATAAATTTTCTTTTAAATAATTAAATTAATCATAAAATTTAATTAAATATACATGACTTGGAAAAGTACCAACATTATGATATAATTACATCATATTTTCACTTATAAGATGGATAAATTTTATTTAAACTTTCCTTGGTAAGGTTAATTATTCACTAGGATTATTTAATATTAATAAAGTTCATATTATTATTCATATGGGTGAAATTAATATTCATAAGTGTTAGTTACTATTTACCAAAAAATAAGTCTTTCTTATTAGACTCCAAATATCTTACTGATCGCAACCGTGTATGTCATATTTTCAAAATTCAAATCACAAAAGTGAAAATATTATGAATAAATTTCACATAGTACATAGTAGTTCATTGTGATGTGATTTCATGTGATTATAAAATATGACATAATTATAAGAAGGGAATTTACATTTTTTAAACATTGGGTCGTTACATTATTCCCCCTTATGAAATTTCTCCATTGAAAGTTTGTTTTACATTCTAAACTATAATCAAGTGTGGGTACTTTTCCTTCATTTCCTCCTACAGTTCCCATGTTTTCTCTTCATACTTATGGTTCTTCCATAGTAAATTGACCAGGTGAGTAGTCTTGTTGCATAGAACTTTATCTCAACAAACCAAGATCTTCACTGTATTCCCCTCATAAGAAAGATCATTCTAGAATTGTACTTCCTCTAAAGAGAGTAGATGTGACGGATTTGGTATGTACATCCTTAAGAGGTATAAGTGAAATACATTGTGTACTTTACACATCGTAGGTGGGAGTGCAAGTTGATAGTTCATAGCTCTGAAATGATGAAGGATATCGAAGGGGCCTATGTACGAACGAATTATCTTTCCTTCCTTTTCAAACCTAATGAACTTCTTCCATATATATATAGAGAGTAATTCAATTTTTCCTATGTTGAACTCAAGGTCCCATCGACGATTGTCTGCATAACTCTTTTATCAAATTTTGGCTACCTTGATTTACTTATGAATGATTTTCACCTTCTCCACCTTTCCTCGACCATTTCAGGTCCTAACATCTTACACTCACTAATTTAATCCCAATATTCCGGTGTTCTAAAACTTTTCCCATGAAGGGATTCAAATGGTTCCATTCGGATGTTGGAGTGGAAACTATTGTTGTAGGATAATTTGACCCGTGGAAGATGTTGATATCATTCTACTTTGAAGTCCATATATCATGATCTAAATATGTCTTCTAGTGTCTAAATAGTTCACTCTGATTGAAAATCATTTTGAGGATAATAGGATGTATTGAAGTTAATTTTAGTGCTTAGAGCATGCTGGAGACTTTTCCAGAACATTGAGGTGAATCTTAGATCTTGATTGGATAAAAAAGATAGTGGTACTCAATGCCTCCTTACCACTTCTTTGATATATATCCGTGAAAGTTGATCCAATGAGAATTAATCTTGAATTTATATAATGTGACATGTCTTTGTAAGATGACCCACAATCACCCATATAGCATTGCTTCATATGGATTTTGTTGGATGTCCAGTGAAAATGTCCATGGTAATGTTCTCCCATTTCCATATTGGTATGGTTAGTGGTTGAATCATCCCATTAGAATTTTTTCTATCCGCCTTAACTTGCTGACATACCAGGAACCTTAATGTATACTCATCACTCTATTTCTTCATATTGTCCCACCAAATGTTCTCTCAGAGATCTCAATACATCTTTGTGCTCTGGGTGAATAGGGAAGGTTGAGCTATGTGCATCATTCAAAATATCATTCCTTATCTATGGATCAGATGGTGCCCATAATTATGACCCAAATCTTATAACTCCTTCCTCATCAATCTAGAACTTAAAGGATTTCCCATTTCTAGTAGCTTCCACCCATTTCAGAATTTCTACATATTTTCTTTAAACATCGTTTATTTTTTCCATGAGGGATGGTTGAGAAATCATTTGAGAAAGGATTACTGTTTTTCCACCCTTAATGATTCAAATGTCCATCATCTGCAAATCTATGTAGATTGGATCCTTTTGAATTATCATTATTGATAACGATGCATGATCCTATCTACTTAGAGCATCTTCCACCGTATTTGCCTTACCAGGATGGTATCATATTGAGCAGCCATAATCCTTGATGAGCTCTAACTATATTCATTGGGGGATTTTAATCCTTTTATTTGTGAATATATATTTGAGACTCTTGTGATCAGTATATATCTCACACTTCTCCCCATTGAGATAATGCCGCTATATTTCCAATGCAAAGATCACAACCACCAACACCAGATCTTGTGTGGGATTGTTTTTATCATTAATTTTCAACTTCCTTGAGTCATAGGATATCACTTTATCACTTTTCATTAGCACGCAGAATAATCTATTCTTTGAATCATCACTCTACTGTAGGTTCCAGGCACAGCGAAAGCGCATTGGTGGGTTTTCCCAACTTTAATTTTAGTGTTAAACGACGCTCAATCTGAGATCCGTCACAATATAAAATGCCGGATCTTCGGAATAGAGTGAAGAACGAAAAGAAAATAAGAGTCCCGGAACCCATGAGATAGGATCATCATATGTTGATTATAATTAATTTAATTAATTCATAAGAATTACCTTGATAGAATTCCTTGTTCGTTGATGTCTCGGTCACGCTCTTGTGATCCATCGTTGCGTCGCAGAATCCAAGTATTGGATTCCTCTAACAGTGATCCACACATGCTCCACATATCTCTGGATGTCGCTAAAGGGAACTCTTGGTTCTAGCGTGGAAGGACCTTCGCTCGTGATGTCCATCTTCGATCGCCTTGAACCGGTGGAGGATCTTGCTTTCATAACTTGAAAGTGTTCTTGGTGGAAAGAGAATTCTCTTTTGTCTTGAGAGTATTTCTAATCCATTGTGCACAACCAAAATGGCTAACCTTCATGAGAATAATGTAATTAGGATTTATAATACATAGAATAATAAAATGAATTAATTTCCCAAAAGCATTTAATTATTTCATTAATTCTTAGTAATACCCCATGTCTTAATAATGACAGTTGACCATCATTATTACTTGACATGCATCCAATGTATCACATTTAATTTCATTTAATTATATAAACAATATTTTCTCACGAATCTCGAAAAAAAAACTACACGGCGTGTGTGTATAAACATACATGGCGTGTAATTTTATTTTTCCAGTTTTATTTATTTTCCTCCACCTCATTTATTAGACCTTGAGTAATGGATATTTATTTCTTAAATAAATGTAACTACATTACTCACTAATAAATACATATTATTTTGCCCACAATATATTCTCTCGAATAACTAGTGTCAAAATAAATGCAATCAGACATCCTTGAATAATTATTAAACCACAATCGGAAATAATAATTAGTCAACTTGTTAAATTAATATTTAACTGAGATACATGGACACACTTAGTGTGTGACCCTCTAGGACTCTTTCTCAGTGGAATTAGGCAGAGCCTACCTAAAGTCCAAGGTTAGCGTCTAGAAACACGCCAAGTCACCCATAGAGAAAGAAGTTAACGCCACAATGACGTGTCACCTCCTATGAACGCTTATCGTGTAATATAATCCATTTGTCTCGATATCTCCAATAAAGCGGGTTGCATGCTAGTGCCATCAACCCATGTGCTTGATTATTCTTTCTTTGACTTCCCGAAATTGAACTCACCCATACCTTACCAAGGCCATGGATTTATTGAGGCTGTATCAATTCCATCAAAGAACCTGAGATATCTACTTCTGTTATGGAATAGAAGGGACAAATACTTTCTCTTGTTATCTATTAATGCAGTATTACTCGTGACACACCCAATGTATCCTCCCTCGCTGCGAACAGTGTGTCGTCACAGTTTTCATCAATACATCTTAGTACGTGAGTTGTAATACCCATTAATAATAATCTTAAAGTCTAAGGACTAATACACACGTCCACAGATAGAAACATCCAATGACACTATGAAATGTGGATTTCTTACTAGTGGGTCTCGTTCTCGCAATATCCTCTTGGATATTTCCAAGGGCGCACACCATGAGAAGGTGCCTCAAAGTTTTATGAGTCCTCACCACTAATGACCTATATTATTTGTGTCCCTCAAATGATATCATCTGTCCATAGAACATATATTCAAGAACAGTGTTATGGCACTTCTGGGTTCTCATCATAACAGGGATCTGATATGACCCATTAATGCAACACCTGTCCTTAGGACATTATCACATGAATTGTCACGCAGAAGAACAATAAAGATGTGATAAGGATTTTATTAATCAAAAAAGTACAAAATATTTGGTTCTAGACCACCAAATCCAACAGACTCCCACTTGTACTAGAGCCAACTGCAAACAACCTTTAACCCGCTAGCTCTCACATGATATTCATGCTTCTGCTGAGATAGGACTTTAGTCATGGGGTCCGCCACATTCTCTTCCGTGGACACTCTTCTCACTGCAACTTCACCCCTTTGATAGAAATCCATAAAGAGGTGATACTTCCAGAGTATGTGCTTTGTCCGTTGATGTGACCTTGGTTCTTTTGCAAGATCCACCGCTGCAGTATTATCACAATACAATGTAATGGGATCTTTACTGCTAGGCACCACATCAAGCTCCTGGGAAAAATTCTGAATCCAGACGGCTTCCTTGGCTGCATCAGAAGCTGATATATACTCAGACTCCGCTGTAGAATCAACGACAACTGCCTGCTTTGAACTCTTCCAGCTCATAGCTCCTCCATTGAGACAAAAAACATATCTAGATTGCATCATTAGATCATTCTGATCTGTCTGAAAACCAGCATCAGCATACCCTCTGATGAAAAACTCCTTGTATCCTCCATACACCAGGAACATATCCTTAGTTCTTCTCAGATTCTTAAGGATAGTCTTAACAGTAGTCCAATGCTTTTCTCCTGGATCTTGTTGATATCTGCCTACCATGCTCAGTGCATAGGAAACATCAATCCTGGTACATAACATGTCATACATTATGGGTCATATAGCCGAGGCGTATGTGATCTTGATCATCTTATCTTTCTCTTGTTGTGTCTGAGGACACATTTTCTTTGAAATATGTATGCCCTGTGACACTGGAACCAATCCCCTCTTGAATTGTTCCATACTAAATCTCTTTAGTATCTGGTCAATGTATGTACCCTGACATAGTCCAAGAAGCCTCTTGGATCTATCATGAATGATCTTGATCCCTTGAATGTAGGCTGCTTCACCTAAGTCTTTCATGGAGCAGAACTTGTTCAACCAATCCTTAACAGACTATAAGGTTGGTATTTCATTTCCAATAAGCAATATTTCATCAATATATACTACTAGGATAACGATCACATTCCCATTAAACCGCTTATAAACACATGTCTCACATTCATTCTTAATGAAACCAAATTCTTTTATGGCTTCATCAAATCGAATATTCCATGACCTGGATGCTTTCTTTATTCCATAAATGGATTTATGCAACTTGAAAACCTGTTTAGCTTCACCTGGTGTCACAAACCCTTCTGGTTATGTCATGTAGACATCTTCCTAAAAGTTCCCACTAAGGAATGCTATTTTTGACATCTATCTTCCAAATCTCATAGTCATGGTAAGCTGCTATGGCATGTATGATTCTTATGGATTTAAAAATGGAAACTGGCGAGAAGGTTTCATCATAGTCAATTACTTGAAGCTGTCTGAATCCTTTAGCCACTAGCCTTGCTTTATAGGTGCTAACTTGAACGTCCATGTCCAGTTTTCTCTTGAATACCAATTTGCATCCAATAGGATTTACATCAACTGACTCATTGACCAGAACCCAAAATTGGTTCTGATACAAGGAATCCATCTCAGAATTCATAGCTTCAAGTTATCTTGAAGCTTCTGATCTTTATACTGCTTCCTTGTAGGAGAGAGGTTCATCATTGTCCAAAAATAATGATTCACCATCCTCAGTGATAAGGAAACCAAATATCTCTGGTTCTCTTACCTCTCTTGTTCTCCTACACAGTACTTGTGTTTCTGGAACCTCTTCCATGGGGACTTGTGGAACTTGTTCCTGTACCAACTCTTGGGTATCTTGAGCATCAACTTCATCTAAGTCAATCTTGATCCCACTATCCTTTTTGAGGATGTGCTCCCTCTCAAGAAAGACAGCTTGTCGGGCGGCAGTCACTTTCTTGTCTTGAGGGTTATATAGGTAATATCCTTTTGTTTCCTTGGGATATCCTATAAAGATACACTTCATGCCCCTGGTGCTAGTTTGTTGCCTGAGAAGGCCTTAACGAACTCTTTGCGTCCCCATACACGTGTACGCGAAAAAATGGGTTTCTTTCCATTCCATAACTCGGAGGGAATTTCATTTTCCTCCTTAGTTGGTACTCAGTTTAATGTGTATGCTGCAGTCTGTAATGCATATCCCCCAAAGGATAATGGAAGATCCGCATGACTCATCATCGATCTCACCATGTCCAACAAGGTGCGGTTCCTCCTTTCACTTACACCATTCCACTGTGGTGTATAAGGAGGAGTGATCTGAGATAGAATCCCAGAATCCCGTAGAAGATCGATGAACTCTTGGTTCAGATATTCTCCACCTCGATCTGATCGAAGCTTATTTATCTTCTTACCAAACTGATTCTCTACTTCATTCTTGCATTCCTTAAATATCACTAATGACTTTGACTTATACCTAATTAAGTAGACATAGCCATATCTACTCAAAAAATCAGTAAAATAATGAAGTAGGAATATCCACCTCTAGCTTCTACTAGAAATGGTCCACAAACATCCGTGTGCACCAATCCTAGAAGCTCTCTGGCCCTTTCACCATGTCCATCGAAAGGCGGCTTAGTCATTTTACCTTGTAAACAAGCATGACATCTATCAAGTGGTTTTAGCTCAGTAGAGTCTAAATGGCCATCTTGGTAGAGCTTTGTCAAGCGCTTCTTCTTTACATGACCGAGATAGTGATGCCACAACTGGGTAATGTATGAGTCATGTGAGTTTGTTTCATTATTGATTGCCAACACTTGGTTTTCGTAATTTAATACAAACAAACCATTATTTAAATGTGTTATACCATAACATACATTATTCTTATAAAAGAGACAACCATTATTTCCAAACATGAAAATAAATCCATCCATATCCAAACAAGATTCATAAATTATGTTCTTGGTAACACTAGTCACATAATAACAGTTATGTAAAACCAAAATCATGCCAGTTGGAAATGAGAGGTGATAGTCGCCAAAAACCAATGCATCAAGCCTTACGCCATTGGCATCTTGAAGATACACCTCTCCTCTGGGGATCTTTCTAAATCTACTTGGTTCCTGCATTTGAATACAGATGTGGTCCCCATAAGCTATATCTAATACCCAATGTGTAAAAATAGAAAGATTGCACTCGATAACGAATGCACCTTTAGCATCCCCATGGTTCTAGGTGCAGTTCCTATTCCAGTGGCCTTGCTTGCCACATGCAAAACACACTAACTCCCATTCCTTTCCATGCCTCTAGATCTTCCTCTTCTTGGAGGGATGGTGCTCAGGGGCTTCAGACCATTTATAAGTCATTGGACCCTTTACCTTTTCCTTCCTTTTCTTGTTCACCATAAGGACCGCGGGTTTGCCACACCCCATATCCTTATCTACCTTGAGAATCAAGGTCAGAAGCTGTAATAGAATCTTCTCATTGCCTCTCATGTTATAGTTGACAATGAAGATAGAGAAGGTCTTCGGCAGTGATGATAGGATGAGATATGTATGCAACTTATCCGGGAATTTAATCCCTAATATGTCCAGGCATTCAATGTAGCCAATAAGCATGACTAAATGAGGCCCAGCTGGTGTAGACACTCCAAGCATAGTTGTAAACAAAGCATTGTAGATCTCATACCTCTCCTGTCTCGCCTTCTCTTGGTAGAGATCCTTAAGGTGAGACATCATGCTATACGCGTCCATGTTTTCATGTTGCTTCAAGAGATCATTAGACATGGCCGATAGCATGAAACACTGGACATCTATGGAATCATCCATGTGTTTCATGTAGAGAGATAATTCCTCATCACTATCTTCTTTCCCAGGCGCAACTGGAATAGGTTCTTCCAGCACATACAATTTCCTTTCGTGGCGAAGCACGATGAGTAAACACCTCTGCCACTCTTGGAAATTGGTTCTGGTGAGAAGGTTTTCCTTCTCGAGTATGGTGCACAATGATATATTTGAAGTCATTTTCTTTCCGTTTCTACAAATTAACATGACAAAAGGTTTAGTACATTATTAAAAATTTGAGACAAATAAATAAATTAATACTTATTAGTTTCCCACTATTTTATTGAAATCCAATAGCCCTCACCATTGATTTCAGAATATTATGTTGCCTGAATATTCTAGTGGCAAGGATCCATATTTCCCTTCACATTACCCCAACTAGGGTTGGTCAAGAAACTTGAAGGGTTTTAGGTAGGCATTCCAAATTCCAACTGCATTAACTCGCAGCTCCTTGATCCGCTGAGTGGACTCCCCAATCCTGAAATCCCTTTTATTTTGTATTTCCACAACCTTTTCCTCTTGGTCACACCATGTTCTGCTGTGGCAGTCAACCCTTTATGCAAACCAAGTAAATTCAACCCAAAACCTTGAATTAGAATTCCCCGATAATTGAAAGCACCCCAACTAGGGTTGGTCAAGCACTTTGAACTATGGTTCGATTCTAACTAAGATTATGGAAGGCTATACCGAATTAATATTTATTTTGAGGGATTTTATCCTTATACGTAAATTTCAATTTTATTATCTTTGATTACATGATTGTTAATATTACGTGGGATATACTTAAGTGAATAACCATGTCTAAGATAATGTTTACGTATAAGTCAGTCTTATTTTAGTTCCATATTGCATGCTTTTTATATTCATTAACTGTGTGATCATGACAACACACCCACAATAAATAAACCATGAAACTGATAGAAATAAAATAAATGGTATGATCATGATCTTGTTCTATTGGTTAGTTTATCTAGCGGTTGATAAACTAACCCAAGACCTAGGGGAGAAACACATTGAACCTTGCGGGTTCGTGTTTACAGATTTCCGCCTTTCCACCTTTGTATCTCCTTGGATTGGTTTCACCTCGACTCCTGACTTGAGCCACCTCCACTAGCTTGGGAGCTCCATCCATTACATATGCATTTATCTCACACGCAGGTGAGGGGTAAAAAGGGGTTTTTACATAAAAGAATCCTTGGGCATGCAGGCCCTACATATTAATGAAGAGATGGATCGCAGGCCAACAAATTAAATTTAAATAAATAAATTAAAAGAAACCATTCACATAAAAAGGTCGCGGTCTAGCTCATGATCATCCATACATTAAATGATATTTATGCATAAATAAAACTAGCATTAAATTTTTTAATCGTTATTTGTTTAAGATAAATCACACTCGAATTAATTAATTATCTTTAATTAATCAATCCTTTTATCTTAAACCCTTTTCTGAATTTCCTTGAGATTCTCATCCTTCATAATTTGAACCAAATAAATTCATTTAAAATTATCCTTGTACGTAACTTGTACCTTGGAGGCAACCCGGTGAATTCCATTCATTATGCAGATATTAAATTAAATACATATATATAAAACACCTATCATGTGTTGTTTCTTAGCTTTATGAATGCACTATGGTACACGTCTCAAGGGTTTGTATAATATAAATAATAAATTTTAATAAATCTAAGTAATTTGGGTGAGTACACGGTATGTAGTTCCAACTACACGGCGTGTACTTTTCTTCACCATCCATCCGATGTACATGCCCAGGGACATGGAGTGTTAATGTACTTCGGAAATTTTCGGAGTACACAGCCTATTCAGTGGACACACGCCGTGTAGTCTCCCCGTTACACGGTTTCCAGCCGGGAAAGCCGTGTACGGGGTACACGGTCTAAGCCTAACCCTAAGGGACTACATGCCGTGTTCAGTTGCACCACACGACATGTAATCCGAAAACTGTGTGCCACCTGTTTTTGGTCAACACATGGTATCATAAATGACCTCAATACACGACCTGATTTGGCGGATCAGTCAATGCATTGAACCTAGACTACACGACGTGTACTTCCGAATACACGCTGTGTATTCTGGTGTTGTATGGCCAGAAATGTTTGGCTCCTCCGGATGAGTTCTTATATTTTATTTTAATAAAAATTAAATGAAAAATTCGTTACTGTGAGGTGAACGAGAAACGAGGGAGGAGGAACGGATCTCGATATTCAGATTTCCAGAATGATTAAACTTGAATTGAAACAACCAACTTATTAAATGCATAAAACATCAACAAAAAACTAAATAATTATGACCAACGATATGACCCCTCTAATACCACTTTTAGGTTCTGGGCGCTGCGGAAGTGCGTTGGTGGGTTTTCCCAACTTTAATTTTAGCGTTAAAAGACGCTCAATCAGAGATCCGTTACGATATAAAATGCCGGATTTTCGGAATAGAGTGAAGAACGAAAAGAAAATAAGAGTCCTGGAACCCATGAGATAGGATCATCATATGTTGATTATAATTAATTTAATTAATTCATAAGAATTACGTTGATATAATTCCTTGTTCATTGATGTCTCAGTCACACACCTGTGATCCGTCGTTGCATCGCAGAATCAAAGTATATTATTCCTCTAGCGGTGATCCACACATGCTCCACGTATCTCTGGACGTCACCGAAGGGAACTCTGAGTGCTAGCGTGGAAGGACCTTCGCTTGCGATGTCCGTCTTTGATCGCCTTGATCTGGTGGAGGATCTTGTTGTCGTAACTTGGAAGCATTCTTGGTGGAAAGGGAATTCTCTTTTGGCTTGAGAGTATTTCCAATCCATTATTCACAACAAAAATGGCTAACCATCATGAGAATAATGTAATTGGGATTTATAATACATAGAATAATAAAATTAATTAATTTCCCAAAATCATTTAATTATTTCATTAATTCTTAGTAATACCCCATGTCTTAATAATGACAGTTGACCATCATTATTACTTGACATGCATCCAATGTATCACATTTAATATCATTTAATTATATAAACAATATTTTCTCACGAATACTGAAAAAACAAACTAAACGACGTGTATTTATAAACATACATGGCGTGTAATTTTATTTTTCCAGTTTTATTTATTTTCCCCCACCTCATTTATTAGACCTTGAGTAATGGCTATTTGTTTCTTAAATAAATTTAACTGCATTACTCACTAATAAATACATATTATTTCACCCATAATATATTCTCTCGAATGACTAGTGTCAAAATAAATGCGATCAGACATCCTTGAATAATTATTAAACCACAATCAGGAATAATATTTATTCACCTCGTTAAATTAATATTTAACTGAGATACATGGACACACTTAGTGTGTCACCCTCTAGGCCTCTTTCTCAGTGGCATTAGGCGGAGCCTACCTAAATTCCAAGTTTAGCGTCTAGCAACATGCCTAGGCACCCATAGAGAAAGAAGTTAATGCTGCAATGACGTGTCACCTCCTATGAACTCTTACCGTGTAATATAATCCATTTGTCTCGATATCTCCAATCAAGCGGGTTGCATGCTAGTGCCATCAACCCATGTGCTCGATTATTATTTATTTGACTTCCCGAAATTGAACTCGCCCATACCTTACCATGGCCATGGATTTATTTAGGTTGTATCAATTCCATCAAAGGGCCTGAGATATCTACTTCCGTTATGGAACAGAAGGGACAAATCCGTTCTCGCATTATCTATTAATGCAGTATTACTCATGACGCACCCAACGTATCCTACCTCGCTGTGAACAGTGTGTCATCACAGTTTTCATCAATACATCTATGTATATGAGTTTTAATACCCATTAATAATAATATTAATGACTAAGGACCAATACACACATCCGCAGATAGGAACATCCAATGACACTATGAAATGTGGATTTCCTACTGGCGGGTCTCATTCTCATAATATCCTCCTGGATATTACCAAGGGCGCACACCATGAGAAGGTGCCTCAAAGTTTTATGAGTCCTCACCCATAATGACCTGTATTATTTGTTTTCATCAAATAATATCATCCTTCCATAGAACATATATTCCAGAATAGTGTTATGGAACTTCCAGGTTCTCATCATAGCAGGGATCTGGTATAACCCATTAATGCAACACCTGTCCTTAAGAAATTATCACATGCATTTTCACACAGAAGAACAATCAAGATGTTACAAGGCATTTATTAATGAATAAAGTACAAAGTATTTGGTTCTAGACCACCAACTCCAACATCTACACCACAATGATTTATCCACTTATTGGGAGTGTGAATAATAGTGTAGTGTTAATCCATTTTTTGTGTACCATAAGGCTTTCCTCACATTCTTGAGTCTATGAAAACATCAAACCTTCTGTTTCAGCTTTGTTATTGGGTTTTGAAATCATGAAACGTTCTTAAAAAATCATCGATAATACTCAGAAATACCCAGAAAGATTTGTATCTCAGTTACAAATGTTTTTCTGGGACACTCTTAAATTTACTCTCTCTTGTAAGGGTCCATAGATATTATTTTTTAAGTGATACCATGCCCCAGAAATGATACTTCCCCTATCTATAACTCACATTTACTATACTTTTCATACTTTTCTACCTTATTAATGTCATTAGCACAATATTCAAATTCTCAACATGTTCCTCCTTAATCTTGGAGTATATTAGAATATCATTGATCAAGACTACCAAAAATTTATCAAGGTAATTTCTGAAGACTATATTCATTAAATCCATGATTTTTTGGATAATTTCTGAATACAAATGGAATTACAATGAAATCATAGTGTCCATACCTTGTTCAAAATGTAGACTTGGGATTATCTTCCTTCCTCTCATTTAATTGGTGATATCCCAACCGAACATCTACCTTAGAGAAATAACTAGCCCCACGCAGCGGAATAAACAAGTCATTTATCTGAGGAAGTGGATAATTTTTCTTTATGATGATTATATTGAGATCATGATAATCAATATAGAGGCACACTGAACCACCCTTATTCTTGAAAAAGTGGACTGGTTGTCCATAAGGTGAAGCACTCAGGCATAAACACCCCTGTCTAGATTCTTATGTAACTGCTTCTTCAGATCTTCCAACTCTTTTGTGGACATTCTATAATGTTTCTTTGATATAGGTATAGATCCTTGAACAAGTTAAATTGAGAACTCGACCTCTCGATAAGGATGAAGACCCAACAAATATTTGGTAAATACATCAATGTTTTCCCTTACAATGGGATGTCTTCGAGCATGAGTCTCTCCTTTGAATCAATCATTTGAGCTAGATATTATTTCTCATATGGAAGTAATATCCACATGTGAGAAAATGATTCTAAAGGATATTAATCTTCCTACTTACACTTTTAAAGAATTTTAGGATGCTTTGGGATGTGAAGAGTGATTTACCTTTACCAAAAGTTTCTGTTGGCTTTGTGTAAAGATAAAAAATCCATGCCCATGATAACATCAACCTCCACTATAGGAAGTATAAAGTGGTTTTTGGGGAAGTTCTATACATAAACATTGACCTTTTGGTGTTATAATATTTGGATGTAATAATTTTCCTATTCTATATTCTCATAGATAACTTAACCTCCAAATTTTGATGTGGTGTTTGAATAGTTCTACTAAACTTTCAAGAAATGAAAGAATGTGTAGAATCAAAATCAAATAGTAAAATTGCTATTTTTCAATTAATAACTTGCATAGCTATGACCACACCATTTTCTAACTCCACCTCAAAAGTAGTGATAGCATAATCCCTTCCTTATTTCCTTGGAGGTTTTTATTGATTTACTCTGACAACCCTTGGCTTAGAGAAATTATTTTCATAATTCACATGTTCTTTGAAATGGTAACATTGCACTATAGGATGAGTTTTGATATGAACCCTCCTTTATTCTTCTATGTTATTGGATATCCTCATATCCCTTTGGAAGTTCTTATCTAGATGTACCATTCTTCAACATTTGAAGCAATTCCTGGTTCCTTTTAGGTAGTTCCCATGATGATTCTTTCCAAAATTTTGACATGTGGGATGTTCAATATTCTTTCCATAATGGGATTTATTTTCTAAACCACCCATATTAGACTACATTTTTAACTTTTTATCATTGGTCCCATGAGATCTCTGAGAGTCTTTGATCTCTATCTCAACCTTGAGGGAATAATGAACAATATCTTCATAAATGTTGAAGTCATGAATTGCTAACGATTTTTGTAGACTCAGCTTTAGTCTGCTAAAGAAGTGATCCACCTTGATTTCGATGTTCATGAAAATGCTAGAGTTATATATTAAAAGCCTTTAAAATTTTACTTCATACACTGCGATGGACTCATATTCCTTCAGCATGAGTCTGAGGAACTCTCTTTACATCTTGAAGCAGAGGGTTTTGGGAAAATATTTATTGAGAAAAATATTTTGAATGCCTCCCAATCCATGGAATCAATTTACTCATTGGAAACTTATTATTGATTAGTGTCTACCACCAAAAATATTCCCCCTCAAAACAATATTCCAAAACCACAAGTTTTTCTTCTTCTGAGCACTAGAGGATAGAGAATATATTTTAAATGGATTTAATCCACTATTTTGTGGGGAAGGGATCAAAATATCCACTAAACATGGGAGGCATTTTCCACAAGAATAATTCAATGAAAAATTTTACTTTCCAGGGAGGAGGGTGTTCCACATAATTCAATCTATTATTCATAACTTGATCCAACATAGAAAGTACTATCATAAAGTTCAGAGCACCCGTTCCCATCAGATTTGTCCTATCATTAGGGAAATATTTACATTCCCTGTCACATTGATGGTTGTAACGTTTTCTCTTATTTCCCGCCATTAACAGATAAAAATAATATTCAATTAGGGTGCTTGAATACATAGATAATAAGCATAAAAAAAACATGGAACATAAAAGGAAAAACTTATAAAAGGGAATCATATCAAAACATGTTATTCTGTAGGTTTAAATCTAGGTTACACTTGATGTATTTCTTAACTTATATTCTTATGGGATATTTTTTTATCCCCTGAATAATGGCTTCTACTAATATTATGAATTTACCAATGAAAATTCCCAGGGAGTGTCAAAGCATGGGTGCCACAAGACCCATTGTCATTAACCAGTTCTCATTCAAGTCTAGATCAAAGAAGTGTTTTAAAGTTTCTACACTAGATAAATCTATACGAGAGCCACATACACTTGTTTGTATCCATATATGGATGCATTTTATTGATAAGGAACTTACTCTATAATTACCAAAACATAGTGATGTTTTATTATAGTCTCATCCTTAAGGTTATTACTAAAGTGATCTACTCCTAATCTTCAAAAATAACAAGACCATCCTCTAATACCAACAATAGTGACCCTACCATTTTACACATAATAATATATTATTTTAATCATAATTATACATCAGAATACAAGCCAAGGATCATAATGTTTAGTGTCTTCTAAGACTAGGAACAAAAAACAAAAAACATGGAACTAAATAAAAAATATCTTTATTTAATATTAATACTGATCTCTTAACATCCATTTTTCTCTTAAATATACATAGTATAACCTGGGGATAACATTTATAAAGGGATGAGCTAAAAATCTGAGTAAGGGAATAGACATAAGAATAAAGCTCTAGAACATGGGTCAGAAGACATGAAATAATGATAAAAATAAGAATGGAATATATGGAATCATACCACATAAAAAATGGTATCATATAAACATGGATTCATAGTTAATTGGAAGCAACATAATTCATGAATTTAGCACGGGTCAAGGCTCGTTTCAAATAGAGGGGAAAAATTCAACGTTAACCACCAAAACCGTTGCACATAGTAGCACAAGTCAATGCTAACCACCTAGACCATTTCACTGAAAGTCTCATTAGACTAAACATTACCCAATGAATTAGATCACTATCTTTCTTCAACCATTATAACATGATAATGAATATGATTTCTACTTATAGAATCCTTCACAATCAATGATACATAAACATTTGGGTACGCATGGAAGGGAAAGTGTATCATAATAATATCATAAAGCATAACTAATTAGAGTATCATAAAATTGTACATGAAATAAATGAACATGAACATTCATAAGGTAGAAATGTAAATATCATGATAAGGGGTGTAAACATAAGTGACAACTTGTAAAAAAGATTATTTAAGAAACATTATAATTAAACCATTTTAGTGCAATTTTATGGAAAATACTAATGAGTAATTAAAATACAAGAGGGAATGATATTTTATAAATCCAGAAGTTAACCATGAAAGTTTTAATGAAAAATAATTTTTTATAAAACAAATGGTAGCTTAAAATATATTATAGTGTTCACTTGAAATCAGGTATGAATTTGGGATGTTCCCTTAAAACAGGTTTGCTTATCAGGATGTATTGAGGAGGGAACCACTTAAAAAGATGTATATACATGAAAGAGAATAATTAATGGATCTTGATACAAATTTTTTGATCATATACCAATAATTTATAGTATTTACATAAAAATAAAATATATCCTCATATGGGTAAAAAGAAGGATAGAGAACCCCGATGGAATGAAGGAGGTTTGGGTAGAATCCCTTACCTTAATTCCAACGATGTCCTTTACATGATCTTAATTTCCTATATAAAAAAATTAAATTCCATAATTAATATTTCCAGAACCACTTATACATGAAATTTATTTATTATAACCTTATTAAGTTCATTCATTACCTTTTTGATGGGTTAAGAGGTTCAATTTAATTGTTTGGGAGAATTTGTTTCCTTGGTTTTCATGAATGGGTTACTTATATACATGTAAGATTAAACATATAAGATGATAATGGTTATCTAGAGTTTAAATTTTAATTTATTCATGAAAATAAATAAGATTACATTTTCATATTATTCATTTTGTTATTTGGAGTGAAGAGGAATCATTATATAAATCTTTAATGATCACCCTTTTCGTTAAATGGTTGTTTTTGTTCACATCAAACATATTTTGCCTTATAAATTAATATAATGTTTAAAAAAGATTCCACAACCTCAAATTATAAATAATTCATATATAATAGCCTTGTTCAACCATTAAAATGGTTTCATGGCCAGAATTGGAGATGGTAATAGAAATTGAAATCCAATCGCCCATGAATGTGATAAAGCAACACATCTCAAATGGTGTTTTAATTTCTAGTATAAAAGTAAGACATAAGAGAGATGATGACGAATTATTAAATTATAATAAAAACATTATATTACATGTAATGTACTATAGTTATCATAACATTTTGATGAAATGAGGTGAGGGATGAAAAATAATAGAATGGAACTTGAAAGAAAATAAAAGAAATGAAAAGAGGAACTTACCTCTCAAATATATATTCCTTAATAACCTCTTTTGGGGAGATGATTTGGTATTTGGAAGAGACCATGACTTGATGCATATGGTAGATGGGATTAAAGTGATATTTGAGAAGAATTGTCACTAGGAAAAAGGCATGAGATGTGTCAGGAGAAGAAGGGGTGAGGGGTGGTTTTTATAGTGGAGAAGAGAATTTTCTCAATATTTTAATCATTATTTTATTATTTTTCTCAAGAAAATAAATAGTAATGATTATTATGACCCAAAATAGTAATTTCATCATTTTATTTTGAACCCAAGGTTCTTACACTATACATGAATCAATAAATAGTATATTTAGAATATAATGTATATATACCACAAATTACCAAATTTTACAATTCACAAAAAATTAAAGTATTTAGGAAAATCACAAAAAATAAACACAACCATTTTTCAATGTGTAGAATTCAAAAATGAACTCTATTTTAGGAAAATAAATTTCTAAATATGTGAAATTTATTTTTTATTTAAAATCCTAATTTACTTGAAAAATACAAATGTTAATATTAAAACTACTTTTATAACACATTGAAAAATTAAATAAGGTCTCTTAAAATTATCATATAATCACAAGCCATCAAATCCTTATTTATGAATACATTTTATGAAAATAAATTTTATTTTAAAATATTCAATTAATCATAAAATTTAATTAAATATACATGACTTGAAAAAATACCAACACTATTTTATAATTATATCATATTCTCACTTATAAAATGGATAAGTTTTATTTATACTTTCATTGGTAAGGTTACTTATTACCTTGGATGATTTAGTATTCATAATGGTCATATCACTATTCATAAGGGTAACATTACTATTCATAAGGGTTAGTTACTATTCACCGAAAATTCAGTTTGTATTATCAGACTCCAAACATCTTACTGATCACAACCGTGTATGTAAGATTTTCAAAATTCGAATCATAGTAGTGACAATATTATGTTTAAAGGTCACATAGTATCTAATAGTTAATTCTGTTTTTATTTCATGTGACTATATTATATGACAAAATTATAAGAAAGTAATTTCCATTGATTATACTTTGGGTCATTACATGTATGCTGCTTGATCTAAATGAGATGATCGGATGTCATTCCCTCCATCCATGGATTCATCCTTGGAATTCGGTGCCTAGTCCAGATCACCCTCAAGAATTGATATGTGTTCATGAAACTCATTCTTAGTTCCATGAATTTTTTGACTCTATTATATTACCCTACTTTGGTCGAGAAATTCAAATAGGTCAAGTGAGGGATGAATCCCATGGTCACGAGAGTAGTCTTGTTTGGAATTAAGAGCATGTTTGGGTGCTTTAACATTGGTCACCTATATTCTTCCTCATAAGAGGGAATCTCATGGGCACAAAACCCAAGGAATCCCATGTCAATCATAGGGTATATTATTCCATAGTCATGTATTCTGTGTATTTCATCAAGAATTATAGGTTTAACAGAATGTAACAGTAATAGGTCATGAGTTTAACATCTTGCTAAGATGGAGTGGGTTGATCAGAATGCCTAGTTGAGGCGGATCATGAATATGCACCCCTAGTAGGGAACAACTGAAAAGTTAATCGAATGGATAGGTCATAATTCCCTATGAGAGTGTATTTTAGAGGTATTCCCCATGAAGGGATGGCGTCAAACTGTGAAGGGGTACATCCATTGGAGGGATGAACCAAGTTTTAATGATTGTCAGGATTTATCCTTAGGGAGGCATCCTACATACCCCATTTTGAAGACATGGATCAAAAACCACATATTTAGAGAGGATATGGAGTGGGTCTACACATTGATAACTACCCTTAACATTATTATTAGGCTTGGTTGGATGATTAATGATGTATTATCTGGGGATTACACATGAGAGCTTCCCCAGGTGTGACTTAGAGTAGAAATGTTGTGGATTTAGTGTCATAATCTCACTAGGACGGGGTGACCTGAGTAAAGACCAGGATGGATGAGGGGGATATGGAAAATTTAGTGGATGGAGTGGGTGTTAGGGATGAATCTTAGGGAGGTATTCTATGTATCCTAGTTTATTTGGAATCAATGTAAATGTAGTTCTACAGAGGGGTATTGGGGTTTATACCTGAGGAGGAGGCCCATGGAGCCTATGGTAGGGGCTTATGCATGGAAGATTCTCAGTGGTCCTAGAGGATATGAGGTCTCCCAGGTGAGGGGCATGATATTATAAGGATATGTCCTAGTAATGATAATTATGGATAAGGATGAAGGGATTGAACCTTAGGGATGCTTCCTACATATCCAAGTTAGTTAGGATTCAAAGTCCATGTAGTTCGGGGTTAAAGAAGGTGTGGGGATTATGTGTGGGGGAAGCCCAAGGAGATGGAGACTGGGGATTACTCTAGGAGGGATTTACGATGGGACGTGTATTTCATATTCAATTCTAACATCTAATCCTATATGAGGCATGTTCAGTGTGAGAAACAAGAGGAATCAGTAGACCTAACTATCGCGCCATGAGTGATACGTCTGCGAGAGATAGTATAGGGATTAGGTGTAGATATCTCCTGATGAATATATCATTCAATGTGATGGGGATCTCATTAAATGAGAGGAATATATCACTCCCATGGAGATGAGTGGGTGTGGAAATGCATGAGGTGGGGTACCCCATCTGCATTGCATGGTGTGAGGCTATAGTTTAACATCATGTGAGGAGGACAAAGGAACTATGCAGTTTTATATCCTGTATCAGGGACGAATAAGACTCACTCCTAACCCCTTAGGATTATATAACTGATTCTCATCAACCCTTGAGGAAGGGAAGACATCTTATATGATAGGTTAGAATGATGTGGAGGATTGGTCTATCACGAGTTTTGTGTTATAGTAGTTATGTTGAAAATAAAAACCCATTATTATAACTATGTTGAAAGGAATGAGGTGGGGAAATGAAATAGGGGAAACCTCCAAAAAGACCATGAAATCACTACGCAGAAACCTAGAGGGCTTCACAGAGAAGGTGCACACAATACATGGGAATTTCACGCAAATATAGTCTTGTACATGGTGCCCCAGAATCACATAGATTTTTTTTTTAAGAAAAGTAAACTATTATTATTATTCTTTGGTAAGGAATAATTCTACACTATATATGTTTTCTTTAGAAAAAAATATAGATGTTTTTCTCTATATGAATATTATTAAAAAAATATTTTCACTACCTTTTACTTTATTTAAAAAATATTCAAATGAGTTTTCTTTTGGTTTTCCGAATGAGGTAATTTTTATCAATGGTGTTAAAGGAATATTTTTTGAACATTTATAAAATGATTGAATTTTTCCACCATCATAACTATCCTTCCATTTTAATATTCCATTATAAATTTAAATGGTTTTTTTATAAAATATTTTTTTCACAACATTATAAAATTTTTTATCTAAAATTTTATCAAAAAATAATAATTTTTTTGATGATTCTCAGTGCATGTTTTTAATGCTTTTATAAAATATATTTTTTCACCTATATTAACATACTTTAAAGAATTTTTTCTTGACTTGGGATATGATATTATGATAATATCCAATTTATTTATATTGATTTATTCTAATGATAGTTTTTATGGTTGATTAAATGATACATGTTTCTTTTCCATGAGTTATTTTTGGTAGTATGAAATATTTATCATGTTCATTCCATTTCAATTTTTTATTCTATGATGAAATTATGAAGGTATTTAGGATATTATGGAACACATATGTATGGTTTTTATTATATTTTGTATATCTATAGAATTATATATTCCTATAATTAATTTGGAAATGATTTACATATCATGAGATTATATGGGATGGAATGTAGAGTAAACATAGTTTAATAAGGGTTTTTTTTCACTATGATAGTCTTGGAATTGAACCACGACTAAGTTAATTTTGGAATTAGGAGTGAATCCATTCCACTTTTATAGTCTTAATAGTGTTCATTGAAAAGGAAAACGATTTTCAATTATTTTAATTATGCCACAAACATATTTCTTCGATTGATGATATTTTCTCTTATCACAATTAATTATTGACAATTCATACTTTTATGATTTATATCTCCTTTAATGAAAAATAAATCTTCCATGAATAAAGATTTATGATCACTGACTGATTGGGTATGACTTTTGAATGTTATGAACATTTTCTCAAAATCTTAATCTTATTTTATGATCACATATTATCATCAATTAATATCTTCCATTATTAAAATTATTGGGTATTCTGTCTCACCCATTATTATTTTTCCTTTTTCTTTGTCTATTAGTGGTTCCCTAATAGCCACCTATCACAATGAAACAATAGTTTCTATTGTTTGTGGGAATTTTATTTCCTAGTTCAATACTATTTTCAATTTTTGATGATGATGTAATAGACCATGACATAATTTTTGAGTTGTATTATAGATTCCTCCAATTCATGGATGTGAATGGAGAAGTAATTTAAGTTCTGATGGTTCTTGAATTCCATGAAGAACAATACAATTTTCAAATACATGGTTCTATAAATGTTTTAGATGATAATAGAGGATTATGTTAGGGTTATTCATCCCAATAAACATGTTATTCATGGATCTATATCCCATTAAAATTTATATTTAGGATTCCCTTAACAGATTTTAGGAAATATTAAGAAATTAATAGAATTGTTTTTATGTTTTAATATAATATCCTAGAGATTTTCATGGGATATGTAAAGTGTATTTTTTATGTTGTTGTTGTTGAAAACAGAATCATTGTGTGAAAAATATGTCTTGCTGAGAAATGATTTTTTTTTGGTTTAGAATGATGCCTAAAAGTTTTTTTATAGAAAACAATGTGCTTTTTTGGGTGTCCTATATGTAATCAAATTTTAAAAATGGACCACATAGTTTTAAACAATTGTGTGTACCTTCAATGTGGGAATTCTATGAAACGTTCTTTAGTTAGAGAGAAGCCATTTTTTAAAATATTGTTTTTAAAATAATAGTTGTGGTTTTTTAAAAATGTGGATTTACCATTTTAAATGAGAGGATTTTTAAAGTGAATTATTTTAAAATTGGACAATGGAATCTATTTCAAAATCATTTGGTGGTTTTATTATAATATTATTTCAGGACGGTGGTTTGGTGAAAATGGTTTTTTTATAAATCCTTTAAAAAGAAACGAGGATTTTAAATTTTGATAATTCATGAAGTTATTTTAATTGGATTACAAAGGTGAAATGGAGTGTATCCCTATGAGTTATTCACGTCATCCCTTAGGTGAGGTTTTTCTTGTTGATGGTTTTTTTCAAGACTCAAAATTGAGTGGCATAGTTGGAATCTCTCTTGTTGTTGAACCATTCTAGTGTGTTTTGTTATTGGTGTCTCTCCTTTTATGGTTATTAGGGTTTTCCATAATATATCCATCTTGGATCTCTCCTATGTTTTCTTAGTGGAGTCTCTGGAATAGTTAATTGAGGTTTGATCGATGTTAATTTTATCTGGAATCATTTGATTCAATAGGTGGATTGGTTTAATTTTTATCTTTTAAGGTGATCCTTATATGATTTTTCTAGAGTGGTTATGCTTTGGATATTGTGAGGCATGTGTTACTTTTTTGAAAAACAAAATTGTTTTGAGAATTTTTATCCAAATATTTTTAGTTGTTGAGTTTTTCTTTGTGTTTGATAGTTAGACATCACAGATTGGTGTAACCACGTTGAAACAGTGTGATGGGTACTATTAAAATGATAATGGAGTTTGTCACATGCACTATATGATTTTTGTGACCATATGTAGTTCCCTATAAGACTATGTAGCTTATTTTAGGTGTGAGAGTGACCTTAATGGTTAGAGCAGCGTTACCTATGACTATGTGGCTAAAAGGATATGGATTTTTTTCTTAAGGTATTGACTCCCACATAGTTGGAACACGATTCGGTAAACCATGTTGACATACCATGTGGCATACCCCATTTTTAATAATTTTATATTTCTAAATGTGGCCACCTCATTTTTTTAAACAGTTTTGTTTTATTTTTCATCCATGTAATTCATAAAAATCCATTACAAACATATTTCCCTTTCTCCATCCTTTCATAGACATATCCTTTCGATATCCCAATGATTCTGTCCTGGATGATTGATTTAATATCCTCCTCCTCGCTTCTACTCCCTTCTTTATTTTATTTTGTTTTATCTTACTCCCATGAACCATATGTCCATGGTTGGGTGATGTTAGGGTTCAAGTGGATATAATGTTATAGTTTTTTTATGTTTAGGGCTATTAGGTATCATCTTCTTCACTAGTTTGAACCATCTTCATCGTATTTTACATATTATTCTCAGTTTAAGGTGGTGGTTTTTAAATAATCACTTCTCTGGGCAGGTTCTATAGTGATTTAAATTTTTAAACATAATTTTTATACCAATTTTATATTATATGTGAGGCCCCTGATGGGTGACGAATTTTTTTCATGGATTTCATCACATAGAACAAATGGATTTCATTTGCGTTTATAGTTTTAATTTAGTAATTACTATCTTGATGGTGATAAGTGATCATTGTGGCCCCTTGGGCTATATTTAAATGAATTTTGGATTTTTGAATGGGTTTTTATCTCCAGTGAACCATTTTGAAAGGGGTTTCTCAAAATATTTAGTGTTTCCAAAAAGGTTGTGTAGTAGTAGTGTAATGTCTTTAAAAGGGGTTATTTTCATTAAATATTGGTTTTAATTTTTAAACGACCTTTAATTTAGAAAATATATTTTCTAGTAAAAATTATCTTTATACAATGAAATAAATTTCTATATATATAATAATTTTATATGATTTCCCAATGGATTTTAATGTGTTGTTTTTCATGACTGGTCATTCAGCGAATGGTGTTATTGTATTGGAAATTGATTTGATAATTTAAGGTAATTTCTAAAGGTGTTATGGGAGTTTGGGTTCAAGAGTTGTCTCTCAATGATTGATATTAAATAATTTTTTCCCCATATGGTTTTAAAGACCCTATTGGATCATTCAAAATAGATTTAAAAATGGTAATCACATGTTTCCCTCAAAATTAATACCCTTAATTGATATTCCTTTTTCCAATTTACAATTAAAAGGATTTAATTTATATATTATAATGATATACTTGATGATTCAACATGTTATGGAATGGGTTGTTTCATTTCATTTTGATGGAGGTGTGTTGAGGATTATTTTTTATTCTCTATTGATGAATGTAATTCTTGTACGCACCATTGATGCATGTGATGCATTTTTTTACTCATCATTACTCAATTTATTACATGTGAACCCCATGTGATGTGAGTGGACTGGGCTTGTGTAACACTAGATGGAACACATGTTAATTTTCTCCCATTTAGAAAGAAATTGGGATAGGTTGGGAGAATCCTTCTTAGGTATATCAGTGTTGGCTAGTTGGTGAAGTGCTTAGTGGATGATATAGGTACACTAATAGGGGTGGGTGTGAATCTATGTGCCCATGTTTTATTCAATGTACTTTTCTTTTCTTTTAACCCGTTTTAAGTAGAACCTCGTATCTTATTAGAGTGAATAGATCTTCCATTTTTAGCAAAACAATTATACCACATGAAATAAAGAACAAAAATGAAGCACAACAAATTTTATGTTTACAAGGTTGTCCCCCGATGTAGGTGACTACATCATTGAAATGTTTATGATGATCCAAGACATAGAATCTCGGCTATGAATGAATCACCAATTACAAGTGGGTTGGTTTGGTATCGACCAGAAAGCATTATAGGAAGGTATGAACCTTTTCCCAAATTATTCTCGCATCCCACCAGTGTTAATTATTCTGGATTCCCACAATTGTTATTTATACAGGAATCCCACCATTGTTTTAAAAACATACTACTAGAATAATGAGAATGATAAAAAGAACTTCAAGATGGCATTACTACACAAAACAGATCTCCCTCTTCAAGCCACTAATAATAAGTTATTACTTCACTTTCTCTATTAAACTGAAACACATTGATTTCCACTGATTGTAATCAACAACACTATATGAAATTAAATTCAGTATACTCTTTGGAATTAGTAGAAGTTATCACATCCACTTCAACTCTCTGAAATACTGGAATGAACATCTAATGATATCTCAATGTACTACAAATTTCCTTCTAATATAAATCACAGATGTTCAAGGTATTCTCCATTCAAATCCTTAACATAAAATTTTTTATGTTTAACATATTTCCAATTTTTATTTCATTTATACACATAACTTATTTTCACAAAAACTGTCCACATTTTTTTTATTCATACAGACGTACACACACAAAACTTCTATGAACACACACCATCCACATAATATTTTTCATTGCACAATTATATTTTTTTGTGCATGGCCTCTTGGATTCACACTTAATTTGTTCATGTATACTATCTTTACAAAAACACACAATCCACACACATTATTTTCCCTTTTTATGCACAAAAACCAGAACACGCACACTATCTGTATGTAACTTCTTCCATGTGTTCTTGATAATTCACTTATTCAATTATAGTTTATACACAATCTCTTATTTTTAAGATACAATGCATGTATGCACTACCAAGACATTCAAGTGGGTGTTATACTAATACTGAAAAGTCTTGATATTAGAAATATGTGGTTTCTTTCATGATATTCATGAAAACCATAGAGTTACTTAAATTTGTATCTTGAAATAAATTATCAAAACAAGTTTTATTGTGACACCAAAAAAGTGTTCCAATCACATGTTGACTACCTCATGATCGTCTTCTCCTCGACACAGGTATAAAGAATATAATATTTTTTATATATAAATTTAATGAGAATATAGTCATATTTTTTTCACTATCTTGATTCCATTACGTAGATCACTTTTTTTTCAAAAATCTCATGCTCATGGTTCTCATTTCAAAAGAATCGTGTCTTCTTCCTCACAAAAAAACAAGTTATCATAGGTTCATAGTGAATTTTAAAAACCAATGAGATCACATAAGAATATCATGCTCCCAAGTAGCTTTGTATAACCTTGTTCTTTTTGAAGAAAACAATTGTTCATATCATAGGTCATCTTCCCACATCCTTCCTCACAAATTCTAAATCTTCACTGAACCTCTTTATCGTAAAAAAATTATTTTACAATCCTTTATTTCTCTCTCAAGGTCTCAGAGATACTATCTAATGAGAGATAAAACACACATGAAAATGATCCCTAACTCCGGTATTTTTATCCAACATTAATTGTATTGAAATATTCTAGAATCAAAGAGACTCATCTAGTTTTTTCTAAATTGCGTACTTTGATCTCAAACCATCACTGTCACCCAAAAAAACATTTTTCATAGGTCACTATATATTGATGTTTTAATATTAATTATTTTATGAAAATGAATTTTCATGAAGTTTTGATGAGTTTAGGATCCTCGTGATACTTAGATGATGTTTTGGGATCTCGAATCGAGCTACTGTTGATGTATGACGGAAATCCCGGTCAATTGAAATCTCAGGCCTGAGCTAAGGTTCAAGAAGACGTGTTGTGCTGATCAAATGGATCAAGATGTTCGATGAAAATATCTCACAGTGGAAAAGTTTGTCTAAGATGGTCATAAATACGTGATATTCTTTGAACATATCCAAAAGTTGGGATTGACCTTTCTAAATCCCAAATAAAAATGATCTCACTCTCAAAGCTCCTTTATAATAGATCCCACAGTGAGAGCTGAATAGAAATCAGTTACTACATTCTCCCACTACCGATCAGAACCTCCCTGTGCTGAGTTGTCTCCCCTACCATCATGCCGCACTATATAGTGGGGTTTTCCACCTATGAATGCGCCCCTGAGATCATGCACCTCCGCCAATAATGTTTCTTCCTTCTTTGGCCTAGGCAGGGTCCCTTAGCCATGGTAGACCCTCAGGGTCCCATAATGTATAGGGTCGAGATACCTTTGTCTTATAATTGGGTAATTTTTCAAGTACCATCCATTAAAAAATAGTATTCCTTATTCCAATTGATCCAAGGTCAAAAAAATCTAACTTTAATCACAAATATAAAATTCCCCCCATGCATGCCCTCTTTTTCATCTTGAAATTAATTAATTGGGAATCATTTGCACATTTTCCCAACTCTTAGAATTTTTTAATTCTTTGTGCTTAATTTTCACAAGTATTTGATCTTTTGAACACATCTTTAATCATCACATTTAAAATCATTCAATAAAGAATTTGTATTTGTATGACATAATTAAATCTTCCATGAAATGTTGTAAACTATGTGCTCTTTATTGACACATTTCAGTGACATTAAAATTACTTCAAAAATCATCATATTTGTGTTACATCATCTGAAGAAACTCATCAAATAAAATCAAAAAATCATTTCCAAAATTGAAAATTCTATATAATAATTCAATGATAGAACAAAAACATTAAATTATTTCCGCATCGACGTTTTATCAACTGTTTTGACAATAATTAAAACAAAAAATATTACATTCAATCAAATTGGGTTCTTCAATTCCCCCCTTTATATTTTTTTTTCAATACCGATTTAATTTTAAATGTAAATGTATTATTCTTCCCCTTACATGAAAAAAACAAAAGATATAATTATGAAAATGAACTTAACTCATACCATTTTGTAACAACTAAACTTTTATTCATATCTCATTCAATCTATTGATTTTGTAAGGTATTTCACTTAATAGAAATTCAAATTGATCTTCTTGAGAAAATGGATGTATCACTTTTTAAAATCAATGAGTCCTTAATTAATCATCTCCATGTCTATGTGGGATTACCCATTATAGAAAACATGATAAATTAATCAAGTCATCGATGTTGTCAATAAATTTTTCACAATGTTATGAAAACAATGAAACATTCTTCCAGGAGTTGATCAAAACATATCCAAATAATATCTTACATTCATCTTAAAAATAGTTTCAAATCATTCAATTTACATAATAAAAGTTTAGTTGTTTCATATCCAAATAATATATTACATTCATCTTCACTTTATTATTCATAATTTAAATTCATATTATGATAGTAAAAGATACCTCATTAATGATAGGATTCAATTTACAAATTGAAATCATCTGACAAATCCCTTACAAGAACATCAAATATTCATTTTATACAAGTTAAAAAATTAAAATCTGGTGGATTTATTTTTTTCTACCCCTAAAGGGATTAAATTCTTCCATTTCATCATTATGATTTACATTCTTCAAGAATGATCTTCAAGAACAACTTAAATAGAAATTCAAATAACGAACTCCATGATGTATATCATTCTGGATGCTGTATAATATCTTCACAACATCATATCTTCAGAACTCCCTCTGGATATATACCTCACCTTCAATTCCATATACAAGAGAATCAAACACAAAATATTCATGTGAATATGTTGGTTCTTCAATTATTTTTGAGTAAGAGCGTCGTTGATGAGATTTATTTATAAACCCTCAAATTCCATTCAATTCTGCTCCAAAATTATGAAAACTCATCATGATTTCTCTTTATTTAACTTCCCAAATCTTATTATTTAAGGAAATCTTGTATTTCTTGATTTGTTGACTTTTCATATTAAATAGAATAGGTTTCATAACATTGGAAATTAGTTCACATTCAAAATTTTGTTCTTGTTCCAATATTTTAGCCAGTTCCAGCTACTTTGGCCATATGAATAAGCCTTCTTTTAGAATGTGATCAAACTTCTTCTTATGTGTTTAATCCTTATTTGGAGTATCATTTTTAATATAATAAGCAACTGGTGATTTTCTTTTGTTCTTCATTAGTTCTATTTTTTTAGGAAACCATGTCATGCATTTATCAATAATATTCCATGAAAATTTTCACCTTCCTTGAAAATATTTATCAATCGTCGGGTTATACCTTTTCGATAACCTCACATGAAATTAATGTTTTTCATCTTTATTGAAATGCACCAAATTAACCATTTTAATTTATTTTGAGTTTGATTTCTTTTTCTACATCAGCTTGAATCCACTAGAATTGTTGTTTATAACCTATCTACAAAGAACCATTTATGAGAATTTATTCTATAGTAGAAGCATATTTTCATTGTCATGACATTCCTCTCATCATTATTCATGGGTGTAGATTGTTTCATAGTTTTCTTATCATTCTTATCCTGCTTATACCCCTAGGAACACTCATCTTTATTTGTTTTTTCCTCTATATTTGATGTGGTGTTTTATTAATATCATAGTTTGAATAGTGCATATATCCAACATACCAACACTCATCATTACTGTGACCATGTCTATTGCAATAATAAATGATGTCTTCAGGACAATCAAATCTATTATTGATTCACAAATTGTTTTTCATCTGTGAATTATTTTTCTAGTTTCCATGATTTCTCTTCCACATCAAATCTTTTATCCATTAATATGGACCTTATTTATTTATCATGAATAAACATATTATACCAACAACCAATATCTCGATACCAAAATATTCAACAACACCAATAGTATCCAACAAATATTAGTTTCTTCTTCTATGATATAACTTGGATAGAATTGCCATCTTGTTGATTCATTATAGTATGATTATTCATCTGAGCTATTTTTTGGAAAAAAGAATTCATGATCTTATTCATGAATTTATGTATTTTTCACCATTCTCCATCATCAATGTTTGAGAAGAATTTTTTTGGAACCTATTATTTTAGATTAAACAATATTAGTACAAACACATACTTCTTGATCTCGGGTTACCTATTTTAGTGAGCATTATACATATCAATATTTGGATAATCTCAATCTCTTATTTGAACTTGAATAAGTTTTTTCAGATTTAAGACTACCTTCAGAATTATTCTTATCATCTTTTCTGATTTTAGAAATTTTTTAAGGTTCTTTTTTATTGTTCTCAAGATTTCTGAACTTGACCTCCAAATCAAGATATTTAAAATTTAAAGAGTTCTCATATTCTTCAAATGACTACACCATATATTCAAATTCATTATGGATTGTTTTTAATTATTTTTCCTTCAGATATCTCTAATTGAATTCCATTTCACAACATGTCATGTTGATTAAATTTATCTCATCTTCAACAAATTTCAGTTTCTGTTCCCAGTGATTATTCATTTAATGAACTTGATCGTCATGTATTTTACTTTGTGCAAGTAGAGAATTATCTACCTCTTTAATTATATTTTCCAAATCCTATAGCTATGATTTATTAACATTATTATAAGTTAGTTTTAGTTTATCAAATCCATAGATAACACCTTTAAAAAATTTCTCATCCACATCCTTTTCACCAACAATACTTTATATTCAATATTTAATTAAAGTAAGTAATTCATTACAATGAAATATAGTCTGTTCTTTTTATTTTTTATCTCGGATTAATTTCTCATACTTGTCTTTGATTTCCAATTAAGATTCCTTAAAATTAATGATAGATTTATTAAATTATTCAAGTATATGTACTATCAATGTAAAGATCTTCTATGTAACTTCTTTCTCACACACATATCTTTGAAATTGTTTTTTACATAGGATAAATGTTCATTACTAAGAGATTCAGTTTTTTCTTTGGCATCAATAATTTTTTTGAGAAGTTTAGAACTTCGAAACATCTTTTCCCAGGATTACTCCATATCCTCATCTTACTTTTCAGGATGAAACCTTTCATCATATAGTCCCTTGATAAAGGAAAATAGGTTAGAGAAAACTTCAGTTGGTAAATTCTTCAAATGATTTTTGATTTCAGAATAAAAATAACTATGTGATTCAATAAATTATTCTTCATAAACACATAACCGTACTCATAAAAATAATCTTTATAAACTGATTTAATATATACTACTGATATAATACATCTCTGACAATATTTAAATTTTGATAAACCTACTTTATTCAAATTATTTATTATCCTTCTTGCCTCCTTCTTATGACTTTTCTTCAATGTTTTTCCAGAAACCTCTTTGTTGACACTGAAAAAGATATGAACATAAAATTCCACCAAATACATCTCTATTACTTCTTCAAATTTAAATAATCACTTCATATATGTTTGATAAAAAAACTAGGAATATAGGAAAGATTCAATCAGTGGCGTAACTAGTGCTATGATACCGATTGAAGTTCCCAATAGATCATTTAAGTACACTAATAGGGGGTTGGGGTGATTCATTATACATATGTTTTAACCAATATCATTTTATTTTACTTTACACTTTTTTAATCCAATCCTCAGAACATGTTAGAGTTAATATATCTTCCCTACATACAAACACAATTATAACAAATGAAAGACAAAAAGTGAATGAAGCACATCATATAGTGTTTTTAGAAGTTTCTCCCCTGACGTGGGTTATTAAATCCTTATTGTGTTTAGATTAATATGAGACTCATATTCTCCACTATGAATGAATATCCAATTACAAGTTGGATTCACATGTATCAACCTAAAACCATTGTGTAATGGTTTTAACCTTTTTAGAAATTATAATGGCATCCCACTGGTGTTTCCTATACTAAAATCTAAATTGTGGTGTTTATACTAGAATTCCAACAATGTTATTTATACTGGAATCACACTAGTGTTTCAAAAAGATACCACTACCACAATGGGAAATATCCCAAGAACTTAAACCCTCCACTATAACACAAAAATAATCTTCCTCTTCGTTCCATAAAAAATAAACAGGTACTAAACCTTATCGCTTCAACTGAAACAATTTATCTTCTACTAAATGTAATCAACAACATTGTATGAAATTTAATTAAGTATACTCTTCTGATTTAGTATAAGTTATTACTTCCACATGAACTTACTTAAATATCATAATGAACAAATGAATATATCTCAATGTACTGCATCTCTACTTCAAACATAAAGCTTCTTATTTCCCCCTATGCACTATTAAAATCCTTTATTTACTCAAAGGTGTGTGTAACAAAATTTTAATTTTAATTTTTGATATAAAAAAACCATGTTTTCACACACACTTTTCGCTATTTATATTCTTCACACACACACATTCTATGCACACACATTGTCCACTTAAAATTTTACAATGTAGAGTACATTTATGTGTTCATGACCTATTTTATTCAAACTTCCTTTGTTAAAGAATACTATATTAAAAAAACAATATCCACACACATTGTTTCTCAATTATTTATGCACACAAACATGAATACAGAGGCACATACAATATCTGTACGTACCTTATTCAAAATTGTCCTAGGAACACACTTATGCATGTATATATTATACACAAGCTGCTATTTATTAGATACAGTGCATGTATAAAATTTCAAGACCTTCACACAGGTGTTATTCTAATATTAACAAATTCTTCACAATAGATTTTCATGGGTTCATTTATGATCATTGTGAAAACCAGTGTGTTATGTTAAGTGATATCCCAAAATCCATAATAGAAACAAGTTTAATTAATAAAAAGATAAATTGTTCCAAGAACATGTCAAATGCCTCATGGCCTTCTTCTTCTCCATTCAGGTATAAAGAACTAGATCTTGGTTCTACATGAAATCAAGGATAATATAGTCAAAGTGGGCTTCACTATATCAATTCCTTTACATAGATCACTTTCATCTTATAACCCTCAAGTGAATGGTTTGTATGTCAATTGAATCATGTTTTCTTCTTCATTAAAAAACAAGCTAGAACAGGTTCTTAGTGCATCGAGAAAACATGTGAGATCACATAAGAATATTGTCCTTGGAATTGGCTTCACAGAACCTTGTTCTTCACAAAGAAAATGACTGTATAGATCACATGTCCTCGACCCATGATAGTCTTCATGAATAATAAATCTTTTTGGAACCTACGCCTCACAAAAAAATAATTTTATCAATCCACAGTTTTGACATCAAGCTCCTGCAGACACTCTCAGATGATAGATAAAACACAAACACAAATGAGCCCTACATAAAGAATTTATAACAAGCATTCATCATCTTAGAACCTTCTAGAATCATAGAGACTCAATTGGTTTTTTCTTATGATCATACTATGATCGTGCACTATCACCTTCACCGATATAAAAATGCACAACTCAAAGCATATTGATGATTTGATCTTCATTATTACATTCAAATAGTGTTTCATGATATTTCAATCTGTTTCAAATCGTTAAAATACTCAGATGATTTTTGGAGATCATATCTTTATCTACTATTGATGTATCATGGAAATCTAAGTGGACTAAACTCATAGGTGTCAGTTGAGGTTGAATAAGGCATTCAGTGATGATCGAGATACTCAGGATGTTTGTGAAAGAGATCTCATGGTGAAAATGTTTAGTTGATAGGATCAGAGATACATGATCATCAATGAATATATCCAATGGTTGTGATTCACCATGATTAATCCCACATCAAAACAATATTACTCTCAGAAATACTTTATAATAGATACTATATTGAGATCCAAATTGAAATCAATTACTATTCCTCCCACTACCACCAGGAACTTCCTCGTGTTGGGTGCTCTCTACTATCACCGTTCCACCCCACATAATGGGATTCTCCACCTATGAATTCACCCCTAAGGGTGTGCACCTCCTCCCATAATTCTTCCCCATACATTGTCTTACACAGGCTCCCTTAGCTGTGGTATACCATAGGGTTCCTACAATGGATAGGGTTAATCACCCTTTATCTTGAAAGTGGATAATTTTTTAATTACACTTCATAAAAAAATACTAGTCCATATTCAAATTGATGTGTAGCCAAAAAAATCAATCTTTAATAAAAAATATAAAATTCCCCTCATGTATGGCCTCTTTTTAAGGATGAAATTATTTTATTGTTCATTATTTCCTCATTTTTCATAAGTATTATAACTGATTCAAACATTGGGAATAATTTTCAAATTATTTTTAATATAAGAACACCTCTACAATCATCACATTAAAAATCATGCAATAGAACATTCATTTTTGGATAACATCCTTCAATATTACAATAAATGTTGTAAATAATGTGTTCTCCTTTGACATATGTCATTAACATAAAAATAAATTCCAAAAATTCTCATATTAATTTTTCTTCATTTGAATAAATTCTTAAAATCAAATAAAAAAAACCTTTCCAACTTAATAATTATTTATAATAATTCAATGACTGAACATAAATATTTTATTATTGTCACATTGAATTTTTATCAACTACATTGAAATTTTTTTCAATAAAAACCATTAATTTCTATCAAATTGGGTTGTTTAGTTAGGAAGATTTTTTATTGCTTTATGATATGACACATACTAAAATTTGATCCTAATATCTTGTAAAGTCAAGGACCATTGACCATTTGGACCTAGTGAATACCCACCTTAAATGTCCATCATAAACAATTCTATATAGGGATCTTATTCTTATGTATCCTTAATTTATTAACTTCTTATAAAGTGTTGTTTATCTCTCCTCATTTTACCATTCTTATTGGTACATTTCCCCCCTGATTTTTTATATATTTTTATTGGTCTACAATTTTTGTTTTGAAAGGGTTATTTGAAAAAGTTTTTTATAATGTTTTGAAAATGGGGTAAATTTTGTTTTCTGTAAAAATATTTTTGTACATAAAAAGAAGGATTTCCCACTTTTATAGTTTTAGATAATATTCCTTTTTAAAATGATTCACACTTAAGATTTTAAATTTGAAATGTTTACTTAGGAAATGACATTAAAATGGATCACGATGTGACATTTTTTCCTTTATTCTCTTACAAGTCGATGAATATTTATAAATTTACATTAAACTACCATTGTGGAAATTTATCTTGTAAATAATTTCATAAAAGACTTGTGAAGATTAAACTATGCACATTTAGGACACACTCTATATGCACCTCTTGATGTATTTAACTTTCAAGTTTATATTCACAGACCCAAATCATGTCCCTTTCATCTTTCTAGTTATTTGTATCATGGGAGATAGTATCGGGGTATTTTGATTTGCTAAAAACCATATGTTTTTGGTTATGTGGGTTTAATAATCCTTTTATATCATTTTGGGAATTTTTATTGGCCATGTCAATCATTTATATTCATATTGGTTGTCTCCTCAAATTTTTATGAACACCTTATCTTTAATTTTATAAATGTGAATGTGAAATATTTGTTTTAGATATGACATGTTTAGTTTTCTTCATTATTTATAACTATTTTATTCAAATTCTTGGTAATATAATGTAAGTATATACCATTCTAGAATCATTGTATGACTCTTTGGGTTGTTTAATTTGAATTAAAAGGTGAAATAATTAACAAGATAATGTTAATTGATTCCTAGGAACTATTTTCCATCCAATGGGGAACAGGAATGGTATTTTGTAAAGTGTTTGATCATGTCTTATTTTGGTTGAGATGGAATCCTAGGTTATTTCACCAAAACCATGAAAACCATTACTTTTTTTCATGAGTTGTATAAAAAGGATACAAGATAGTGATCTTAAAGGGTTTCAAAGTGATTATTATCATCATAAACACGGTGGAAAAAAATCTAAAAGTTGATTAAAACCAAAATATATCTATACAGTTGGAGTGAACAATAAAATAAAGAAAATAATACTTTACCTTTCACCTATTAATTAACTCTTAAATAAAACGTTTGATATAGATCACTAATGAGAAACCAATGAGTTCCTCCCATATAGGGTATCCATGAATTGTGGGAAACTATTAATGCCAAAAAAGGATCTCCCTCCTTACAATGGCATGTTTAAACTATTCTCAATGGTGGAAAATAATTGTGATCTATGAATTAGTTTTTGATGGGATATAATGAGATAAAAGAGTATAATACAAGAAACCAATGTTTGAGAAATCAAAATCACTCATATCTAATCCCATATATGTCAATTCATTTGGTTCTATTAGTGAATCATTTCACATAATTTTCTATTTTTTTAACTATTTAGAAAATTCATCTCATTCAGCATAAATATTTCTTACTCTTTAAATTATCATATGAAATATTAAAACTCATGATATTCATTATGATATAATGGTTGTAATTTGTATTGATAGCTAGTTTGGAAGATGTTGGTTGATACAAGGATTATTATACAACAATATTATCCCTTGAACCACCACCAAGACATAGTGTCTTGCAATACTTAATGGTACATATAGGGGCTGACTATATCATGGTCTAAAACCCCATGTTGCATTTATCCTTTAAGTGTTCATTTCTATCGATATTACACTTACTCAAAAATCCTCAGATACATAATCCACCTTCACCTTATATCACATATTTTGTAACAACTTCTATAACTATATCAAAAATTCTATTTATATATCTTCTAAAACCAATTTTTGGACATCTATCATATACCTTCACTATATGCTATGTAATGTGTAAACAATTATGATAATTCATCCATAACTGCTTTCTTATATCTTATAAGACAAATTTACTATATATTTAATGCTTTTATAAACATTACCCCTTTCACACAACCAAAAAACACCATCCCAATGGACTTTGTACTATGGAACACTATCATGAATTCCCTAATACAAAATTGTAATGAAAGAGTGGCCTATAGAAAAGTGTCAACTCTACTCAATCTGTAATGGGATCTATAATTATTTCAATCGTAGACATACATCTTTAGAATTGTGTCTAGAATCCATATCATATAATATTATCCATAATCATAATTTTTTTTAAAAAAACCAATAAAGCATTGTACATATACTATGTAATTCCCATATATCAAAATCATATGTTGTTGATTTTCTAAATATAGACTGACTAAGTAAATGAGTGAATCACATAGTATTCATCTAAGAGAATGATCACATCACATGGCCCTTATCTTGATAAATATTCATATCACATGTAACTTATCTTGGTATCCCAAAACAATCCCTCAGTATATCAAAATAAAGGGACCATATGTTATAATATCCATATGAGTAACAAATCAAATCCTGGATAATCCTCAACCAATGACATGATCAACAACATTCCCAACCACCCCTTCATTGGATAAGCCTCAAAGATTTCATAATAAAGGGGTCATAGTATGAAAATCTCATGAAATATTTATTTCTAATGTTAAGAACATTGATTAAATATAAATCATTTCCCCTTAGTATACAAAATACATTGGGTATTATACTCCATGTGGTAGACATCGTGGTCCATCCCACTAAAAAAAACTCATTTTTTGATGCATGACTATACAATCTATTATGAAATTATAATCATACCCTTTTACCCCATAACATTTCACCTCAACAAAAAACACTCCATGTTGAACATCATCCAAGGATAACTAAAAATCATACATTGAGAGGTTAATTATCATATAGCTTTATCAAATATATATATCCAATATGAAAGAATGAATAGTGGATCCTATATTGAGTATGAAATGATATATTCTATATTGTATAAATCTTTTATTAATATTAAAAAAACCATACATCAGTGTCAATTTAATCATATAATATATAATAGAACACCAGAGAGGCCTTATGTTTGAATTATTTTTCTGGATTGGTTAAAATCATTATATCACTATAAAATTCATACCACATATCTATATGATTGTCTGATAAAACCCTCGCACAAAATCTTTTAATGGGTAACATATATAATGAAATATTTTTGAATAATAGTTAGACTTAGGAATAAAATGACAATTTTTAACTCTTTTTACATTATGGTGAACCTGGATTATCGTATATAGATATTAAATCATTTTAGGTTAATATTCATCACATTACAAAAGTACATTTCCAAGGACCATAAGAGTTTAGTGAATTTTGGAAACATGGAACACAATCCTCTAACTTGGTGAAAGAATATAAAATTTTCCAAAAAATATCATCCCATTTAGTAATCCTACAAAAAACCTTCCTCATAACATAGAAAAAGGAAGCATAAGAAAGGGTTATCTCATATTACTATAATGGTAAATAAAGGATATATGCAATAATAAATTGAACAAATGTGTATGAGAACATGATCATTACATTTGAGGATCATACCCTCCATATCAAAGATCATACACATGAGTCATGGTATAAATATTGGTAGATAATAATGCATGAATCATAATGGAATGAAGGGCATAATCCATAAGAGTATAATAAACGACTAAGACATGGAATATTTGGAATTCAAATAAGAATAACAAATAATTTCCATATTAGTCGAGTCTCACTTCCTAGTCCATCATAGTGGAAAAATTTCTTTATTTAATCAGGTTTACACCCCATTGACGCCTTGTATTAATGAACCGAATTCACTTCTCATTCCATCAATTTATTACTAAACCCATATCACTCCCCATTCCAATTTCGTTTATCTCATGATATATAAATCATTAACCATTATGTTGGATTGATACCTTGGTGAACCCATCATGAGTTTTATAATGGCCCCACCTCATTCTATATGTTTCACCCAATCGTATAATCTATAATAGGCTTACCCATCACTATCTAGTTAGCCATATCATATAAGATATTATGTTATTACCTGGTCCTATCTGGGACACTAAATAAAAAAATCTATGACGAGTTTTCCCAACCCCATCTGGTCCACCGTATGGATAAGCAATAACATGCTTACCCAATGCTACATGTTCCACCCCACCATATAAGAAAATTCCATCAACCACAACATTAACAAAGAACAAATGGATTGAATATAATAAAAAAACCGATAAAAACAGTTATACTTTCATAAAAATATTTCACCATTTAAAGGAAATGGGTTTATATCAATAACTTTGGAAAATGATTGTCCCATGGAAAATAAATGAGTTTCATAAACATCGTGCTATAAAAACATAGACCATTCATAGGAAGAATATATATTTAATCCTTGGATCATATCCCCTTTAAAACATAAATGATATAAAATGATGTAATCATAGATGGTACATAATTTTTAATGATCATTTACACCATTTCATGGAAAAAATATCCTTTGGCTTTGGAAAAATCATTTTAAAAGCAAATTTTTTTGAAAACCTTTTTCTTTAAAAATAACCTTGAAAACTTATAAAGGATTAATTTTCAACAATATTAAATACTTATTTAAAATATAAAACAGTTTCAATATATTTTCCATTAAAATGAACTTAAAATATCGTTTAAAAACATTTTGAAAACATTTTTTGGAATCATTATTTTGTAATAACACATAATTAAAAGATAATTAGGAGATAAAGTTGGATTCCCTTTTAAAAAATTTCATTATTATCATAATTACAAAATAGTGGACTAAAGGAAACCTTACTAGAATATATCATGAATAAAAAGAGGATAATAAAATTAATGAGTATATTCGTGATATGGATCATAATATCTCATCAAAGGGAGAATAATCATATGCAGTCTGGATAAATTATGAGATTTTAGTAATAATCTCTTAGGAATTTGATAAAATTGAATCAAAATCCCCTTGAAAGAATAAAATTTCATAAAAAATAATATATAATTAAATTAATTATATTAATGATATCACAAGTCAAATTGGAAATATATAATCATCATAATAGATGATTGGTGCATAACATAACATGCTTGTCAATGAAGTCAACCTGAGACCAAATTCTGTTAAACATTTGGTAAACATTGAACCATAAACCACATTAAAGTGAGATCCTAATATGGATATATAAATACTACTAAATTTTAGTATAGGAACCATAAAATTATTCCTAGGAATTATACACACCACATAGAAGAAAGAGATGGTGAATATAGCTTGTATCTCACAAAAGAAAAAAGTGATATTAAATCCTGTTACAAATTCATTTGATTTTGAATCTTTAGACCCATGAAATAATAACATCAATTGAAAGATTAAATGTGATAAAATAAAGGAAATTCATGATATAACATGTCCTATGGAAGTATATAAACCACCCAAATGAAATTAGTGTCGAAAATTGAATAAGTATTATTGAAATAAAGGTGAGACTATAAATCCCCTTACCTTAAGTCTTGCCTTCAATCACACACATTCAAACCTCCTCTTCTTTGGGTAACTACTTTTGGTTTCCAGAAAATAAACTCCTTTGTTTGATTTATTACTAATTTAAAGATTTGTGGATGAGATGAGGGATGTTGGGAAGTGATATTGGTAGGTTTCGGTCAAGACAAATGGATTGATATGGGAGATGAATTAGGCAGAGTGAGTGTGATTTTATAGTGGATGATGAGTGTAATTCTTGTAAATACCAATAGGTAAACACAATTGGGAGATCTCCCTTACATCACGTCCTGCGAAAAGTAAAACATAATGGAGGGAATTTATTAATTGGTTTATAGAAACCGCCACCAGACAAATGAGATTCATTTTTTCATTCAATTCATTAGTCTTTACGTTTACTCAATTTTATCTTTATAGTTTTTAACAAGGTAACAAGTATCATTTTATTTGACTAGGTAATTTATCCTTTAATATTATAATTAAAAATATATTTATAAGATAATTTATAACAATTTATTCTATATATTAATTCAAATTCCTTAAATAAAAATCCTATGGGTTTTGAAAATTAATTTTAATACATATTCATGTAATGCACAAAACACTGTTTTAGCCTTAATTGCGTTAATATGTTTTAAATGTTCCCACTAATAATTACTGTAATATTAAGTTGATATCATTAGATGATATAAATTAATTTTACTCAAAATATATAATTAATTTTTCCCAATTACATTGCACAAAGTGGTCTAATTTAATTTAAAATTAATCCTACACACAAGATGAGAAAGCATGTTTTAAAAGTGAAATTATATAAAATTTTACTAAGTATTTAAATCTAAATTCTACATAAATATAATTATGATGAAATAAATTTTATTAATATATGTATGAAATGTAAAATGTTTCATTGAAACCAATTTATGATATTATTAATAATTATAAAATATTTAGATGAAAAGTCATTCTTTAGTTAAAATCTAGTATTTTTACATTTTCATCAAAAATGAAACTTCTCGGAAAAACAAAAATTCAATCAATTTTTTTCAAAAATACTATTTAAAAATAGAAGATTATTTTTTCAAATTGAATTTAAAAAAACTACAAAATTACTTTTTAGAACATGTGATCCATTAAAATTTGGATAAAATATCCTTTATAAAAATAAATCTTTTAAAAGCATAAAATTTGATTATTTTTTATCTTATGCCTATAAAATCAATTGGATGAATGTCAAAAAAATTATTGAATATATAATATATAAATTTCCTTACTATCATTCACTAATAGTAATTAATTTATATTATTTTGATTAAACTCCATTGGGTATAAAAAAATAGTTTTTTATTCAAATATTTCATTTATATAAAATTAGTTTTTATTTTAATTTCTTAGTAATTAGTAAACTATTATTTTAGACATATATTTTATTGAGTTAATCAATACTATTCATAACCTCCAATTTAATTTATAATAAATAATTTTCATTTTAAAAATTAATATTAATAGTATTTAGTAAAACTCAATCTTGTGTTTAACACAATATATACAAAGTGTTGCGTGTAATGCATGTGAACTCAGTGTTGTGTGTAACTCAAGATAAGATCGATGTTTAATATAATATAATATATTTTTTCATGAATAATAAAATATTAAATTTTTGTATCATGTATTTCATTCCTTTAAAAAATTTATCTGATTTGAATGAATTAATTTATAAATACCTGTGGCGTTACATTCTACCACCGTTAAAATTAAATTCCCCTCGAAATTCATCTAGTTCAAGAAAGTTTCAATACATGAAATTTCATTCCCTAGAAACCCAAATCATAAAAATGAATAATTAAAAATGGAATGATTAAAACATAATTCTTACCCAAAGTAACACCTGACTAGGATTCCACTTAAGAAAACATAGGCAGTAATTAATGATCTTGACAATGGGGAAAAGAAAAAATAATTATAGAGAGAGATATAGAGATCACTAATCAAAATAAAGTGGGTGATCCAGAGAAACATTATGATTACAAAAGCATAAATATGTGATGATCTAAGGGACTATTTAATTCATAAAAAATGATAGTACTAGGATATCATTTTTGTTTCAATATCTTTTTCCTAAAGTTGAATAACGTTAAAAATTATATATACTTAATCTCATTCCTTTTCATAGTCACCATCTCACCCATTGGTTATTCTTTGACCAATTTCCACTTCATCTATTACTCCAATAAATGAAGGTGATTTTTTCATCCCTGAAGAACTAATGAATCATATGATATGTAGATAGAATGGTAAGTCATTAAGTATATCTTTAGTTATCATCAATACAAAGTTGTTAGTACATGTAATCCAGTATGAATTTATCTTCATATCGAGAAATAATACATTAATCTATAAAACCTCATTCAATGTTAAATATAAACAATTCCAAAAAATGTTAACCTTATAACCCTTTCAAAATATAATCCACCATTTATTATTTAAATATTCTCTTATTGTATTACAAAATCATGTTCATTGGAAACATGGGTCCACCCTTATAACTATATTGTACAAAATGTGATTTTAAAATTAAATAATCCATGTATAGGGATATAATAAAATAAAATATCACTAAATTATGAAAAATAAGATTCTCATAGGGCTTATCCATACAATATAAAATGTGAGATTCCCCCAACTAAATATGGTAGGATATTTGTTCCCAATTATTGTGATTATCTTCATACATTATGGAGGAATAAGATTTACCCTTTTCTTTTTTCACCAAATTTTGTTGTGGAATATCATCGATATTAGACCTTGGATAGGGGAACTGATTCACCTAATTCCCAACCTCGTTGAACTTGATACAATGGAGTTTGGGTGGTTCATTAGTTGGAATTATATTCTCCCCAATTTCATAAACTATACCATTAGTAGTATTTAAAAATTAAAAACCATTATAAAAGTACTTTCCATATTTAAAGCACCACCCAAATTTATTCAATAAATTCATTAGATTCTTCTTCCTACAATTTTGGCACCCACATGCATTAAATTACGTTTCACCATTTGGGTTTTGATGAGACTTGATCCTCCTTCTCATAGAAGAACCAGAGGAATTGTAGAATATCCAATTTCTATTTCTACCTTTAGTTTATAGGGAATAAATTATTCACAACTACAGTTGTCTCTTATAGCCAAATACTTTTGAATACTTGGTTTGAAGCCACTAAAGGATCAATATATTTGTCATTCAGGGAAAATTATCAAACCAGAAGTGTACCTTGCATGTATTGTAAAATAATCTACATATGTATTAATAGATTCATCTTGCTTTTTATTAATCTAAAATAATTATTTGTCTCCATTTTTTCATATAATATGAGGGCAGTACATAATAAAGGATATAATTACTAAAGAATATCCCATTAAACTCTTTGAATTCCATATAGTTTATTTCTTCTTTTTTCCATAATGTTATTAATAAGAGTTCAACACATATATTTCTAACCTTTCAAATGATTAATAGTAAAAATTTATTTTTCATACTTCGAGAAATGAAGAATGGAAAATATTTTTTTAGTGGTACGGACTAATTTATCTGTAACTAGTGGATCAGTGGAATGGCTAAAAAAATGTTGAAATTGTCTCATGACGAAATAAATAGAACGTTGTTTACCCATTAACTCCTTTTTAAATTCAACATGACTCATAGTCTAAATTTTTTTTGGATCATATCAACAAGAAATTACATTCTATCTCCCATATCATTTGGTTTCTCAAGGGTACAATCATCACATTTCCATTGTATTCAGCATTAACACAGTTTATTTGGGTTCTAGCCACAGAATAAAAAAAATGAAGAATAGTGTGAGAATCATAAAGCCTAGTGGAAAAATATATAATCATGAAAAATTATTTATAGGGTTTCTAAATGTTGGATGCTTCATAATTAATATATGAATCATTTGGTTTATCATTGTTTATTCACCATCAACACCTATTTAAATCCTTCACGGTGGTTCATAAAGTTTTTTGTGAATTTCCAAAGTATATAAACAGAAGTGTTAACCCAGGTGTATAGAAAGGCTCATTATTGTTCCCCAGTTCCTGATTGAGTCTAGCATAATATTTTGTTTTAGAGGGTTTTACCCCTAGGTACATTTGTTATATTTCCACATCCTCCTTTAATATCTAGAACGAGATGTATTTATTATGAATCCACATTCTCTATCCTTTACCTAAATTATAGGGATTATTCATAATCATTGACTCATACTTAGACTTTTCCTTAGAGAAATCCCTAAACATATACTTGAAAAAAACCTAAGTATCTCACAAAATGTTTCTCATCTAGTTTCCAACAGTTACCTAAATGTTTCCTTTGATTCTAATGATATCAAACTTGGATTATCATACATGTATATTACATCATTTTTTATTTATATTTAGCACATAAAAAATCACATTCTTGGGGACCGTAATATTTTAGTGTCTTTGGTGACATACAACATAATCTTCTAATATGGAGAATGATATTAAATGTTTAATGAAATGATTTTCACATTTAGAAATCCTACATAAAACCTTTAATTATAAACTAGTGAAAAGAAAGATAATAAAATGTGATATTAGTTGGTCAATAAGCGAAGATAAAGGAGATACATATTCTTAACATGATCATAAGGGTTTTAGAACATGAGAATAAGATTTTATGATCATACCATGCATATCCAAGATCAAATACATGAATGATGGAATAAATATTTGATGAATATAATATATGAATTATAAGGGAATGAAGAGGAGAATATATGAGATCATAACATAGTAACAATACATGGAATTTTCGTAATAAAAATAAGTATAGAAAAATCATCTCCACATTAGGCAAGGATCACTTTCAAGACCATCATAGCGGACAAAATCCATTACTTAACCAGTCACACATTCTTTTTTAGCCCTGTATTACTGAACCGAGTTCACTTCTCATTCCACTAAAATATCACTGAACCAAGTTATATCCCCATTCCAATTTTTTCCATATTATGAGATATAAATAATTACCCCAACAATTGGAGAACTATCTAGGTTAACCCATCATTTATAATATAACGGGCTCACCCAGTGCTATCTGAGCTACCCCATTGTATAATATTTGACATGATTATCCAACTCTATCTTGTCCACCCCATCATATAATCTATAATAGTCTTACCTAGAACCATATGGACCACTACATAATATGATCAATATTTGGCATACCCAGCACGATCTGTACCACCCCATCGTATAAGCTATAACGGGTTAACCATCACTATTTGCGATGCCCCATAACATAAGAAATGTCCATGAACCATAACATGAATAAAGTATAAAGAAGATACATATAATCATAAAAAAACAGAAAAAATTATTCTTTCATACCATGATTAACCCATGAAAAATAAATGGGTTTCATGTTAAACTCTTTGCAACACTATTGAATCGTGGAAAATAAATAGGTTCCATATCCCTGATGCCATCAAAATATAGACAATTCAAAGGAAGAATATGGATGGTATCCTTGGATTATATCCCAATTAAAAAATAAATTACATAAATGGATGACATATTAGATTGAAAATAAATTCTAAATTTCATTTAATACATTCCTTGAGTAAAAAAACCTTACATCTTGGATGAATGATTTTTAAAATAGAAATAATTTTGAAATCCTTTTTCTTTAAAAATAACATTGATAACTGATAAAGGAAACATTGAAAACAACAGTAATCAATTTTAAAACATGAAACATTTGGAAAATACATTTCCTTGAAACTTATAATAAAATATAATTTAATAACTATTTGGATACATTTTTGAAAACAATAACCTGAAAGAAGACAGATTTACGACCTAAGAGAGGGATAATGTAAAATTTCCTTAAACACATTTTTGTAATAAGATTAAGTACCAAAGAGTGAAAAAATGGTATCATTACATAAATATATGATGAATACTAAGAGAATAATAAAATACATGATGATTATTGAGATATATATTACAATATTTCATCAATAAAATTATAATCATAAATAATACAAATAAATGATGAGATTTTAGAAATAACATCTTACCACTTCAGAAACATTCAACACTAATAACCATGAATGAATAATAGTAAACAAGGATTAAAATATCAATAATCGAAGTTCATTCAAGATATGACATGTCAAATGGGAAATATATAAACCTCATAAAATAATATAGGTGCATAACATAACATGTGTCTCAAAGAAGGAAAATTGAGGCAAAATTCCCCTACTAATTTGGTAAAATTTGATTCGCAAACCTTATGAAAAAAGAGATCCTAAAATGGATATGTAAATATTAATAAAATTTAAATAATAATCATGAAAAAATCACATGAATTATACAAACCACAAAGAAGAAGAAGTTGATGAATATAACATGTGTATCATATAATTAAAAAGTGAGACAAAAATCACTTACTACTACAGTACCCTTTGAATCATGTGCCCAGTGAACGAATAACATCGTTTGAAAATGTGAATATCTAGAAATAAATGAAATTAATGATATAACATGTCATATGTAGTTATATACACCATATAAAAAAATCAATTTTTTAATATGTAATAAGACAGGTAGAAAAAAAGTGTGACTATAAATCCCCTTACATTAAGTATTGACTTACATTGTACACATTCAAACATCCTCTTCTTTGCATATCTCTATTTTTTGTTCAAAAAAGGAAATATTTTTATGGATTTATTCAAAAATTAAGGCCTCTATGATGACACAAGGGAACATGGGAAGTGATTTTTATAGGGTTTGGTCAATCTAAATGGCATTAGAGGTTTGATGAATTGGGGATAGTTAGTTCCCTTTTTATACTAGAGGAGTGACATTCATATAAATACAAAAAGGTAAAAAATATTAAGAGGTCTCACTTACCATCTGTGAGTAAAAAAATTAATAATATTTGAGGTGAGGATTAAATTGGTTGATAAATACCTCCACTAAAAAAAATAAATTCATTTTTATCATGTTATTCCATAGTCTTTAAGTTTACTCAATTTTATCTTTATAAATTTTTACCGCGGTAACTTGTATCTTTTTATTTAAAAAGGAAATTTTTCCTTAAATATTATAATTAAAGATATATTTATTAGATAATCTATACCCACTATTTCTAAATTTTAATTCCAATTTGTTAAATAAAAATCATATACTGTGTAAAATTAATTTTAAGTCAAACACATGTAATTCTCAGAACCCTATTTTAACATTAATTATGCTAATTAATTTTAAATTTTTTCACTAATTATTATGTCAAAATATTAAGTTGAATAAATTATGTGATATAATTTTTTCAGATTCCAAATATGGAATCCAATTTTCAGAATTCCATTCATATATGTGGAAGAATTTAATTTTAAATTAATCCCTTAGATGCGAGGGGAAAGTGGATTTTTAAAGTAAAAGTGTTCAAAAGTGTAATGTGTTTCTATATATAAATAAAATATAAAATTTATTATAATGACCTTTATTAGATTAATATATGTATTAATGATAAAATATTTTTAAAACTACTTTAAAATAAAATAAAACATTATAAATCAATTTGATGCAGAGTTATTTTTCAATTATAAGCACGTATTTTTCTACTTATAATTCTTTATATGTTCATAATTATCATCCAACATTGAATGTTTCCTTCAAGAATTTACTTTTCTGATAATTTAGTGACTAATGTAAACATTTACATTATTCTATCTATTAGAATACATCCTAAACACCTTTAGGATATACAGTTACATTCACATTGAGCTTGACTACATTAATTTTTTATTTACTGTACATGAACATCTATATATCAAAATATACCCCCATTTTTCTCTCAAAATCATTATTCTCTCTTCAATATTGTGCTAAGATATAAATATTTTTTTTCTTCAGGAAAAAACATTTATTTTCTCTAGTGGGAATATTTATGTAATAAATTATTAAAAAATATCTAATATGATTTTATATATGTTTATAGTGTTATTTTGAAAATAATATTTTATTCGATAAAATATTATACTATTTGGTGGTGATAATTATTTCATTCATCACTTAACTAATATCTTGGGTAAAATCCTTTATCCTGGATACAAATATTTTTATCCTTTTAAAAAATTTATATGCGTTATAAAATCGAATTAATAAAAGATAATGATTGTTGAAACCATTGCATCATATTGTCAATAACAACTCATTATTTATAAACAAATATTTCTTATCGCATAAGTGAATTTATTTGAAATTTTTTTTTATTTAAATTTATCCAGTTTTGAAATATTTATTTACATTTAACTCTTTCAATTAGAAACCCTATTATTAATCATCTGAATATAAACTACAATATCAATCAATAATTTATTTGACTATTAACTCCTCTATATTTACAACATTTGTAAAAAAAATGGTATTATTTAACCTTTATAATGTAATGATTTTTTCTATAATTTTAATACCTCACATGTAATCCTCATATGGGTTTTCAAATTCCTTCAAGTATATTAAATAATTCTATATCATGTGGTAAAATTTCACTTCCTTATTGACACCCACTGTTGGTTTCAATGACCAAAGCTATTTGTTAGAAAATCTGCTGATTTCCATATATGATAAACAGTTTACCCTTTTTTATTGACAGTATAACACCAAATACTAAAAATCCAATGTCTATCTCTATAATCCACAAAATATTTAAGAAATATGGTAAAACTTTATTGAATTCATTAATATTGTCATAACCATTAAAATTTAACATGATGAATTCTATATCCAAGACAGAATTATAGGAAAAATAAAGTCCCTCCAAGTCATTAACATACTCACTATTATTAAACATATTAGTGGAGAATAATTTTCCTTTCCCCATTTCATCTAAAAACTTTGAAACCTAATTTTAATCCATTATTTCTTTTTTTATGTTTTTTTATTCACATGATAAACAAATTCAAAATTTCATAACTCTTAAATATGTAATAAACATATTTTTTCTTATTTAAGTAAGATTACTATGTTTATAAAATAGTGTTGGAATTTTTAAAAATTAGCTATTCCTTTTATAGGATTTATGTCAAGGTAATGATGAATTATGATGTTTAAATAAATCAATTAAATAAGATTTATCAAATGAGTATCATGTTTTATGTTCATTTAATAATTTATTATATTAAAAATGTTCCCACTATAATGATGACCCCACTTAGTATACATCATATCTCCTAAAGGACCAAAATACATATTTTAATAATTAATAAATGTAGTGTAGCTTTTATCTATGCACTTAGTTATTCCAGTAAGTTTTTATTCAAACCATGTCATATATGGGTCTTGGATACTTGAGTGAATAACCCATTTCCCAATCCATCATATGGAAGAATTAGTATCTATTCATATGGTACCATTTATCAAAGGGTTTCCTTAATATTTGTAAGAAAAATAAAATTAATTAATGGTGTACCTAACTCTTATGGTCTCTTTATTACATGATTTATATTTACAAGATAATATAGGGGTACCTAATAGTGGCCTGACCTACCAAGATTTTTATATAAAAAAAGTAATATTTAGGCCAATTTATCATTGAATAAAACCTATATTTATTTGTTTTGTAGGTAAATCATATATGACACATAGGCCTATACATTACATGCACCGAGTGACAACTATTTAATGCACCAAAGATCCTTCCACGGGTCCAAAGGCCCCCTGCCTATGTCACACAATTTTCTATATTGTGCTGAGGTAGGAACCCCTATCTGTGACATCACTCACATCATCGACTAAGAATGGACCCGATATCCCCAACAAGGATGGCTTCAAGGGTAACTTATTGGATCATATATAGAATTATAGTCTGACATTACTAATCAGGAAAAATCTGAACTACATGAACTATCTAGTTGGATGATCATTGTCTTAAATTTTTTTTAAAGGAATATAACACTTACTATTTAAATATGATTTAATCTCACCATAATATTTCATATATTCCATTTACATGTATACATGATTGTAAATATATAGACTGAAATCCCTTTTATTTCCAACAAACCAAATTGCTCATACAATATTGACATGTAACTCTTCACTAGACATATGAACAATCTAATTTCATGTTTGAAGTAAACTAAACAAATTATCATAATTATATTATATCTCTTTAAATGCATCTATAATAATTTAATGAATAATTTTAGCATAAAAAACTAAAGCATAAATTTTCTTGTAATATAAAAAATTTATATCTATGAATAATAAACAAGGGAATTAAATAAATTAATGATAAATTAATATATTCAAAAATTATTTAATAATTTATGAATTATTTACAAATAAATTTTAAACAAATTATAATTGATTCTTGAAAAAATATGTACCATTCAATTTTCCCCATATGAACATTTCCTATTTTTATTTACATGGTTTTAATATAATTTCATTTTGTTTTATAAATATGTGAAATTTATAAATACCTTTATTATTTAATAATATTAAATTCATAAATTATGTCTATATTATGATAAGTTATAAAATTATCAAAATATTTTTACTAATATAAAAATTCATATTTACATTTATGATCTAATCACAAATACTTACAAACACTTTTAAATTTTAACATTAATTCGATGATGTTAGTACACTTTAAACTATGATCACATCTAATAAAATGTTTTGGTATGTATTAAATTCCTTATTTGGGTCCATGATGGTGAATTATTTTCATAATTTTAATAAAATATAATTTTCATTAAAATTATTCTTAAAACAAATAGCACCATAGTACGTTCTTCCCCATATTGAAAACTCTTATAGTGGGTAGACCAGAGTAGTCTGGAGCCCCATTTCAAAATGTTGTTGGCCATTTTAGGAAAAATTGTTTCACCTATAAATGTAGTTTTTGGATAATATTTTTTCAAACTAATCCATTTTATGAAATTTATTTTTGAAATATCTGATGGTTTGGTTTTTATCATTTTGTCTATAAGTATGATAAACAAATTCGGTTACCACATCATGGTGGTGTTTCTTACGTAACACTATTTTTATATATATTTTTATTTATTACCATATTGACAATTTCCAAATTGATGTAGTTTGGTGTTATTAATTTTATAAGAACTGTGTCCAGTTTTCACTGTACTATGTCGTGGTTAATAAAAACCAATTTCTAAAACACCCATTTTGTAGGAGAAATCAATGTTCTTTTGGCCAAAGTGTAACATTCAGCATCTCAAATTGAATTTCCCAACATTAAAACTATTATAGTGTAAGTATGGGGTTAGTTCATAGGGATAGTTACAGTGTTTTTATATTTTTTAGTCAATTAACTAATGGTTTGATGAATTTAGAGAAAATGTTTGAAGTGCATAAAAATTACTCTTGTTGTTTGAGTGATTCACTCACTCTAATATTTAAATTTTTACTTAAACCAAAAAACATAGAAACTATTTTTAATAATAAAGAAATGAAATGAGTCAGGATTCAGGATTGTTTTTAAGATAATAGAAAATCAATTCTCTTATTATGTTTTGTTGTTCATAATAACTCTCATATCTGGGATTCAATTGTGACAGAACTCCCTTGGTCTGGTAGGTTCTGTTTAAGTTAATTGAAATAAATTTATTTTTCTAAAAATTTCGTTATAATAAAATTTCATAGAAAAATATTTTTTGAGATGAAGATTGTACCCAATGGCCATGATATCACTCCTCATAATTCCATTAGAGATCCATGGAAGCTCCGTTCTAGATATGATATGGTGTTTTTAATAAAATAATGAATAAAAACTCATGTGTATTATGATATATAAAATAATTAACACTAAAAAAATAAGTGGAATCAAACAATAATGAATCTTTATTTACCATACCCTCAACATAAAGAAGGATTTAGATATACATTAATCTAATGATTAAAAACAATCTATTATTACATATGGTGTTCATTACAACAGAGAAAGAAATGAAAAAATTCACAAGAAACCATAATAGAGTATTATTCAAAATTCCTAGAATGGGACTCAGGATCTATTCATATCAAGAAAAAATTAACTCTGGATGATCCTCATCCTCTAAAACGGTCCAACGATCATTAATTGGTTAAACCCATTATCTAGGAGTGGTTATGGGTCAAAATCTAGATATAAATGGTGGTTAGGGAAGTAGATAGAAAGTGGTTGGCTGCCTATTTACAAGCTCACAATTTATGGGAATAATTATTTTAACAGTACGCCAATCATGGTCATGGATTTATTCTTCTGGATTTTAGGTGCATGGTTCTCTAGCGGGCCCACACAGTTTTTTTATCCATGAAAAGATTATAAAAATGGCCCATACCTCCTAACAAGCTCACCCTGCACGATTTTCTATAGGACCCACAATGTTTATTTAACCATGAAGAGGGTGTTCCACTAGTTTTATCTTGAGTCTCTTGGGTTCTCATGGTAATTGGGGCTAGGTTGAATGGTTTAGGGACTTATTAGTAACCATGCACCCTAGAAAAAGGGTACAAACTCCTTCTACTCCCATTCAAAATGCATTGTTCTTGCCAAAACACTTTATCCCTTCATTGTGTGACTAAATCCCACATATGAAGGCATGATAATCTTTTAAAAACATTAAAATTTATCCCAAAAATCATTTTTAGTGTTATTAATAGAATTGAAATTCAATATGCACATAAGTACATCAAACTCCCCCACACTTTATCAGTTGCTTATCCTAGAAAATTCATAGAAAACAGTCTCAAAGGGAGCATAAAAGAAACATGTAGAAATTATACATGTTAAATCAACTAGATGAATGTTAATTTTATATGAATAATTATTTAACTTCATATATTATTTCTTCACGACTAACCAATAGTTGATGTTAGTAAAAAAAGTCAGCTCAAATAAAATCTTCTGAATATTAATTACTAAATCATTTTTCATTAAAATTTAAATTTCCCCTCTTAATATAAATAAATTTATATCCTCCACTTTCATATCATCACACACATAGGTAGGTTAATAAAATATCTATTCGACACCAAATGGTGGGATATCACATTTATATGTCACACAATCTCATTTACTTGTAGCTTTTAAGAATGATGAGAGGTCACCGACATTTTGGGCATGCTTTTTTATATCTTGAAATAATTACACTGGGGTTAGATACTAGAATTGAATATTGGGTAACAAATTTTTCTATGTATTATATTGACGAATTGATAGTTAGGAACAAGAGTTCATGAAATTAATACCATGTAATAACCACTTGTGCGACATCAAAAATTTCAATACTTCACTTCACCTTATGAAAAAATTGATTTCCATTTTAAAAGATTCTTTATTTTAAACCACTCAATAAAATTTTTCATTTTATACAAATTATTTTATGAATGAATATTAAAAGGCATCTCTTCAAGTGTTCCAATTTATATTCACAAGAAATGTCATCTTATCAATCTAGACATATGAATAATTTCAAAAATAGGACTTGAATGTACAGTTTTAAATAGTTGACATAAATGTGTGACATCTATATTATCCCTTTTGATGTCCTCCAAGAAAATGATGCCATCCTACATAATTTAAATGCAATGATAAAATGGGGTGATAAAAGTTAGTTCCCACCCCCACACATAAAACTGATCATGGTCCCCTATGAATGTTGTTAGGTGGACAAGGGTGGGAAGAAAAAATATCATGCAAGGGGTGGGAGAAACATTGAACGCAAGGGAAAATGTATCAGAACAGAAAAAATCACGTGGAAAACAGATAGATAATGGTTTATAGTTAGTGTGTATGCAAACCTAAAAAGTGTAAGAGTGTCTTCATGAAAAAATATTCCTCCCTTAGTTTCATGACAAGGAAAATATAAAATGTGACGAAACAGTATCATATTAACAACACATGGAATGAAAAAAATCACACAATCACACCAAAAATGAAAAATATAGAAAAAAATCCTCATATGTAGTAAAGGTTAAATTACATTCACAAATAATATCAAGTGTAAGACAAAGTGTAATATAAAAGAAAATAATTGTTATTCCATGGGAGGACTAATCCTAAATGGGTATTGGAACTGATCTTGGGGGGGCCCTTCCCATGTTGGATCTAGTGTGGCCTATTCAGTTTCCATCTCTCTATAAGATGTGCTACTAGTGAGTTGACTGGTGGATCAGATTCCTAACAAGGATCTTGGTGGGAGGATGCATCAACATGAATGTATTGGTAAGTGGGATGGAGAGGCAAGTGAAAATAAATTTCGTGGAATGAAGATACTTTATGTTAATGACTACCATCAATCTATGAGTGGTCTCAAATTCCATGAAAAAATAGCATAAAAATCTTGGTCCTACTTCAATTGGAGATTCAGGTCCCCAAACAGGTTGAAATCATGACTGGGGTAATTAGAAAAGTCATAGTAGGGTGGAGGGTTAATGGAGTTGGTTATATTGGTGGGTTGGTACTCCTCATCAAGTGGGGGGGGATTGGGGGATGTAGTGGGTTGGGTTGAGGTTTGGTAGATCTCATCATGGGATTCCTCTTATTTTCCTCTGATTCGATAGTGGTTTCCATCAAATTCCAGCATCCTTATATGACATACCATAGTGATATCAAAAGGTATAGGTTGTGGAAGCTCAATAATAGAGGCTTCATAAAATTTAATGAAAATAAACCCAACTAAAAGAGTTATATAAGGGAAACTCAAAATGTTTCCCTTTAGTTTTTTGAACATGTGCTACAGTTACTATGCAAATAAAAGGGAAATGTTGATGGGTGTCTCAGAAATCATGTAATTAAAAATGAAAAAATCACATAGGCTTACATTTCATTCATTGTCTTACTGGGCAATGAAATAAGTGGTTATTATCTAGTGTATAATGTTATGGGTGAGGTCCATGATCTTAGAGGTATTATCTATTTGATGGACATAGGTTGGGATGAGCTGGGAAATAGTTACTTGATGTTATTGGGTAGTTTTTGTGTACCAAACTCAGGTAACCTCACATATTCCATGATTTGAAAAATGGCTTGGGCGTAAAGACTATAAAATGTGGAGAACTCTCTATAATGAAAAATATATTAGTGTTTCAAAAGGTGGAATGTTACATCACCAATATCCTACGTTAAATCATCTTTCTCATCAATGGTATATCTAGAACAACACCAACAGGCGATATAAAACTCCATCAATTGATTCTTATATGTTTAGTTGTCTATATAAAGTACCCTAGTGAGGTTACTATGGTCAATCAGCCACTATATTTCATCTTAAATGCCTAAGGCCTTAAGGTGGTTCAGTGAAATGTAGTAATGTGTATTTACCTTCCCAGGTAATGAGAACACAGTATCACTTAAGATCTGGATTCTAAGAGACATTTAGGTTAAGACCAAAAAGGTTATCAAAACATGATACATGGGATGATTTAGAAGAGTCCATAAAGGTTGCAGTGGGTGTCCTATAGGCAGTATCACAACAAAGCATAAAAATGGAACAACTAACAAAATAATATATAATAATTTGGATTTCTATTCTGAACTACTAAAATAACCCATGGAAGCCTATAAATATTGAAAAAAAAGATCATGAAATTTTTTGGGTTTTGGGAAAATTGGTTTCACATGAATGTTTTGAAATGTTTCAACAAGAAAGAGTTTGAAAACGGCGAATAAAACATAAGGGTAAAAAAAAAATTGAATATAGGAGTGGGATTAATCATGTGGTTTTCCTATCCAAAGGTAAGGAAGAGAATGAAATTGGAAATATAGAAATATAGGTGTAAGAAGAATAGGGTAAGAGAGGATGAAGAGAAAGGAGAATAACAAGGATTGTAATCCATAGGAAGAAGAACAAGAAAGGGAGCATGAATGTTAAGGTATTGGGAGGGGAGAAGGGATACACATAGATGGGAAGGGGTGGCTCTCATTATTTTAGTGTAAAAATGAGAGGTGGGGGGGTTGATTTTTAGGTCTTAAAATGTTTGGGCCTTTTAATGTGATTCTGAGTTACTTCACATTGTCTGGTTAACCATAAGGTAAGTGTGATGAATCTTACTAGAATGGGGATCCCACCATCACCGTTTAATAGCACAAGATATTTATTGTTGAATGTTATGTGCACGTACCTATGAAATTTGGTTCTTATTTTTCATGTTAAATGAACAAGGTTTGTTTAACCATGTTCAAACCATGTGTGAGACACTTTTTTTTGAAATTTCTTGATTTTTCCACAATTGAATGAAATGTACTCACATAAAAGTAAAACATTTGGTCCCCCACTATGTCAAAGGTGAATTGAGGTTTCCCAAGGACATATATATAGAGAATAATAAAAATTACTTCATACCTCTATCAATTTTCAATAATTCTATAATTAAAAATCATAACATGAAAAAAACACTAAACATGCTCACATAAACAACAAACAAACATAAAACTATTTTTTATTTTTCTTTTAAAATGATGGGTCACCTCCGGATTAGTTCTACGTTTAATGAATAGAGCATGAAATGCCTGGGCCTCTGTTTTACCTAAAATTCATTATGGAGATGATTCCCACCATGTCCTTCATTTGAAATTACAGTTTGGGAAAATTTCCATTAAATTTGAGCATATGTTCCTCTTTTTCAGAAACCTCTACCACACCATGATGGAAAACCTTGAACACACGATTGGGACTTTAATTTACATATAAAAAACATAAACTATGAGTTGAATAGTAAATCATATTCACTAGGATGGAAGTATATTCTAGAAATAAAATGTTAATGAACCACCTTTGTTCTATCCTTATAGAGATTCTAATTCCTATATGCTTCATCCCAGATATCATTATTCTCAGAAAATTGTAATTTCTATTTATCAAAAGTGTCTTTCAGATCATAGATCAGCGCTTTTACATCCTAATTCAAATTTTGGTCTTATTTTATATGTAAGTGGAAGGGATTTCCATAGAGCATCTGGAATGTAAAAATTCCCACTGGTTTTTTGAATGCTTTTTAGTAAGCCCATAAATCATCATCAATCTTTTTAAGCCAATCATTTCATAATGTTCCATATATTTTCTCTAGGATTTGTTTGATCTCTCTATTTGAAACATTATCTTGGCCAGTGGATCTGGGAAGGTCTGGTGTCCTCATATTGTACTTCACCCCACATTTCATGATAACATTTCTCATCATTTTATAATCAAAATTTTTTCCCCTAACATTGATGAGGACCCAAGGAACATCGAACCTACTAAATATGTACTTCTTCAAAAAAGGGTATGATGAGTTTTTCTAGTTATTGGGCTAGGGGTGCGACTTGTACCCATTTAGAAACATATTCAACACATAACAGAATTTATGTGTTACCATATGATGGTGGAAACTGACCCTTCTAATAAATACCCCATACATATAATACTCCCACTTCAAGGATGGGGTGGTATTTCATGTTAGATCTGTACCTAATATTACATGTCCACTGGATTTTTTTAACCCAGTGCTACAAAATCTAGGGCTTCCTTGTTCATTGTTTAAAAAAAACCTAGATTGTAAGATTTTTGAAAATTTATTTTCTATTTTGTGATTCCCTCCTACTTTAGATGAGGGAAAAAATTCCATAATAACATTGAAAGAATCCTCAGGTATGAAACAATTAATTCTACCATCTCCACATGATCAGAAAATCAATTGATCATCCTAAAGATACTTCTTCACATCTGATTGAAAGTGCTTCCTCTGTTGGTAATAATTGTAGCACTCTTGTGGAAAAATAATTGGAAATATCAGTGAACCATGGATGAGGTGTCAATATTACTGAAAATATGTGCTCATATATAATTTCTAATTATATATATATATCATCTTCCTTTTACTTGTGGGGAAACTCTATGTGGTAGACATGATCAGAAATAAAGTTCCCAAAACCATTATTTTCACAAATATCCAAATCAAATTCTTAGAGAAGAAGCACCCAATGAATCAACCATGCTTATCAGGTTTCTTATTTAATAGGTACTTGAGTGTAGAATGATCAGTATAAAAAAATGATTCTATCAGCACCAAGAATGATTCTAATCTATCAAATGAAAAAACCACTACAAATATTTCTTTACCCATTGTGTTTTACTTTATATTATCTTCATTAAAGGAACATATTTCATAATAAGTATGCTTGAAGATATGATCTAGCTACTTCCAATGGACTACACCCACCGCATAGTCACTAGCATTATACATGAGCTCAAATTTCACATCCCAATTTGGTGTAATCATTAATGGAGCTTCAACTAATCATTGTTTCTAGAGTTGAAATGCTTCAATGCATGGTTCATGGAATTCAATGATGTAATAATTCAAGATGTGATCAGTTAATGGTTGGGTTTTTATAGGAAAGTATCAAACAAACCATTGAAAAAATATTACATGCCCATGAAAACCACGTAGTGCACGAACTAATTTAGGAATGTGCATATTGGCTATCACATCAATTTTCATGGTATCATCTTTAATTCAGTTTTCAGATATTCAGTTGCCTAAGACAATACCATTTTTCACCATAAAATAACTTTTTTCCTTATTCATCAAAAAATTCACATGATCACCTCATTTCAATAAAATATCCTTGTTTCTGAAGAATGTATTAAATGAATTACCATAGATGGAGAAATCATCGATGAATAATTCCACAATTCCCTCCACCATGTCATGGGAAATAGCTAACATACACCATAGGAAGGTGGTGGGAGAGTTATACAAACCAAAGGACATGTGGCCATAATAAATTGTTCCATACATACATGTGAAGGTTCTATTCTGTTAATATTTTAGGGAAATAGATATTTGGTTATATCCAGAATAACCATCTAGGAAGAAGAAGAATTCATGTCCAGTTAAACCTTCAAACATTTGATCCATGAATGGGAGTGGGAAGTGGTCCTTTCATATGGAGTAGTTAGATTTTGGTAATCGACACATACTCTATATACATTAAGAGTTCATGTTGGAATCAACTCATCTTTCTCATTTGAAATCATAGTAATTACCCAATTTTTGGGAACCACTTATAAGGGGTTAAGCCATGAACTATTTGAAATTTGGAAAATAATCCAGGAATCTAATTTCTTTTCCACATCCCTTGTCACAACCTCATTAATTGTATGGTTTATTAATAATTGTGGTTTCTTATATGGTTAAAATACTTCTTAATGAAGTACAATGTAGGTAAAAATTACCGGAAAATCCCTTTAAGATAGGCTATTATCCAACTGATATCTGTATTTCTGCTTTAGAGAACCTGTAATGGTGTGTATTGTTACTCTTGTGCATGGGACACATGATGAATAACATGAAGTGTTTAATTTCATCCCAAATACATATACTATAATGTTTATGGGAGAGTCTTTATTTTAAATTTTGGATATTTAAGAAGTGAATGAAAAATGGGTTTAACCTATTCCTTTTCTAAAAAATCTATGACTACTAAATAATGCCCAAAAATGGTCGCATGAGCCTGAAATATATTGCATCTCTTCTTATTCATGTTCATTCCATATTTCCACTAATTCTAGCAAATCAATATAAGAAAAATATGCCATTTCAATTCCTATATGGTCAACATAATCTTCAACTATGGATATGGCACACGAGTCCTCATTTTCAATGACGGATGCGTGTTCGACCACATTAAATACATTATAAGAAAATAATTCATCTCCCATTTTAAAGATCGATTATCCTTGATGAACATCAATCGAAACATTAACAGTTTCCAAAAAAGGGTCTCCCTAAAATCAATGGTATTTCCACATCCTCCTCCATTTCAACTTTAATGAAATCAGGCATAGGAATTAATTTTCCAACCATTACAATTATGTATTCAAGGAGTCCTTTTGGATATTTTATTGAATAATTTAGTAGTTTTAGTTCCACACAATTTGGATTTATATAATTTAATCCCTGATTCTTTGAAACATAAAAAGGAATTACATTTACACTATCCCTAAAGTCACAAAAGGCCTTCTGAAACTCGTAAGAACTGTTTGTACACACAATGGAAAAGATTCCAGGATATTGAGTCCTTGGAGGAATTGAAAAATGAGCCACCATGGTGCACTCCTTGCTGAGAGGAATCATACCCAAATAATTCCATATTTATTTTATTTAAATTATTATTCTTTATAACCAGTGTTTATGTTTTCATTTTTGTTAATGCCTATGCAAAGGTATTGTTGATGTGTAGTCTCCATAATGGTTACTTGAATTTTTCAAAAAAATGATCCTATTTTATTTTCATCATGCATTCTAGAATGGGAAGGGTGGGTACATTGGTCTTGATTAATCCCTTTTCAATATCATGCAGAACTCCCTTCCCTATTGATGACTATATTGGAGAGGTAATCAACATTGCTTCAACAACCTTTTTCCAAATAAGGGGTGGTTCTTTCATGATTTTTAGTTTCATATTCTACTTATTTTGTAGACACGTATTTAGGGATATATTTCCCACTTCTATAGGTTACAACATTGGATTCATCCCATGGGTATTTTCAGTATTACCTGGTAGTGTTCCGATTTTCCTCAAAAGGAGTTTATTATCTCGCTATCCAATTTGGTTTTGAATTCATCGAATGAGGGCTTATTGATTAGGGAATCTAGTTTCAGTTGTGGTTATGAACATGGAAATTATCTTTTATAAATTTTCCTTTTATTATAGTTGAGGTTATTAGTGAACAAATTAATTCTATTTTTGTTTTCAGGGTGGTCATTTAGGATGAAAGTTTTTATACCATTGATGCTGATATGAGATTTTTTTTGGTTTCCTTGTTTTTGTCATGAATATTTATTTTGGTATTACTGTCGGCTATATCCAAGTGAATTCTAAGGATGTGGATAAGGATTTTTTTGTTACTACCCCTAGACCCTATTTTCATTGTCTTTACGTGCAACTTACTGATAGTTAGGGAACATATTAGGTCTATGTTTCCAAGAAACATAACTAATTTTACTTGTACATGGGCTAACACTTATCCTATAACATTCAACCATGATGTGGTTTTTACCACACTCACTTCAACCAAGATGTTTAACCATTATAACTTTTTAAGTGGTTTTTAAATTCAATGTTTCAACCTTCTTTGACATTGAATCATGTTGGGAAGCCAACATTTTGGTTTCATAATCATTATGCATTCCTATTGTAACACCCCGAGCTTCCACGATACGCTTCTCATTCAATAATGCAATATCTTGCATTATACGCAACTTCGAGTTCTAAAACATCGTGACTAATCAAAGTAGCCGTTATGAATAGTAATAACCACCTTTTGAAATTATATATATTTTATATTTCAAAATGGACTTCATTTTTGGATTCGGAATATTGAAATTATCCTATGTTGAATTTTTGGTATTTTTCTGAGAACTTCTAAATTTTTATGAATAGTGAAAAATACTTAAAAACAACTTTTTTAATAAAAATATTTTATAGTGATAAATTATAATATTTAGTTGTTTTAAAGTATAATCAGAATATATTTTTACCATTTTGTCCAATGGTTGTCATTATAATTAATTTAACATTGAAATTGGACATAAACAATTGCCAATCTTTTGATATAAATTGTTTCTAAAAAACACGCTATTTGTTGTGACAGCGGGAATTAATTATAAAATTAATTAATGAAACTTATATGTTTGGAATTTTGTAAAATAGACATAATTTATGAATTCGGAATATCAATTATAGCTTAGGGTGAAATTTTGGCCTTATTCTGAAAAACTTCAATTTTTGATGAATAGTGAAACCACTAAGTGGTTGTTAAAAACTGATTTTTTCGTTAAAATGAAATATTACCACTTCTGTGATTTGATTTTAAAAAATCCAACATACATGGTTGTCACTAAGAATTAAAATGTGGTTCAATGAGATTAAAATAATTTTTTGGTGAATAGTAACTTTTAAGTTCTTAATCGCGATTAGAGGTAATTAGTGTAGTTTAAGGTAAAAACAATGTTTTAATAATATGATATGAGCTTGACACTTGTCCTACTCCTATTGTATGAGTCATGGCCGACCAAGACAACCCATGGGTCAACTTGGGGACCCCATGGAGCCACATTGGTTGGAAAATGACATTAATATATATATATATATATTTAATGTTAAAATTAAATTGACACAAACATGAGTTGTTTTACTAAAACCGTTTTTAAGTGGGGTTACACAGATCCAAATTTTGACTATAAATATTAATTAGAAAGCTAAAAAGATTTCATACATCATAGTATTTTTTTTATAATTTTTAGACATTAAAAAAAGTAAATAATTTATGACATCATTATGATGCAGCGATGACCTCATTATTTAACGATTTAAATAAAATGAGAAGATAATGAAATATCCAAGGCTTACACTTGTCCAATGCCTATTGGATGAGGATATTTCGAACCCTTATCACCTTATCCATGAATTATATAAGTGTGGGACCTTTAGAATCCTAAAAGCATTGTATAATAATGTAACATTTAAATCTTTCCAAAAGAGCCCCTCCTCTCCACTTATAAAAGGCCCCCACCTCTCCCACCTGATTTACACCTTCAAGCCATTTGGCTCGGCCAACCTCTGCCCAAATACTCTTCCAACATCCCTCTATTACTCCTAGAAGCCTCACTTTGGGCATAACTCTTCCCAAGGAAGCCTTTGGCTCAAATCAAAATGAGTTACCCGATTTTGAGGTAATGTCTTCTCTAATGTTGTTTTGTTTTATTTTTCTTCTCCAACCCCCTAAACTCTTTTTATTTATTTCTTTTGTAACAAAACCAGTATCCTCAATATACTTGTATGTTGTTATAAGAATTATTATATCTACACTTACACACACCTACATCTAATGGTTAAAGAACATACAGTTTTTGTGCATGGCGAATTTCTTCCTCACAAAACGATGATTGTTCAACACTCATATAACACCTTCAAAGGTGGCCATTAAGATGTCACTATTTTTATATATGATATATAATATTTTTATGTTTTACTTATTCTTCTGTATTTCTCATTTATGGCATACTTTATGATTTCCATTATGGGTAAAACGCGATAATTTCATTTTAGGAAGTGCGGACTACCGCCCCCTCAAAGTGATTTGAATCGTTAATACCATATGTGGGATGTATAAAGGATGGAGTAAATGGTATTATACACTATATTATACTGGAATTATATTATACATTTATATCATTATGATTTTTTTCCATTAAATATGAAATTGAAATGAAAGTAGCGTTCATGCGTACGTACGGCTTACCGTCTCCATGAACGGTGCATTTCATTTCTTACCTCTAAATGTTACGTAATATTATAAATGAATGTATATACTGGATATATATGATATATATGACATATAAATAATGAATATATTTCTGGAGATAATGGATATTTCACCACATGAACAACTTGTAATTATAAGAAGTTTATTTTTGACTCAAGTACCAATGATCGACAAAACGACCATTATTAACTTAAATAATTACATAATGTTCATAAAATTGTAATAAGTGATATAAAAAGGATAATGAAATTGAAAATGGTTCTTAATAAGGTATATATTAACTCTAGTTTATTATTCAGGAGTTTAAAGAACGGTTGAGTCATGTCAGATACGAGGTATGGGAATTTCTTATCCCAATTTTCACTCTTTGGGTTAATCTCCTACTTTCAAATTATGTCATGATATTATTATGTCCTATCTTGTATTTTTACATTATTTATGTGTACTTATAGTGAATACACATAATATACCTACTTTATAAAAAAAATGATCTTTTTAAGGACTTCTTCTCAATCCCCTTTCATTGAGGCGTATTTGGTTTTATACAAAACATTCTTTTATACGGTGTATAAACCCCTTTGACTTTTACGTTTATTCAAAAGGAATCTTTTTTATACGAAGCGTTTTACTAAACAACAAAAAGGGAATGTTTTTCTTTCCGTACTTATGCGGCGACAATGACTTATCCGCCGCCGTGACCATTATTTGAGTTTCGGCTTCCTCTACAAGCCATCATTTTTTTTAATGAAAAATAAATAAAAGTTTTAACTTTCTTTTATTTTGGTATTGAAAATGGTTTTGAATGCATTTTTATTATATCAATGTGTTGTATTTATATCTTGTGATTGAAATGTGGAAATGTTATGTTTCCTTTATGCATGTTTTATGTGATACGATTATGTTATGGTTTATGATATGTTTAAACCTATTCATATGAGGAATGTATTGGACTTAATAAGTGACGGGTGGAGCCCGCTATAGCTCCTCGATGCATCGGTAGGTCTCATGAGACAACTAGACGTGGAATTGGCTGAGGCCCTTTCCCAATTTTATTTATGGTTTTGGCCGAGGCCTTAATCATTTTAGACATCTTGGCCGAGGCCTTGACAAAGTGTTTCAGAATGTCTGGCATTATACATTCCCTCATTATGAAAGTGGTTATTGATATTTCATGTGATTATTCGTCTAGTAGAATATCCATGTGAGCAAGTAATGGAATTATTTTATTTTACTTTTTCCATATTATGCTGATGTTCAAGTTCAATAAGGCTTTTGTTTTAGTTATACATTGCCTTAAATGCTTATGTTTTCTTATAAAAGATTCCGCAATATTGTTATCCTTACTGAGCATCTGAGCTCACCCCTTTCAATGTTTTAATATTTTCCAGGATGTGAAGAAGTGTTTTATGACTGACTTGCAAGAATAGTCAGTGAGGATATGAGTGTGGACTATGAAGACCATGTTATTGTAGTTTGTTTACTTTTTGATGTAATGAAAGACTTATGAATGTATCTAGTGTTTCCAAGGCTACTAAACTAATAGGTATTTAGAGACTTGATCTTTTGTGATCATGACAATGTTACGAAGTAATGCATCGACTCTGGGTAGCTGGGGTCGGGGTGTTACAGTTGGTATCAGAGGCAGTTTAGTACTAACCTTGGAAGCTAGATTTAGACAAACTCTGATTAGAGCACGTAGACCTAAGATGAACTTTGAGGATTAGTATAGAATAACTTCCTAAAATTTCGGTATTATAGAGATGTTATTAGTTTTCCGAGAAATACATCCCTGTCTGGATACGAGCAGGTAGAGGCGGCTCTGGCACAGATGTACCTAGGGGTAAAACCCGAAAACACCACTTTGAGCTAGACTCGAACGGGAACTGGTGCACGACAACGGGCCTTGTTGCACTCTTGGTTACGACACTCCCAGGGGATATGCTTAGGATAATTCTCATTTTATTTAAAAACCACTAAGAAGGGTTACGAGTATATACTTCCTCAAAGATACCATTTTTTATAATTATGGATTATATCCATAATTAGTTCAATTTATGTAAAGTGTTTTACAAATATGGAATTATGTATTTTATTTCATAAACTAATCTAGTTTATGCCATTGTTTAGAGATGGCGCCTAGTGGAAGGAATGGAAACCGTATCAATGTACGCATTCCGTGTAGGGAATTCCCTCCTGCTCAAGATAATTATGTTGGAGCTAGTGATACAACTGGTGCCGATCAGCTTCTCACCGTACTGGGACAACTCACGCAGGTTATGAATAACAACCTTACTCATATGGAGCACCCTGATCCGCAACGTGGAGGATCAATGCTAGACCGTTTCATGAGGCAACAACCGCCAACCTTCAATGGGAGTACAAATCCTATAGTAGCTGAGCAATGGATAAATTCCTTAGAGAAAATATTCCATGCCTTGGGGAGTAGTGAAAGGGATAATGTTGTCAGGGCAGTTTACCGCCTCACTGGAGATGCCGATCAATGGTGGTCACTAATTAAAAACACAAACGAAGATGATGAATTAACAAACATGGAATGGCAGGAGTTCAAAGAGTTGTTCTTAGAAAAATACTTTCCTCGAGACCATCGAGCGGATATGGAAAGGCAATTTCTGAGTCTGAGGCAGAAAGAGGATGAGAATGTCGCAAAGTATGAGGCTAACTTTACAAGGTTAGCAAGGTATACTTCAGATTACATATGTAACCCAAGGAGTAAGATTGATCGTTTCTTTGATGGGTTAAAACCATTTCTCCGTTGAGCTTTAGTATCACAATCCTTCTCATCATACGAAGATATTGTCTCCTGTGCTATCAAGACGAAAAAGGAATTCTCTAAGTCGTATGACAACAAAGTAAAGCAAGAGAAGAAGATAACGGTGGAACAAGAGACAAATAAAGGGAAAAAGGGAAAGAAGGATTTTCCATTATGTGATAATTGTGGGAAGAATCACCCTGGTACTTGCCTAAAAGGAATGGGAGTTTGTTATAAATGTGGAGAAAAGGGTCACCAGGCTCATGATTGCAAGGGAAAGAAAGAGGCAATCAAAGTTGAATGCTACAATTGTAGAGAAATGGGGCATTATGCAAATGAATGTCCTAAGCATCAAGGAAACTTACCTCAGAAAAGGCCAAGGGATCAAGGCCAATATTATGCTGTGACTACAGTTGAAGCAGAATAATTAATGTATTGGTGCTTTTGGACTCAAGGATTATATTCTGGTTATAAGAATAATGTGATATATATATATATATAAGGATTGTAATGCAGTATTTTTTGATTTCTGTAAGGTTTTAATATGATTAAGGTAATCATATTTTTAGTATGTGACAATAAGAGAAACTTTACTTTGTTTGGGGAATCTGATAAATTGATTTTGGAATTTAGAGACCTTTTAGAGAGAGTCTGGATGGAGGTATTTTGGATAACTATTAAGGTTGGAATGGATTAAACTGAACTTTGGATAGTATTGTTTATGGTTAAAAAATTTATGAAGATTATTTTTGGAATATTATGATACTATAGTTTTCGGAAAAGGACAACCTGCAGGGTGGGGAATAACCCGTCGCGTCGGACAAAGCTGCAGGAATCGAACCCACAACCATAGTGCGACAACCCTTTATTTCCTACCACTAGCCTACAGGAAGTCCCCAGTTATTACAAAATAATTTTACTAATCTAAATGGTATGTGTTAACATTTGGAACCTTATACAATTAGGATAAGTATAATATTTTTGAGTTCTATTATCTTTTTGAGTGAAAGATGAGTTGAAGGTTGAAACTTTAATTTTCAAGAATAAATATATATATACCTATCTTTTATTCAATAAATGAATTAATTCTTAAACTTTATTAAAGGGATATTAAAACAAAAAAATGTGTTATCCTAATATCTTATGTCTTGTTGAACTGATGATATTTTAAATCAACATAGATTGAAGGCTTTGAGGCCCTCAATTTGACAGTTGATTGTGATTGATGACCTCAATCACTCCGTACAAATATTTACGTTTTTCCTCCAATTATATGTCTCTAATTGCCACCAATGTTATCCTAATCGAGATCATAATTGGGTGGTGACTTTTTCATTTCCCTTTCCCTCTTATTAAGGCTAAATTTTATTAATCTTATTTTCAATGTGGGTTTTCCACAAAGGTATTTTCTATTTTCAACCTTTTGTTTTCCAAGAAAATTTCAAATTGCGAGGACGCAATTTATTGAAGGAGGGGAGAATGTAACACCCCGAACTTCCACGATACGCTTCTCATTCAATAATGCAATAGCTTGCATTATACGCAACTTCGAGTTCTAAAACATCGTGACTAATCAAAGTAGCCGTTATGAATAGTAATAACCACCTTTTGAAATTATATATATTTTATATTTCAAAATGGACTTCATTTTTGGATTTGGAATATTGAAATTAGCCTATGTTGAATTTTTTGTATTTTTCTGAGAACTTCTAAATTTTTATGAATAGTGAAAAATACTTAAAAACAACTTTTTTAATCAAAATATTTTATATTGATAAATTATACTATTTAGTTGTTTTAAAGTATAATTAGAATATATTTTTACCATTTTTTCCAATGGTGGTCATTATAATTAATTTAACATTGAAATTGGACATAAACAATTGCCAATCTTTTGATATAAATTGTTTCTAAAAAACACGCTATTTGTTGTGACAGCGGGAATTAATTATAAAATTAATTAATGCAACTTATATGTTTTGAATTTTTTAATATAGACATCATTTTTGAATTCGGAATACCAATTATAGCTTAGGGTGAAATTTTGGCCTTATTCTGAAAAACTTCAATTTTTGATGAATGGTGAAACCACTTAGTGGTTGTTAAAAACTGATTTTTTCGTTAAAATGAAATATTACCACTTCTTTGATTTGATTTTCAAAAATCCGACATACATGGTTGTCACTAAGAAGAAAAATTTGGTTCAATGAGATTAAAATATTTTTTTTGGTGAATAGTAACTTTTAAGTTCTTAATCGCGATTAGAGGTAATTAGTGTAGTTTAAGGTAAAAACAATGTTTTAATAATATGATATGAGCTTGACACTTGTCCTACTCCAATTGGATGAGTCATGGCCGACCAAGACAACCCATGGGTCAACTTGGGGACCCCAAGGAGCCACTTTGGTTGGAAAATGACATTAATATATATATATTTAATGTTAAAATTAAATTGACACAAACATGAGTTGTTTTACTACAATAGTTTTTAAGTGGGGTTACACAGATCCAAATTTTGACTATAAATATTCATTATAAAGCTAAAAAGATTTCATACATCATAGTATTTATTTTATAATTTTTAGACATTAAATAAAATAAATTATTTATGACATCATTATGATGCAGTGATGACCTCATTATTTAACGATTTAAATAAAATGAGAAGATAATGCAAAATCCAAGGCTTACACTTGTCCAATGCCTATTGGATGAGGATATGTCGAACCCTTATCACCTTATCCACGAATTATATAAGTGTGGGACCTTTAGAATCCGAAAGGCATTGTATAATAATGTAACATTTCAATATTTCCAAAAGAGCCCCTCCTCTCCACTTATAAAACGCCCCCACCTCTCCCACCTCATTTACACCTTCAAGCCATTTGGCTCGGCCAACCTCTGCCCAAATACTCTCCCAACATCCCTATCTTACTTCTAGAAGCCTCACTTTGGTCAGAACGCTTCCCAAGGAAGCCTTTGGCTCAAATCAAAAAGAGTTACCCGATTTTGAGGTAATGTCTTCTCTAATGTTGTTTTGTTTTATTTTTCTTCTCCAACCCCATAAACTCTTTTTATTAATTTCTTTTGTAACAACACCAATATCCTCAATATAATAGGATGTTGTTATAAGAAGTATTCGAGCTACACTTACACACACCTACATCTAATGGTTAAAGAACATACGGTTTCTGTGGATGGCGAATTTCTGCCTCACAAAACGATGATTGTTCAACACTCATATAACACCTTCAAAGGTGGCCATTAAGATGTCACTATTTTTATATATGATATATAATATTTTTATGTTTTACTTATTCTTCTGTATTTCTCATTTATTGCATACTTTATGATTTCCATTATGGGTAAAACGCGATAATTTCATTTTAGGAAGTGCGGACTACCGCCCCCACAAAGTGATTTGAATCGTTAATACCATATGTGGGATGTATAAAGGATGGATTAAATGGTATTATACACTATATTATACTGGAATTATATTATAAATTTATATCATTATGATTTTGTTCCATTAAATATGAAATTGAAATGAAAGTAGCGTTCATGCGTACGTACGGCTTACCGTCTCCATGAACGGTGCATTTCATTTCTTACCTCTAAATGTTACGTAATATTATAAATGAATGTATATAATGGATATATATGATATATATGACATCTAAATAATGAATATAATTCTGGAGATAATGGATATTTCACCACATGAACAACTTGTAATTATAAGAAGTTTATTTTTGACTCAAGTACCAATGATCGGCAAAACGACCGTTATTAACTTAAATAATTACATAATGTTCATAACATTGTAATAAGTGATATAAAAAGGATAATGAAATTTAAAATGGTTCTTAATAAGGTATATATTAACTCTAGTTTATTATTCAGGAGTTTAAATAACGGTTGAGTCAAGTCAGATACGAGGTAAGGGAATTTCTTAACCCAATTTTCACTCTTTGGGTTAATCTCCTACTTTCAAATTATGTCATGATATTATTATGTCCTATCTTGTATTTTTACATTATTTATGTGTACTTATAGTGAATACACATAATATACCTACTTTATAAAAAAAATTATCTTTTTAAGGACTTCGTCTCAATCCCCTTTCATTGAGGCATATTTGGTTTTATACAAAACATTCTTTTATACGGTTTATAAACCCCTTTGACTTTTACGTTTATTCAAAAAGAATCTTTTTTATACGAAGCGTTTTACTAAACGACAAAAGGGAATGTTTTTCTTTCCGTACTTATGCGGCGACAATTACTTCTCCGCCGCCGTGACCATTATTTGAGTTTCGGCTTCCTCTACAAGCCATCATTTTTTTAATGAAAAATAAATAAAAGTTTTAACTTTCTTTTATTTTGGTATTGAAAATGGTTTTGAAAGCATTTTTATTATATCAATGTGTTGTATTTATATCTTGTGATTGAAATGTGGAAATGTTATGTTTCCTTTATGCATGTTTTATGTGATACGATTATGTTATGGTTTATGATATGTTTAAACCTATTCATATGAGGAATGTACTAGACTTAATAAGTGACGGGTGGAGCCCGCTATAGCTCCTCGATGTATCGGTAGGTCTCATGAGACAACTAGACGTGGAATTGGCCGAGGCCCTTTCCCAATTTGATTTATGGTTTTGGCCGAGGCCTTAATCATTTTAGACGTCTTGGCCGAGGCCTTGACAAAGTGTTTCAGAATGTCTGGCATTATACATTCCCCCATTATGAAAGTGGTTATTGATATTTCATGTGATTATTCGTCTAGTAGAATATCCATGTGAGCAAGTAATGGCATTATTTTATTTTACTTTTGCCATATTATGCTGAAGTTAAAGTTCAATAAGGCTTTTGTTTTAGTTATACATTGTCTTAAATGCTTATGTTTTCTTATAAAAGCTTCTGCAATATTGTTATCCTTACTGAGCATCTGAGCTCACCCCTTTCAATGTTTTAATATTTTCCAGGATGTGAAGAAGTGTTTTATGAATGACTTGCAAGAATAGTCAGTGAGGATATGAGTGTGGACTATGAAGACCATGTTATTGTAGTTTGTTTACTTTTTGATGTAATGAAAGTCTTATGAATGTATCTAGTGTTTCCAAGGCTACTAAACTAATCGGTCTTTCGAGACTTGATCTTTTGTGATCATGCCAATGTTACGAAGTAATGCATCGACTCTGGGTAGCTGGGGTCGGGGCGTTACACCTATCTTCCAAGTTCCTTTAATATAATTAAATTTTAAACTATTCACTAACATATCTTGAAAAAGATAAAAAAAAAATTCAGTAGGATATTTCCACTTTATTGTTCCTCCATCAACTAAATCCACCATAGATTTATTTTTCATTTTATGAACCACATATAATTTTTGAAATTTCATCCATAGTGGGAGTCCTTTATGTTGACAATTTATTAATATATCCTTCAAACATTCCCATGAATCATATCAGGATTATGACTCATGCTACTAAAAGTTATGAATTTAATTACTTAACATAACCATTTTAGAGGGGGGAGTACATGTATAGAAAGGCCTGATCCAATGAATACCATGTGAATACGTAACACTGGGGTTTTCTTTTTATCAAATTTTTTTATTTATCCCTCACTGAAAAAGAAAATAGGTGGAGCCTACTGTAATCATATGACACTCCAAGGTAAAGCATTATATCACATATCTACAGAAAATTTGAGAGATTTGAATTGGTGTTTTCACATAGAAAACCTCCAAACTGAATTGTGTCTTGGATGAGCTTCATGATGGATGTCATGATTTCATAATTTTTTCTTACACTGATTTCCAAACAATGCTCGTATCCTCTCTATGAATTGTTGGAAATCTATACTCCATCAAGGTATGGAATGGAGGTAGCTGTTCTTATTTTGGTGTAGGCATATATTTGGCCTCCAATGAAATGTAAGTCCAATGATTCCGAATAATATATGGTACACATTATTTTGGAGGATACTACTGTAGTTTTTTGTTTTCCATAACTGGAAGAAATTTGGTTGTTGGTCATTGATGTTTTTATGGCATGTACTCCATTAAATTATTTAGCAGGTGTTGGTTCTTTATATCATCATAAACAATATTTCGGTATTGATTCCCATAAAGTGAAAACTACTCTCCAACTCCATGGAAATGAGTTGGTTCTTACAATACCACATTTTCCATTTGGGAATTCTTGATGTTCTCTCCCATAAGTTCTCGATGTCACCTTCATACCGGTCCCTCAATTTCAGGGTCATGTGAGTGTGTTTCCACTAACTCGGTTTTCTTGGAATAATTGATCTGGTGGCTAATGCATCTATGGTTCTACAAAACACCAAGAAACACACCAATAATAAAATGGAAGAACAAAAAATAACCAATAATATAAATGAGGTTAATATCATAATTTTTTGAATTTTTGATTTTAACTTTCACTTAATTAATACAATCTCAACTTTACATAACAGTATTTCAAAACTCCCCATAAACATTAACATAATTTTTTGTCATTCTGGATGAAGTGTCTCTTTTGGTGGACCAAGTGGTATTTCCCACCATCATAACTAGTATAACATAAGTATGAGGTAGACCAACAAAGAGAATTATAGTGTTTTTTATGTTTATTTTTAGTTGATTATATAAGGGTTTTCAAAATTTTGATTCAATGTTTAATGTTTGTAAAAATTACTCAAGATGATTGAGTAGTTTATTCCATAAACACTATAAATGATTAATTCAAAAAATAACATATAATCTATTTTTAACAATCCATAGAAGAAATGCATCTAGGATATGGATGGTTATGAATATAATAGAAAATAAATTGTGTTATTGTGTTTTTTTGTTCATAATAACTTTCATATCTTGGATTCAATTGTGATAGTACTACCTTGGTCTGATAGGTTCTATTTATGTTAATAAAAATAATTTTTTTGGTTAAATAATTGGTTTTTAAAATCAATTCTATGTACAAACACTTTGGATATGATGAGTGCAACCAATGGCCATGGGATTACTCATCGTAATTCCCTTGGATATCCCTGGAAGCTCCATTCTTGTTCTGAAATGTAGTTTCTAGTAAATGAAAGGAAAGAGTCTTAGGATAATTATGAGTGATAAAGGAACTAAAAGAAGAATAATATGTGGAATCAATCACCAAAATTTATTCACTTCCCACATCCCAACACATATATAGATTTAGTTACTCATTGAAAAAATGAAAAAAAAATCTATTATTACATTTTCTGTTCATTACAGATGAGAAAAAAGATGAAAAAGTTCCCATGAAACAAAAATATAGTAATATCCAAAATACATAGAATTAGTTTCATTCTCTCTTCCTGTCAAGATGAATCCCCTATGAATGATACTCCTCCTCCAAAATGGGCCAAAAATAATTAATTGTTGGACAAATAATTTCTTATAGTGGTTTGGGGTCATAATCCTGAGTCAGATGGTTATTAGTGAGTTAGATATAATGTGGTTGGATATCTGTTGATTTTCACATGGTTTAGGTTTGTGGTTAGTTTAACTGTGTGATGAACATGCTCATGGTTCTATTCTTTTAGATTTTAGGAACATGTTTATATTTTTTGTTCGTATGGTTTTGTTAACCATGTGGAGATTGTGAAAATTTCCACCTCATCCTCACAATTTTACAAGATATGGTTTCTTATAGGATCTTCATGGTCTGTTTAACCATGTATAGGGTGGGAAACAAATTCTATCTTGTAGGTCGTTGATTTTTATGGTTATCTAGTCTAGGGTTCATGGTTTAGGTGACATAGAAGTAACCATGAACCCTGTAAAAAGGCTCAAAACACCTATGATTTCCATACAAAATGACTGGTTCATGAAAAAACTTATGATCCCTTACTAGGATGACTAAATCAAACCTATCAAGCCATGTTATGGATATAAAGACAATAAAATTGATCAAAGAAACCATTGAAAATTTTATTAAATGAATTGAAAATCCATATGCACAAAATTTCATCATTCATGAAATGGTTCCATTAAAATTTCATTTCCTAGTTTCATCATTCATTAAATTATCAAACACAATTTTTGATAGATCTAATCTAAAACCACTAAAGGGGTTTTTAGGGATGACTATTGTAATGTCCCGGTTCTGGGTGCCACCCAGAGGAGCCTGGTCACATGGCCTCAAGAGCATTTCCCCTAAATCCCGAGGTTTCCGACTAGCAGCGAGGGCCTTGGGTGTGATAGTTGGGAAACTATGCCCTCATTGGCAGAGTAAAGCAGTTGAAGTAAAAAATATAACAATAGAAAAAACAATAATAACTTTCAATAAGTAAACAATGGAAGGTTGAAATTAATAAACAACTGTGACACATATATTAATAATGCATGATACATATGTATAGGAAATAATCAAATCAAGTCACAATGCTGAAATAAAGTACTAAACCAAAGTAAAAAAGAAGAGCAAGTAAATAGCTCCACAGCATCACAATCCTCATCTTGGTCTCATGTTATCTGTCTCCACAACAATCAATTACCTAAAGTATAAGGGTGATTTCCATTATCTAGAACTGCAACAATATAATCTATTTGGGCCCAAAAGCATGACCCAAACAAGGTGTGAGATGAATCCCAATAGTCAACCACCCAAAGATCTATGCCTAACGGTCATTGAATATATATAGAAGGAAATATGTAAAAGAAGTAATACACAAAAATGTACTCAAAAGTAAATAGTCTTACAGTTTAAATTAGAATAATTTACATTTAACGGTTCAAACAACCAATTACAAAACAAAAAACCCTCTGGGAAAGTCCTCATAGCCTATTCCCTCTAGTTCAACCAACAAATCTCAAGTAACCCTCTGGGTAGTTTTCACAGCCTAACCCCTCTGGTTCAAATTACAAAAAGGGATATAAAGAAGACTCTCTGAGGAAGCATGCACAGTTAATTCCCCCTATAGTCTCATATAATCAAGGACTCTCTGAGGAAGAAGTCGCCATTAATTCCCACTATAGTCTTTAATAGTAATCTACAGAAACTCTAAGGGAGACCTCAACATCAATTCCTCTCGTGGTCCCATAACGTTTCTATAAACACTATGAGGGATAACTCGACATCAATCCCCCCCTATGGTTTCGCAGCGTGATCTTTATAACAAACACCTTGGGAAATCCATCAATGTCAATTTCCACTATGGTCCCACTACACTAGGTTCCCGTATCCCCATGTAAAGAAATCGTGCACAAGAAAAAATTAGCAGCCAAAGTAAACCTCAAAGTACTACTTGGCTAATTAGATTCAAGTCATGTAACAACATATCAGATAACAATCACTTCATCCTAACAACACTAGGATTGGAAAAAAAATCAGCCTAATAGGCAAAGCTAGACCAAACAGTCAATATCAAAAAAACATGGTAAAACACATCCATAACAATGTAAATAACCCTATTCACAATCATAAAACCTATCATCAATAACACAAGGTATAACAGGTAATAATAGGGATAAAAACCATAAACACGCAATACTTTGAACAAGTGTAATGGGTAATTTTTCACATATAACTCAAATAATTACTATGGAAAGGCACAAACCACCTACCTCGTCATTGTACGAACGATATACGTGAACCTCATGCCTTGAATCTCCCTAGAACATCATAGATTTATAAAAATGCTAAAAACAGTCAATTGAGGATATCTCATGAAAGAGGAGAAATCAGGAAACCAGGATCTAGAAGAATTAATAGATTACCATGGAAATTACAACTCAATTGACGGCGGTCAAATTGATGAATAGATGGAGAGTCGGGGGATCAGAGGAGATTCTTGCCTTATTGTCACTCCTGGACGAGACAAGTGGAGAATAAGAGGTTTCTATTTATTAGGCGTGACCCAGGTCTATTTAAGGAAGAAAAGAAAGCACACGACGTGTTCTTTTAAAAGTACACGGCGTGAACTTACCTTTACTGAGCCTCGCTTTAGGTGGTCTCTAGGTCACCCCACATAGCCATGTGCTCAGCCGTTACATGACCAGCACACGGTCACCTGTGGAAACCGGGTATATGGCGTGTACTTATAAATACACATCGTGTACTCTTGAAATTTCCTGAAATTTGTATTTTTTCCAAAAACAACCAGAAAATAGAGACATACCAAAAAAGAATATCCAGGTTCTTACAAACTCACCCATTAAATAAAATCGTCCCTGAATTTCCCTAGCAAGTCGGCGTAGAAGAAGAATCCTCGAACAACTCTGGCCACTATGATCGTACATCGACCTCCCTTTCCCATGGCTCTTAATGTACTCGCTCGTGCCTCCATACCACCCATACTAGAGGAACATACCATCCACGTAGAACTTTATCAAATTGATCAGCAATCCATATAGGATGCTCCTCGAAATATGCATCCACTTATTGGTCAACCTCCTCATGTTAAAAAACATGAGACGAGTCCTGGAAGTAACACCATAGCTGAGAAATGTGGAAGAAATCATGCATAGCCAAATACCTATGAGGTAACTGCAACTGACAGGAAACTAGCCCGACTCTCTCCAAAATCTAAAATGGCCCAACATATCTCAGAGAATGCTTTCCCTGTCTCCTAATCCTTATGTGTACCAATCTTGTTGTGACATTCAGGAAAACATGATCTCTGACCTCAAACTCCAGAGGTCGTCTCCGTCAACTAGCATAATACTTCTGTCATGACTGTGCAATATCCATCATCTTCTGAAGAAACTCTATCTTCTCAGTGGTCTCCTAGACAAGACGAGGTCCCAGGATAGCTGCCTCTCCTACCTCCATCCAACTTAAGGGTGATCAGTATGGCCTACCGTACAAATCCTCATAAGGTTCCATCTGAATAATTCCTTGAAAACTATTATTATAGTAAAACTCCACAAGAGGTATGTGCTTTTACTAAGAACCTCCAAAATCTTGGACGCATGCTCGAAGAATGTCCTCTAACACCTGTATCGTATGCTTGGTCTATCCATTAGTCTTGGGATGTTAATCTGTACTCAAAAGTACCTGTGTACCCAACGCCTTCTGTAGCCCTTTCCAGACCCGAGATGTAAAATGTGTATCCCTTTTGGAAATAATGGTGTGTGGAACCCCATTTAGTCATAAAATATCTCGGATGTACAACATTCCCTTCTCATCCACACTAAAGGTCTCCTTAATCACCAGGAATTGATCAATCCTCGTGAGTCTGTCAATGACAACCCAAACTACGTCATTCCTTCAAGGCGACCTCAGTAAACCTGTCACAAAATCCATCGCGACATCGTTCCACTTCCACTCAGGAGTTGGTAACTTCTGTAAAAGACATTCTAGTTACTGATGCACTACCATCACATAGTGACAGGTGGAACACCTCATGAATAAACCATCAACATCTCTCTTCATACCTATCCACCAATACTGTCGATGTAGATCACGATACATATTGGGGACACCAGGATGGACTTCTCAAACTGAGGAATGAAAGTCCCAAATCAGATCCTCGCGTATGTCTACTAACACCCATACACACCCATGAAAATGAAATATCTCATCCTCACCTATGGTCCATCTAGGAATAGGGTCCCCTCCAGACACACTCTCTAGTAGGACTCAGCCTTCAGAATCTGATAGCTTCTCCATTCGCACTCAATCAGGAAGAGAAGAGGTAACAACCACAGAAGAAATAAACGTCTACCCCTGTCTGTCGTGAACATCCAAATGAATCTCAGAGAATAGAGCCATAAGATTCCACTCACTACTGGCCTCATGAACTGCCTATATCTGAGTCCGCCTGCTCATCACATCAGCCACTGTGTTGCCTTTACCCAGCATGTAGGCAAGCTCAAAGTCAAAGGACTGAAGGCACTCAACCCACCTTCGTTGTCTCAAATTCAGGTAACTCTGAGTGAAGATATACTTGAGACTTTTTTGGTCAGTGAAACTCACAAAATGATTTCCCATCAGGTAATTTCTCCAACAGCGTAAAGCATGAAAAATTATAGCCTACTCGAGATCATTTGTCAGATAATTACTCTCATGTGGCCTCAATTGCTGAGACTTATATGTTACGAATCCTTCCCCCTTCATAAGCACTGCTCCTAGACCGAAACCTGATGCATCACAGAAAACTGTATAACTCTTTCCCGACTATGTAAAAACCAGTATCGGTGCCGAAGTCAACATCCCTTTCAGCTCTTGAAAGGCTGACTCACAAGAATCTTACCACAAGTACTTTTCACCTGTAGACCCCAGAAACCGCGTCCCTGAAATTTTCCAAATGCTTCCATAAACTATCCAAGATCGTAGAACATTTCATAAGCTTCGATTTAGTAGGTCGCAGGGCCCGAACGGAGCTACGAATTAGGAGTTATGGACATTTGATGTTTTGCTGGAAAACGGATTCACAAAGCCCATTCGCGAAGCCGCCTCCACGATTGCGGAGCGCCGCCGCGAAGCAATGAGGCAGGAAGCTCCGTGAACCTGTTTGACATTCGCGATGCGCCGCGAAGCATAGGAGGCGGGATGCTCCGCAAACGAATTTGACATTCGCGAACCTGCCGCGAAGCACAGAAGGCGGGATGCTCTGCGAACGAATTTGACGTTCGCGAACCCGCCGCAAAGCACAGGAGGCGGGATGCTCCGTGAACGAATTTGATGTCCGCGAACCCGCCACGAAGCAAAGGAGGTGTGACGGCTCCGCAAAGTGCATTGACGTTCACGACGTGCCGCAAAGATCCACCGCGGAGCAAGCTCCGTCTTCGAGCTGAGCAAGCTTTGCTTCGCGGCGCCCCTTGCCTATAAATACCCAGGTCACCCCCCTTCTCCGGACGGATGACTATGGCCACTTCACCCCTTGGGTGGCCGAGCAGAGCTCCGCATTCTGGCTCTGGGAGGCCATGCTCCGCGAGCAGCTTCCTTTGCGTTGCTGCTTCGCGAGCCGAGGCTTCGTGAGTCTATGCTCCGCGAGCCCATGCTCCGTGATGCTGCTCCGCAAGACCATGCTTCGGGATTCCATGCTCCGCGAACCAATGCTCCGCGATGCTGCTCCATGAGACCAAGCTCCGCGAGACCCCTTTGCTCCGTGAGAGACAATTGCTCCGTGAGGCCATGCTCCAAGAAGCTACTTCGCGAAGACCTATCCTTTGCGAGGATCCTAACTTCGTGCCCACCGGTCCAAACAGCGGCGGCTGCACCCCCGCACCCCCACTCGGGGTCACTGCCGGGCTTCCATCCCGGCTGGTCCCTTCGCAACCGTCACAGACCCCCATGAAATATGGAGAGTCGCACCGCGAACTTTTTGGGCCGGGACGTCGGGATTTTCCATTGCGCCCTCATGCACACCCACCTTTAACCTATGGAATGCCATGATTTGAGACACTCCTCCACACACTATGAAACACCTTGAGTCGACATATTCCATTTGGTTTCATTCCCGTGTCATGAGTTGAGATCATCATCATCAATTACCCAAGTACCTTGAGTCGAACCATTCCTCAGGCAACTCCTCCAAACCCAATCACTTGGCTCCTATGCCAGGTTAAACCAGAAAGGTCCACCTTTACATAAGTCCCAACACCAACCATTTCTAGGCACCTTCTGCCTAACATTCCTTTCTACATGACTCTAAACTGTAGTAATTCCTTATGTTCCAGGCATAGGATGCCTCTTTCCCTATACGAGAGATGCCTCATTTTACAAGAATGAGATGCCTAATAGTCCCCTCTACACGACTATAAACTGTAGTACTCCCTATCTAACAAATGATAGGATGCCTCTTGCTCTAATCAAGAGATGCCTCATGATCCAAGCATGAGATGCCTAAAAATCCTATCTACATTATTATAAACTGTAGTACTCCATATCTAACAAATGATAGGATTCCTCTTTCCCTATACGAGAGATGCCTTGTGATCCAAGCATGAGATGCAAACAATCCTTTCTACATGACTCTAAACTGTAGTAATGCCTTATGTTCCAGACATAGGATGCCTCTTTCCTTATACGAGAGATTCCTCATGCTCCAAGCATGAAATTCCTAGTAGTCCCCTCTACATGACTATAAACTGTAGTACTCCCTATCTAACAAATGATAGGATGCCTCTTGCTCCAATCAAGAGATGCCTCATGCTCCAAGCATGAGATGCCTAACAGTCCTACCTACAAGACTATAAACTGTAGTATTCTCCCTATGTTCCAAACATAGGATGCCTCTTGCTCCAAATAAGAGATGCCTTGTGCTCCAAGCATAAGATACCAATAGTCCTATCTACATGACTATAAACTGTAGTACTCCCTATCTAAGAAATGATAGCATGCCTCTTGCCCCATATGAGAGATGCCTTCTGCTCCTAGCATGAGATGCTAACAGTCCTACATACACGGCTCTAAACTATAGTATTATCCCTATGTGCCAATCATAGGATGCCTCTTGCTCCAAACAAGAGATACCCTGTGCTCCAAGAATAAGATTCCAACAGTCCTATCTATATGACTTTAAACTGTAGTTCTCCCTTTGTTCTGAACATAGGATGCCTCTTTCACTTAACAAGAGATGCCTTATGCTCCAAGCATAATACGCCTAATGCCATGATTACAGTGGCGTGATTCCAACGCTCCTTGGCATTATCCCTCTTGTGCACCAGTGCATAGGTGAAGGCCTCAATTCATCAGTGATTTGGGATTACCTCATGGCCATACATGAGGAAGACACTACGGGAAGCTTCTTGCATAAGCCCTATTCACTAGTGCCGCTCCATAGCGGCACCCGGGCAGCTTCCAAGCGTAAGCCCCATTCACCAGTGCCGCTCTTTAGCAACACCTGGGCAGCTTCCTAGCGTAAGCCCCATTCACCAGTGTCGCTCCTTAGAGACACTTGGGCAGCTTCCTAGCGTAATCCCCATTCACCAGTGCCGCTCCATAGCGGCACACGGGAAGCTTCCTAGCGTAAGCCCCATTCACCAGTGACGCTCCTTAGTGGCACCCAAACAACTTCCTAGCCTAAGCCCCATTCAATATTTCCGCTCCTTAGCACCACTCGGGCAGCTTCCTAGCGTAAGCCCCATTCACCAGTGCCGCTCCTTAGCGGCACCCGGGCAGCTTCCTAGCGTAAGCCCCATTCACCACTACCTCTCCATAGCAGCACCCGGGCAGTATACTTGCGTAAGCCCCATTCACCAGTGCCGTTCCTTAGCGGCACCCGGGCATCTTCCTTGCATATGCCCCATTCACCATTGCCGCTCAATAGCAGCACTCGGGCAACATCCTTGCGTAAGCCCCATTCACCAGTGTCGCTCCGTAGCGACACCTGGGCAGCATACTTTAATAAGCCCCATTCACCAGTGCCGCTCCTTAGCGGCAGCTGGGAAGCTTCCTTGCATAACCCCCATTCACCATTGCTGCTCCATAGTGGCACTCGGGCATCAACCTTGTGTAAGCCCCATTCACCAGTGCCGCTCCATAGCGACACCTGGGCAGCTTCCTAGCGTAATCCCCATTCACCAGTGGCGCTCCTTAGCGACACCCGGGCAGCTTCCTAGCGTAAGCCCCATTCACCAGTGCCGCTCCATAGCGGGACACGAGCTGATTCCTAGCTTAAGCCCCATTCACCTGTGCCGCTTCTTAGCGGCACCCGGGAAGCTTCCTAGCGTAAGCCCCATTCACTGTTGCCTCTCCTTAGCACCACCAGGGCAGCTTCCTAGCGTATGCCCCATTCACCAGTGCCGCTCTTTAGCAGCAGCCAAACAGCTTCCTAGCGTAATCCCCATTTAGCATTGCCGCTCCATAGCGGCACCCGGGCAGCATACTTGCCTAAGTCCCATTCACCAGTGCCGCTCCTTAGCGGCACCCGGGAAGCTTCTTTGCATAAGCCCCATTCACCATTGTCGCTCCATAGCGGCACTCGGGCAGCATCCTTGCGTAATCCCCATTCACCATTGCCGCTCCTTAGCGACACCCGGGCAGCATCCTAGCGTAAGCCCCATTCACCAGTGTCACTCCTTAGCCTCACCCGGGCAGCTTTCTAGCGTAAGCCCCATTCACTAGTGCTGCTCCTTAGCGGCACCCGGGCAGCTTGCTATTGTAAGCCCCAATCACCAGTGCCGCTCCTTAGAGGCACCCAGGCAGCTTCCTAGAATAAGAACCAATCACCAGTGCCCCTGCTTAGCGGCACTCGGGAAGCTTCCTTGCGTAACCCCCCTTCACCATTGCCGCTCCATAGCGGCACTCGGGCTGCTTCCTTGCATAAGCCCCATCTGCAATTGCTGCTCCATAGCAGCACCCGGGCAGCATCCTTGCGTAAGCCCCATTCACCATTTCCGCTCCTTAGCGGCACCCTGACAGCTTCTTTGCGTAAGACCCATCCGCAATTGCTGCTCCATAGCGGCACCCGGACAACTTCTTTGCATAAGCCCGATTCACCATTGCCGTTTCATAGAGGCACCCAGGTAGCTTCCTTGCGTAACCCCCATCCACTGTTGTGATCGCAATCAGCGGTAAGCCATTGTGATCCTATGCAGCGGTAAGCCGTTGAAATCCTTTTCTAGCAGTAAGTCGTTGTGACCCAATCCAGCGGTAAGCCGTTGTGACCCCATTTAGCGGTAAGCCGTTCACATCCTTATCCAGTGGTATGCCGTTCACACCCAATCCAGTGGTTAGCCTTTGAAAACCCAAATCGGTGGTAAGCCATCATCAGAAGAACTATGTAGACTTTGATTCCCTGCCACGAGGATACGTAGGATGCCTCTACAAGGCTCAAGCCTGAAACCATCATCATCCATTTCTTCGGGCCTCCATCCTAGAGTAAGTCCAAGCACCATGGGTCGCCTAACACGTAAGCCCCTCTTCGCTTCTCACGGACGCACCCTTCGTGGCGTGATCGTCAGGTCCTTGTTGCCTCATGTTTCTCACACCATGTATAACTCACGTGGGATTAGAGTTGGCATTGGCTATGACAATACCCTCATCCAGCATGATGTTAAACTGTATGCACTCGTCCAGCATGACGTTAAACTGTATGCCCTCATCCAGCATGAGGTTAAACTGTATGCCCTCATCCAGCATGACGTTAAACTGTATGGCCTCATCCAGCATGATGTTAAACTGTGTGCCCTCGTCCAGCATGACGTTAACTGTATGCCCTCATCCAGCATGACGTTAAACTGTATGCCCTCGTCCGGCATGACATTAAACTGTACACCTCACTCGAACTATGATGACTTTTATCCATGTCAAGGCATGGTACGTAGGAAGCCTCCAGAGGTTCAAGCTCACCTCTCGTCATTTATTCACGTCGAGTTCATCCTCATCCAACATGACGTTAAACTACATTCCAGTCCGATGGAAAGCCATTGTGACCAACCCGAACTACGAGGACTTTGATCCATGTCAAGGCATGGTACGTAGGAAACCTCCCCGAGGTTCAATCCCATCTCCCACTGGGACCCCCTAATCCTCCTCATTCACGTCGGTTCACTGACACCCACCACTGGGACCCCATGGTCCTCATCATTCATGTCGGCCTTCCGACGTCCAACCTGAACTATGTGGTCTTTGATCCATGTCAAGGCTTGGTACGTAGGAAGCCTCCCAGAGGTTCAAGCCCACCGCCTGTTGGTCACTCCGACCTTCTTCACGTCAGGTCACCAGCACCTGGGCAGCCTAGTGTGTAAGCCCCACACCATCTGGACCAAGGTCCTCACTTGCGTCGGTTCACCGACACACCCTTTGAACTATGTGGTCTTTGATCCATGTCAAGGCATGGTACATAGGAATCCTCACGAGGTTCAAGCCCACCACCCGGCCGTTTCGACCTCATTCACGTCGGTTCACCCCCGTCCCGCATGACACTAAACTGTATTCCACACCGCATTCGAACTACGAGGTCTTTGATTCATGTCAAGGCATGGTACGTAGGAATCCTCCCAGAGGTTCAAGCCCACCACCCGTTTGTCACTCCGACCCTCTTCACGTCGGTTCACTGGCAATACCCTTCGGACCAAGGTGCACCTTCTCGTCGGTTCGCTGAGGACCCCATCCATCGGACCAAGGTCCACCTTCACATCGGTTCATTGACAACATCCATTGGACCAAGGTCCAAATTCACGTCAGTTTGCTGAGGACACCATCCATCGGACCATGGTCCACCTTAACGTCGGTTCACTGACAACATCCATTAGACCAAGGTCCACCTTCACGTTGGTCTACCGGAACCATCCCTAACTATACAGACTTTGATTCCCTACCACGGGGATACGTAGGAGGTCTCTTCGAGGCTCAAGCCCAACTTCACTGTCGCCCCTGTGATGGTCCCACTTCATTCCCTCTCCACTTAATTCATCCATCCATAACCCATCCTGATTCTCACCCGGGCCGTCACATCTCTGTGGGATCATTCCATCCACCTTCTCGCTGCTCATAGCGGCGCATGGGCCACATTCCACGTGTAAGCCCTAGCATACCTCCGGGTCGTTGTCCTCTGTGTACACCCTGATTCATCACCCCTTCGAACTACATGAGTTTTAATCCCTGTCCTCTACATAGGGTACGTAGGAAACCTCCAAGAGGTTCAATCCCAACCAATGGTAATCCATGGTGTACCTCATCCTGGGGTGCACTTCCCCTGATCCGCCCTCAGTGGTGTTCAGATAAGCCATTACGGTGTGAAATCTCCCCTCTCTAGGGAACACCACCACCGATCCGTCTCTATGGGATGTTCTGATCACCCTTATTTCGTCTCTGCAAGACGTTAAACTCGCGGCCTACCTCGTGATAAACATGAGATGCTTGAGGAAAACCTCGGATGGAACACTTTTGGCGTAACCGTCTTCGCAAGACGTTAAACATGGTGCATACCCTGTGTTAAACATGGGAAGCTAAGGAAAACCTCAGGTACATGCCTACGGCATATGATTCCCCACACTCGACGTGGGATGCCTCGGGTTATGCACCCTTGAGATTCCTTATCATGAGGAAGAATACAGGTTCCCCAATTTCCATGCACCCAGAGATGCCCTGACATGCCTGATGTTATCATCTACTCTGACCGAAGGTCGCTACCATGTCAAGATCCCATGGAATGTCTTGACAGAAGTAGTGTAATTAACCGGAGTCCATGAAGATATGGCAACTGGAATGAGATTCACAAACAACGTATTAAATCTATGAGGGAGACCCAGACTAGGTGACGAGTTCCGAGGAGGAATCCACGGAAGGAAGAACCGACATCCCATCATCCTGTTTCGATCAAGGAGAAAATGTCCTTGAACAAGTAACAGATGCCGCCCGCCTTTGGAAAGTGGGAATGCGGGGCAACAGCTGCGCGTCCTCCACAGATGGATGTGCGCACCCCGACGAAAGCGTCGGAAACAGAAATGGTGAACCCGACGTGAATCTATTCTCCTTCAATAGAGAGTACAAAAAATGTGTCGGGAAAACATGAGACATCAACCATGTGAATCCCCTCTCCACTTTATGTGAGAGGATGAGTAACATTCTGTGTTTGGAAGACTATGGTCATTCAGCTCCTAGCCGACTCCGCCGCCTCAAGAGGCCGTGCAGGTGGCTCCGCCACCCGTCTCCATCGGCTCCTCGCGGTCTCTGTCGCCTCAAGTGGTCGTGCAGGTGGATCTGCCACCCAACTCCATCGGCTCCTCGCCGACTCCCGCCGCCTCAAGAGGCCATGCAGGTGGCATCCACCACCCATCTCCATCGGCTCCTCGTCGACTTCCTCCACCTCAAGAGGCCGCGTAGGTGGCTCCGCCACCCAACTCCATCAGCTCCTCGCCGAATTCCGCCACCTCAAGAGGACACGCAGGTGGCTCCGCCACCCAACTTCATCGGCTCCTCGCCGAATTCTGCCGCCTCAAGATGCCGCGCAGGTGGCTCCGCCACCCCACTCCATCGGCTCCTCGCCGAATTCCACTGCCTCAAGAGGCCGCATAGGTGGCTCCGCCACCCATCTCCATCGGCTCCTCGCCGACTTCCGCCGCCTCAAGAGGCCGCACATGTGGCACCCACCACCCCACTCCATCGGCTCCTCACCGACTCTTGCCGCCTCAAGAGGCCGTGTAGGTGGCTCCGCCACCCCACTCCATCGGCTCATCGCCGACTCCTTCCTCCTCAAGAGGCCGTGCAGGTGGCATCCACCACCCGTCTCCATCAGCTCCTTGCCGACTCTGCCGCCTCAAGAGGCCGCGCAGGGGAAATCCTTCCCCAACTCTATCTACGCTTTGTCATCCCTGCGCCATTCTCACCGGAAACTATAGAGGTGCTCCTCCTACCACCACTGTTCTTCACAAAGGCTTCCATGCCTGCCGGGATCCTTCGCCCCGTTGTACCGACGTTTGAGGCTTCCATGCCTTCCGGGCTCCCTCACCCCATCTTACCGACGCTCCAGGATTCCACACCTTGCGGGCTCTGCCACCCCGTCGTACCGACGCTTCTGGCTTTTTCGCCCCTCCAGGTCGAGGGAATGTAGTCATCCCTACTACCCTTGAAACACTCTGTGTCATCCCAACCACCACGTTGCATCAACCATAGATTTCCTCCCTGTGGCCTTGAAATGAACTCGTGGAAGGATCATCCTGATCAGGGGATTTTAGGGAATTCCCATCATATAGATCCCCCCATCATCCCAAACCACTAGAATGGGGTAGAGATGACCATTCATCTACTGACACAATTCGTGTGGTTTAACATCCTAGTTTCATGACGTTAAACTGCGTAACAACCATGTCCTAGTTTCATGACATTAAACTGCATAACAATCTTCGTCCGTCATGACGTTAAACTGATCATTATGGTCCTGCATGACATTAAACTGCACAACCGTCCTACATGACGTAAAACTGTTCATCTTCGTCCGTCATGACTTTAAACAGATCATTATCATCCTGCATGACATTAAACTACATCATCGTCCTGCATGACTTAAAACTGTTCATCTTCGTCTGTCATGATGTTAAACTGATCATTATCGTCCTGCACGACATTAAAATGTATCATCGTCCTGCATGATGTTAAATTGTTCATCTTAGTCCGTCATGATGTAAAACTACACATTATCGTCCTGCATGACATTAAACTGCATCATCGTCTGTCATGAAATTAAACTGATCATTATTGTCCTGCAGGACATTAAACTGCATCATCGTCCTGCATGATATAAAACTGTTCATCTTCGTTCGTCATGACGTTAAACTGGTCATTATCGTCCTGCATGACATTAAACTACATCATCATCCTGCATGACATTAAACTGTTCATCTTCATCCGTCATGATGTAAAACTGCTCATTATCGTCCTGCATGACATTAAACTACGTTCGTCATGCATGACATTAAACTGCATCATCATCCTGCATGACGTTAAACTGTTCATCTTCGTCCGTCATGACGTTAAACTGATCATTATCGTCCTGCATGACATTAAACTGCACAATCATCCTGCATGATGTAAAACTGTTCATCTTCGTCCGTCATGACGTTAAACTACACATTATCATCCAACAAGACTTTAAACTACACCTTGGTCCCACATGACCTTAAACTGTATGGTCCTGCATGACCTTAAACTGTATGGTCATACATGACCTTAAACTGTACGGTCCCGCATGACCCTAAACTGCACGTTATGGTCCTGCACGAACTTAAAATGCATCTCCATCCTGCAGGACGATAAACTGCAAAATGGTCCGAGCTCTACGACCTTAAACTAAGATCTCCCCTCGTCCTTACTGCAAGACATTAAACTGCAATCCAGTCAGGCCTTCCTGACCGAGGCTCAGCCTCTGACCCCATGGCCTCCTTGGGCCCCCGGCCCCCATCCTTACTGCAAGATGTTAAACTGCAATCCATTCTGGCCTTCCTAACCAATGCTCAGCCTCGGGCCCCTTGGCCTTCGTCGACTCAGACTATCTTATGGGATTATATGATGTGGTGTGGGATTACATCCTCATTCACGTTGGGTTACCCGCCGTACCATACATATACCCATTTGAGATACATTTCTCGTCCAGAACAATGCTAAAACTGTGCTTCAAGAACTACGTGTGGCTAGATTCTCGTCTTAATGGGATACGTAGGAACGCTCGGATGCCTCGTCTTGAGCCCAGCCCCAAGCTCTTCTCTTCCACTATCCCCCCATGGGAATAGTTTCCTTGTAGGTTCCTTGCATAGTGAGGAGTAGGCTTTCTTAATCCTCGATCATACAAGGATTGTAAGGGTTGCACCATGTGCCCACTCCTGTTCTTCTATCCTCCCACTTCCTCACCGCATGACGTTAAACTGCATGGCATTCAAGAACTAAGTACGACTTGATTCCCATCCTAATGGGATATGTAGGAACGCAAGAGCCTTTCGTCTGTTGGCCCTACCCAAAAACCAAATGTTTCCCCTAGGGTCAAGACATATGGCAGGGTGCACAGTTTTGACCCAATTCACATCGAGCAGGCCTCGACCCGACTGCATGTTCCCCTTGGAGATGTTCGCCTCTTTAGTGGATGGATACAGCTATTCTTCACCCACTCCTTGGCTGGGATTCCATCATTTTTCACACCCAGAGGGACCCCCAAGAACGTCTTGGATACTACGCCCAAGGGCTCTCCTACCGATAAGGGCCAACGCCCCCAAGGGTTTCCATGCAACAAGCCGATACAAGTCCCGCATTGCGAATTTTTTCAACGGTCGATGCTCATTTGTTGCTCCCATATTAGGTCACCATCAGGACGCTGTGTTTAGAACATGGTCGACAGTGTCCTGCATCGTCAGGTCCACCCCGAGATGTCCAAAACATCGAGTGCAGTGATTCATTCTACCCCATCCCGAAGTGAAACACTTCCCTCCGGGTGGTGCTAGTGGTCGGGCCCACATCCCCGATTCTCTTATAAGGAATGTACGGCGTAGTGTAGGTTTACGTCCTATTTCACATCAGGTTACTTTCCATGCCATACACACCCCCGAATTAGATACAGTTATCTCATTCCCCGTCCTCATGTAAGACGTTAAACTGCAAACCAGTCAGGCCTTCCTGAACGATGCTTGACCTTAGGCCCCTTGGCCTTATCGGGCCCCTTCGCCCAACCTCTTACCCGGGGTTTATGGTGTGGTCTGGGACTATGTCCTCATTCACGTCAGGATCATGTACCATGTCGTACGCCTTCCCTCACGAGGCCCAGCCTCAGGCCCCTTGGCCTCCTTGGACCCCTGGCCCTCGTCCTCACTGCAAGACGTTAAACTGCAAGCAGGTCAGGCCTTCTTGACCAATGCCTAACCATCAGGCCCCTTTGCCTTTTCGGGCCCCAGCCCAGGTCCTCTCTTATAGGAGTGTATGGTGTTTTGTGAGATTATTTCCTCATTCACGTCGGTTTATTCTCTGTACCGTACACCTCCCTTGTTTGGGGGTATATTACTCCCCCCTCGTCTCGTATAACGTTAAACTACATCTAGAGAACTACGTGTGGCTTGATTACCATACTTATGGGATACGTAGGACCTCCCGAATGACTAAGCTTCGGGTACAGCCCCACCTATTGGGAATCTCCATCCCATCTTGACTCCTTGGCCTAACCTTCCTCCACGAGGGGTGTATGTGGCATGGTATGGGATTATGTCCTCATTCATGTGGGTTCTGTCATAACCACGCCATGTACCTCTCCCTCCTGAGCTATTCCGTCGACCCTTTTCAGCTATTCACCAATGTACCTAAGGGTACTCTGGTTTATTACCTGGAATGCCAAACCTTACTCGGACACATCCGCACCCGCTTTCCAGGCTTTTTGTATCCCTGCATCAGGGCTTCCATCATCTTTCACACCTGGAGCGACCCCCCAAGAACGACCTGGATACTACGCCCAAGGGCTCCCCTACCGTTACGGGCCAACACCCCCGAGGGTTTATGGACAACAAATCAATAAAATCCCGCATTGCAAATATGGTCAGTGGTCGATGCTCGTTTTTGTTCCCACTTCAGGCTAATGCGATATGGAGACTATTTTTTCTACCACGGTCAACAGTTATCCTCCATCGCCACGCCAACCCCCATTAAGCCCAAAGTGTCGGGTACACGATTCACACCCTTCATCACTTCATCATGTCCAAGTAGAGTCTCGAAACTCTAGATACTATCCCTCAGTGCGCATCTGCACATTAGGGGGGAAAATCCGTGATAAAGGTGTCCTTAGGGGCCCTTCACCCACTTCCCTTAAGAGGACGTCCCAGGTATTGCGATAGAGATCTTACCCCCTTGTTTCCCACACCGAGTTTAACTCACATGGGCTTAGGGATCAGGTTGAGGTCCGCTCTTACCCAGAGGATTGTCATCCACCCATGGTCCGAGCTCTAAGACCTTAAACTAAGACCATTTCAAGAACTACGTATGGCTTGATTCCCATCCTCATGGGATACGTAGGACCACCCGAATGTCTAGACTTCAGGTCCAACCCCACTTCATAAAGATCCCCCAATATCCCTGTCACATAGGCCCCTTGTCCTGTCCCTCTCTAAGGGGGGGATATATAGGAATGACACAGAGTTTTTGGGCACCATGCCCCCTTCTCCCGGGAACCCGCCACCTCTTAGTTACCCTCAAGTTGAGTCTCTTGACCCCTTTCAGTGGTCTACCCATGTGTTAAGAGTACTCTGGTCTAGGTCCAAGAGTGTCCGATTCAACTTGGTCAAGTTCCTTCCACTTTTCAAGCTTCGTGTTTCCCTCCATTCAGGCTTCCATTACCTTTCACACCCGGAGGGACCCCCAAGAATGGCCTGGATACAATGCCCAAGGGATCTCCTACCGTTATGGGCCAATGCCCCCGAGGGTTTTGGACAACAAATTGATTCAAATCCCATGTTGCGAATATGGTTAGCAGTTGATGCTCATTTGTTTGTCCCCATTTCAGGCTAACACGACAGGATGCTGTGTTGCGAACATGGTCGGTATTAATCCTCTGTCATCACGCTAGCCCCTTCAATCCTCGAATGTTGGTTGCATGATTCACATCATTTTACACCCCATCATGTGAAGGTGGAATCTCGACACTTTTGGCGCTATCCCTCAGTGAAACTTTTCATGACAGGGGGACAAAGCTGCAATACAGTGCCCTTCGGGGCTCCCACTATCCGAGCTCCAAGACCATAAACTAATATCTCCTCAGAACTACGTTCTACTTGATTCCCATCCTCATGGGATATGTAGGACCGCCCAAACGTCTCGTTATTGGTTCCAGCTCATTTGGGAGCTAATATCTCCCCCTTCACCTCTCACCTATATGTGGGCCCCTCGGCCTGAAGTTCCCCTCTCGGGACTATGTACGGTGTGATGAGGGATCATTTCCTCATCCACATCGGTTTTGTCGCACGACACCATACACATTACTCGCCTAGAATCGTCTCTGCTACGTCTGCGCTGCATGATGTTAAAATGCATGCTTGGTCTTATCACACGACCCTAAACTGTGACATTATCATCCTGGTCGAACGATGAAAAACGATACTGCATTGTGATGACCTCAATGTAGAGGACATCACGTTGGGTATTGGTCACATGACATGCCATTTTTCAATGCCTATCGTGGTTTGATTCTTGTCGCGACACCACAAGCTACTACCCTAGGCCTATCGCTTCACAAAAAAAAACCACTCACCTTAAAGGAAAAACATGATTTATCAAATTCCGCTTCTTTTAGTGCAAGGGACATGCCCGCACTCCCCCTTTTCCCTGGAACTGGTACCTTACCGTTCCACCTTTCAGAACTACATATGGCTTGATTGTCATCCTCATGAGATACGTAGGAGCGCCCGAGCACTTTCCCGCGGGCCCAGCCTAACCTTCGTGTTTGGTCCCTCGACTCGAGAATTTCCCTAGAGAACGCATGGTAAGTAGGTCTTAGGTCCTCATTCACGTCGGGTTTTTTAACTTCCTTTCCATGTGTCCCCTGCTCCCCTTACCCATTCATGGCCCGAGTTCTAAGACTATAAACTAAGACTCTTTCAAGAACTACGTGAGGCTTGATTCTCATCCTTATGAGATGCGTAGGAGTTCCCAGGCACTTCCCCGTGGGCCCATCCTAACTTTCTCTTTCGATCCCTTGACCTAAAACCTCTCCCAAGGGGGTCGTGCGGTGTGATATGGGATTATGTCCTCCTTCACGTTGGGTTGTTCACCGCACAGTACACACCCCCTATTCCCATTTATGCCAGGTGTTTGAGTTACTCGACCATGTGCCTCTTATGTTTCCTCCCACCCTTTGGTCCGAATTCTACGACCCTAAACTAAGATATACCTATGAAAAAGGAATCTTCTCCCTCTATCTAATACGACTCGTTGTCGTATTCAAATGTGTTTTGACAAAGAGCCCGAAGTGTGGAATTTTCATGGGGACATTCCTCTCGTCCCATGACCAAGCTTCGTGAGATCGCTATTTGGATCCTCATCCTCTTGCACATCCAAAAGGACCCTCAGACAACATGGATGCTAGGCTTAAGGGCTCTCCATGAATGTTGGACCTAAGGGCCCTCCAATCGTTTCGGTCCAACATCCCTATGGATCTCTGACAACATTTGTGACATGGTCCCCTGTTTCGAATATGGTCAACGGTCGACCCTCATTTGTCTGTCCCCATTCTAGGCTAACGCGATATGGATGCAGGGTTTCCGCCATGGTCAACATTTATCCTCCATCATCACGCCTCCATCATCATGATCTGAATCTCGAGCGCCGTGATTCACACATTTCCACTTCCTCATGTTCAAGTGGAATTCCATCATACTCGGCGGTTTCTCTTCGCGCATCTAGGTGCGCCACATGACCGTGTTAGTGTCATTGGGCTGGTATTCACCAAGCGTCCCTTTTTCCTAACCTACCCCTTTCTGTGACGGGAAATTCCCACCACTACTTCTTGTTTCCCACACCTGGAACGACTCACGTGGGCTTAGTAGTTTTGGCAGGATGTGTACCAATGCAGCCAGGCTTCTCATCGTCCCGCATGACGTTAAACTGCGCTTTCAGAACTACATATGGATTGATTCCCATCCTCATGGGGTACGTAGGAACGCCCGACCACTCTGCTTCAGGCCTAGCCTAATCCTCACTCTTGGTCCCTCGACCTGAAGAGTTTCTTCCGGGGGTACGTGGTGTGATTTGGAATCCAAGTCCTTATTCACGTCGGTTTCATATCTACCACACCACACGCTCCCTGAGATCTTCCCTTTTATTCCACGTCCTATCGTATGACGTTAAACTACAGGAATCCATGAATCCTCAACGCATGACACTAAACTACGGTTCTACACTGAACAAGTTCAGGATGCCCCGTGTTAATCATGGGATGCACTAGAGCCTCCCCCAGAGAGGATTTCACCTGTCAGTGTTGGTCTACGACTACACTGTGCTTCCAGAACTACGTACAACTTGATTACCATACTCATGGGATACGTAGAGACACCCAGGCATTTCACCTTGGGTCTAGCCCCAGGAATCGTAAAATCCTGTTCCTCCCCATTTCCGGCCCTCTGGCCTGACCCCTCGGGGGGAACTCTGTAGCTGGTATTTTTCCCAGAACATGTTCAGGATGCCCGAAGATCCCATTGGGAAGCGACATACTCCCTCGACAGAGAGGCCCTGTCCCAACGAAGGAATGATCCATGATCAAACCAATGCTCCCATATGGAGTATTCCCACCACGGTGGTGTAATTACATGAGTGTTGGATTCTGTTTGGACAAACCATCACTCCATATTCCACGCTTTGCATTCCCCTTATTCGGACCATCGTCCCCTTTCATGTATGAAGGGACCCCCTAACGGCCTGGTCTCATGCCACATCAGCTCACCTACCGTCCTGGGCCAACGTCCCAGAAGACTGTTCATGTTTGGAAGGACCCCCTAACAGTATGGATGCTCGACCGAGGGTCCACCTACTGTCCTGGGCCAATGTCCAGAAGGAATTGATCGACAACATTTGTTACATGGTCCCGTGTTTCGAACATGGTCAATGGTCGACCCTCATTTGTTGTCCCCATTTCAGGCTAATGTAATAAGGATACCGTTTCTCCACCACGGTTCACGGTTGTCCTTTATTGTCATGTTGTATCCATAGTGTTCCAGATTTTGGGTATCGTGATTCACACCTCCCACTTCCCTCTGTTTGGATTTATTCTAACGCCCCTGGCGTTACCCTGCTCGTGCACTAGAGCAGGGTGGGAAAAGCAGGATGGTTGTCCAGAGAGACGTGCTCTCCAGTCGTGACCCCTTCCTATTAGGATTCTCCCAAATGGTGGTCGATGTACCATGCTGACCCCCTCACACCTTCCGTTATTTAACACTCTCGTACAGGAGCTCCTATTATCTCTTGTTTCCTACACTGAGCATGGCTCATGCAGGCTTAGATATTTAGTTGAATTTATCCTCAATGCGATCTAGGTACAATGGACTCCAATTCACGCATTTTTCTCAGTTGTTTCCTCAGAACGCGGTCCGCCTCGCCCTTCTCGTCCTCGTGGGACCATGTTCTTAGGGGTGGCATTTGTAGACCCCAGAAAACGCGTCCCTGAAATTTTCCTAATTCTTCCATAAGCGATCCAAGATCGTAGAACGTTTCTTAGGCTTCGATTTGGTAGGTCACATGGCCCAAACAGAACTACGGATTAGGAGTTATGGACATTTGAAGTTTGGTAGGAAAACTGGTTCGCAAAGCCCATTCGCAAAGCCGCCTCCGCGATTGCGGAGTGCCACCGCGAAGCAATGAGGTGGAAGCTCCGTGAACCTGTTTGAAATTCGCGACGTGCCGCAAAGACCCTCGGCGGAGCACAGGAGGCGGGATGCTCCACGAACAAATTTGATATTCGCGAACCCACCGCGAAGCACAGGAGGCCAGATGCTCCGCGAACGAATTTGACATTCACGAACCCGCCGCGAGGCACATGAGGCGGGATGATCTGCGAACGAATTTTAAGTTCGCGAACCCGCCACGAAGAAAAGGAGGTGGGAGGGCTCTGCAAAGTGCTTTGACATTCGCGACGCGCCGTGAAGATCCGCCGCGGAGCAAGCTCCGTCTTCGGGCCGAGCGTGCTTTGCTTCCAGGCGCCCCTTGCCTATAAATACCCATCTCACCCCTTCTCCGGACGAACGGCTATGACCAACTTGCACCTTGGGCGGCCGAGCGGAGCTCTGCATTGCGGCTCCACGAGGCCATGCTCTGCGAGCAGCTTACTTTGCATTGCTGCTTCACGAGCCGAGGCTCCGTGAGTCCATGCTCAGCGAGCCCACGCTCCGCGATGCTGCTGCATGAGACCATGCTCCGGGATTCCATGCTCCCTAATCCAATGCCCCGCGATGCTGCTCCGTGAGACCAAGATCTGTGAGACCCCTTTGCTCCGCGAGATACCATTGATTCTCGAGGCCATGCTCCACAAAGCTACTTCGCGAAGACCTATCCTTTGCGAGGATCCTACCTTCGCGCCCACCGGTCCATACCGCGGGGGCTGCGCCCCCGCCCCGCCGCTCGGGGTCACTGCCGGGCTTCGGTCTCGGCCCTCCGGGCTGGTCCCTTCAAAACCGTCACAGACCGCCATGAAAAATCAAGAGTCGCACCGCGAACTTTTCGGGCCGGAACGTCGGGATTTTCCATTGCGCCCTCATGCGCACCCACCTTTAACCTATGGAATGCCATCATTTGAGACACCCCTCCACGCACCATGAAACACCTTTAGTCGACATATTCCTCTTGGTTTCATTCTCGTGTCATGAGTTGAGATCATCATCATCAATTCCCAAAGTACCTTGATTCGAACCATTCCTCAGGCAACTCCTCCAAACCCAATCACTTGGCTCTTATGCCAGGTTAAAACAGAAAGGGATGCCTTCGCATAAGTCCCAACACCAACCATTTCTAGGCACCTTCTGCCTAACAGTCCTTTCTACATGACTCTGAACTGTAGTAATACCTTATGTTCTAGACATAGGATGCCTCTTGCCCTATACGAGAGATGCCTCATGCTCCAAGCATGAGATGCCTAATAGTCCCCTCTACATGACTATAAACTGTAGTACTCCCTATCTAACAAATGATAGGATGCCTCTTGCTCCAATCAAGAGATGCCTCATGCTCCAAGCATGAGATTCCTACCAGTCCTATCTACATGACTATAAACTGTAGTACTCCCTATCTAAAAAATGATAGGAAGACTCTTTCCCTATACGAGAGATGCCTTGTTCTCCAAGCATGATATGCTAACAGTCCTTTCTACATGACTCTAAACTGTAGTAATGCCATATGTTCCAGACATAGGATGCCTCTTTCCTTATACGAGAGATGACTCATGCTCCAAGAATGAGATGCCTAATAGTCCCCTCTAAATGACTATAAACTATAGTACTCCCTATCTAACAAATGATAGGATGCCTCTTTCTCCAATCAAGAGATGCCTCATGCTCCAAGCATGAGATGCCTAATAGTCCTACCTACAAGACTATAAACTGTAGTATTCTCCCTATGTTCCAAACATAGGATGCCTCTTGCTCCAAATAAGAGATGCCTTGTGCTCCAAGCATAAGATGCCAATAGTCCTATCTACATGACTATAAACTGTAGTACTCCCTATCTAACAAATGATAGGATGCCTCTTGCCCCATACGAGAGATGCCTTATGCTCCCAACATGAGATGCTAACAGTCCTACATACATGACTCTAAACTGTATAATTCTAGATATGTCCCAAACATAGGATGCCTCTTGCTCCAAACAAGAGATGCCTTGTGCCTCAAGCATAAGATGCCAATAGTCCTATCTATATGACTTTAAATTGTAGTTCTCCCTATGTTTCAAACATAGGATGCCTCTTGCACTTAACAAGAGATTCCTTATGCTCCAAGCATAAGATGCCTAATGCCATGATTACAGTGGCCTGATTCCAACGCCTCTTGGCATTATCCCTCTTGTGCACCAGTGCATAGGTGAAGGCCTCAATTAATCAGTGAGTTGGGATGCCCACATGGCCAGACATGAGGAAGACATTATGGGCAGCTTCTTGCATAAGCCTCATTCACCAGTGCCGCTCTTTAGAGGCACCCTGGAAGCTTCGAAGCATAAGCCCCATTCACAAGTGCCGCTCCATAGTGCCACCCGGGTTGCTTGCTAGCATCAGCCCCATTCACCAGTGTCGCTCCTTAGCGACACCCGGGCAGCTTCCTTGTGTAAGCCCCATTCACCAGTGTCTCTCCATAGCGGCACACAGGAAGCTTTCTAGAGTAAGCCCCATTCACGTGTGCCGCTCCTTAGCGGCACCCGGGAAGCTTCCTAGCGTAAGCCCCATTCACCATTGCCGCTCCTTAGCGACACCCTGGCAGCTTCCTAGCATAATCCCCATTCACCAGTGCCGCTCCTTAGCGGCACCCGGGCAGCTTCCTAGCATAAGCCCCTTTCTCCACTGCTTCTCCATAGAGGCACCCGGGCAGCATACTTGCGTAATCCCCATTCACCAGTGCCGCTCCTTAGCGGCAACCGGGCAGCTTCCTTGCGTAAGCCCCATTCACCATTGTCGCTCTATAGCGGCACTCGGGCAACATCATTTTGTAAGCCCCATTCACCAGTGATGCTCCATAGCGACACCCGTGCAACATATTTTCGTAAGCCCCATTCACCAGTGCCGCTGCTTAGCGGCACCCGAGAAGCTTCCTTGTGTAAGCCCCATTCACCATTACCGCTCCATAGCGGCACTCGGGAAACATCCTTGCGTAAGCCCCATTCACCAGTGCCGCTCCATAGCGACACCCGGGTAGCTTCCAAGCGTAAGCCCCATTCACCAGTGTCGCTCCTTAGCGACACCCGGGCAGCTTCCTAGCGTAAGCCCCATTCACCAGTGCCGCTCCATAGCGGTACACGGGCAACTTCCTAGCGTAATCCCCATTCACTAGTGCCGCTTCTTAGCGGCACCCGAGCAGCTTCCTAGCATAAGCCCCATTCACTATTACTGCTCTTTAGCAACACCCGGGCAGCTACCTAGTGTAAGCCCCATTCACCAGTGCCGCTCCTTAGCGGCAACCGGGTAGCTTCCTAGCATAAGCCCCATTTAGCACTACCGCTCAATAGCGGCACCCAGGCAGCATACTTGCGTAAGCCCAATTCACCGGTGCCGCTCCTTAGCGGCACCCGGGCAGCTTCCTTGCGTAAGCCCCATTCACCATTTCCGCTCCATAGCGGCACTCAGACAACATCATTGTGTATGCCCCATTCACCATTTCTGCTCCTTAGTGACACCCGGGAAACTTCCTAGCTTAAGCCCCATTCACCAGTTCCACTCCTTAGCGTCACCCGGGCATCTTTCTAGCGTAAGCCCCATTCACTAGTGATGCTCCTTAGCGGCACCCTGACAGCTTTCTAGTATAATCCCCAATAACTAGTTCCACTCCTTAGCGGCACCCGGGCAACTTCCTAGCGTAAGCCCCAATCACAAGTGTCGCTCCATAGCGGCACCCGGGCATCATCCTTGCATAAGCCCCATTCACCATTGCCGCTCATTAGCGGCACTCGGGTATCTTCCTTTCGTAAGCCCCATCTGCAATTGCTGCTCCATAGCGGCACCCGGGCATCATCCTTGCGTAAGCCCCATTCACCATTGCCTCCCCTTACCGGCACCCGGTTAGCTTCCTTGCGTAATCCCCATCCGCAATTGCTGCTCTATAGCGGCACCCAGGCAGGTTCATTGCATAAGCCCCATTCACCATTGCCGCTCCATAGCGGCACCCGGGCAGCTTCCTCGCGTAACCCCCATTCACTGTTGTGATCCCAATCAGCGGTAAGCCATTGTGATCCTATGCAGTTGTAAGCCGTTGACATCCTTTTCTAGCGGTAAGCCGTTGTGACCCAATCCAGTAGTAAGCTGTTGTGACCCCATTTAGCGGTAAGCCGTTCACATCCTTATCTAGCGGTAGGCCGTTCACACCCAATCCAGTGGTAAGCCGTTGAAAACCCAAATCGGCGGTAAGCCATCATCAGAAGAACTATGCGGAATTTGATTCCCTACCACAAGGATACGTAGGAAGCCTCTTCAATTCTCAAGCCTGAAACCATCATCATCCTTTTCTTCAGGCCTCCATACTGGAGTAAGTCCGAGCACCATGGGCCGCATAACGCGTAAGCCCCTCTCCGCTTCTCACGGATGCCCCATTCGCGGTGTGATTGTCAGGACCTTGCTTCCTCTTGTTTCTCACACCGAGCATGACTCACGTGGGCTTAGAGTTGGTAATGGCTATGACAATACCATCGTCCAACATGACATTAAACTGTATTCCCTCATCCAACATGACGTTAAACTGTATGTCCTCGTCCAGCATGACGTTAAACTGTATGCCCTCATCCAAAATGACGTTAAACTGTATGACCTCATCCAGCATGACGTTAAACTATATGCCATCATCCACCATGACGTTAAACTATATGCCCTCGTCCAGCATGACGTTAAACTATATGCCCTCGTCTAGCATGACATTAAACTGCACACCTCATTCAAACTACGAGGACTTTGATCCATGTCACGACATGGTACGTAGGAAGCATCCAGAGGTTCAAGCCCACCTCTCGTCATTTATTCACGTCGAGGTCATCCTCGTCCAACATGACGTTAGACTGCATTCCAGTCTGATGGAAATCCATTGTGACCAACCCAAACTACGAGGACTTTGATCCATGTCAAGGCATGGTACGTAGGAAACCTCCCCGAGGTTCAAGCCCATCTCCCACTGGGACCCCCCTGGTCCTCCTCATTCACGTCGGTTCACCGACACCCACCACTGGGACCCCCTGGTCCTCCTCATTCACGTCGGCCTTCCCGCGTCCAACCTGAACTACGTGGTCTTTAATCCATGTGAAGACATGGTATGTAGGAAGCATCCCATAGGTTCAAGCCCACTGCCTGTTGGTTACCCCGACCTTCTTCACGCTAGGTCACCAGCACCTGGGCAGCCTAGTGTGTAAGCCCCACACCATCTAGAACAAGGTCCTCACTCGCGTCAGTTTGTCGACACACCCTTTGAACTACGTGGTCTTTGATCCATGTCAAGGCATGGTACGTAGGAAGCCTCACGAGGTTCAAGCCCACCACCCGGTCGTTCCGACCTCATTCACGTCGGTTCACCCCCATCCCGCATGACGTTAAACTGTATTCCACACCTCATTCGAACTACGAGGTCTTTGATTCATGTCAAGGCATGGTACGTAGGAATCCTCCTAGAGTTTCAAGCCCACCACCCATTGTTCACTCCGACCCTCTTCACGTCGGTTCGCTAGCAATACCCTTCAGACCAAGGTCTACCTTCACGTCAGTTCGCTGAGGACACCATCCATCGGACCAAGATCCACCTTCACGTCGGTTCGCTGACAACATCCATCGGACCAAGGTCCTCCTTCACGTCAGTTCACCGAGGACACCATCCATTGGACCAAGGTCCACCGTCACATCCGTTCACTGACAACATCCATCAGACCAAGTTCCACCTTCACGTTGGTCCACTGGCACCATCCCGAACTACGCAGACTTTGATTCCCTGCCACAGGGATACGTAGGAGGCCTCTTCGAGGCTCAAGACCAACTTCACCATCACCCCTGCGATGGTCCCATTTCATTCCCTCTCCATTTAATTCATCCATTCATCACCCATCCTGATTCTCACCCAGGCCGCCACATCCCGGTGGGATCATTCCATCCACCTTCTCGCTGCTCCTAGCGGCGCATGGGCCGCTTTCCATGTGTAAGCCCTAGCATACCTCCGGGTCGTTGTCCTCTGTGTACACCCCGATTCATCACCCCTTCGAACTACGTGGGTTTTGATCCCTGTCCTCTACACAGGGTACATAGGAAACCTCCCAGAGGTTCAATCCCAACCAATGGTACTCCATGCTGTACCCCATCCTGGGGTGCACTTCCCCTGATCCGCCCTCAGTGGTGTTCAGATCAGCCATTACGGTGTGACATCTCCCCTCTACGGGGCACACCACCACCGATCCGTCTCTATGGGAAGTTCTAATAACCCTTATTTCTTCTCCTCAAGACATTAAACTCACGGCCTACCTCGTGATAAACATGAGATGCCGGAGGAAAACCTCGGATGGAACACCTTTGGCGTAACCGTCTTCGCAAGATGTTAAACATGCTGCATACCCTGTGTTAAACATGGGAAGATGAGTAAAACCTCAGGTACATGCCTATGGCATATGATTCACTGCACTCGACTCGGGATGCCTCAGGTTATGCACCCTTGAGATGCCCTATCATGAGGAAGAATACAGGTTCCCCAATGTCCATGCACCAAGAGATGCCCTGACATGCCTGATGTTGTCATCTACTCTAACCGAAGGTCACTACCATGTCAAGATTCCAAGGAATGTCTTGACAGAAGTAGTGTAATTAACTGGCATCCATGAAGATATGGCACCGGGAATGAGATTCACGAACAACGTATTAAATCTATGATGGAGACCCGGACTAGGTGACGAGTTCCGAGGAGGAATCCACGGAAGGAAGAACCGATATCACATCATCCCGTTTCGATCAAGGAGCAAACGTCCCTGAACAAGGAACAGATGCCGCCCACCTTTGGAAAGTGGGAATGCGGGGAAACAGCTGCGCATCCTCCGCAGACAGATGCGTGCGCCCCGGAGAAAGCGTCAGAAACATCACCCTTCTTAGTCAGGATCTTCAGTGGCACTGCTAATCATGAGAAGTCTTGTATGAAATGTTTGTAGTATCCAGCCAGCCCTAGAAAATTTCATACGTCAAAGACGGTCTTCAGATGATCCTAGGAAACTACTACCTTTACATTCTTTGGGTCTACTAATGCTCCTGTCTCTGTGATAACATGACCCAAGAAGTGAATCTGGCCCATACAAAAGTGGAATTTTGAGACCTTAACATATAAATGGTTCTCTATAAGTCTCAAAAAAATCTCAATATGTGCGGTATGGTCATGTCGAGTTTGAGAGTGCACCAAGATATTTTCCACGAAGACTACCATGAAGGAATCCAAGTATGGATGGAACAAACAGTTCATCAGTGCCATGAAAACAGCTGGTGTATTCGTGAGACCGAATGGCATAACCACATACTCGTATAGACCATACCTGCTCTAAAAAGATATATGAGGTATATCTGATGGTCTAACATGCAACTGATGGTAACCAGATCTCAATTTATTCTTTGAGAACACCTGGAATCCTCGAAGTTGATCAAAGAGATCATCAATCCTTAGAAAGGGATATCGGGTCTTAACTATAAACTCGTTCAACTTCGGATAATACACACAAAGTCAGAGGGTACTATCTTCATTCTTTAATAACAGGATAGGAGAACCCCCAGGAGAAGTACTAGGTCAGATAAAACCATTATCCTACAACTCCTCCAACTACATCTTCAGCTCCCGTAATTCTGGTGTAGCCATCCTATATGGAGGAATGGACACAAGTGCCGCTCCTGGCACAAGATCAATAGAAAAGTCCACCTCTCGATTAAGATAAAACCCCAAAAAATTTATGTAAAGACATCCCTAAAACGATCGACCACTAGTGGGAAGTCCAACTGAGAAGTCCCCTAGTTGTCCTGATATAGACTAGTAATCTGGGCTGTAACTCCTCCCAACCCATGATGTCCAGGTCTCGTTTTTCTCAACTGGACATCCTATTCACCATTGTGAAGAAACAACCTGCCCTTTGGTGACGTGAAACTCTCCCTACGATGATAGCAATCAACCACAACCTATAAGGGAACTAACTATTCCATTCCAAGAATAAAATCATAGTCTACCACCTCTAAGACATAAAGGTCCCAAAATAAGTGACACCCCTAACCTCAAGGGGGCACCCCTTTCACTGACATACACTAGCCATTATAGTCCCCAACAGAGTGTCTAGCGTCAAGATATCAACAGAAGAAAAGAAACAGATCATGAGGCTCTCCATGACAACAATAGATATAATGCTATGGGAAGCCCCTATATCGAAAAGAGAAGAAGCTGGAACTGAGGAAACTAGAATCGTACCTCAAACTGTAGAGGTTCCAAGATCCATCTCATGCTAGGTCTGCTCCACTGAAGAAGTCTGACCTGTACCGTGGCCCTGCGACCCTCATTGTCCACCCTGTTTTCACTGTATGTCTGACAACTGGTTACCATGCCCATGACCTCCACCTTGGCCTGAATGGACGGACGGACTTTAGTTCCCAGACTGATGAGAAACTGGTGGTGCTGCTCCTAAATGAGGAGTCATAGAAGAACCCATTTCACCAGCTACCGGTGAGAAAAACTGGTAGAAGCGCTGAAGATGACCCATCTTGCCACAAGATTGGTACTCCAATGGGTCTCTCGGGAAAAGTTTCCCAGTATTCCCGGCCTTCCCACACTAGTAGCACACTACTTGGATACTTGAAGGTGCATCCCACCAACTCAGATCTCTACGTGTAGACTCCCTGCGGCACTTCCTGCTATCAGCCGGAGAAGCACTAACTCTGGATGCCGAACCGCCTTGGCCCACAACTCCAGAATCCCTCAGGTTGTGTTCTGTGATCAGTGCTTGGTTGACTATAGAGGATATGGTCTTCAACCTGAAGATGATCACCTGATCCTGAATTTCTTTCCTGAGACCATCCTCACACTTCCTCGCTAGGAAAACTCATCTCCCCATGGAAAGGGTGTAAAGCACTGCAGCTCTATGAAGTAAGAAGAATAATCCATGAATAAAAGAGTACCCTGCTCCAAACTCATGAACTTTGATACCCGATCGACTTTCAAAGTCTCCAGGTAGAAATAATCATAGAAGGTATGAGGAAAAACCACCCAAGCCATACCTTGATGGAATCTCGCCTATGAGATCACATCCCACTATCTCTTAGTGGAATCCCGAAGCATATAAATAGAGATCTTGAACCTCCACTCCAGAGGTGTCTCCAGATGCTCGAAGATCATCAGAACGACTTCTAGCCATGAATATAAATCCTAGGGTCCTCCATCCCCTGAGAAAGTGGGAGGATACTATATCATCCCACCATTTTATAACAAAAACTTTCATTACATTACACAAATCTGAGGATCGTTAAGGTATAGTGTCTTGGAAACAAGGATCATAATACATAAAAACAACATAAAACATTCTTCTTAAACACTTGAAAGGCATCTCCTTAAGTTCATTCTAGGTTCATTACTGCATCTCATAACCTGGGGACATACATCAAAAGAAAGGGTGAGCAGAAGGCCCAGTAAGGGAAACAAGAGGAACATTTTACATGTGAACTTGAGATACTTCAATAAGGACATGAAAAGAACTTTAAGGCATGAGAAAGAAATCATGAGGAATTTCATAATAAAAATAACATTTTTCATAACTTGAAGATGTGGCTACATCATTTAACATAGACAATCATGATCATATCACCAAGGTCCATCCCCAAGGTTTCATTTGAAAATTACCAAGGTTATTCACCAAGGTATCATGAAAATTGTAATCTCTAGTGGTTACATCATTACCCAATGCATTGGAGCGCTATCAGGGCGCACCCTTAAATTTTCCTTTATTATCATGTGAGCCACATATATCATCATCAAACATTTCATAAATAACCCAAATAGCACAAAATAAATGGGTTTCATTTCATAATCATAAAGTTTTAAAAACTGCTTTAAAGACATGATCTTTACGTCACTTTAAACCCACGGAAAGGGAAAGCGGGTCTCATGTATGTAAATACCAGAATTTAAAATGGAACATTTTGATATATATGTGAATACCCTTGTTGAAATAAGAGCTTTGAGTATTCACTTTATAACATAAAATAATTTTTGAGAAAAGAGAGAGGCATTTTGAGGGGAAAATTCTGCAGCATAACGGCTAAGTTTCGGGGTTTTAGAAAACATTGAAATGAGAGGGGACATGGGTCACCCACTCATAAATGATCCATAAAACAGTAGGTTGAAAGATTAAGAAGGACATATGGACATGGTAATGAAATTTGAGGGACATACCATTTGAAATGAAAAACATGGAAGGAAAAAAAAGATTAGATTTCTCTTATGAAAATTCGGCAGCCTTACGGTGTCACTTAACTTCAAAGGAAAATGATTTGACAAGATCAAATAGGGTCCCTCATCATATGATCATAAGAGATCAGTATGATAGATATAGAGATCATACCCCAACATAATAAAAAGGAACTTGAAAGACTTGACGTGAAAATCGAACTTGAAAAATGAGAAGGGTGAAAGAATCCCTTAAAAATTCGGCAGCCTAACGGCGTCACTTAAACTTTCATAAAACGAAATGATGAGAGTAAGAGGGGATATATCATCATATAAACATGAAAGGGCAGTAAGAGGAATATAAAAGAACTTCCGCTCACATAAAAACAAGGAGCATAATAGGAATGACAAAAAAGAGATTACATGAAAAGAAAGAGAGGGGTCGGATCCCTTACCTTAAAACGTGACTCTTGAAACTAAAAGGATTGGACCTTTAGGGCTTGGGGGCACCTTTGGAGGACTCCTTGGAAGGTAAGAAGACCATAACTTCGTTGGGGGAGAGTTGGGAGTGAAAACTAAGGGAGGAAAGGGTGGGTATTTATAGGGAAAGTGAGGGGACAAAGCATTAATGGCCAAGGGACACCTCACTAGTGGTTTTGGCAAAACCATGGGCTTGCCCATGGTATTTTCCCATGGTATTGGCCACTTGGGACACCTCACACCTTATCTTACTATTCATAATTCGACCATATTGAATATATACTTAATACATCATTTAATGATGTCATTAAACACCCGTAACTTAAAAACTATACTTTCACTATTCACTGAAAATTCAACTTTCTCAGAATAACCCCAAAATTTCACCTTAACCAAATATCAATGCTTTGATTTCAAAAATGAAATCCATTTTATAAAAATAATTTTCTAAATATTTTTAATTTAATTTTTAAATAAAAACACTATTCATCGAAAATTCATTTTTTTCAGAAAAATCCCCAAAAATTACCTTAACATAATATCGATGCTCTGAGTTCAAAAATTAAGTCCTTTTTATAAAAATAATTTTCTAATTATTTTTAATTAAAATTTTAATTAAAAAACACTTTTCATCCGAAAAAACTAATACTTGAATAATAATTTATGAAACTGTTATTTACCCATTTTATTGAATTACATTACTTAATCAAGGTGCCTAAACTATTTTAAAACTTTCTTTAAGTGAGATTACTAATCCATTTTGTCACATTACTAATCCTAAGCGTAAAATCACTATTCACTATTTACTATTCATCAAAAATTATGTTGATCTTATTAGACTCCGAATTCCTTAATGAACACTTTTGTAGAAGACCATTTTTTGAAAATCATTACACATCATTAGTTATTTAGGGTTTACATAAATATTTCAAAATATCCCTTTTTCAAAATTCATCAATAAAATACATTCTAAATTTATCTAGACATTTGAAATTTCAAAAACATCACTAATGGAAGAAATCTCAATTTATTCACCCGAAAGGATTACACAAGGAAACTAGGGTCTCATCACATAGCCCCTTATAACACTTGCATAAGACCTAAGTGTAAGGTGTGCTATGGTGAGAGAATCTGAGGGAGTCTCAGATAACATTGCCCTAGTAGCAATCTCCACTAACTTGAACTTCTCCTGCAAGCGTTTTCGTTCAAGCTTGACACGCTAGAGCTCGGCTTGGGCTTGGTCCAAAGCGAAGCCCACAGATGCTACCTCCTTCCCAAGCTCTGATAAGTGGGCTTCGTAAGGGTTGAGTCTACTGGATGAAGCCATCGACTCCTCTTTCTGCATTAATCATTAACATCTTATTAAATAAATAAGAGTAAGTTAATATACTACTCAAAAAGATTGGGTCGTTACAGATGCTGCTGCTGAAAGACCCACATCAATTCTACCATTGAGGAGGAAGGAGGCGGTGCTCCCTAGAAGGTCTACACCAACCCCATAAATCCCTATCGGAATTGTAAATCGGAACCTCTATCTTGTATAATGGATGGTTCCAAAACTGGAACTATGGGCGGATTTACTGGTAGTCCCTGATCAACCATGACCGGTGTCTGATCACTGCCCTACAAGTGGCATAAAACCGAAGAACAACTCGGTGGCATGACTTTGCAAGGTCAAGCGCACACCTTAGATCAAGATTATCAAGGACTGAAAATCAAAAGTGCAGGGAGGGAACAGGAGAAGGAAAGCATTTAAGTTTTTTAAAACATGGATACATGGCATGTATAACCACTACACGACATGTTCCCTCAAGCCATCACATGGGAAAGTATTCTTGCCAAAATATTGTCTTGTAACATCCCACACAAAGGGCGTGTACTCCAAAGACACAATGTGTACTTGGAGCATGTTCCCCTTACCGAGTCCTTCTACACTACTAAACCACATGGTTCTCCTAGGATAAGACTACATGGTGTGTTTGTGCTATACACGACATGTACTAGAAAGGACATCACTGACCCTTTTTGTTAGTCACACGTCCGGTTACACAGCTGACTCTACACGACATGTTTTTTTCCAACCATGGTGTGTACTAGCTACCCATAATCCACCCATTTGGTTAGTTACATGGTCAGACACATGGTCTCTACAACATGACATTTATATCCATTACAGGGCATGTTCCACCAAAGATTTCCCAACCCCATGTCTCTACCCACACATCTTGTGACACAGTCAGAGATTACATAGCATGTACATAAGTACACAGAACGTTCTTAAGAAAAACTAATCCTTCTCGAATACAAAGAAACATGGCATATATCTATCATTACACACCTTGTATTTATCATTACATGTCATGTATTATGGGTTTTTTCAGAAAGTAATCCTCAGAATCTACTCTAGAACCCCAGAAAAACACTAAAAAAACATTAAAGTGACAAATTCCGATCTGTGAGGGCCCATACTCCTTGCAAATCAAAGTTTGGAATCCTATACATGTCATATACAAGGAATAAAAAGGAAATGATCCACCAAATTTTGATCCATGAGGGCCCATAACACCTCAAGAACCAAAGTTGGGAATTCATTCAAAAAAACTTACAAAATTCAATACCCTATCATACATCAGGTATTCTATCCGGGCATCTATTACAACAGAATGCATACGTAGCACAACATCTATCATTAAAACATGAAATCTGTAATTCACCCTATATGGCATGGTAATAATTCATGAAATGTGATTTCTAGAAAGTTCATATATGATGGATGAGATGGAATACCCTCATCTCATCAGGTTTCAACTGAAATAGAATCTCAATAATATCAATGTTACCAGTACAAAACTTGTGAATCACCAACTGGTGAAATAAAATCAACAGTAAAAATTGAAAAACCAGAATAATTGCAATAATCGAGGTAAATTAGCATTTCTCTATACACGGGTTAGCTACTCCTGGGCACAACTTATTACCAAATACATTTTCCTCCCTATACCTAGCTATAGGATCCAAACAGTAAGTCAAGAAGAAAAGAATTCCTCTGATACCACTTTGTAACATCCCAGTTTCAGGTTCCACCCAGAGGTGCCCCATACCCGGTTGGTCACAAAGACTCAAGAGAATTTCCCCAAACACCAGAGACTACCGACTAGAAGTGAGGGCCTTGGGAGTGATAGTGGGGAAACTATTCTCTCATTGGAAGAGTAAAGTAGTGGAATTAAATAGATAACCATAGCGGAAACAGTATTAATTTGAAATATGTAAACAACGGAAGACTGAAAGTAATAATCAATTGTGGAACATATATTAATGATGTATGATATATATGTCTAGGAAATTATCCAAACAAGTCACAATGGTGAAATACAATACTAAAACAAAGTACAAAAGAATAGAAAGTAAAAAATCTTTATAGAATCACAGGCCTCAGCTTGGTCCCATTCTCTCCAACTCCACAGTAATCAAGTACCTGAAGTAGAAGGGCGCTTGAAATTATCTAGACCTGAAACAATATAATCTGTTTGGGCCTAACAGCATTACCCCAAACAAGTTGTGAGGAGAATCCCAGTAGGCAACCACACAAAGATTTGTGCCAAACAGTTAGGGAATATATATGGCAGACAATATAAAAAATAAGTAATAATCAAGGAAGTAATCAAAAGTAAATAGTCATACAGTTTCAATTACAATCATTTATATTTAATAGTTCAACCAACCAATTACAAAACCAACAACCCTCTGGGAAAGTCTTCATAACCTATTCCGTCTGGCTCAACCAATAAATCTCAAGTAGCCCTCTGGGTAGTTCTCATAGACTAACCCCTCTGGTTCAAATTACAAAAAGGGATATAAAAAAGACTCTCTAAGGAATAACACACCACAAATTCCCCTTATAGTCTCATTTAGTCAAGGAATATCAGAGGAATCAATTACCGTTAATTCCCCCTATAGTCTTTAATGGTAAACTACAAACACTCTGAGGAAGCACTCAACTTCAATTCCTCCTATGGTCTCATAACGTATCTATAGACACTCGTAGGGAGAACTCAACATCAATCCACCCTATGGTACCCCAGCGTAAAATTTATAACAGACACTCTGGGAATTCCCTCAACATTAATTTCCCCAATGGTCTCACTACACCAGGTTCCCGCAACCCTGTTTAAAGAAATCGTGCACAAAACAAATTAGCAGCCAATTGAAACCTCAAAGTACTACTTGGATAATTAGCTACAAGGCATGGCACAACATATCAGATAATAATCAATTCATCCTAAAAACACTACGAATGAAAAAAAAAGAATCCTAACAGGAAAAGCTAGACCAAAAGTTCCATATCAAGAAAACATGGGAAAACACGTCCATATCAAGTAAAATAACCCTATTCACAATCATAAAACCTCTACTCAAGCACACAAGGAATATCAGGCAATAGTAGGGCTAAAATCCATAAACACCCAATACCACGAACAAGGGTAATGGGCATTTTTTCACATATAACTAAAAGAATAACTATGGAAAGGCACAAACCACCCACTTCGGTATTGTACGGAGGATATACGTGAACCTTAGGCCTTGAATCACCCTAGAACACCATAGATCTACACAAAATCTAAAAATGATCAACCATGGATATCTCGTGAAAGAAGAGAAATCAAGAAACGAGGCCCTATAAGAGGGAATATATTACCGTGACGATTCCAACACAATTAATGGTGGTCAAATCGAAGAACATATGGAGAGTCGGGGGCTCAGAGGAGATTCGAGCCGTACAGTCGCTCCTGGACGAGACAGGCGGAGAAGAAGAGGTTTCTATGAATTAGACGTGACCTTGGTCAATTTAATGAGAAAAGAAAATTACATGACGTGTTATTCTAAAAGTACACGGCATGTAATTGCCTTTACCGGGCCCTGCTTTAGGCGGCCTCTAGGTTACCCCACATGGATATGTTCTCGGCCGTTACATGGTCACCCATGGCAATCAGGTACATGGAGTGTACTTATAAGTACACGATGTGTACTCTTGAAATTTCTAGAAATGACTATTTTTCTAAAAAACAACCAGAAAAGACATACATACCCAAAAAGAAGATTCGGGTTCTTACGACTATCTCATGAAACTAAAAAATTTAAACACAAATGGAACAAATTCTAAAGTCCCTAATCTTATTGTCTAGTTTTATTCACTGGATTTAATTTGACTAGACATAGAGCCGAAACAATCCTAAGGATTAAATGTAATGGTCATTGAATGTTATACTTCTAATAATGGATAGAAAGGGTGATTCTCTAATAATACACATAATTTCATGAAAAAAATACGTTTTGAAATCCATTGTTTCTGAGAACACAAACATTCCTCATATTCAAAATTATGTGAAACACAAACAATCAAGATACTCAATATTTTTCAAAGATGATAACATATATACAACATATCAAAATAAAATTATTGTTAACTAATATGGTGAAGATGGAAAATTTTCCCAGCATATATCTTATCATGAAGGTCATTGATTGTCATGAAGGTTTAACATACATGTATATGGAAAATTCTACGAAACATATGTCTTCCTTTCATGTTCTATCACCAATGTGAAGGTTCAACATATTCAAATACAAAAACGATGAATAAACATATCACACATTCTTATTATCACTTATAAATATCCACTCAAGTCACCATTTCGAGGAGTAAACGCCACATTGTGGAATCACACTCTCAATTCGTGAAACCCTTATGAGTTTCAAGAATTTGCATAAGTAATTATCCTAATGGAATAAATATTTAAAAAATTATCACAAGAAATATGATATATATTTGGGTAAGTGTTTTAGGATTTCTTGTGAAACATTCATATTTATAGAACATTGATTTTGTAATATATCCATGCCTTGTGAAATATGAATTTTCAAAAAACCCCAATGATCTATGAAACAATGTTTTCTTTATCAATTTTTATCCCTACATTTTCTGAACAAACTTATATGAATGATGAGGACCTTATTGAAACTGTTATCTTTAACATAACCCATAGCATGGTTCTCCATGTTTAGGGGTCATTGGTCTATACCACTAGATTTAGGCCCCCACACCCTTTCTTGGGACTACATTCGGGCTATGGTCCCAAGAATCTGTCCCCTTCCCTTTGCTACCTTCCCTAACCCCCATGGAAAATAGAGGGCTGTATCATGAATGTTTCAATATAAGTTAGTGAAATTTTAATTTGTGACTTATAAAACCCCACTTCCCATCCCATATATTTCCATGACATTAGAAGATCATCTTCAATATCCAAAATAAGTTGTGTCTACATATCCATATCGGTACCATTCCCTTGCTAGGTGTTTAGATTCCCCTATTGGTTTCCATATTTAGATTAAGTACTCATTAATCCATCATAAATTATTTAAAATCATCACATGACTCCTACACATGACTGAATCATAAAGGGATACTTTTTGATAAGTACCACAACATCTATTTCTTTGAATCCCATGTCTAATAGTTCCAAATGCATAATGTTAAACTATAGTATACCCTATGTGATTTGAATAAGATTCACTGTTTGATAACCATTATACGCCTAATTCATCAAGAATATGATGCATCATTTAGTGATCATGAGATAACCCCTATGAAATCCACATATGCCTCCTACTTTTTTATAATCTCCAATCATGTTCCTTGACCCATTAGTTGGTCGAGTTTCCCTCATGACCCAACATGATAAATAAATAATTCAAAGCCCAAGATCAGGATCCCCATATATGGCTCATCCACTCCCAAGTAGTCTTCATGAGCCTCGTCCTCTGGTTCAAGCCCTAATGGGATACCTAAACCCATTAATTGGTTGAGATACCCTCATGACCTGACATGAGAATGAAATAGTGGGTATCTCAATTTTTTCTTCCCTTAGAAAACACCCTTACATGTGACGTTAAATTTTGACCTTACCCTATTAAATGATGTCGGTATTCCTTGTGTAATAGGTTTATGATCCCTTGTGTGATTAGTAGGAGATTCATTAGGTGATATGTGTGAGATGATTCCCCATAACCCATGAATCTTTTATCTATAATCCTCAATAAAACTCTCACTAGTCCTAGAGACACCCATCAAGTTTCTATGCATAATCCCCAATCAAACCATTTCTTTATCCTAGTAGAACCCATGAAACTTCCATGAAAAATCCCCAATCATACCATTGATTCTCGAAGAATCACCCAGGAAACCTCTATCTATATGCCACACTCATATCATCGCTGATCCAAACAGGACCCTGTAAACTTCACCATGTAAGCCCCAATCACACCACTGATTCTTCTAAAACAGTTTGGAAGGATCTATGTAAAATACCAAATCATATAATCTATAATCCAAGATGCACTAGGGTATCAAATTTTTATAATGCACATTCACACCATTGATACTCCTCAACAGCACCCATACAACCCAGTTGCATAAGCCTCATGAATTCCTTCACTTCTCATCAACATCACCCGGAATGCCCAGTCACATAAGCCCCAAGTCATACCATAATTAATCCTGAACAAAAATTTGGGATCCGAGATATATATTCCCCACACCATCTCTTATTCTCTATCATATCATTACATGAGCCTCCATACCACATGATGTTAACCTACTAGAATTTTTCCTCTTACATGACCAAAAACTCTACACATAAACTCTGTGGTTTTTGATACCTTCCACCTAACTTGTTATGTTGGTAGCCTCTATGGGGTTCAATCCCAACATTCCTAGGAAAACTCCCTCATGACCAATCACGAAACCCGAAAATTACCATTAAATCTATATGTATTATTTCAATGAGGTAAGAACCTCGAAGTGTGGTCGTCATCCCTTTGGGGACACACTACTTTTCTTACAACCCTAGCCTAATTGTCCCTGTGGGACGTTAAACCTGAGACCAACCTATCTCCATAATAAATTTAACCAATGACCTATCTACCACCCAATATTTAAAAAATATGATCTACCTATCCCCACGATATGTTAAACCTAATAAATAATTGTCCCCATATGTTTTTAAACATATCATCCACTTTCACAACAAGACATTAAACCTTTGACATAAATGTACCCATAATACATTAATCATATGACCTATATTTCCCCACAAGACATTAATCCTATGGCCTACCTTCCCCCAAAAGATGTTAAACATATGAAAAAAATTTCCCTGCAATCTGTTATTCCTAAGACCAACCAGTACCCACAAGATGTTAACCATGTGACATACTTATCCCCATAAGGCACTAATCCTATGACCAAAAAATAGGGACCTGAAAATAACCAAAACCTATAAGAACCCAAAATAACTCAAAATATATACCTCATTTGATGAATATGAGATTCCTCAGGTAATGTTCCTCAGATTCCTTATTCCCCTATCATTAAATAACCCATGACCAACACAAGATGTAATGGGTGACATGCCTAATATTCATCTTACATGAGAGTCTATAACATAATAAAAAGACTTCTTTATTGTGGTCAAAATACATAATGTCCAAGTATCTCTAGATATGACATATGATATCTTATACTCCAACCATAGGTAATTGGCTTGTTGATACAGAAGTAGTATAATTAACCATCATCCACGTCTAAATAGAATCGAGAATGAGTTTCAAAAACATGCATCATATCTCTAATAGATAATTGATCTTGGAAATGTTCTAGAAGGAAGAATCCAAAGATGTAGGAACTAACCACCATTCATTCTATTCCGACCAAGGATCCAACTTCACTAATCATGGATATTGAGGTTTCCCCCCTTTGTAAAGTGTGAATATGGTGCTTGAAAATGTGTTTCACCACCCCAACCCATTCCCCATAAGAAAGGGTCGTGAAAAATTGTCAACCCGATGGGAAAAATATTCTCCTTCAACCTTGAGTAGATCAGTAACATTTGACACCACCAGATTTGGGCATCACCATATCTAGGTACCTATTGCATCGTGATTAACAAAACAAAATGGTGAACCTGATGTTAAAACTCTTCTCCCATAACCATTAGTAGATCAATAACATTATATAACACTAAATTTACACACCATCAGAACCTGATATACATGACATCAAGCTTTACCAGAAAAAAATGGTTAACATGAAATGAAATATGTTATTCTTAATCTTTGAGAACATGAAAAATGTTGGGTATGTCCAAATATAGGTATTAAAAGTGTGAATCCTGCATCTCTAGAGCATGTGAGGATGACTGAAATTAGGCATGTGAAGAACCAGAATTTGTGGTGACATGTCAATTCTATCAATGATATATTTTTCTTGGGAAATCCCCCCAGATTCATTGTGAAACATTAATTTATAATTTCCCAAGAACACACTAGAAACACAACCCATATACCAATAATGTAGGGGATATAAATGATTGGTAAACCACTTTTTAAACGTGGGAATCTCAAAATAAGGTCTCTATTATTCTGGTATCTCTAGTTTGGGCACCACAGTGCCATCACTTGGGTAAGGTAGCTGATAATTCTCTTTGATATTCAATTATGATAGGCCTCTGCATCTCCCAAAACTCTCACCCCATACATCAAATTAGATAGGCATCCAAGCCTCCTGGCTCCCTCACCACATCCATTTAGAGCGATAGGCACCCACAACAACATGTCACCCTTCACCTTCCATCAAGAAAGATAGGAATCCACACCTCTCGACGCCCTCACCCTATCCATCTATAGGGATAGTCTTTTATGGATCATGGTTCCCTATCCCCATCGAAATAGAGAGATAGGCATTAATTATTTAGGTATCCCTCACCCCATCCATTCTATGAGATATGAATACATATCTTTTGGGTTCCCTTGCCCTCTCCCTATTCCCATACTGAAATGGTATTCTACACCTCATGGGTTACCTCACCACATTCCCATGGTGAAATAAGCTTCTATTACTTCTAGCACCCTCTCCACGTTCCAATTATGGTACAGTCATTTTTGGATGTTTGTGTCCTCACCCAATTTTCTCCATGTATATTTTTTCATTATAGAGGCAAAAAATCCATATTTTCAAGTGGGAAGAAATGTTTCCTATCAAACATATGTCTTGAGTCAACCATTATCGGATGGAACCACCAAGGTTCTTCCAAAAGTTTTAATACCATTAGGGAAAACCACCTAAGGGAATAACACCATTCAATAAAATTTAATTTTCTATTATATTTTTAATGAACCCATTTTAGGAATGAGGGGTAACCCACAACCAATACCACAATATCCGAAAACATCAAAAAATATAAAAAATCTTCACTAAACATTTAGACCAGGAGGGTATATGAACATCCAGTCTATATGATTGATGTTGTGATGTAAATATTTCAGATTATTCTAGTTTTATATGCCTATTATGAGGTTGAAAAATTCCACATATTTATCAACAAGATATGTCTGATGAAAAAATACATAAATAAAAAATCATGTTGTTCGAGGTAAAAACATGCCAAATCCCTATTTAGTCCCTGAGGATCCCTTGTAATTTTTATTTGACCTAAATCCTCCGGTAAAAAATATGGATCACAAAACCTTTACACTCTACATTCTTCCATAGTATCCTTCCTGGAATAACCATATGATGATTTCATTATTTCATTGAATAGTTGGGGAAATGAAAATTCATGACTCACATTGAACTCAATTATATTAATTTTGGAATCAGGGTTACCTAAACTCTATAAAGAATCATATATATTTTAGGGGGATATTCCCAAGGTACTTCATCCCCATTACCACCGATGTTTGATGGATTTTTAATTTCCAACATGCTGACCTTTTCATTTGTAATCATATTATAGTCCTTCCTTTACATACATCTATTAATTTTATGGACCATATATCACTTTGAATGAAATTTACCATTTTTCTTGTGCATAGTATCTATTTGAAATAATTCTAAGTATTGTCTATCTGGTTCTCCTTCTGATGTTTCTAGATGATATGTTAATGACATGTGAGCAAAGTCTTATTAGGAGGCTGGGGACTTTTGATCATTTTAAAAGAATACAGATTCTACTCAAAGAAGTGAAATGTTTTTTTTAGCATCATACATTCGCCATTAAACATTACTCATAATGTAAATATTGTGGTTGATAGTAACTATTGAGTGGAAACTAATAAATTTACCTAGTCATCATAAAACTACTTCAGATGATTTTTAGTGGATATGATTAGAGATAGAATCCTCCCATACAAATATTTATATATAATAATGAGAAGTTAATGGTTAGAACAATTCTAATCTATATGAAATAGGTTTCCTAGGATACATGATATAGTAGAGAAGAGTTGGGAAGAGATATTTAGGGGGTTATTCTGAGGAGGTTCCACGCTATGAATAAATGTAATAGGGACCCGACTGATTTGGAATGAGGATAAAAAGAATAATTCCCAATGTGAAAAATAATATCATAATCATACATGTGAGAAACCGATGAATCAGGAGGACCTTATCATGTACATAAGTGAAAATACTACTATAGATGACTATCTATAACCAATTATCAACACAGTCAGTCTCTGATTTGAAAACCACCACTTGATCACATTATAACTCATCTCCGAATTCAATATGAAAATCCACAAATGGGGTCTTAAACAAATCCAATTCAATGAAAATTCCTGATTAAATGGGATGGACCATGGATTTATACCTATTTTCAAATCATAGGAAATGACCAACTTGATTTTAGATCATTCAAACTATGGATGGATTTTGGAAGGGGAGTGGATGTTCTCGGAAATGTACCCATATCACTGTAGATGGATGATCCTTCTGCATATGGAATTCGTATATCCAAAGAAAGAGTGATAAATGTGATCCTTCAATTATCCATGGGGATTGGGACCATTATAATGTGAGTTCATCTTCATTAGTGAATCAGATCTTCATGCGATGGGAGTCCATCAGACTTAGAAGTTCTCAATCCATCACACCACATAGGGAGTTGTGTTCATTTGACTAAGGCCAAGACCCAAATAAAACACATATCATGTTTGGTAAACTATACCTAATGCTTTCAGGATTAGTAGAAATCATGGGGTTCCTACCGAAAATGAAAATCAACCACAAAAGTCCTCCTCAAGTCATCAACACATTACCGGGGACCGTTCCTCATGACAAAGACCAACTCACACATATCGAACATCTTCATGTAAAGTAGGGGAATTTTAGGGTAATCTTATGATATGATCCCATCCCCATGATCCTAAATAACGCCAATCATCAATATTTTGAGGAAACAGACCATCATATGCCACCATAACCCCTAGGTAATGATACCCATACCGTTCAAGAGAGAAAATTCTTGGTTTTTCTTACATAGAAATTCTATTGAATCCTGGATCAACCAAGTATGACACCTCCACAAATGTGAATGCTATGCATGGATTAATTACCCACAATTTACCATCATATTATTCTAAAATAAATGAAAAATTCCTAGGCTCATGATATAAAAATGAATGACTAAAACCTAGTAACATTGTAACGCCCCGACCCCAGCTACCCAAAGTCGGTGCATTATTTCGTAACATTGGAATGATCACAAAAGATCAAGTCTCGAAAGACCGATTAGTTTAGTAGCCTTGGAAACACAAGATTCATTCATAAACGTTACATTACATTATAAAGTGAAAAACTAATAAAAAATTCTTCATAGTCCACACACATATCCTATTCTGACTATCCCTACAGGTCATTCATAAAATACTTCTTCACATCCTGGAAAATATTAAAACATTGAAAGGGGTGAGCTCAGATGCTCAGTAAGGATAACAATATATAGGAAGCTTTCGTAAATAAAAATTAACATTTAAGGCAATGTATAACTAAAACAAAAGCCTTTTTAAACTTTAACTTCAGCATAATATGGAAAAAATAAATTAAATAATTCCATTTACTTACTCGCATGGATATTCTACTAGTGGAATAATCACATGCAATATCAATAACCACTTTCATAATGATGGAATGCATAATTCCAAACTATCATAACCACGTAGTCAAGGCCTCATGCCAAGACCACAAATAAGATTTTGTCAAGGCCTCGTGCCAAGACACTAGTTTGTCTCATGAGACCTACCGATGCATCGAGGAGCTATAGCGGGCTCCACCTGTCACTTATTAAGTCCAATGCATTCCTCATATTAACAGGTTTAAACATATCATAAACCATAAAATAATCATATCACATAAAATATGCATAAAGGAAACATAACATTTCCACATTTCAATCACAAGATATCAATACAACACATTGATATAATAAAAAAACTTTCAAAGCCATTTTCAATACCAAAATAAAAGAAAATTAAAACATGGAATTTATTTTTCATTTTAAAAAAAGTTATGGCTTGTAGAGGAAGCCGAAACCCAAATAATGGCCATGGCGGCGGAGAAGTCATAGTCACCGCATACGTACGACAAGAAAAACATTCCTTTTTGTAATTTAGTAAATCACTTCGTATAAAAAGATTCCTTTTGAATAAATGTAAAAGTCAAAGGGGTTTATACACCATATAAAGGAAAGTTTTGTATAAAACCAAATATGCCTCAATGAATGGAGATTGAGACAAAGTCCCTCACAAAGATAATTTTTTTTTAAAATAAAATAGATCTATTATGTGTATTCACTATAATTACACATAAAGAAAGTAAAAATACAAGACAGGACATAATAATATAATGAAATAATTTTAAATAAGGAGATTAACACAAAGAATGGAAATTGGGTTAAGAAGTTCCCTTACCTCGTGTCCGAATTCACTCGACCGTTCTTTGATCTCATGAATAATAAACTAGAGTTAATCTCTACCTTCTTAAGAAACTTTTTCAAGTTCATTATTCATTTTATATCACTTATTACCATGTCATGAACACTATGTAATTATTTAAGTTTATAACGGTCGTTTTGTCGATCTTAGGTACTTGAGTCAAAAATAAACTTCTTATAATTACAAGTTGTTCATGTGGTGAAATATCCATTATATACAGAATTATATTCATGATGTAGATATCATATATATCATATATATACAGTATATATATTCATTTATAATATTATATAACATTTAGAGGTAAGAAATGAAATGCACCGTTCATGGAGATGGTAAGCCGTACGTACGCATGCACACTACTTTCATTTATATTTCGTATTTAATGGAATGAAATCATAATAGTATAAAGGTGTATTATAATTCCAGTATAATATCATATAAAATATCATTTACTCCATCCTTTATACATCCCACATATGGCATTAACGATTCAAATCACATTGAGGGGGCGGTAGTCCGCACTTCCTAAAATGAAATTATCGCGTTTACCCATAATGGAAATCATAAAGTATGCCATAAATGAGAAATACATAAGAATAAGGAAAACAAAAACATAATATATATCATATATGAAAATAGTGTCATCAAAATGGCCACAATTAGAGGTGTTAAAAAAATATTAAACAATCATCGTTTCGTGAGGCAGTATTTCGCCACCCATAGAAACAGTATATTCTTTAACCATTAGAATAAGGTGTGTGTATTGTAAACTAAATCCTTATCATAACAACATCCTAGTATATTTTAGATACTGGTGTTGTTACAAAAGAAAGGAATAAAAGAGTTTAAGTGGTTGGAGAAGCAAAATAAAACAAAACAACATTAGAGAAGACATTACCTTAAAATTGGGTAACTCTTTTTGATTTGAGCCAGAGGCTTCCTTGGGAAGACTTCTGCCCAAGGTGAGGCTTCTAGGAGTAAGGGTGGGATGTTGGGAAAGTATTTGGGAAGAGGTTGGATGAGCCAAATGTCTTTATGGTGTAAATAAAGTGGTAGTGGTGGGGGCCTTTTATAAGTGGAGAGGAGGGGCACTCTTGGAAAGTAATGAAATGTTACTTTATTATATAATGATTTTCGGATTATAAAGGTACCACACTTATATAATTAGAGTCTAAGGTGATAAGGGTTCGAAATCTCCTCATCCAATAGGTTTATGACAAGTGTAAGCCCTAGATTTTACATTATCCTTTCATTTTATTTAAATCGTTAATTAATGAGGTAATCGTTGTATCATCATGGTGTCATAAATAATTTAATTTATTTAATGTCTAAAAATTATAAAAAAACTATCATGATGTAGGAAATATTTTTAGCTTTCTAATTAATATTTATTGTAAAAAATATGACTTGTATAACCCCATTTAAAAATTGTTTTAGTAAAACAACTTATGTTTGTGACATTTTTACTTTAACTTTAAATAAACGTTATTTATGTCATTTTCCTACCAAAGTGGCTCCATGGGGTCCCCAAGATGACCAATGGATTGTATTGGTCGTACATGACACATCCAATAGGGGTAGGACAAGTGTCAAGGTCATTTAATATTATTATAACACTATCTTTACCTTAAATTTCACTAATTACCTTTAATCGCGATTAATTAAACCTAAAAGTTACTATTCACCAAAAAAATTATTTTAATCCCATTGAACCATATTTTACTTCCTAATGACAACCATGTATGTCAGATTTTTGAAAATCAAATCACAGAAGTGGTAATATTTCATTTAAACGAAAAATCAATTATTTAACTACCACTTAGTGGTTTCACTATTCATCAAAAATTGAAGTTTTTCAGAACAATTCCAAAATTTCACCCTAAGCTATAATTAATATTCCAAATTCAAAAATGATGTCTATTTTACAAAATTACAAACATATAAGTTTCATTAATTAATTTTATAATTAATTCCCGCTGTCACAACAAATAGCGTGTTTTTAAGAAACAATATATATCAAAAGATTGACAATTGTTTATGTCCAATTTCAATGTTAAATTAATTCTAATGACCAACGCAGGATAAAATAGTAAAAATATATTCTAATTATACTTTAAAACTACTCAATAGTATAAGTTATCACTATAAATTATTTTTATTAAAAAAGTTGTTTTTAAGTATTTTTCACTATTCATAAAAAATTGGAAGTTCTCAGAAAAATACCCAAAATTCAACATAGGCTAATTTCGATATTACGAATCAAAAAATGAAGTCCATTTTGAAATGTAATATATATATAATTTCAAAAAGTGGTTATTACTATTCATAACTGCTACTTTTATTGGTCGCGGTGTGTTAGAACTCGAGGTTGCATACAACACACGCTGCTCTATTATTCAAAGAGGAGCGTACCATGGAAGCTTGGGGTGTTAAAAACATGATATATAACTATACAAAATCATCCTAGTTAAATTACATTAAACTATAGCATACTGTATACAATAAAAATGGTATTAAACATGAGAAAAACATATGATTCCTTGTGTGATTAGATGACATACAGATTTGATAAGTGTGATATAATTCCCATGTCCTATGAATGACAACAAAAGATCCTCACAACATGAAAATAATATGTCTTTCCAAAATATTTGAAAAAATATGTTAAAGTATATGCTATACATCCTCATTTAATTATGTAAATCTATGAGGTATTTTGAAAAACTCATGAGAGAATATTTAACTTGTTTCAGAATTTTTATCCTACTGCACCAAAATCCAAAAACTATTTGTGGGACCAGTCCCTTCACCATGTGATATGTAGTGATACCTAAACCCCCATATAGCGGGCCTACTAACAAATACACCTATTAGAAGATACCATGTTCACTAGAATTAACCCCCTTTATCTCTATTTATAACAGGGTTTTGAATGGTTGGCTAACACAATCATTTAACTAGACATCCTGATCCTAGAATGATGACCATAAGCTATGTACAAATTGAAATGGATATTTGTATGGAAACAGGCCTCCAATGCCCTATCATTACATCATGTTACTAGGTGTTTCATGAAGTGAAAATATATTCAAGATACACAACCCTATTTTCCAATAATCATGAACATAAAATGATTGAAAACCCCATAGTTTAATATATTAGACCATAAAATTTCAGAAATACATTTTGGTATGAGATTCATGACATCAGCCTATGTTGTAAAAGTCTTCCTATATAATTTTTAAACTACAGAGTTGGGTTTTCATCCTCACCTCAGAGGATATCCCCATCCCACTTTTCGCATTGGTCTCCTACCATGTCGTGCTCTAGAATGGAAAGTGTCTTGATTCCCGATCCCATAGGATATGTTGTGATTCCATATCCATATTTCATTAATACCAATATAAAATTTTCCCTCACGGTAAAATCATATTTTATAGAATTAGGCTCCCATGGCCTCTTCTCACGTTGGTTCCCTTGTTCCTAGCTAGAATAATCACTCCACCCTCACTATAAGTCCTATATACATGTCCATAAAAAGTAATGTTACAATGTTTTTAGTGAATATTGATATGCTTCATCCTTACCCTATGTAAAAAGTATAATATGACTCATATGATAAGAATTAGATTCCTTATATTCTATGTGTGATATGCCTCATGTAGTGATCATGAGACCACACTTCTCCCTCCCACCTCAAAAAAGGAGACCTCCCAGGGGCCTCCTCTATAAGAGTATTCCCCAATAATTTTCCTCAATCCATCAATAGATTGAAATTCCCTTGGGAACTGAAATGAGGAGAAACAATGGGTCTCTATATAGCATGCTCAAACACATATAACTCTAATTATCCCAAGAAACCTCTATGGTACCCTTTTTCATGTATAATCCCCAACCATATCCCTTGATTGAACGACCAATAATTTTATCAAGGAAATTTCACAAATTATAATTACATCACATAGTATAAATCACCTAAAATCCATAGAGAACACAATAAAAACTATATAAATAATAAATGAATTAATGAATATTTATTTATAGAAATTAAGGAACCTATGCCAATGGAATAGTAACATAACCATTAGAATTGTGGCATGATCATTAGGAATAGTAATCTGACTAATAGACTTGTAACCACACCTATTAAAGAATAAATAAATTTTAGGAAACTTATAAATGAATATATGATATAATTATATCATATTATAAGTAAATATGCTCTATAAAAATGGTAAATTAAGTGTTGTTATTTTTATAAAACATAATTCTTTATTTACAATTTTATAATTAATATAATTATTTGAAAGAAAATTTATTTTCACAATATAGATTCATAAATTAAATTTTTTATTGTCTTATTCTTATAATATAGTTGTTTTACCATAATTATTTTATTTAAAGTTTCATAAAAGTAGTTATAATATTAAAATCATTATTTTTGAACAAATGATTATTTTTATTAAAAATTAAATTTCACATATTTATAAATTAGTAGTCAAGAAATGGAGACCATATTTTAAATATAAACATGTAAAAATGGTAAATGTGAATTTTTGGAATTTTGTTTTAAAATAGATGAATTTTTGGAGAGTAGTGAAATATTGCAATTTACAACATTTAACATTTTAAGACAAATACATGAATTTTTGAAACATGACTGATGTATGAACCCTAATATAGAAATGTAATTAATTATTTAATATATTCAGTGATAAGGTGAAAAACTATTGATAATCATGGAATATATAATAAAATAATGAAAAATATAATACAAAACACCTCTCCTCCCCCGATAAATAACACCCCTCACCACCTCTTCTCCTCACACATCCCAATCCTTGAATCATGTTAAAATTATAAAAAATTCATTTACTAAGCCTCTGTACCAAATCCAGGATCTTAGTTTCTCTATAAAATACAAATCCCATGTTCCATAAGGATGTTCTCTAAGATCAAGAATTCAAGAGGTAAAATCATCTTTCGTTCTCTTTTAATTTCTTTTATTTTCTTATCTTCTCCTTAAATCCCATTTTCTAAGAGGACTGATAACTTAATTATATTATATATACTATAATGTTATTATGTTAATGGAATATATACCATCAAACCTCCTCCCCTCTCCATTTTATTCTACAAATGAAAACATCATCTGTGATGTGTCGATTTAACATCGTCGTGGACAATGAGTTTTCAATTTCCATTACCGCCTTCAAGGATGCTCATAAAACCATTATTATTACTAAAAAATATTTTTTATACAAATTATATATTACATAATTTTTTATAAATAGTATAAAAACATGATATTAAATAAAATTATATAAGTTCATTTTGGTCATAAAAACAACAAAAATAAATTAAATCATTTTCATTAACATTTACCTAATGAATCATCCTCATACCATATAACCAAATGATATATATTGTCATTTAAAATTATTAAAGTTTATTAGTAGAATATAAAATCAATTATGTATATTTATTCTCATTTTACATGAACTTCCACACTTTTATACAAGTGAACCGATTATGAGAAGTAAGAAAATGAGCTATCGTAGAATGATAAAATTAAAAACAAAAACTCAACAATATAGGCATGAAAATCCTAATAAATTTTTAATTAATAAAATAAAAGTATCATTTGTTCTGAATTAATTAATTAATGGATTTTATTTTTTTATCTAGGAAATTAAATACAAGTACATAAGACTTTCAGACATGGGGTAATGGATTCTCTCCGAACATCCATTTTTTTCTTTTGGTTATGCTGTCTCTCTCTCTACCCCAATTAAATTCTTAATTATTTTCATTAAATCATCCTAAATTCTATGTGACTATTCCATACATATTTACTACTCTATATTATTATTTCTTTTATATGTAAATACATGTTTTAAAATGTTCCCTTCTCAATTCCTCCGGATAAGAAAGCCCGATTAAAGTGAACTTCCCAATTTCATTCCCATTCTAATGCACCATACATAATTTAGTTTAATCCAAAAATATTTTTATAAAATAAATAATTTAATCATGAAAAGATATCTTTTTTCATTTTATATTTTATATTAAAAAATGTTCTTTTGTTCTATTTAACGTCTCTTTAATATTTTACCATAAATCTCACTAAACTGACTTATATATAAAGTTTCTTAATCACAATTTTTACATGTTTTCACCTCAGTTAAGAATAATCCAACCTTTTATATTCCTATTTTCACTCATTAATTTAAAAAGTATTATATAAACACATTATTTATCATATTCCACTATGATAATCCATTTTTGTATTCTTTAAGACATGTTTATGATAACCAATTCCTTCCATTGGTAACCCTTATGTTTGATGCATCATGTGGAACACATATGGAAGAACATGTTATGATTGGCAGATTAATATAGAACTTTAATTCATGGGGGATACTTTTTGTCTCATGAGACATAATTTTGGGATAGGTATGTAAAGCTAATTATTTTATTTGACTTTTTCCACCATGTGATATAGTCTTAGAATTTTTCCTTGACACATGTCTGTGTCATGTTGTATGTTTTTTCCAGATTCCCATGATTCTAGTAATACATCATCCCATGTTCTACATCTTATTCTTCCTTATGTTTTCTCAAGTTACATTCCTTTTTTATGAAATCATATTATTCCTTCTAACCCATGGGAAATTCTTTTTTTCTATGCCCATTACCTTACTGGGGTTTTTAGATCATCCCTTTGTTCATGTATTTTCTAGGTTATCCTATGAGGATTTAAAAGTTAAAAATAAAGTTATGAGATCATTATGGAGTTTAAATAAAATTTGTTTTTTATTTTTACCTATGATTTCAAATTGTGTATCGAATCTTCCAATGAAACAATGTTTTATGATCCTGAGCTTGTAATTGATGGTTAATTATGAATAAAACCATGTAATAATATGTGTAAATGGTTAGGGTATTTATAGTAGGTATTAGAGAATGGTATAGTTACTATTAGATATTATGAATAAAAAACATTATTATGAAACCTAGGGATAATTATATCACCGTGGATAAATTTGATTTAATCAGAATGAATCGCAAGATAGGATATAATTTACATTAATAATTTAATCTTTCTATGTTAAATGTTTCCTTTTTATATGATATTATATAAGAATTAAATCCACCATAAATTCACTTTTTATTTAATTAATGGGAATAGAGGAACATGTTCCAATGATCAATGTGATATGAAATGTGACAATTTTCATAATTAAATGCAAAATATGATTAGAATATGAGCTCAAAACATCATGACGTCACAAGAACAAATGAATAAAATTATGAAATATTATTTGAATATTTTGGAACATAATTCTCCTCCGTAGAAAGAGAATTTTGTGGTCGAATACTTCATGTGACAAAGGCCGAAAATCTTTAGTTTATCTTCTGATCCACTCATCATGGTGAAATGGATTAACTCTATTGGGAATATATTATTTGTCCTCCAATGCTCAGAAGAAGTGAAAGTTGTGGTTGTGATCTAACACTTTTACATGGAAGCTTATCAGTTTTGGACACTAATAAAAAACATGATGTACGAGGAGGAAATTTATTCCATGGAATGCTATGATTTCAAGAAAATAATTTTCAATAAAAGTTTCCCCCAAAATATCCATCTTAAGATGGAGAGGGAGTTCCTCGGACTAAAGATGAGGGACCATGAGTCTATTGGGGCGTATGAAGAAAAATTCTGAAGACATGCATGATATGCCTCCGGTTTTGGAATGAATGCAAAAATCAAGGTGGATAACATATTTAGTGGACAAAATCTGAATCTAAGAATTGAATTAGAAAATAAAGACTTTTATAGCTATGAGGACATTCTCTGGTGTGACCATAATGTTGAAATGTTGATCAGATACTCTCAGTGGTTTCCTGGGCTCAAAGATAAAAAATGGAAAATGTAGTTTAATATAGTTGGATAATCAGATAAATCCCTTCATGGAATGAAAACTCAATATCAAACATTTCAAATTCAAGTAAAGAAGCATCATAGAAACTGCCTAAGGGAATCATGCGATGCTTAAAATTTGGAAGAGATGATCATTTGAAAAATAACTACTGAAGGGATATGAAGAATCCCACTAATGTTGAAGAATAAAAGAAGGTTCAAATCAATACTCATCCTGTAGTGCGTTGTTTGAAATGAAAGAAACATTGGAATAATTCGAACCATTTCTCTAAGAAATGTTTTTTTGAGGAAATCAAAATCAACAACCTCTAAGGAATCAAGAAAGGGAATATTCTAATACTACTAATGAGGTGGAGCACAAAAAATATATTGTGATAGGTATTCTCATTATTCATTCAAGAATAGAATACCTTTTTTTATCTTGTTTCAATGAATTGTTTTGAATCAATCACGTTTAGTAGAACTATTTGAGAACCACATCAAAATATCGAGGTTGAGTTATCATTCAGAACATCAAATGGGAAAATTATTTCATCCAAACTATATAACACCTACCAAGTTAAGGTTTGTGGACTGAACATCCTTGAAAAAAAACATCATACTTCTTCTGGTTTAGTTTGATGCTATATTGGTCACATATTTTCTATATTTATATAATGAAAAATCAATTTTCAAGATAGTTAAATCACTATTCACATCTCAGGGAATCCACCAATTATATACATGTTTAAGAAGGATGATAAATCTTCTATAGAATCATCATCTCAACTATGGAAATTATTTCTTTATGAGAAACCATATCTTTGTCAAATGATTGAGACAAAAAAGAGAATCATGATCAAATAAATTCTCAGTGTGAGGGAATAAAATGATGTGTTCCCCAAAGAATTGATTGGTCTTCATCATGGACTTTTGGTTGAGTTATCAATTGAATTTTTTGATTGATCTCTTCATATATCAACAAATCCTTACCAAATAGACTCCAATAAGTTAGAGGAACTGATGAATCTGTTACAATAGAATCTAGAAAATGGGTTTATATGCCCAAGTGATTCACCGTGGGGTGTATTATTCCTCTTTTTTCATGAAGAAGGATGTATAAATGATCCACTGCATTGATTATTATGGGCTCAAAAAACTTGATGAAGAACAATTATCCCCTCACACATATAGATGAATTTTATAATCAATTACATGGGTCCAAGTATTTCACTAATGTTTTCCTTTACATGATATATAAATAATTAATGGTGAATAATGAATATAATCCTAAGAATATATTTTTAACAAGTTATGGAAATTATCAGTTACTAATGATTCCAATTGGACTCAATGATTCTATAATTATTTTCATGGATTTAATGAATAGAGTCATTAGATATTACCTCGAATTGTTTTTGGTAGTAGTCATTTATGATATCCTAATATACTCTAAGAGGAAAGGGGGACAAAAGGTGTATTTGGAAACTTTTGTTAAAGACATTTTGATTTGAGAAACTCTATGAGAAGTATTGAAAATGGTAATTTTGGATGGATAATTTTTTTCTTCGGGTATGTTATCACTATAAATGGAATATCTGTGAAATCTTACAAGAAAAAGCTTGTCAAAGAGTGTCCTAATCCAACATATGTAATGGATATCTATAGTTATCATGGACTCTATGAGAATTAACAATGATTTATGAAGAACATATCATGATTTTCAAACCAATAAACCAAGATGTGTTAGAAGGGAGTAATGGTTATCTGGACAAGTGAATGTGAAAATCTCTTCCAAGAGTTGAAAAAGAGGCTTATCAATACACTGGTACCAACTCTTCAAATAAGTGGGTAACTCTTTGTGGCATATAGAGACGCTTCAAAGAATTTATTTTACTATTTACTAATTAAAAATAATAATGATATAGTCTACGCCTCATGTTAGTTGAAAATTCATGAGAAAAATGACCCCACACATGATATGGATATTGAAGTTATTATTTTCACATTGAAAATTTGGTGTCATTACCTCTATGTCGGATGTGTGATAAATATAATGATCATAAGATCCTCAAATATATATTCACATATACGTTGTTTAATATGTGCAAGGGAATATGGTTAGGGCTCAATAAAGTTTATGACTTCTAAAACCACTATCATCCTGGTAACAAAATAATGTGGTTGATGATCTAAGGATATTAGATTCTACAACTATATAAATTATGATAATTAAGAAGGATACAATCTTCTTAGTCATGTAAATTATGGAAATTTTAATCATTAAGGAAGGAATGTTGTTAATCCTTTCTCAAATAATTTCTCAACCATCCCTTGTGGATAAATTCAAGGATGCTCAAATAAATGATATGGAAATTCAGAAAAGGTTAAATCTATTAGAAAAGGGAAGTCCTTTGAGTTCATGATTGATTAGGAAGGAGTGCTAATATTTGTTATATAAATTCATGTACCACACTCTCTAGAGAAAAAAAAGTGTTTTTAAATGATGCATATAGCTCATCCATTTCTATTCACCCAGGGAGTAGAAATATGTATCAATATATCCAAGAGAGCTATTGGTGGGACAATATGAAGAAGTAGATAAATGAATACATATCAAATTACCTGGTATGTTAGTATGTGAAGGATTAAGGAAAAAATGCTAAGGGGATTATGCAACCATTACCCATACCAACAAGGATGTGGGAAAAATCATCATGGACTTTTTCTATGGACTTCCAATGATATCAAAAGGAAATAATACTATATGGGTTATTTGGGATTATCTTATAAAGAAAACTCACTTTATCACAACATGAGAATACTTTTCACTTAATAAACTTTCACATATGCACATAAATGATGTGGCAAGGCTATGTGGAGTACCCAAATTGATTATATCAGATTGATATCTGATATTTACATCCATGTTCTTGAAAAGCCTCTAACATGATCTAAATATTATTTTGAACATTAATATAACTTATCATCCTCAAAATGATGGCCAATATAAGTATAAAAATCATACATAGGATAAATATTTTGGAGAATTTTCAATGAATTTTAGGGATGAATGGAAAAAATCTACTTATGATCGATCTCTATTACAAAAAAAAGTTTCCAACCGAGTATCCAAATGGATCCATAAGATTCCCTTTATGGGAAAAGATTCAGAGAACCTGAATTTTCGGATGAAGTCAGTGAACGTAAGCTGTTAGGACCTGAAATGGTCAAAGAAATGGTAGAAGAGATGAAACCCACTCAAAAACACAACAAGGTATCCCAAATCCAATAGAAGAGCTGTACGGAAAATCTTCAGTGGTACAAGGAGGTTGGAAACATGTTGTTCCTCCTCATATATTCATTGAAGAGGATATTGAGAATTGGGAAGAAAGGAAAGCTGAGTCCTAGGTACATCAACACCTTCGAGATTCATAATCATATAGGATCTATGGACTATCAACTAGAACTTCTACTAACTATGTCTCAAGTACATGATGTATTCTACATTTCCCTCTCGAGGAAGTACATACCAAAGCCCTGAAATTTACCTAATTTGGAGGGAGTGTAGTTAGATCATGATCTCTCTTACAAAAGGTAGATGGGGAAGTTCTTGGACTCTAGAGACAATGTCATATGCAACAATATTACTCACCTCATTAAATTATTATGGAATATCCATAGTAAGAATAGAAGGTATGGGAACTTGAGGAAGCAATGAAGGAGAAGTACCCCCACATATTTTGAACAAGGAATGTAAAACAAAATTTCAATGGAGAAAATTTTTAAGGGGGGGAGAATATAATAGCCTATCATTTTATTAATTAAATTATCATTCTAATTATTATTTGATATGGTATACATCACATATAATAACATAGAGATCAAAATAAAAAATTTAAAAATGATTATGAAATGAAATAAGAGGTATTTATAAAATTAATAAACCTACATCGATGAAATAGTAACCTGACTATTGGAATAGTAACATGACATTTTGGAAGAGTAATGAAACCAATTGATTATTGACCACCTATGAAAGTATAAATAAAATTTATGAATCTTATAAATTAAAATATTATATAAGTATATCATAGTATAAGTAAATAAATGTTTCATAATTGATAAATTATGTTTTGGTAATTTAGTAAATGAAAATTGTTAATATAATATTTTATAATTAATATAATTTTTTTAAAAAACATGTTCACAAAATAAATTCATAAATTAATATATTTTTTTCTTATGATTATAAGATAAATTTCTGAGAAATTAATTAATTTTTCAAAGTGTCATGAAACAAATTCTAATATTAAAATACATATTTTTCAAATAAATATTGATTTTAACATTAAATTACATTTGAAAAACTTAAAAATATATTTTCATAAAATGGAGTGCATTTTTAAAATCTACATGTTGAAAAAAAATTTGGTTGAATTTTGGGATTTTTTTAAAATAGTTGAATTATTTGTGAATAGTGAGATACAGTAATTTACTTTATTTAATATTTAAGGACAAATACATGAATTTTTTTAGTCATGGATATTGTAATAACCATAATATATAATAATCCATAATTATTTAATATATTTATTGCTATGTATCAATACTATTGATTTTATTGATCAAAAATTACAATATAATGAATAAAAAATAAAAAACATTCCTCTCCACCCCTTATAATACAATCTCTAACCTCATATACTCCTAACACCTTAAAATCCTTGACGACTGACCAAATTATACCAAATTTTCTTACCATTACTCTCCCCACGTATTGGAGCTTCAAGTCTCAATAAATTTCCAATCCTCAGTTCTTAAAGAAGGTTCTTAAGGAGAACAAATTCAATAGGTAAGATCCTCTTTTAATTTATGTTCAATTATTATATTATACTTACCTCCCCTTATCAAAGTTGTATGATAACTCATTTATAATATATAGATTGGGATTTAGTTTTTTAATGGAATATCCATCATTAAACCTCTTCCACTCTCCCTTGTATTCTCAAAATTAAAACATCATATGTGATGTGTTGATTTAATTCCATCACAGATGATGTCTTTTCATTTTCCATTATTATCTTCAAGGATGGTAATAAAACTACTACTGTGGTTAAAAAATATTTTATACATATAATAAGTTATATAATGTTTTGGAACCAATATATAAACATGATATTAAATAAAATGATATGAGTTCATGATGGCCATAAAAACTGCCTAATTCAATTAAATCATTTTTATTAATTTTTATTGAATTAATCATCCTCATACCATATATCCAAATAAAATATAAGACCATTTTAAATTATTTAATTTCATTAATAACTTATAATCAAAATTCTATAAAATAATTCTAATTTTACAGGAACATCAACACTTGTATACAAGTGAACTGCTTATTTGGACCAAGAAAAGGAACTCCCCAAGAAAGATAATATTAAACACTAAAACTCTATGAAATTTCCATAAAAGAACCTAATAATATTATAATAAATCAATTACATTTAGAATAAACTATTAATCAATTAATTGATTGATTTAATTTTATTATCTATTCCATTAATTGAAAGTTAAAAATACTTTTGAATATATGTTATGAAATTATCTCTGAACCCCCAATTTTATACTTTGGGTTACACACACTCTCTCTATCTCTTTACCCATAATTTAATTCTTAATTATACTTATGTAATAATGATAAATATTTTTTATGTTCCAAACAGATTTAATAATATCTAATATTATTCCTTGGATGTGGTAATACATGTTTAATAAGATTCTCCTCTCAATTCCTTTAACAAGAAAGCATGATTAAAGGGAGATAGCCAATTTTGTACCCATAATCCTTTAAAATCCATAATCTATTTTAGGAAAACAATATTTGTCTAAAATCAATAATTTCATCACAGAAAAAAAATATTTGTTCATTTCTATTTTTATACGAACAATTATTCTATTATTCTATTTAATGACTCGGTAATATTTTCCCTTTAACCATACTAAAAATGATCATTTAAAATTCTTCCTAAAAACACTTTTTTACATTTTATCAATTTAGTTGGACATAGTTTCTTTTGATATATTCATTTCTTCCCTCATTAATTTAAAAATCCTAATTTAAACCCATTTAATTTTTGATACTATTATTATATGACCTTTGGTTATTTTGTATGACTTGTTTATGATATCGAAATCCTTCCATGGGTAACCATTATGATTGATTCTTCATGTAGAAAAAATTAGTAATGAACATGTTATAAAGTGTGTGACCAGATGGTGCTATAACACATTGGGTAAATTTTTTGTCTTAAGAAACTTCATTTTGGGATAGGGAGTAAACGTAATTCCTTTAAGGGACTTTTTCCACCATGTGATATTGTCTTCGATGTTATACTTAACTCATGTTTATGTTATGTTTTATGATGTCTCCACATTCCTACGATTCCATGACTACATAATACCATAATCTAAATATTATGATTCCTTATGTTTAATCATGTCCCCTTCCTTTTTATTTCACCGTATTATGCCTTCAAACCCAAATAGAAACATATTTCATAGGCATTGACAGTGGAAATGAGGAACTGGTGTATCGACAACTATTAAATGAAATCCTTACATTGGTGTTTAGTGTGAAATATGAGGTTTTCACACTAGATATAGTCTGCTTGAACCTTCTTAAAGCCTCTAAAATAGATAATATTACAGGGAGAAAGAATATCTAGGTTTCTTTACCCAAGAAGTCATTGAGTGATATTCAATTGGGGTGCATTGATTACCATTTTTTAGTTACCCCTCAAAGGTAAATACCAAATTATATAAAGGGGATCCCTCTCAAGCCAATTATGAGGATACCCCAAAGTAAATGCTGCAATGCGATGCTTCTAATCAAAAACACCCAAGGAGATCTACCAGGAAGAATGAAATTGAACCGATAGAAGAAGGGGGTCTTTCCCCTGAGAAAAAATCATTATGAATCTCCTCTTTTGTAACTTCCAAGGGCTAGCCCACGCTGGTACTTTAAGTTCCCTCAGGCTTATAGCCGAGAAATATAAACCAGACATAATTGGAATTTCTGAGCCTAAAACAAACTAACTCAGCAAAAACACTCAACTGTATAACAAGGGTTACTCACTATTTTTCTTTGTTCAACATTCCCTTAGTCTAGAAATAATTTGGGTTCATGTTCATAATAGGATTGTTAACCAAACACTGGTTCAAGTGGATTAGAAAATCATAACCTGCATGTTCCTCACATCACTTCAGTCTACATATTTTTCAATGGTTTATGCCTTTAACAATTATATTGATAGAAGATATTTATGGTTTCAAATTAAACAGTTGTCCAGAACAATCTCTGGCCCGTGGGTTGTCATGGGAGACTTTAATTCCATTCTCTATGCGGATGAAAAAAATGGACATGTGTCAAGTGGCTTATCCATGGGAGATTTCAGACCTTGTGTGGAAGAGTCTAATCTTATCAAAATAAACCTGGTGGGAGAAAAATATACTTGGTATAGGAGGTATCTAAGAAGCATTAGAGTAAGCGGGATTGACCATTCCTTTGGGAGTGAATCTCTACATGAGAGTTGGAAATATATATGTTGTGTCACCCTTGAAAGGAATAATTCAAACCACCATCCAATTTTACTCAACTTAATTGCTAAGGGTGTTTAGATTCCTATTCCCTTTCAGTTTAATAACGCATGGACTATCCTATCAGAGTGTCACCAAATTTTCAAGGATACGTATTCCATTGAGGACCATAACCAAAATCCTTTAGCCTATATTCTTAAACTCATCGTCCCCAAAATCAGGATGAAATAGTGGAGAAAACAAAGATTCATCCTCCTCAATCAAGATATTGACACTCTTGAGAACTGACATCATTAGATTAAAGATTCCATCACTAAGTATGAATTCAATGGGGACCTTGCACAAGAAGCAAGAATGTCCACTAAGCTGAAAAACCTTATTAGACTTAAGGATATCATTCAAAGATAACTGTTCAGAGTAAGTGGCTTACAAATGGAGAGAGAAACACCATGTTTTTCAAATCCCTTCAATGGGAAACAAATTTGATTGGCCCTTTTCTCTATTAAAGGATGGAGAATAAATTTTCGATGATAGAAAAAGCCTATCACATCATATTGTCTCCTACTATGTAAATCTCTTTAATGGTCTAAGTAAAAATGAAGAAATAATGGAGAGTATCACTCCCGAACTTGTTACCAAGGTTGATAAAATTCTTCTTAATTCAGTTACACTTGATTTTGAAATCAAAGATAATGTTTTTGGTCTAAAAAGGATAGCTCACTAGGACCGTATGACTTCACATATCACATCTACCAGTTTTACTAGGATATCATGCACATTGATGTGTGTATATTGGTTAAACACTTTTTCACATATGGATCTCTATCCTAAAGATTAAATGGTCAGTTCATTTCCTTAATTCCTAAGGTGGATAATTCTAGTGATGTTAGCAAATTTAGGCAAGTTTCCTTGGTAAAAACCATCTTCAATATCGTCACTAAAATACATTCTAATCATCTCTCTCATTTTTCTAGAATGATTATCTCATGTAAATAGTTTTGAGATGTCAATGGGAGAAAAATTCAGGATAGCCTTTTAACTTCCTATGAATGTGTGATTCGTCTTCAAAATTCTACAAGAGGAGGAAATATTTCTCTCAAACATGACATTAAGATGAAATTTGATATTATTGAATGGGGTTTTATTGGTCACATTCTTCATGAGTTTGGATTTCAAATGAGATTCATTAAAAGGGGAAATGATCTTATAATCTCTGTTAAAATTTCTATTATTATTAATGGTTCCTTGGAAGGCTACTTTAAATTCTACATAGGGGTGAGACAAGGAGATCCTCTTTCTTCCATCATTTTTGTGATCACTGCAGATTATTTAACAGGATTCAACTTCACATGGCCAACAAGGGTGACATCAGTAAAATAAAAGAAGATCAAGTTATTGTTGATCCCTCTCACCTTCTATTTACGGATGATATCATTATCTTTTCCCAGGGAGATAAAAAACTATTTTATGAATAATTAAGTCCCTTCGTCATTATGAAAATTATTTTGGATAGGAGGTTACTTGTAGAAAGTCCTTTATCTTTTTTGGAAAAAACATCTCACCCTCCAGGAAATCCAGCATGATGAGTGATATTGGACTTAATGAATGGTCTTTTCCCTTAAATTATCTTGGGGTTACCATGTTCCTTGTAAGGCCTCGCACCTCTTATTTTTTGGAGGTAGTGAGTCAAATTCAAATAACCCTTTAATCTTGGAAGGGAAAATCTATTTAAATGGAAGGAAGGATGTGCCTTGTTAAACATGAGGTCACTTTAATGTTTATATACTATTTTATGGTTTATTCTAGGCCTACCTCCATCATTAAAATCATTAATTCCATCATGATAAATTTTTTGTGGAGTGGGAATATCTCAAAAAAGATGTAATAATACTACAATGGAAAAAAATTTGTATGCCACCAAATAAAGGGGGTCTTAGACTCAAGAACATTTAATCCTTTAACCGCTCCCTACATTCCCACTTCATTTAGAGACTCCTTAATGATAATTCCCCCTCCCTGGACTTCCTTCACTCAAATTTCATTAGAAGGTTTATTAATGGAAACATGAATCATATTAAATACTCTATCTATCTTGGTTAGAGGAATGTTTTTCAGGATATTAGCAACCACTCTCACTGGTTAGTGAATTCCCATTCATATTTGAAATTATTTGGAAAAAATTGGACTAGCACACCCCTAATTCATAGTGTTGACACCACTGAAAATAATATTGACTATAAATCCTCTATTAAATACTAGATTGCTGAATGGGAGGTGTTTCCACCTCACATCGAGCTCACTGTTTCCAATTATGATTTTCTGGACATTGATGACATGCTTATATGGGAACCAAGTCCGAATAGAATTTTGGACTCTAAGGGCAACTACAACCACCTGATTCAAGGAACGAGTAATGGGGTGGTGGATTTCCATAAAAAAGGGTTATTTTCATCTCGGTTCACTTTTTTATGGAGGATCTTTCTCAACAAGTTTTCGGTCAAGGTGAACCTGCATCATGTGGGGATTTCCCTATGTTCACGTTGTGATTTGTGCCAACAACACTGTGATGATGTCAAAAACCTATTTTTATCCTACAACACAACCACTTCTATATGGAAATCATATTTCGAATGGTTCAGGATTCATCCTATGAATAATTCTAAATCATCAAGATTTCTATTGGACCTCCTAGCTATCCACCTGTCACCCCTGGTATGCATCCTTTTTCTGGTTGCCTGTGCAGAGGTGTTTCATCTTATCTGGAGTGGTCGGAACAAAAGAGCTCGTGAAGGGGCTGTATTCAACCCAACTATCACACTCTCTGAAATCCTATATGTGGTGCAAAATGCAAACACCCCACACAATGACTACTGTGACAACTTAGTAATGGACCTTACTGTTTAATGAAATCTTCATATTCACAGAAATTCTCCTCATCCTAAGGGTCACATTGAAGTATTATGGACTCTACCATTTGAGGTATGGAAAAATGAAATATGGATGGTTCTTCACTTGGTAACCAAGGACCAAAAGGATATGAAATCATCTTCTGGTCTCTCCCATTTGGAACAATGTTTGGTTTGAAAGTGACTCAATGACAATTGTGCATGTAGTTAAAATGGGGAAGCTCTATCTATCCTAGAATCTCACTTTCAAATGGAACAGATTCATCAATGAACTTGTCTCAATGAACTATATCATCAGACACATCTATCATGAATCTAATAAACCCGTTGAATGCCTTCCAAACAAGGGGGACTCCATTAACATGTGTATCCTCTATTTTAGTATCCCTTTTGAGCTAATTGATATTCTCCAAAGGGATAAATGTAAATTTCCCTAATTTCAACTCTTGTAACTCTTTTTTCAAAGAAATTTATCCATACTTCATGTTTTTCTTAAAAAAACTAACCATTTTTAGTAGTATTGTGTTTCCTCTGGAATTGGGGATGACCTTGATTGTTTAAGGTTCAAACATTCCAAGCGGTTTCTGATGGGTTTGTTCGTAGAACCGGAAACCTCCAACGATTCTATATCCATTTGGACCTACTTTCCAAAGGTAGGTTCTCATTAGTTATGGACTAACGAGGCTTAATAATTTGCATTGGTCTAGAGGATGGGAGGTCGGAATCATCATATCGTTTTTGGGGGAATTATTGTCTACTTCAGGGCTCTCTTTATAGATTTAAGTTCTGTTCGTGATTCCTTATTAAATTACCAAGTATAAAGAGCGAGTTTCCCATTATATCTGACAATAAATTATTAATATGTATGAAATTTAGAAAATCTTTTATATGTATTCGAGGTTCTTCATCAATAGAGAATCATCTGTGTTTTTTAGAGATTCTTAGTCAATGATATCCTTCGACACATTATATAGAAGTCTCTTGGTCACTATGATAACCATACTGGTTTTAAAGCCACTCAGTGGGGCACTTGAAGTTTATTTTTATTAAGAAGGACATGAATTATTTCAGAGTTGGGATCATACCCGTAGATGGGATACCTACGTATCATTGTTTAGAGAATGAATCAGAACCCATGTAGTTCGAGTAAGGGAGTATGAGGTTTATACATGATTGATGGCTCAAAGAAAGATTTCATAATTACTTTTACACTCTAAGCTCATGTGAGTCATGCTTTGTGTGAGAAACAAGAGGTATTGGTAAAACCATACAATTGTGCCATGAAAGATGCAATCATAAGAAACGATGTGGGGCTTATGTATGTATGACTACCCAGATAGATGAAAATTAGGATTTACTTTAGGGAAGAAACCCAGGAACAAGGTCCATAAAGGTATATGTTCTTTATGGAGATTTTGATAATCAACTTAGGACTTATTCGTGAGAAGGATTCCCAAATTAGAGGGCTCTTATGATTTTGGTTTTTATTCCTGAGAAGGAAATCCAAATAAAAAGAAATTAAGACTGGGACATACTCCTAAGGAGGAGGCCCCGGTTAAGAGAAATTATGACTAGGGCTTACTCCTAAGGAGGAGGCCTAGGTTAAGGGAATTTGGAACATGGGGATTACTCATAAAGAGGATGCCCATATTGGGAACATGGGGCTTACTCCTAAAGAGGATGCCCAAAATTAAGGGAACTTGATAACTGGGGCTTATTCCTAAGAAGGAGGCCCATTAATAGGAGACTTGGGGCTTACTCTTAAGGAGGATGGCCAGGTGAACAGGGTCCATAAAATTTATATGTGTTTTATGTAGATCTATACTCTTAATTTGGGGCTTAGCCCTAAAAAGGATGCCCAGAATTAAGGTGGGCACATTGAATTATGATTGGGTCTTACTCCTAAGGAGGACGCCCAGATTTGGAAACATGGAATGGGGCTTACTCTTGAAATGGCGGCCTATGTTTAAAGATCCTCTCATCTTAAAAGATGAGGTTGAAAGAATGAAATCTATAACCTTAGTGACATAAAGATATGTAAATCACTAGGTTTTAAGAGGTATTCCACAGAATTCCTTTAAGATAAGGAATCTAATCAAGGAAACATGCCGTAAATATATTTGAAGAGTGTATTGAAGACTAAATCTTGAATAGGAGAGGTGGATTTGAATAAAATAGGTGAATAGGTAGGAGGGGCACCCAAAAATAAGTATGCGCCCAGGTCCTGTGTGGGCGTGCAGGTATTGGTCGCCCAGGTATACCTGCGTGACACATGGGTACTTTCACGACAGTAAACCCATGGGGTAATACTTGGGTGAGGCTTGGCTCAAGCTCTTAATATTATCCCTAGGGGCTTCCAAAAGAGTGGCGCCCAGGTTCTGGTGAAGGGACAAGGCGGCACGCAGGTGTCTTCATTTCATTTAAGGTTTTAGACACTTAGGCGCGTAGGTGTTGATGAATTTCAACACTTAGGCCTTCTTTCCCCTATTTAGAGCTTCCATTATAGGTAATAAATTACCTTCGAAGTGTTCGGAAGACTTCTAGAAGAGACTAGGGCGCTGGGAGCTCAAATATGAGTTTTGGAATTTTTCCAACCTCAATATGGGGAGCCCAACAGGGGTATTTAGAGGCTGCTAAAGACCCCGAACGAAAATCAAAGAGGGTGCGCAGGTCACCTACGCACCCAGTAAGCTGTGCACAAGTATACTTGCGCTACCATGATGGAACTTGCGTGACTTAAGTGAGACGAAATACTTCTTCATGACATTGTCTAGTTTTGAAGTTTCTTCAAAGGATGAATCAGTTTATTCTAAGGTATTCCCCTTTTTGAGTCATATAGACTCTATGACAGAAAGGAGTGTCAATAAAAGTCTCCCCACAGAGTTGGATCCGAAAGGAAGGAGGATGTGACTCTGAGGTAAAGGATAGAACCGATGAAAAGTCGGCGCGCAGGTTCTGAACATGAAACTATCAGCACACAGGTTCCAGGTGCGCATGCTTCGACACGTAGGGTTGTGGCCTGACCTACATATAGGGGTTCCACTTCTGTACAATATACTCAGGGTCTGAAAGTATTGAGCTCTAACCATGTAGGTTGCTAATCTTCCATGGTTACATTGCTTCTGTTTGTTTCATGCTGCTACAGAGGTATTTTGACCTGCGCGGTGATACTTGCACGATGATACATGCGTGCCAAAACCTGTGCGGCATAGTTACACTTGCGCGCCAACATTGGACTTGTGCTCCATAATGCCTTTTCCACCTTTTCGAATTTCTTCAAAAAATTTTATGAAAAAATCAACCCTCTTTAAGAGTTATTTATTCAACCTTTGTGTTGATTCAATGGCTTCCAAAAGAATTGGATCGACTGATGAGTTGGCCAGCAAGAGAGTAGATGATATTTTGAACGTAGTTGGCAATGACTATTATGATATCAGTGATATCACTCTCCCAAATTTGGCTAAGTACTTGAAGAAATGTCATGCCAATTTCCCGCACAGTGTCTACTTGCCTTTGATTGGCTATGGACATATGAAAGGAGTCAATATTCTAGAATAAAATATTAATATACTCGAGATGCATCTGAACTACTATCCCTCTATTTCGGTTATGTTGTGCATTAAGATCAGCAACAATGGTCTGAACTTTCAAATTTTTCTTCCATGCCATTTCCATGCAGAAATGAAAATGGAACACCATGTGCTAATATGTTTTCCACTACCGGTTGGTGGAGAGAAGGTGAAATTAGAACAATATCTGAAAAGATTACTTTCTCCAAATGGCTCTTTACTTCCAATGATCCATTCTCAAATCCAGGTATCCTTCTTCCAAGTATCTTGGACAGAAACAGATTCATCGTTTGATCAGCAGAAATTTTTCTCAAACCTCAATCAAGAACATTCTTTTACAATTGTTCCAAGAAGATCTGGTATCCCTACATCTCTTATTGTATCCATTTGAATGAATGAATTCTAGGTAGCTTCTGATAAAGCTCGAGATTCTATGAAGCGAATGAAGTGTTATGTTGAAAACCTTTTGTAATTCTTTAAAAAGAGAAGAGACTACAGTCTGTGGATGTGCTTCTAACTCTGTTGCCTCAATGAAAAACACATTCATCTTCAATCATTTGTACCTGCATTCTCTTGCTACCTACCTTAAATTTCATCCTAGGTCATTGAGCCTAATAAGATTTGTTTGATTTTTACTAGGATTATAAAAATTACACCACAAACTTTGAATCTATTAATTTCTCAATATTACCTAAATCATGCAAAATGTACGTTTAGTGAGCTGGAACTTGACATTTGTTCAGATTTCCCTTGTATTTTGTGGGTAGTTTAAAGTCATGCACATCAGACATAAAAAGGATAATGTTTAAGGTCAAAATAGATTTGACCAAATGGATTAAAATTTACTCAATTCCATGATAATTTATCTGAAAACATATTACCATGTTCAAGTATGGGAGAAAAAAATGAAAACTGCGACTTATGAAATTTTGAATATGAGGAATGACATGGGAGAAAGGGCTAAAAGGCACTAGAGGAAGTATTTCCCAGGAGTGAAGTTTCCACTATTTGACAAACCCGTTAGGGGGTTTGAATTATGCAGGGCCTTTTAAGGGCATTGGCTTCATAGTCAAATAATAACATCTTTTGGATAACTGGTCCGCCATGTAGACTTGGTTATGCAAGGCTTCCTAAGGGAATGTGCTATATAGTCAGGAAAAATAACTCTCAGAAAGTTTACTTCTCCATTGCTAGAAGCCAGTGAATGTTTATGAAGATTAAAATTTTCCAAAGCATATAGTCTGTTGTATGAAGAGAGGTACTTGAATATGAAGATTATATTTACAATTAATATTGTCAAAGAATTGGATGAATGTCACTCCTACGAAGGTCTGACCCAAACGTAGGGAAGGGGAATATAAACCATAGGCTTGAATACTTTCAGATCATGAAAAAGAACATGGGAAAAATACGTTAAGGATGGCTATTTTTTTTCGGATCCCTACATATTGGCATTAAGAAAACTATGGAAGAAAAGATGTTTTCTTCCCAAGAATGAAGTTACCATTATTTGAAAAACTCGTTAGGGGGATTGAATTATGTAGGGCCTTTTAAGGGCATTGACTGTATAGTCAAATAATAGCATCTTTTGGCTGAAAGGTCTGTTATGTAGACTTGTTTATGCAAGGCCGCCTATGGGCACGTGCTGCATGGTCAGGCAAAAGAATTCTCGGGTATCAGACATTTTGTGACCAGAAGTCATGAAAAGGGTTATGGAGATCTGGAAGTATTTAAGGTTAAGAGTATAATACATGAAAATGAGTATTGTCCAATGCATGAAAGAGATACATAGACCAATGTTGACCATAATAATGTTGTGGTTGGGTCCGGAATTGAGATGTTGGACTTCATTATATATCTCCTTAGGATGAGAATCAATCCATATGTAGTTCTTGAACTACAGTTTAATGTCATGTGAGACAAAAGTATGAAAGATCTTAGTTTAGGGCCATAGAGCTCAGAACATTATAAGGAATACACACTGTGTGTTGTATAAACCTGATGTGAATGAGGACTAGGTTTCTTATACCAAATTCATGTTTTCACAGGGGGACTTTTCAGCCAAGGGACTAAAAGTGGAATTTTGGGTTAGGCCCAAAGACTTGGGGCTGGATTCGAGGGATGCTCGAATGTTCCTACGTATCCCATAAGGATGGGAATCAAGCCCACGTAGTTCTAGAAATACCCTATGTACAGATTTGGTTTGTACATATGAAGGGTGAAAGGGGACATTAGTTCAATGATATTTGGACCCAAGATAAAAGGTTCGGTCATTACAATGTATGCATGTAGTCTTTGAAATAAAACATGATTAGAGATCAATGTAAATAATGATTACCTCTCAGGTGAGGGTGTCAAAGAATGTTGTAGTCTATTTTCATACAGGACAAAGGTGATGTATAGTTTAACATCATATAGCAAGGACAAAGGTGAAACAATGTAAAGATATTGATTCTGGGGGTGGCTTCACGAATCAACATCATATGAGATGGAGGTGAACCGGTGTGAATAGATTGGTTTTGGGATTGAACCTTGGGAGGTTGCCTACGTACCCATCCTAGGAGGCAGGGATTATAGTATGCATAGTTAAATTAAAAATTAATTGGTGGTTAAGTTGTATTTGAGAACAACCCAAATATGGCGTTAGGACTTACGCGTGATTAGAGGTCTAGAGAGAATGTTATGTTTGAGGCCTACTCTAAGCTCACGTGAGTCATACTCAATGTGAGAAACAAGAGGTAACAACAAACCTAATGATTTACAGTTTATCATCATGAAGGACAAATTAAGGACATTTGCAGTTTAACCTCATGTAGGGAGAAAAGGTACTTTTTGATAGTTTAATGTCATGTTGGATGAAAATACACCAATGTGAAGAGATTGGTTTGGGGCTCTCCATGAATCAACATCATATAAGACAGAGGTGAATCGACGTGAAGGGATTGGTTTTGGGCTTGAACCTTGGGAGGTTGCCTACGTACCCATCCTAGAAGGCAAGGATCAAAGTTCGTGTAGTTCAAATGAAAATGAATTGGTGATCAAGTTGTTTTTTGAGGAAAATTATCTAAAAATAAAGTGTTTTGGGATTTACACATGGTTAGAGGCCCAGAAAGGGTGTTATGGTTGAAGTTTACTCTAAGCTAACATGATTCATACTCGGTGTGAGAAACAAGAGGTAGTAATAACCTTAACGATGCACAGTTTTAATGTCATGTAGGACATACGAAGGGACTATGCAGTTTAAAGTCTTGCAGAGAGGGCTATTGGTGTTGTACAGATTAATGTCATGTAGCAGGGACAAAATGCAGTTTAACATCATATTGGAAAAATATAGGGACAAAATTTAATGTTCTTTTGGACATGAACATAATTTTGCGTCATGTTGGAAAATAAGGGTGCTATACAGTTTAGCGTCATTCATTTAGGACGATGGAGACAATACAGTTTAACATCATGTTGGATGAAAGGGGGACTGTGCAGTTTAATGTCATACAGTAAGGACAAAATACAATTTAACATCATATAGGATGTATTAAGGACTTTTTCACAGTTTAACGTCATGTTGGATGATGGTTAAAATAGTTTAAGGTCATATTCATAGACCATCGATGGTACAATTTAATGTCTTTTCTGAACATAAGGGATTATGCAGTTTAAAGTCTTGTAGCAAGGACAACACAGTTTAATGTCATGTTGGACAAAGGGATGTTGTAAAGTTTAACGTCATGTAGCTAGGAATTTATTGTATTTGCAATACACAAAATACTTCGTCAAGAAATTCGCATTGGTTGGAGTCGTGATGAGTTCTCCATCCATTGAGATTAAAGAATAAGCTCCATTGGAGTAGACCTTATGTATTGTGTATGGTTCTTCTCATTTTGGTTCAAGTTTAGGAGGTTTATTTCCTGGTATCATTGGAGTTCTGAGAACCAATACCAATTCTCCTTGAATTAATGAACGAAGATGATTTTTTTGTTGAAAACTCATCTAATCATTCCAATTCCTCCAATATCTTCTGAGATTTATCATCTGTGGATAATTGATCACAAATGGATACTATGAGTGAAGGTAATTGAACCTCAATGGGCACGACTGCTTCCATTCCATATACCAGTGAACATGGAGTTGACCGCGTTGCAGTGCGGGTTGTGGTCCAATAAGCCCACAAAGCATGAAAACGTTTATTAGGCCATGGATTATTATCTTTATCCACCATCTTTGTAGTACATTTGAAAGAGTCTTATTGAAGGATTCTATCTGGCCATTGTCCACTGCATGATACTGAGATGAATGATTGGATTTTATTCTGTATTGTTGATACAACTTCCTCACCTCAGATGAACAGAAGTTGGTGCCATTTTCTGTCAATATGGCTGAGGGACACCAAATCTGGTAATGATGTTAGAATTGATGAATCTAACAATGATTTTAGAACTAAAATCCTTGATAGGTATTGCCTATTCCCATTTGGAAAAGATGTCAGTAGTAGTAAGAATATACTTAAACTGCTAGGGTTTAGCTGAAGGGTAAGGTCCCACCACATCCATTCCCCAAGTGGAAAATGGCCACGAGTATTTAGTTGTATGAAGAAACTATGGAGGTTGATGACTGAAGTTGGAACATACTTGAAATGAATGAAACTTCTTCGTGAAATCAACACAATCTTGTATCATTGAAAGCCAAAATTATCCAAGCCATCGAATTTGATCATATAGCCTATGTCCAGACTGGTGGCCACCATAGACTCCTGCATGTACTTATTTCATGACATCCGTTGTCTCTTCACCATCAATGCATCTGAAGAGAATTACATCAAAACCATGCTTGTAGAGAATTTTCTCTAGGTGATATGGCCTATCATAAAGAGTAAAATTGACCATACATCACTGGATTTGTTCTTTCCCGGCTCTATCAGGTGGAAGTGTTCCATTTTGAAGGTATTACCTGATAGGTGTCATCTATTCTATAGTATGACCATATTGTTTAGAAATGGGAATACTTTTATTGATTTCCTATTTTCTGGTTTGAACATAAGGTGAAATTGTACGATGGTGGGAAATACTAATGATTGTCTCATCCCGATTTGGATCCGCCAGAGCAGTGGCTATATTATCCAATGCATCAGCTTGAGCATTTTGTGATCGCGGGACATAAGAAAATGTCGGTTCTGAAGGAAATTCTTCCATTAACTCACTAACGTAATCATACAAAGGGATTAAATCATCTTTTCTAATGGAATAGTCCCCATTGAATTTTTTGATTTCCAGGTCTGAATCACATTTCACCTTTAAGTGATTCACTTGTGCTTGAAGTTCCAATTCTAAGCCTGCAATGAGAGCTTGATATTCTACTTCATTGTTTGTACCGCCTTCCCACAATAAGAAGGAATATGGTAGCACTGCCTTTTCTGGTAAAATGAGCACAATTCCATACCTAACTTTTTTGAATTTAGGATCTTCCATTTTCTTCCCTGTTGGACTTCTAGAAGCACCATCAATGTACATTTCCCAAGTTTGAAGATTATCTTGAATAGAAAAGACTTCCTCATCAGGAAGTTCAATATCTAGAGATGAATCTTCTACTGAAGGATGTTTAGCAAAAAAATAAGCCAGAGCTTGGCCCTTTATTGCCTTTTGAGACACATATTAGATATCAAATTGCTGCAAAATAACTTCCCACCTTGCCAAAAGTCCTGTAAGAATTGGACGACTAAGGATGAATTTGAGCGGGTTATTGCGAGATACCAATTGGACCTCATGATGTTGTAGGTAGTGTCTCAATTTCTGAGCTGCAAAGATTAATTCTAGGCATCACTTCTCAATACTTGAATATCGGGTTTCTTCTTCAATCATAGCCCGACTGAGACAGTAAAGGTTGTTTTCATTCCCATCATCATTTTTTTGGGCAAGGAAGGCACCCAATGATCACTCTAAAGCTGTTACATAAAGAATAAGTGGTCTTCCTTCAACAGGTGGCATTAATATCGGTGGACTCAAGAGATAATTCTTGAGAATATTGAATTCTTCTTGAAATTATTCAGTCCAATGGTTGGTAACTCCCTTCTTCATCAATTTGTTGAAGGGTAAACTTTTACCTTCCAAATTGGCAATGAAACGCTGAATATAGGCTAAGTGTCCTTGAATTCCTCTCAATTATTTCAAATTTTGAGGAGGTGACATACCAAGGATTGACTTTTTCTTCTCAGGATCGTCTTCGATACCACGATGGCGTATAACAATGCTGAGAAATTTTCCTGAGGTTACCCCAAAAGCACATTTTAAGGGGTCTATCTTCAAATTATATTGTCGAAGTTTGTGGATTATGATTTCCAAATCATCCAAGAGATTAGAACATTGTATGGATTTAACCACCAAATCATCCACATAACATTCAACCAACTTCCCTAAAAAGGGTTTGATGATACGATGCATGGAACACTGATATGTTTCCCATGCATTCTTCAGGCCAGAGGGCATTACCCGATAGCAAAACACACCTTGAGGATCTCTAAAGGCTGTAGATTCTTCATCTTCTAGGGCCATTCGGATTTTATTATACCTGGAATATCCATCCATGAAAGAAAGTTCTTCATATCCAGCTCTTGCATCAATTAAGAGTTCTGTGATCGGAACTAGAAAATCAACCTTAGGACAATGCCGATTAAGATATCTAAAATCAATGAAAACCCTAATTTGTCCGTTCTTATTTTTCACAGGGACAATATTAGCCAACCATTTTGGATATTGAACTTCTCTAACAAAGTTAGCCTTGATGAGCTTATCCACTGTAGCTTCAATTTTGGAAGCATAAGTTGGATGTGTTCTTATTATAGCTTGTTTGAATCCTCGATGTTCTTCTGGAAAACCCAAACGATGAGTGGCAACATCAGGATCAAGACCTAGAATTTCTGTATAATTCCAAGAAAATATATCTCAATTTTGCTTTAGAAATGAAATTTACATTTCCTGCTCTTCAAGAGTCATGGCCGCACTAATTAAAGTGGGGGGTGGATCTTCTTTTGTACCTAGATTTATTTCTCTAAGTTCATCCACAGTGGTAGGGATACCCTCTTCAAATGCTGGAGGAGAATCTCTGAGATCTTCCTCTTCTTCTTCAACATGTGTTATTTCTTCTATTTCTACTTGCATAGTAAATGATGAAACAGAATTTCTATAGTTAGGGGGGAGGTTATAATTTGAACATCCCGAAGAAGAAGCTTACATTTCAGACCCTATTGATGATGAAGGGTCTTCCTTGGGTAATAAAGAGGAGATGGCGGATTGAGAATCGACCTCATCGTTCACCTCTAAAATTTCTATCACTTCTTTTGTCCTGATTGGAAAAGTATAGACTTTCTGTATTTTAGCAGATGATATGGAGACATCTCCATTTTAGTTTTCACCATTTCCTGGTGAATCACCAATTTCTCCCATGCTATCGGGCTCGATTGTCGTAATTGATATTATGGAAGTTTCCATACGAGTATTTGGATTCGGGTCTATCCTATCAATTTGAATGATATGCAATACATAATCTGTACTAACATGTGTAAATGGATTTACTGGAATTTTTTCCAAACCGAATGGAGCATTAACCTTGGTAACCTCCCTTGCTGTGGTTTTCTCCTTACCCTTCATGTAATAGAATTCCGCCTCAATGTATTGAGACTCACCTGTCTTGAATGGGGATTTATCACCATACAATGTCCCAATTTCACAAGCGAAACAATATCTGAGACATTGATGGTATGATGAATGGATAACCGCATGTTGATGTAGCCAAGGTCTTCCAAGAAAAATATTGAAGGCTGAATCGTGATCAAAAACCATGAAATCTGAATTGGATACAAGATCTCCAAACTGAGTTCTGAGTGTAATCTTGCCCAGTGGATCTTGTTCATTTTTATCATATCCTTGTAACATAAAAGTAGAAGAAGATAAATCAAATTCCGTGATGCCCAATCGAAGAAGTGTACAAATGAGGATGAGGTTGACTCCTGAACCATTTTTAATGAAAGCTCTTCGAACATCTACACCATTGACCTTTCCAGATAAGTACAAAGGTCTATGATGTCCATGCACGCCATCATCTTTATCTTCATCTGTGAAAGATATCACTGCATGGCATTCTGCAGGATTATTCTCTACATGGTAGACTTCAGCCGCAACAACTTCAGTTTTGAATTCCTGAGGACTTGGAAAAGCCTCAATGAGTGCCTTTCAAAGATCCTTTGATAGATTTAAAGAATCCATAATTGATAACATGGATGGTAATTGGGATATGTGTTTCAAGATATCATATTTTTGATCTTAAGGACTGTGTTCCCGAACAGGAACATGTAGTTTTGCAGGTGCCTTAGAAGTTGATGCTTCAGATGTAGACGCTTCCTGTATCGGGGTAGGAGTTGGAAATACTCCTGGCTTTAGAAGATTAGACCAAATAGGTCTATTTACCTACTGAGAGGATGAAGGTGGAACCTGCAACCGATCCTCTAGGATAACTGTGCCAGGACTAAATCTTCCATGCATGAAAGAACTTTTGTGTTCCTGTTGTGCCCGCTGAAGGGATCTTCCACGAGTTTCTGCTGCATACATAGTTCTAGCATGGGTAGAATTAGAGTAGTGGCTTCTAGGATATCCCCATCTTCCTCTGAATTCCAGTCCTCTGGAACTACTTCTAATTCTTTTGTTTGATATAGGGAACTCATTCTTGTTTAAATTGATGCTGTGACTGACATAAGGATCTGTTAAGTGAATCATATTAATAGAACAAAAGATCAACTCTTCATCCGATGAAGACTCTGCCTGACTAGCCAATTTAGGCTGTGCCGTTTGATGGGGCTGTGCTCATTCCTTTGAAGTTGATGACATAAAATCTGCCATATTGAAATACAACTTGGGCTTTGACACGATTTCATCTTCTTTTGATTGCTCTTATTTCCTAGAATTATGTTGCTTCTTCGAATACTTTCCCTTTGATGAAGGGGGTTTTGTCATGGCATTCATGACATAAGACACAATTTGTTTCATCAATTGTGTTTGCAAAATGGCATGAGTTTGGTTGATAATTTTCTTGACCATCCAATCATCGTATTTCTGCGCAGTTGTTTAATTTTTGCCACTCGCCTTCTTCCTATGGAACTGTAGCAGTAACACATGCTACCTGGGCTGAAGAGCCTTTCAGTTTTACGAGCCAAGAGTGCACCATCTTTTGTAGGAGGTATTTGAAGACAAAAATCTCCTGGATGGGATGCCCCAACATCTGATGAAATGGGAAATAGTTTTGACGGTCTTTATCTCCTTCCTTGTTTGTCCTTTTAGGCCTTGGAAACTGAACCAGGTTATTTTCAAGAGCCAAGATGAAGTATCCATGAACTTGTTCATTCTGGAAGGAATAAACTTTTTTCTTTAAGTCTTCAAACTGTTTCTGCCTTTGATCTCTTTGATCATCTTGACGAGGTGGCCTTTTTTGTTGACGCTCAGGAGGTGGAGCCCTTATATATGATGAAGGTCTTGAAGTGGTAGCTGGTACATGTTCTTGTTTAAGCATAACTATAACAGTCTCTGTTTCCCCATTCTCCTTCCTGGAACTGATGGAATTACATGAGATTTATCCTTATTATGTATAAGGGAATCTTCAATCTAATGAGCGATTAAAGTAAGGTCTCGAAACCCTCCTGTGTATTTCACAGGGATCAATGTTGTGCGTAATTCATCACACAAATTTTCCACACAGATTGGTAGCAACTCTTCTTGAGGGAGTTCTAAACTTAAGGAATATGTCAATCCCTTCCATCGAGCAATAAAATCTAAAACTCTTTCATTCTCCATTTTTTACAATTGGTCAGATTAGAAATTGTCGTCTTTGGCAAAGTTGAGCTATATTGAAGCAAGAACCTTTGACGAAGATCCTCCCACCCTGTAATTGACCGGGATTACAAACTTATATACCAGACAAAATATGGTCTCTATAATGACTGTACAAAGCACCTGAGCTTAACTTCTTCTTTTTGTTGAAGAGTTCCCATCATAGGATCACAATGTGAAACAAAATGTGTTAAGTGTTGCTCTGGATCTCCCGAACCATTAAAAATTGGGAATGTAATATTCGTAAAATATTATGGGGGAGGAATTTCATCCACCTATTCAGGGTAAGCTCCTTTTTTTGGTTGAACATGCGCATGCTTTCATTCCATAGTCTCTAACCGAGATATTAATGACTCAAGGGTAGTTATTAAATTTTGAGATACATCTGGTTGAGCGTGGACTTGAGCAGGTGCAATAACTGGAGTCTGGATGAGTATGGTAACTAGAACTGCCACTGATGGTAGGATTGCCGGCTGTTGTTGCGTATGACCCATAGGATTAGACCTTTGAGGGTGTACTGATAAAGGAGGATATTCTTGATCCAACTTAGTAGCCACAATGAACTCCCTTGACTGATTGAATCCAGTACGTATAGAAGGAAGACTACCTTGAAGTAGTTCTGCATTCGACCTCTTTAGCTCCTTCATTTCTTCCTCTTGTCGTGCGAATCTTTCCTATAATGAGAGTTATTGGCCTTCCCCATAGATAGGGTGACGTGTAATCTTAATTTTACTTTTTCCCTCGTTGGACGCCTTTAGAAGAGGGGGGATTTGGTAATTTGAAGGAATACCTAGATTCTAGGTATGCCTTTGATTTCACGTATGCACACCTTCTTCATTTGTTTCTATGTGCGCAACTTCTTGAGCAGGAACTTATTCATCCGAGTCCCCTGAGTGAGCCTCATGTTCTAGAGGATAAGTAACAATGGCATTGATGACTTTAATTGATGCATAACGCATTGCATCTCTTTAATCATCTTTTCTATGATATTGTCTTTTTCTATGTCCCTGATGAGACATTTCCTTTTGTCTATTTGATCCCTTAAGAACTTCTTAATAAACCAAAATTTGGAGGGAATCTCCTGATAAATTGGATATTCATTCCTCTTGTGGCTTCTTCCCTAATCGAGAAAAGACTAACTTTCTTTGAGGAAGAGATTGATGATTTGAAAAAGTCCCCAGTCCGGTGGACTGGGGCTGTTCCTACTATTCTTGCACAACTCTTGGAATCCTATTTGTGGATTCTGAGAGTTGGGCTAAAAGAGTCCCCAGTCTGGAAAGCTGGGGTGATTCTTGAACTTCTATATCTGATACTTTCTTGAAAGCTCTCCTGATCTTGTGGACTTTAGTCTGGAAATTGGCTGGATGCATCAACCTGTATCCACTTTTATCACCTGGCTCAAATGAACACTGGATGATTTCTGACACTTCTATCACTTGATGATGTGCTTTCTCTAAACGAGAATCCTGTTCAATATTCCCGTTTGCTTGATAAAGGAGTAATTAAAAAATTTGTTCTCTATATACTTTAATTTGAGAAGAACTAGTTGAGTCATGTTCTTGAGAAATTCTTTGATTAAAAACAAATCCAATTGGCTGTGGCCGGCCATGGGAAATTACATTGCATGAGACCATCTTTGCTGGGATTTACTAACTGGAGAGTGAAGTGAAATGTAGTTCTCCATGAACACCCCATCCCCTGATATGAATACCAGATGGGGCATTGGCAATGAAGTGGCACAATCTCCTTAGTGCTCCAAGGCATGAACACTGAAGGACTCTCTGCTGCTTTTCAGCCTTCAGATATCGAGAGACTGAGAGAGATGCCAAATCAATCTGGTGTTGTAACTCTTCTATTATCTTGACATGATTTTCATATTCATCATAAGATACTATTTTCTTTTTCAACTGGCAAAGTGATTTCCATATGTTGAGACGAATATCTTGAATACAATCTTCCGTCAACACTTATGGAATGTCATGCAGAGTGTCATCCAAAGTCCAAAACAGAATTGGCACTTCACATTTTTCCAGTTGTTTTCTCATATTCAACACTTTCTCTTTATCATTCAATGAAGATTCTTCTACCCGATTAGACCAGAGCTGGTGCTTCCCTATTGCTTCATTAGATTCAACAAGATTTGTAGAGAATTCACTGATCAAACTAGAAGATGACTGACCTAGGGGTGGTTCGGAGAATGACCTACACCCCTGGTTATATTCTGATTTAGAAAGTATTTCACCTGCTAGAGATGAAGAATCAGACATGACTGGCTTTTCATTTGCAAGTTCCTCAAGATAAGAGGGCTTTCTCGGCACTACATTGTCCATTAGAGAATTTTCTAGGCAATGTGCATTACTACTGCAGAGAGGACTTTAACTGCGAGATTCATTATCATGGGGAGGAACACCATGGTGGGTTATAACAAAAGATGAAACATTTTTCTCCTCAGTCATCTGGCCACACAGAGGGTTCTTGTGGCTCTCATCCGAAGATGAAACTTCGAGATCAGCAGAATTGTCATGAAGCAAGCCTTCATGAGGAAGTGTCTGTTGAAGACCTTCGGAGGTAATGTTCCCACTATTGGGAAATAAGAGTATAGAATCTTGAGTCTCCCCAGATAATTTTCTGATGGCTTCAAGAAGTCTAGCATTGAGAAAGGTTTCATTTCAAATTGGTTTTTGATATTACAACAGCGATGGATGGGTATTTTTCTTAGACGCCTTCTTACTCACTTTGGGCACCACTTTTTGACGAAAGTGGTTACTCTGAGCAGGTGTATGTGCCTGGTCAGGAGAGATGGCCAGTTTAGGCTGACGATCTCCACTCAAATCAGGTGTATGTACCTGAATTGGTTGTCTGTATGACATGGGAGAGTATGCCCCATGACCCCCTTGGACTGGAACAGAGGTGTGTATCTGATCCGGAGTGATCTGTTGATGAGTCACTCCACTTTTAGGGGTAGATTTTCATTTCTTTCACTGTGATGCTACTGAAGCTATTATAATATCCTGGCAAGCATCCAGAATATGAGAAGGAATTTTCTTCTGCTCTTTCACCATTGACAGAACATGCTTGGTGACTTCACCTACCGGAATGGGGATATAAGTCTATTCCACATCTGGAGTAGGTGTATGTTCCTGCTCTTTTCCTCCTTTTCTTGCTAGTGAATTCTGACAGTACTCATGTGTGGGGGCATGGAATTTAGTCTGCTTCTTTTTTGTCATTGGGGATTTCCAATTGACTTTTCCGGGTGCTACCAATTGAGACTGTTGGTAGGCTTGATCAATATTAACAGGTTTATGTGCCTGCTGATTGTACTCCGCCGAACGTGGTTGATGAACTTCCTTCAATACTGGCAGACGAGGCTGACAGCAGGATTGATGAGTGTAAGAAGGTGTGTGTTCCTGTTTACCAGTTGTCAACACATTGGGTTGGCGGGCTTCATCGAATATAGTCAGACGAGCCTGCTGACTAGATGATTATTTATAAACAGGTGTATGTTACTTTCTATAGTACTCCATCGGAATTGCCTGGCAGGATTGGTGTGTTGCTTCTAGACGATTCTTCTAGACAGCGGGATTAAGACAGATGGGTGTGTGTACCCGCTCGTTGCTTGCCACCATGTTAGGTTGGTGGACTTCTCTGGAAAGGACAGAGATAATGACCTTCTCACTGTTGACTAGATTTCACCTTTAGAGGTTCGTATTGCCTGCTCGGGTTCGAGGAACCTGAGCCGAATTCCTGGAAACGATACCCTCATCATGTTGATGGTGCACTACCACACGAGTCTGGCGATGATTGTTGACGGGAGCCCTCAGGAAGGACTCCTGTCTCCTTGAATTAAGGCCTTCAGTGACCTTCTCATTCACCTCCCTAGAATATGGGAGGGACTGGTGATTGCGTTCTGGGGATAACAACCCGAAACGGTTGGAGACAGTGGTTGGAACCACCTGATTCTTGATCACTGGTCATCGTTGTCCGGACAACCAGTGTGAGTTATTGACTTGGAGGGCTTGTCAAGCAGCCTCAAGAGTCGTAATTGTACCATTTCAATGGTAATCCTCAACTAGCGCATTTGATACCCAGCATTGAAGACACTGAGTAGGTGATTTCATCCTTAGAGTATGCGACAATCTAGTGGGAGTAGCAGCAGAGGTATTCACAGAAGAGGCATTCATAGGTGTGAACTTAGGAGAATCCATTTCTGTAATGAAGAGAGATCTTGGAAAAGAGTGCATGTTTGATATAATAGTCGTAATCAAGATAAGCTAGGCCACTATATCTTTTGGATGAGCACATATGTTATTGATTGTTTTGTTGTACCTATCATTGAGTCTAAAATAGGGGCCTAACAAGTAGGAAAACTATCATTTTAACTTGGTTAAGGATTCACATCGGGTTCACCATTTTTTGTTTCCTCTAGAATTGGAGATGACCTTGATTGTTTAAGGTTCAATCATTCCAAGCAGTTTCTAACGGGTTTTTTCATAGAGCCAGAAACATCCAATGATTCTATATCTATTTGGAAATACTTTCCAAAGGTAGGTTCTCATTATTTATGGACTGATGAGGCTTAAGAATTTTCATTGGTCGGGAGGATGGGAGGTCGGACTCTTCACACCTTTTTGGGTGGAATTATTTTCTACTCCGGGACTCTCTTTATAGATTTAAGTTATGTTCGCGAATCCTTATTAAATTACAAAGTATAAAGAGTGAGTTTTCATTTATACCTGACAATCAATGATTAATATCTATGAAATTTATAGAATATTTTATATGTATTTGAGGTTCTTCATGAATAGAGAATCATCTATGTTTTTAGAGATTCTTAGTCAATGATATCCTTCGACAAATTATATAGAAGTCTCTTGGTCACTATGATAACCATACCGGTTTTAAATCCATTCAGTCAGGCACTTGAAGTTTATTATCCTTCAGAAGGACATGAATTATTTCAGAGTTGGGATTGTACCTGCAGATGGGCTACCTACATATCATTGTTTAGAGAAGGAATCATAACCCACATAGTTCGAGTAAGGGAGTATGAGGTATATACATGATTGATGGCTCCAAGAAAGATTTCATAATTACTTTTTCACTCTAAGCTCATGTGATTCGTGATCGGTGTGAGAAATTAGAGGTATTGGTAAAACCAGACAATTGTGCCATGAAAGATTCAATCATAAGAAACGATGTTGGGATTATGTATGTATGACTGCCTAAATAGATGAAAATTAGGGTTTACTTCAGGGATGAAACCCGGGAACAAGGTCCATAAAGGTATATGTGCTTTATGGAGATTTTAATACTTAACTTAGGACTTAATCATGTAAAGGATGCCCAAATTAGAGGGGTCTTATAATTTGGGTTTTTATTCCTGAGAAGCAAATCCAAATCAAAAGAAATTAAGACTGGGGATTACTCCTAAGAAGGAGGCCCTGGTTAAGAGAAATTATGACTACGACTTACTCCAAAGGAGGAGGCCTAGGTTAAGGGAATTTGGAAGTTGTGGCTTACTCCTAAGGAGGATGCCCATACTTGGGAACTTGGGGATTACTCCTAAATAGGATGCCCAAAATTAAGGGAACATGATAACTGGGGATTATTCTTGAGACGGAGGCCCATGAATAGGGGACTTGTGGATTACTGTTAAGGAGGATGCCCAAGTGAATAGGGTCCATAAAAGGTATATGTGTTTTATGGAAATTTATACTCTTAATTTGGGGCTTACCCCAGAAAAGGATTCCCAAAATTAAGGGGGGGCTTTGAATTATGATTGGGGCTTACTCCTAAGGAGGATACCTAGATTTGGAATCTTGGAATGTGGATTACTTCTGAAAATGAAGCCCATGTTTAAAGATCCTCTGATATTTAAGGATGAGGTTGAATGAATGAAATCTCTAACCTTAGTGATATAAAGATATGTAAATCACTAGGTTTTAAGAGATACTCCACAAAATTCCTTCTAGATAAGGAAGCCAATCAAGGAAACATGCCGTAAATGGCTTTGAAGAGTTTCTTGAAGACTAAATCTTGAATAGGAGAGGTGGATTTGAATAAAAGAGGTGAATAGGTAGGTGGGGCACCCAAAAAGAAGTAGATGCACAAATCCTACATGGGCGCACAGGTATTGGTCACGCAGGTATACCTGCGCGACACATGGGTACTTGCGCGACGGTCAACCCATGGGGTAATAATTGGGCAAGGCTTGGATCAAGCCCTTAATATTATCCCAAGGTGATTCCAAGGGTGTTCCGCATAGGTTCTAGTGAAGGGACACGACGGCGCACATGTGTCTTCATTTCCTTTAAGGGATTAGACACTTAGGCGCGTAAGTGTTGATGAATTTCAACACTTAGGCCTTGTTTCCCTTGTTTAGAGCATCCATTCTAGGTAAGAAATTACCTTAGAAGTGTTCGGATGACTTCCAGAAGAGACTAGGGCACCGGGAGCTCGAATATGAGTTTTTGAATTTTTCCGTCCTTGAAATTGGGGGCCCACTGGGGGTATTTATAGGCTGCTGAATACCCTGAGTGAAAATCAAAGAGGGCGCGTAGGTCACCTGCGCGCCCAATAAGCGGCACACAAGTATACTTGCACGACCATGATGGAACTTGCGTGAATGAAGTGGGAAGAAATCCTTCTTCATGCCTTTGTCTAGTTTTGATGTTTTTTCAAAGGATGAATCACTTTATGCTAAGGTATTCCCCTTCTTTAGTCGTCTAGACTCTGTGACGGAAAGGAGCGTCAACCTATGGTGAATGGTATCAAGATATCACATCCCTAGTCAAACTGATCATCACCCATTTAATAAAATATGGTAGATGATAATCATAATATTTAAATCTTATTAAATCATAAAATTCAACATAGTCATTGAAATAGAAGAAAATATTCTAATAAAATCATCGATGAATTCTTGAGAGAAATGCCGATTTTACTTTGCAAAGAATAATTCTTATGGAATGATCAATTTTATTTATCACAATTATTTGTATAAAAACCATTGTGAAAAAATATAGTTTTTCATGAAAAAATTAGTGATTTTATAAAAAATATGTTGTCTTTAAATAGATTATGGATGGCACTTGAGAATGGGTAAGAAATCAATATTTTTCCTTTAATTGGGCTTGCGTATCCAGAAGAGTCAAGAAGGAAACCCTTTTAAACATGTAATTCCAATAAATAGAAGATGAAATGATCTAAATATAATATTTTTGAACATATACACAGTATATATAATAATTACACAAAATGTTGTATTCATTCCATTTGGGTAATGATTAAGAAATAATAACCTCAAGGAAAAAAATTAAGGTTCATGTAGAATCCCTTACCATATGTCCGAATGTCTTCTACACTTTCTCTTAAGGTCATTTAATTTGGAATTAGACTCATTAATAATTTAATTATAATCCTAATAGACATTTATATTCTTTATTATAATTTTATTACATTAATTTATGGCCTTTTTTAGGTGTTATAAGATTTAATTTCATTGTTATAGTGTGTAAATTTCCTAGATTTTCATGATCGGTTTGCTTGATTATAGGTAATGGAGTTCATGTAAAATGGGGATAATTCTCCAGATTTTGATTTTCATGTTATTAATGAAATTCTAGAAGTGTAATTTTTATTTTGTATTTTTTTTTCTATATATGAGGATGCATCATTCGAAAACATGTTAATGATATCATTTAGCTTAATTTTATCATATTTTCAATAACAATGAACTAGTTGTGTTATATAATTCAATTTCATGTATATATAATGGTTCCACAATATTAAAAAAAATATAATTCATATTTCATAATCTATTTTAACCATAAAAATGGTTTCATGACCAGCCATGTAGGATAAATTTAAGAATGAAAGATCATCATCCACAAAGGTTGTAAACTCGCACCTTCCAGACGATGATTTTGTTATTAAAATAAAATAGAGTGAGAGTAAATAGAATGATATTTGATATTCCATTAACAATATATCTATCCATTATATAGTTTATATAAGAGTTATCATGGTCATTTTGACTGAGGAGGTTAGGAGAGGATAAGAAAGGAAAATAAATTGAAAATGAAATTACAAGAAAAAGGAATAGGGTTTACCTCTTTAATTATCATCCTTGAGAAACTCCTTAGGGAAAGTGGTCTGGGATGTTCTGAAATACCAAGTGATCTTGGAATTTGGGGAGAGATTATGGAAGAGGATTTGGGAATAGTTTTTACAATCTTCAAGGCATAGAGGTGTGAGGAGAAGAGGGGGTGAGGGTGGCTTTTATAGTGGAAGATATGGGGGTGGGGTTCCTTGATTTTTTAATTAATTAGTTTACTATTTGGATCTTGACTATGAATAGTTTTTATTTCCATGAATTAATACAGTAATGAGGGATTATGAGTTAGAGAATATGGGATCACATCATCCTTACATCATCTATGACTGAATAAATCAAGCATTTAACATTTATCATATTTTATTGTATTTTATAATTCACCAAAAATTCATGTATTTTAGAAACATCCTAAAAATTCACCATAATTTATTTGAAATGTAGAATTCAGAAATGAAATCAATTTTTTGGTAATAATTTTCTTAATATAATAAATATAATTTTTAATTAAAATCATCATTTACTCGAAAAATATACTTTTTGAAATTAAAACGAATTTTATAACAATTTGAAAAATTAACTAAGGTCTCATAAAATTTTCATAAATAATAAGATAAAAAGATTAATTTATGAATCTATTTTATGAAAAGATAGATTTTTAAATCATTTTACTAATTATAATATTTTAATTAAATATAAATCTTCCAACACTTAAATAATAATTTTATAAATATTCATTGATTTATACTATGATATAATTACACGATACTTTCATTTATATGGTGCCTAAATTTTATTTACAGTTTCATGGGTGATGTAACTATTCATTAGGTCAATTTACTATTCATAATGGTTATATTACTATTCAAAATTCCATGTTTCTATTTTATTGGTATAGATTTCTTAACCTATATAAATACCTCTTATTGCATTCATTCTTCATTTATGATGTTTGTATTATGTTATCTAAGTGATTTTATCTTATCTATACCATATGAAATAAATAAGAGGGAAAATTTCATTAATAGAGTTCTAGAATGTTTCATTCTCTCCCCTAAAAAATTAATCCTTGAAATTTACGAAACATCACCTCATAAAAAGATTTTTTTAGTTATTCATCATAAGCTCCTCTGGCTCCCACATCACCTCTTCAATTTTATGATTTTCCAAAGTACCTTTACTAGATGAGTCATCCATTTCCTCAACACCAGTTCTTTAGTTTTTATAATCTGGAAAAGCTCTTCATAGTAAGATAATTCAGGTTCCAATTCTATTCCTTCAGAAGTGAGTACATGTTTTGGGTTTGGCATGTACTTCCTTAGCAAAGTGATGTGGAACACATTATATACATTAGAAATCCTAGGATGAATTTCCAAATGACTATACACAAATAAAATGGTCTCCAAAATTTTAAACGGACCAATGTACATGGGTCTCAGTGTCCCTTTCTTCCCAAATCTTTTGACACCCTTCAATGGATATACTTTCAAGAAAACATGATCTCCCAATTTAAATTCCAAATCCTTCCTTTGATTTTTGGAATAGCCTTGTTTTACTACTTTGAGCTACTTTGATATGGGTTTGGATATTATTTACCTTCACTATATTTTCCTCAATAATATATAGACCCAAAATCATCATTTCACCAACTTCATCCCAACATGTTGGTGTACAATATCACTTTCCATACAATGTTTCATATGGTTCCATTTGAATACTTGAATGGAAACTATTATTGTATGAAATCCTGTCCCACCAAAGGTTAATAATAATACCATATCATTTAAAAATAAGTGTTAATGATCACAACATGCCTTCTAATGTTTGGATTGTCATTTCTAATTGCCCATTAGTTTGAGGGTGATAATCAGTACTCAAATAATGATCAATATCCAATGCTTTCTAAAGATTTTCATTAATTTTTTTGAAAATAATGTATCAAAATCATACATAATTGAGAGTGTTTCCCCATGAAGTCTTGAACCATAATTAATATAGGGTCTTGTAAGGTACTCTAGTGGACATTATTCCCTTACAGTGAGGAAATGTGAAGATTTGGTATGTCGATCAATAATTACCCATATTGTTTCATTATTGCTTGAGGTTTTTGGTAATCTAGTGTCAAAATACATGGGGATATCATCCCATTTCCATGTTGGAATAGTTAGAGGTTTCATGAATCATCTAGGATGTTGTCTTTCAGCCTTCAACTCTCAACATACTAAACAACTTGATACATAATCATCAACTTACCACTTCATATTATCCCACCTTAAATGTTCCTTCAAATCTATACACATATTAGTTATACTAGGGTGTATAAATAAATTTCAACTATGGGAGTCATCCAATAACTCAATTCTTAGCTCTGGATTATATAGAACACATAGCCTCCTACAAAATTTCTTAATTCCATCCTCATACATGAAGTCTTTAAACATTCCATTATTCACATCTTTAATTTTCTTTGGAATATTCTCATCATCAGACTGATAAATTTTAATCATGTATAATAAATATTTTTGGGGAACTAATTAAAAAAATCACGATCATTCATGTTCTTTTTATATTTCCCATATACATATTTTATAGATCCATGAAGACATGATCCCTTACAATCCTCATTTTTTAGAACTCCATGATCCTTATGTCTCAATGCATCAGCTACCTTATTTTATTTTTCTGCGTGATAGTGTATTGAAAAATCATAACCCTTAAGTTGTTAGATCCAATTCCTTTTCCTCATTTGAGTTCTTTTTGTGTGAATATATATTTCAACCTCATATGATCTTTATATATCTTATTTATTTTATCATAGAGACAATGTCTCCATATTTTCCTGGAAAATAGTATAGATGTGAACTCAAGATCATGAGTTGGATAGTTCTTCCAATTAATTTTTATCTTCCTTGAGGCATAAGAATCAACTCTATAATTTTGTATAAGAAAACAACCATTTTATTCTTTTTATGAATCATTGTAAATCAAAAATCAACCATTTTTTGATTGTAGATTCAGGATCAGAACATTCACTAATCTCCTATTCAATTATTTAAAACATTCTTCACATTATTTTGTTCGTATACAAAACCCCTTTATGAGTAAGTTTGGTTAAAGGGTTAGCTAATAAAGAAAATTTCTGAATGAAACATCTATAATAACCCGCTAAACCAACAAAACTGTGTTCCTATGTTATGTTCATTGGTACAGGCCATTCCTAAACCGCCTTCTTCTTCACATGATCAACTAGGATTCCATCCTTAGAGAAATATGGTCATGAAAAGAAACTAATTGAAGCCAAAATTCACACTTTCTAAACTTCCCATATAATTCAGTTCATCTAATATTATTTATAATAACCCACATGTGATTCTCATGGTCTTCATAGATTTTGGAGTATATAATGTTTTCATTAATAAATATCACAAAAAATTTATCATGATATTCCTTGAAAACTATATCCATTAGATATATGAAAATGAATGTTGTATTAGATAGTCCAAATGGAATTACTGTAAACATGTAATGTCCATACCTAGTTCAAAATGTTGTCATTGGATTATCTTCCTTCCTCACATGTAACTGATGATATCCTGATCATAGGTCAATCTTCAAGAAGTATTGAAATCCATGAAGTTGGTAAAATAAATCATCAATGTCAGATATGGGAAAATTGTTATTTAATTTAATTTAATTGATATCTCTATAATTATTGCACAACCTCATGGATACATATTTCTTACTAACAAATAGAACATGTGGATCCCCATGGAGAAACAATAGGGAGAATAAATCCTTTATCACCCAATTTCTTTTTTTTTTCTTCAGTTATACTAATTCCATATCATCCAATCTACAAGGGGTCTTTAATTTAGGTCTTGAACTCTGAGTTAAATCAATAGAGAACTCAAATTATCACTTTGAAGTATTTCCACGTAAATCCTATGGTAATACATAAATATATTCATGCCCAATATGTACATATTCAAATTGATTATTCATAGATAATTTTTTACCTTATTCCTCATTAATTTCATTTGGAAGAGATACTAAAGGTGGATCTAGATAATATCTAGATAATGATGTTTCTACTATAGTGATAATGGATTCTACATTTTAGTCAGAAATTGTGACTTCCTTCTTATTGCAATAGATTTTAACATCATACATTGAAATCCATTACATACCTAGGATTATATCAAAGTCAATCGTTGGTATGATGATAGGTTCAGAAACTAATGAAATTGTATGTGTCATAAAGGGGATTGATTGACACATCTTTTTTTCAATGATACTTCCCTTTGGATTTTTGAATCAAAACTCCTTTATTAAATAAAAATGGAAATGTATAATTTTATTGGAAACCTAGGAAGATAAAAAATACATTAATTATTCAGAATAAAATAAATAATGGGATAAGTTTGAGGAAAAAATCAAAGTACTTTCCAACTCTTCATTAAGAATTTCAACCATAGTAGTTGTGATTTCATAAGCGTGGCCTTTCTCTCATTTCCATTTATCAAGAATGTTTCCTTGATTATTTGGACAATTATTAGTATAGTGTCCCATTTCCATAAAATTATATCACTAAACATTAATAGCATTTTTCCTTCCATTGAATTCACTAGCATGATATCCTTTCTCTCCAGAATTTTAGCAAAATCCTTCTCATTAAAAGTACGATCTAGGGTGTTTCATTCCACAAGTGCCACCTGTTAGAAAATTCACTTTTCTTATTATTCCCCTTATCCATTATTTCCTATTCCACTATCTTTTTCTATTGATTTCCTTTAAATTATTAATACTTAGATAATTATTTCTCTATCTTGATGGCACATGAGACTATATCTTTATACGATGATAAATTTTTTAGGAGACTAGTGACCTTTGGAAAAATGGGATTAAACCATCATAGAATCGATCAATCTTTCTCCTTGGATTACGTATGAACTCCGCAACATGCCTTACCCACCATGTAATGTTGGAATCATACTTTCAATATTTTCATCCTCTTTTTGACTCGGACTCAAAAATTTCTATTCTATATATCCTCATTGTTAAAGTGGAAAATATTTTTCTAGGAATATTAACCTAAAATCATTCCATTCCATACTTGTAATTTCTTCTTCCTCCTTTTTATTTTGAATTAATTACCACCATTGATTTTTTCCCCCTGATAGATGATAAAATGTAATGACAACCTTCTCCTTTGTATTACTTCCCAAAGAGAAAAATATATTCTCAAAAAAACATATCAACTGCTCCACTAAAAAGGCATTTAGAGTCCCATTGAATGATGTTGGATATTGTCACATAAATTGTCCTAACATTGATCCACCATGTTGTGGTTCAGGGTGCTCCATACAGGTAAGGTTATTGTTTATAACCTAGGTCATCTTTACCAGTATAGTTATAAGTTTATAAGCGCCATTATCAGCTCAAATAACACCATTATTATATTTCATTGGAGGAAAATACATACCTGGGATATGCATGTTGATATGGATTTCATTCCTTCCACTAGGTACCATTCCTAATAATTCCATATATTAATTTTTTTTATGAATCATAACGCATAATCTCATACTATAAGAACACTTAAAGTTAATTAAAATATTTCACAAAACTAATTTCATAATAATAAATATGGTTTATTTGAGGAAAATCATTCTAATGATTTGAAAAGAAAATGTGAATTATCCTAAGAATATCCTTTTGGAGATTCAAACTAGGTGTGTAATAAGGCCCATTGTCGTATACCAGGTTACCCTGATTCAGGCCCAGGACACCTTGTCAGAATTGTAACACCTAGGTAGATCTGTGCAAGAACCAGATCCACCTGTAATATCTAGATAGTGATATGTTTTTAGGAACTCCCATATAATCTAAGATTTATCAAAACCCTATTATGTTCATCTATTTTTATCTTGAAGGTCAATATTAGGTTTACATTACCGAATCTCTGTTTTCTAAATCTAGTTTCCAAGGTATCTACTAAACTTTATTTGACACCCACTGTAACGCCCTGGACCATATTTCCCTGATCCGGTGCATTATTTTATTACATTTTAATGAATAAAACATAAGGACCAAATATTTTAGTAGTTTTTGGAAACCAGATAAAAAAACTGTTTTATATTATAACTTTGAAAGGAAAAAATAACATAGAATTTCCATTTAAATATTCCATAAATCATAAATTATACCTGATAATCATTTCATCATAGGGATAAAATAAAACAAAATAAAGGGGTGATATCATGTCCTCATTAAGGTTTAGTAATACAGTGGATGCATTGAAAATAAGCCTCGATGAATAAAAAATGATCACATGACATTATAAAATAATCTTGGGCGTAATACGGAAGGAATAAAATATGACAAAAAATAATCCCATAGTTAAACATAACCATTGATATTCTACCAATAAAATAATCACATAGAATATCAATTACTAACATCATAATGATGGAATGAATATCCCACTTTTTTTAAACATTTCATCAAGGCCTCAACCAAGACATTTGAAAATGATAAAGGCCTCAACCAAAATCATATATGAAAATGGGAATGGACTCAACCAAGTCTATATCTATTTTCCTCATGATACCTACCAATGCATAGGTGGGATATAGAGGGCCCCTCTCATCACTTAATAATTCAAATTAATTCCTCATATTAAATGGGTTTAACATAAAAATATATACATATTAAATGTAAATAACTTTCCCCAATATAAAAACATAATCACTAACCATTCTGAGTAGTATGGTGAATAGTATCCAGATAGAACATACACAATAAAAATGATCATAAAATATGGTATATTATAATAATAATATATAAATCTCAATAATTCATAAAATTAAATAGAGGTGTTCAAATAGCAGAAAATATTCTAATAAAACCATCGAGGTATTTTTGAGAGAAATACCCCCTTTAATTTGAAAAGAAGAGTTCTTTTGGAAAAATATTTTTTTTCATAATTGTTTTTATAAAACTAGTAATGTAAAATTATAGTTCTTTATGAAAAAAATTGTGATTTTAGAAAAATAATGTTTTCTTAAAAAAGATTATGGATGGTTCTTGAAAATGGTTAAGAAAACGAGATGTTTCTTTTAAACTGATTTTCGTATTGGGATGAATCAAGAAGGGAACCTTGTAAAACAAGTAATTCCCTATAAACTAAAGATGAAATGATTATAATATGTTATTTTGGATTATATATACATAATATATAATAATTTCCCAAAAAAAAGTAATAATCAAATTGGGGTGAAGTTAGAGTACGTATAACCCGAAAGAAAAAAATGAATGTTTGGGTAGAACCCCTTGCCTTAAGTCTGAATGTGTTTTATACATGACCTTATAGTCCTAGAATATGGAATTAGACTCATTAATAATTTAATTCAGAACCCACTAGACATGTATATGGTTTAATATATTTTTATGAAGTTCATTGATGGCCTTTTTGATAATTTATAGGATCACATTCTATCGTCTTGGTGCGTTCATTTCCTTGATTTTCATGATCGGTTTGCATGATTATAAGTAATAGAGTTCATGTAAAATGGGTAAAATTATACAAATTTGTAATTTCATTTTATTAATGAACATAAATAAATATAATTTGTATTATGTATTTTTTCCATATATGAGGATAAATCATTAGGTAAAGTATAATGATTGTTGTTTAGCTTAATTTTTGCGTCTTTTTGATCATAAAGAACTAATTTTGTTCGACTATTCATTATAATGTATATATAATTGTTCCAAAACAATACATAAGATATAATACATATTTTATAGTCTTGTTAAACAATAAAAATGGAATCATGACTAGCCTTGTAGGATAAATTGATGAACAAATATTCATTATCCATGAAGGTTGTAAATCTGCACCTCTTGGACGATGATCTCACTTTTAAAATAAAACAGAGTGGGAGTAAGGAGATTGATAATGGATATTCCATTAATATGATACAATTAGTCTATATTGAGGATATTGGAGTTATAATGATCATTTTGAAATATGATGTGAGGATAGGTTAAGAAAAGAAAACAAATTGAAAATGAAAATAAAAGAAAAAGGAAGAGGGTTTACGTCTTGAATTATCCTCATTGAGAACCACCTTAGGGAAAGGGGTTTTGGTATTTTGGCAAGACCAGGAGCTCATAAATGCATGGATTGACTTTAGAAGAGGATTTCAATTGAATTTTTACAATATTAAAGGCTTAGATGTGTGATGAGAATATAGGTTGAGGGGTGTCTTTTATTATTGTGGAGAGGGGGGGGGGTTTCGTTGAATTTCTTATTAATTTGTTTAATATTTGGCATAAGACTATTAAAATTTTACATTACCATGAATAAAAAAAATTATGGAGGGACTATAAGTTCGATATAATTGGATAACTTCAGCCTTATGTCATCTATAACTAAATAAATCATGTATTCACCATTTATCATAAAATATCGAATTTTAATACTCACAAAAAGATCATAAATTTTAGAAAAATCCAGAAAATTTACCATAACCATTTTTATGTGTATAATTCCAAAATAAAATCTATTTTATCCAAAATATTTTATTAATATTAAAATTTTATTTTTAATTAAAATCCCTATTTATTCAAAAAATAAAATTTTTAAAATTAAAACTGATTTTATAAAACACTGAAAAATTAACTAAGATATCATAAAATTATCCAAAAATAATATGATAAAAAAAAGTTAATTTATGAATCTATTTTATGAAAATTAATTTTATTTCAAATCACTTTATAAATTATAAAATTGTAATTAAATATAAAAATACCAATACTTAATTAATAATTTTGAAAATATTGTTCTAATTATACTATGGTATAATTACATGATACTTTTATTTATAAGGTAAATAAATTTTATTTATACTGTCCAAGATGATGTTACTATTCACTAGGATGATTTACTTTTCATAAGGTTCATATTACTATTCTGAAGGTCAAGTTACTATTTCATCATTATTGGTTTCTTAACTTCTAGAAAAACCTCTTATTTCAATCATTTATCATTTTTGTTGTTTGTATTATGTTCTCTATGTGATTTTATGTGATCTATACTATATAAAATATACATGAGAATGGAATTTTCATTTATAGATTTTTGTGTTGTCACATAATGCATGTTCCCCACACATAATGTCCCATCCATACAACTAAAAATTCCATCATATCTTTAGGCCTCATATAAGAGGTTCCCCCATCCAATATTAGTCTCCCACCATGACACATTCCATGAATACTAGTGGTTTAATTCACTAATATCTATGATATCTGGAAATTCTCAGACATCATTCCCTAGGCCCATGCCATCCACTATTCTATTTTAGGTATGTTACCATTGGATCATGTCCAACTCCCACTCACTAATGCACCCAGTCAGCATGTTCAAGTGCATAGAAGGATAAATCCTATTGTATCTAACATTTACCTAAAAATCCCATCATAAAAACACTGAAACCTCAAGTCTTCCTCTTTTTAGATCATCATCATATTCCAGATCCGAATAGTCACCCAAATGCAGGGTTCTATCAATGATCGATCACATCCCATTGTGGGAACACACATCGATGGATGTTCAACAATAAGCGATGGTTATCATTTTTCAAAAAAAATCAATGGAATAATCATTATTGTATCCCCCCAACAATTATTGATGCAGTTCTGGATATTTTTTATTAATACGATTAATAGTTCTTCCCTGCTAATCGATCACCCTACATTACGATCAAGATATAAAAATTCTCGATTTACCTCCTTCAAACTATAATCTATTTTAGTGGAACCATGGAACCCTGGGGTTTAGTCCTCTATGCACCCATTCATGATGTTTAGGTGAGTAGAATACATTGTAACTCTAAATATTATACCTCTTCCACCTCTATCATGTGATCCCATATAGCAGATAAAACAAATCACCAATCCTTATTTATCATACCAATAACAGCACATGGGGGATAAGGAATTATGGTATTATCTTACATATAATGGTTGATCCACATGAATATTCAAAATAGGATTACTCCCCCTAGACTGAGCTTCATGGCCCTAAAATATGAGCAACATGTCCTGGGAATTTTTGTGGCACCAGTCCGTTTTCACCCCCTTTCACATTAGGTTACTTCTCCATCATGTCACACAATCCTCCTTCGGACACATAAGAAATCATGGTCCAAGAATCATGACCTTAAGATTTATGAAAATAACCACAGGTTTTCGTTTTTATGACATACCTCATTGGATTTCAGTCACATTTGGTTTAAACGGTCTAGTTACATGAAAACCTTAATAGAGAAATCCTCCATGGGTCTAAGCATCATGAATATAAACTCTATGTAGTAACCCATGAATATGACCGTAAAAACATGTTCCCTGCTTTCTATAAGACCAATATTACATGTCATATAACCCATATACTATAGAAGCTCTATGAAACTAAACTAGAATACATGGTCTCAGATTTATGACCTTAAACAAACAAAAATCCTAGTTTAAGCTCGATGATGATAATCTAATGGAAAGCTCGAGTTTTAGTTGTATGAAATTATAATAAAAAGCCCAATGACCTATCACACAAAAAATTATGGTATCATCCTAATTACATGGTGTTAAAATATATAATTCTTCATGAAACAAACATTGTATTCACTTTGTAATAATCTTGGGATGACTCATATGGGAATATGAGGTACCTTACGTGGGAATCATGAGATGAGTCCCCTTAGGAGGTGACCACATAACCACATTGCATGAATAAACACTTTCTTCATTTTACATTCAAAAAGATATTAAAATGTACATTCCACATCCCCATTGAAAATAGATAAACTACATGATACCATTTTTCCTTACTAGAGAGGGCTCCACTACATTCGGTGTCGATCTCCAACTACACCATTCCCAAGAAATATATATGGATTGATTCCCATGTATAATGAAATACATATTGACCCTTGGATTCTATATCCAGGGACCAACCCAACCCAACCCAACCAAATCATAATTATATTTTATGAACATCCACCTTTATAATATTCTTATCCATTGCCTGTATATATTATTAAAAAAAGTATTTGATCAAATATTATAATATCTCCATGAGTGTTATATATTACCCCTAAACACCCCAATATGTTCAATCCCACACATAGTGCCTTAAAATTTTTTATATCCTCATCACCTCCCATATTTGATGAAGCCATCCTAATCGAAATGGTTCCTTTCCAATGTAGGCTAACTCCTATCCAGATAACACACCTCAGAAGATCTGTAGTGATAGATCAAGGTTCCCATTAATCAGACTTTGTCAATTGTTGATCAGACATTTGTCCTCTCCATCCCCATCTTATGTGGTTGTGGGAACTATGTTTTGAATATGTTCAATAGTATCCCCTACCTAATTGTTACCCCTTTCCTGGTCAAACATTGAAATCCAAAATATACCTAATCATACACCTCCCTATATTTGGGTGTAACTTTGACACCTGTGGTGTTTCCCCCTATGTATTCTTACATTATGAACAAGCATTTCAGCACCATTGGGACCATACCATATCGTTTTATTTTTAGCCTATCGTAACCTCTGTTGTAGTAGTGGGACATTCTACCACTCCTTATTCTAACACCAACTATGGATCACATGTGATTAATAATAATTTTGATATTTTCCCTACCAATGGTTGGGGTGAATATGAGTTCCATAGAGGTATTCTATTCCTTGATTTGAAATATAAAATATTAAACTATGAGATAATATCCAACAATCATGACCCAAAATTGTGTCCAACCTATCATGGAGTATTTCATTTAATTGAGACTTCTTATCCCACGTTTCACATTGGATTTATACTCTTTTTTCCCACCAGAACTCCTTTAAGGCATACAAAAATTAATATTTTCAAAATATTATGATATTACACTATTTTTAAAACCCTGGTCTAAGAAATGTTACATTAATAATGTATCCCCCTTATGATCAACTATTGAGTACATTAATCATTACTCAAGATTGTGTGGTATCAGATCTCATTTTACCTCTCTTCATATCCACTTTATAATGACTTATTTAAAATATGAGAATTATTACCAAAAATATTTAAAAATCCATGAGTCCAAGATAAATGACCGTAAACAAGAATCCTTGGTCTAGGAATTATGTTGTTAACAATTGTTTAGTTACAAATTGTTATTCCTATAAAACGTGTAAACTTTCATTCCAGTAGTAATGAACACAAATTTACTAAGGAAAGAGGAACATACTTTTTTTTATAAAAAATCAAAGTTGAAACTACATAAAAATTCATAATTTCACGAGTTATGTTTTCCTTGTGATTTGGGAAAATATATCTGCATGAATGAAATAAGTACAGAGGAAGAAGGACTCTCTACTAAGCCTCAAAAAGTTACAGGATATTCTTGTTTAATATATTGGTCCATGAAAAATTTGGATGCACACCATAGCCCCTCTGCTAAATTAATCCATACTAAAGGTGCAACACCACACCCCCTTTCTGTATCCCACATTGATTCACATGTATTTGACATATGATATTAAAATGAATGATCCATCGTTGTCACTGTATGATGTTTAATTGAATGCTTAATTTCCCTACCACAACACACTAAACATTACTACTTTATTAAACATTTCATGTTGTAAAACTGTAAAATATTTTATAACCTTACCATAGATAGAATTGTTCCCCTTAGTTTTAATCAACATAAAACACCACTCTAGTTTCTTGACCATTGATTGGAATCCAAGTTGAAACCCCGATTGAAAAGTTAGTCTTGGTCTTCCTCATACCAATAATCCCAACCATTGTGCTCAGAAAAATGGAGAAATAATCATTAGAGTGTTGAAATCCATCCAAAAATTCCTACAAATTTAATACCAAACTTCATGTGATTCTTGATTTGGATCCCTATCATCCTCCATGTCCAAACATGACCCCTAATGGAACATGTTCCTAGAAAAAATTACTCACCTCCCATCCTTGGTACATGACGTAAAATAAAATCGATAGTAATTTTACAGGTCTTGTGTTTCTAACATGGTAAACGATCAGCCCTCGTCTGTAGGTCCTCACCCCTGACTGTGCGATTATGGTTCCTATGTTTCAAATATGTTCTATAGATATCCTCGTTCTATATGTCACCCCTCCATTGAAATACCGGATATCTATATTCATATCATCCATCCTTCCATTTCATTATTATAATCCAAAACACTATATGTTACTCCTCACATACACATACACATGTTAGGAATTCATGTCGCCTGTAGAGAGTCCCTTTCTCCAGCTGATGACTCCCTAGTCGGGAAACATCCAATGGTGAAAGTTTCCCTATTTTAATCCTAGTATATGGACCCCAATCCCACACTCTCATACAGATAAATGATCATTAATTTATACCCTTTTACAACAATTATCATGACTCAATTGTTATTATAGATTTTATTTTATTGTTTCATCAACATTACTGAGATATAGTTGACTTCATGGTAAGTAATCCTTCATATTTTTTCACTCAAAAACATGTCTTTCTTACACTCATCATCCCTGTTGGCCCCCATTATGAAATTTAAATTCAGTGTTGATAAAAAAAATCATCCATCAATGAAATACATTATTATTATCCTAATTTGGTAGTGTATTTTGATACATAGGGTTTCATTTGACCCCTCATGGATCCCCAAAAGAAATTAGATCAAAAGTTAAGGGTTTCTAGAATAAGACATTTGGAAAAGGACAACACGGGTGATTCTAAAAAATAGTTAAGAATGTATAAAAACTAAATCTTTTAAAAAACCCTAAACTTTCACGAAACTCAAATATTCCTGAAACTCAAAATTTAAAAAAAAACAAAAATTCACAAAACCCAATATTTTAAAAATATTGTAAGTTTTATACAGTTTATGTCTTCTCACAGAGGTCACCAACCATCATAAAGGTTTATCTTACATTATTATGGTAACTATTTTCCAATGGAAGCCTTCTCATGAAGGTCATTTATAACCACAATGGTTTATCTTACATCAATATGATAACTTGTATGATGCATATGTGTTCTTCTAATGTTTTTCGACATCCACATAGGTATAACTTACATGAATATGAGAACATTACTGAAACATATATCAACTTATCTATGGGGACTATAAATTCCCCAATAATTCACCTTTTCATTGAGTACATTCCATGTTGTGACATCATGATCTAGATTCACAAGAATATTTATAGATTCTAGAATCTGTATAACTCAGTGCCACCATAGACTTGATCTTTCACAAATTCCCCCATGCAATCCCTTACATGTATGGGCAATTTTTTTGAGGATTTCAAATGAAACCACCACCCATATTGAACATTTTCCTCATAATATGTTCATTCTTCCAGAAACATGAAATTTTTTTAAACTACAATGATTCATGAAACAATTTTTTCTTTATCCATTTTATCCCTCTATTCCGTGAACATTATTTAATAAAATCCAATAACCATTAGGAAACCCCATCCTTTTGAAAAAACCTTTCACCTAGTTTTCCATTTTTGTTTCCAAATGATCCAAACCATAGGGGATACACCATAACACCCGCACTCATGATTATTTCTAGAATGAGGTAACAAACAACTGGCCTAATCCATTCACTACCATACCTAACCCCCATAAATAACATAACATCTGTTAGAGATCATATTGGGCCAGGTTAGGGAAATTTTTTATCACCACATATTCAACCCTAGAACCTTTTACATATATTACCATTAGTTGAGATGCTTCTCCTCACTCCCTAAAATACCATGATTCAACATGTTCTTATTGGTCCCATTCCCATTACATGAGTGGATATTCTAATCTTGGTTTTCCTGAGTAGCATGAGTTGAAATGATTCCTCAAGTAATACTCAAATTCCACCACATAATTCCTATACCTAGTTGAACCATAAAGGGTCACTTCACCATAAATGTCACACAAAAAATTTATAGGAATCCCCTACCTGATAGTCCTCAATACATGACAATAAAATTTAGTATAGCCAATGTGAAGGGAATAATGTTCCATATGTGACAATAATATTATTCCTCATTTAATTATCCAAAGATAGCCCCTATGAAATTACCATGGGCCTCCTCCTTTGGTTTATTCCCCAATCATGTTCATCACCAAATATAATTTTTGAGATGTCCTCATGAACCAAAATAAAGATAAAATCTAGGGTAGCCCTATCACATGAGCCTTATATATATCTTTACTTCTCTCAATAATACCCCATGGGCATCCTCCTATGATGTAATCCACAGTCATATTCATTGATCCATCATTGTGTTGATATGCCCTCATGACCTAATATGAGGAAGAAAGAATGAGAATCTCAATGTTTAATACCCACACACAACATCATTTCACATGACATTAATCTATGGCCTTTCCCTATGAAATATACATCAGGAGACATGTCTTGTATGTGGAGGATTCCTTGTGTGATGAGCATGGGTATACTCATTTGATAGGTGTGAGTAGATTCCCCCCACCTTAAAATGCACAAGACCTAATCACACTATCACTACTATTAGAATCACATGACAATTTTCTTCTTTTAATCCCCAATGATACCCTCACAACTCCTAATATCATCAAGTTACCCTTGTTTAATATGCCTCATTCATTCCATCAATACTACTCAAAAGCAACCAAGTATCCTAGTTACATAATCCCCAATCATAGCTTCACTTCACAATAGCAGCACCATAATATCGAAGTTTCATAATACGCCACTCATACCATAACTACACCTGAATAGAACAAGGGAATCATATATGTGTATGCCCCACACCATCACTTATTATCACTCGTTACATGAAACATGAATCCTTACCAAATAATGTTAAAATTCATGGACCAGTCTTGTCACACAATAATAAACTCCTCATACAAATTACTTGGGTTTTTATCTATGTTAACTAATAGGGTATAAATTATTCCACTCTAAGATTCAATCCCAAAACACCTGGTAAACCTCCTTGAGGTCTAATATTGATACCACAACATTACCATTAATTCAATATGTCTTTCCCCTAGGAGACGACAACAATAATGTGTGATAATATCCCCCAACCCTAGGTATACTCATATCCTATTACCAATTAGGCCTATATGTCCCCTCAATAAGTTAAATAGTGGACCCTCCTATCCCCAAAATACGTTAAGCCCATGACCTACCTATCCCCATAAGATGTTATACAAGGTGATTATCTATCCCCACAAGTCATTAATCATGTGAAATACATATCCCTACAAGAAATTAAACCTTTGACCTACAGGTTCATTTATGATGTAAAACATGTGACCTACCTATCACTACAGTACATTAAGAATGTGACATACATGTCCCCACAAGTGGTTAATCCTATGACCTAATTGTCTCAACAAGAAATTAACCATGTTAAAAAACTATCCACACATGTCATTATAATTGTTAATCATCTATCCTTAAAAATTTGTAAGTTAAGACCTACATTTTCCATAAGACATTAAACCACTGATTAACCCATAGTTTCTATAAATGAACCTAAACATGTGGCCGCAAAAAATGCATCAAAATCCCTATATCATTATATGAACATGATATGCATGAGAAAATTAGCCTCCAATTCCTTACTCCCCTAGAAAATAATACATCATCATAGACCCAAAATAAGTTGGTATACATTCCTAAGATTACTCAAACATGAGATTCCCACTCTAAATTTTGTGCATGTTATGGGTTCCCAACTCCCCGATTCCGAAAGATTCCCAAACATTTCAAAAATTAACATCTAATTCAACTGTTGGTATCATCACTGTCGAGACAAAATCAGTGTAATTATCAAATTCCCAAATCAAGATGTAAATTGAATGAGTTTCGTAAACATGAATAAAATATAAGAAGAACATAATACCTAGGAAATGACTTTCATTGAGGAATACATTGAATGAAAAACTGACGTCACCCCATCCCCATTTGATCAAGGATCCAACATCATCGATCCTGGTTTTGTAGGTTTCTCGCCATTGGAAATCATATACGTGAGGTAAAAAAATTCTCTCCAGCCAATTCCTGAACTTGAAGAAATAATTAGAATATACTATAATCTAAAAGGAAGTGGAATAAATTATATAAAACCCAATTAAGCCTGTAATATATATTTACATTTGGAATTAATTATAAAATTATTAAAATAAAGATGTTCATAAAACATATTGATATGAGAATTAAATAATAATTTCATTTAGATAATTGATGACTAACTAATGGGTTATTGAATAAACAGTTATACATGTAGTATGGGAGACTTCTAGTGCTCATTAATTATCTCTATCTATACCACAGTATACTATAACCTTCTTCAAATGTAGGAGAGAATTGAAATATGAGATTCATCTTAGTTTAAAGGAACTTGAAAGGGTTTAATGATCCACATATCACAACACACATTCAATAAATAAATTCCCCCTAAATAGGAATAAAAAAACATAACAATTTCATCCATATTAATAAATATTTTCAAAAAATTCGCCTCTGTTTTCTTAATATTGGGATAATTCTTCTTCCATTTTTCATTTTTATGATAATAATTCCACTCATAGTTTTCTATATTTTTTTAGATTGATCAGCCTCTTGACATAAATTCTAATTTTATTATTTTTATTCCTCCGATCATCCTATAATATGATCTAAAAAACAAATGATTTTTTTGGAAATTATTATTTATTATCAACAATAAGTCAAAATAATTGTAATATTTTTTACGTTTTTTTGAGTTTTCTTAGTATTAATTGAGGTGATTTAAATGTTACCAGGGGAAGTTTTCTTATTTATATAATATGTAAATAATTGCATTGTTTGAACTAAAATTAGATATTTCATAATGTTTTTATAATAAATTAATTACATATTATTAATTCTCTAGTTTTTGAAGGACTTTTTTATATATCGCATGTGACTTTGAGATCATATAATTATTTTATGATATTTTTTAATAATTTATTTGGTATTTTCATAAGTCATTGAGGTCACATAAGTCCTTTTATATAATTTAATAAGAATATCTAATTGTCTTGATAAAATTTACTATGTTTTACCTAATATCAATTGTTCAATGAAAAATTAGAAAGGAAAAGAGGTGTCATTTTTTTGTGTATGAATTATGTTTATATCATAAAAGTCTAAATTTTTGGGAGAATTTGGAATTTAATAGAGTTATATAAGATACCCTCAAAGATTAAATAGGGTTTTTTTTGATAATATCTATCAAATAAATATCCAAATAATTTAGAAGGGTTTTATTTTATGTTGATAATTAAGAATATGCTGATGGTTTTTCTATGGAATGACAAACAATTGCTTAAAGAGGGGTATCCCATTTCATGAAACTATATGCATGTGTGTATGCATTCCAGGATGAGAATATTTAATGTTCACATGGATTACATGGTTGATTTTAAAAATTATTATTCAGAGTATTCTAGTAAATTTAATAGAGAAAGGTTTAACAAGAATAAATGATTATTGCACAAGAGGATTTCGTTGTACAATTCAAAAACTGATAAGATCACACTACTATAAGTTATGGGATATTTCCATATTCAAAATTTGGTAGATATTATTTACTCAAATCAATTAATATATAATAATGGAAAAATGTAACAACAAGTATTTTATAATTAAGAAGTTTATATTAGATGAAGTTTACAGAACTATCATACTAAAGAGGAAGAAGAAAAGATTGAATGGTGATTTTCTCTATTATTGGTTGTTGGTTTTGAGGAAATATGGTTCTATTGTTCATTGTATAGTGTATTTTTTGAGAAATAACACAAATATGTGTGTTAACACTCTAATTCACATCATGATCATTATAAAACCTTGGGGATGATGGCCAAATTGAATGTTATTCTATTAGATCATCTCTGAAATTAAAACAACTATTTTCCATAAATATAAAATTTTCTTAGATTTAGATAAATCCTTTTATATAGTGATGATCATTTTTATTCCAAGGAATGTAATATTTTTTTAGAGAAAAATGAATAAAATATAAACAACACCCATATTGTTATTCTTTCTCTATAATTATTTAAGTATTTATTATTACCATAAATTCTATTATAATATATGTCCATCTAAGAGTAATATAAGAAAAATTACTCAAACTTTAATTCACTTTAAAATTTCAGTGAAAATCAAGGTATTAGAACTGAACCCAAACCTAATGATTATTTGGTACCAACATTGGGATTTAGCCTTCTAAAAATATCCTTGTTTACCATTAATTTTTAAAACACTATATCATGACAGGTGACTGAGAATTTAATTTGGGTGAATTTAGATATTTAAATTCATAGAGATTAATATTAACAAAAAAGATTAATAACTATAAAAATTATTCACACCCCTCACCCGAAACCATCACGGTGGTAGATTTACTATCCTTGTAACTTCATGTGGCATCAGAGCTAACCGATTTCCTTCTAAGTTTTTAATAAAATAAAAGGTAATGTACAACGAATATGGATTCTTTAAATATAATTGGAGTACCAATATTTAGTGATCATAAATTTATTGGATGGAGGAATGTAATTCTTCCCTATATTTTATCATAATTATTTTATGATGGGAATTTTGTGATTGTGGGTTTTTACACCATTATAGGATACTCTACCATAAAATTTTTAGAAAATAAATATCTAGAAGAATATAGAAAAGTTATATATGAAACTCTATAATCATTGAATGGTAATGTGTACCCCAAGTTAATGGGACAGAAAATCATCCATGGAAAAGTGAGACAATCTTGATAACATGTTTGAGGAAAATATTAATATTAAGGAATATATTTATCCAAGTAGGAAACTCAAGAGGGGGTGAATTGAGTTACTATAAAAATTTCTATCTTAAAACATTTATTTAAAATTCCCTCAATTTAAAATCAAATACAGACCAGTTATCCAAAGTCGTATATATATAAAAGATTTGATTGTCGGAAATATTTTTCAAAGATTGATTACTTCATAGTTAAAACAATGTTATTATTATTTTATCTTTTGAAATATATCTACTAAAAAAATTATAATAAAAACACTATATAAGAATAAATATCAAAGTGAAGTAATGTTTTCTAGTTTAAATGAAAATAATTAGAGAAAAAAACATGAAATAGCACAATGGAATTAAAAAAAGATGTTAAGTCTCAAGAAGAGAAATAATCAGGTCCACTTGGTGATGACCTTTTAATAAGAAGTTAACTTATACACCTTGATCCACACCATATATTTGGGTAAACAATAGTATACACAACTTTCTATGTAAACTAGACATCTTACACAGTTTTCGTGGGAGTGACAAAATAACCAAGCCACGTAGTGACCTATTTTATTGTTGTCTTTGGGAGAATAAGGTGTAAAAAAGGCAGTTTTGTGAATATATCAATGTATCTTCAAGTTTGGAATAGGTGACCATGTGTGTTTATAAAATAGAGACACAAACATTGCTCATAATGTAAAGATAGTACACAATCAGAGGCATAATTCCGAGGCACTGTAGCAGTTACTGTAGTAGGTTTCATAGCAGGGGATGTAGCAGGTACTGTAGTAGGTACTATAGAAGTTACTCCATGAGACCCATGTTTGAATCCATGTGGAGGTATAATTTTTTGCACTATAGAACTACTGTAGAAGAACTGCTAAGCTACTATAATAGGTACTGTAGAAGTTACTGTAGTATGTACTATTCGGTACAGTAATAGCCAGAATTATTCACCATGGGACACCAGTTTGGGCTTGGAGTCCTTAAGGCCTTTTGGCCACACAGGCCTTCAGGTCGGTATGGCTTTCAGGCCACCTTTAAGTCCTTTGGGCCACCTCAAGGCCTTCGAGCCACCTCAAGGCCTTCAAGACCACCTCATATGTAGATTCCCGGATATATTCTACAAAGGAACTAGCTTTAGAGGAGGGATTAAGAGTAGGGAACATTCACTAGAGCATGGATAATGGATTTGGATGAATGAGTGGGTGTGGTACTTCCATCAGTACCGGGCCTGTTCATTGCTACACAAGACAGCTAGCCGAATAGCCATTAAATGGTGGAGATATAATCATGATGCCGATGCTGGGGAGGGGTGGTTTCAATTATTCATAGTCAGTAAGATTTCCTTATGACTTATTGGTCCTGTAATGTCTCCAAGCCTATGGAAAATGTAATATCTTAGCCTACATGCCTTTTAAGGGTTCCCCCTCATCCCTTGAAAGGGGGGTTATCAAAAATCAATAAAAAATAATTCCTTAGGGCCATTCAGGCATTACACAATTAGATCATAAACAATGAGAAAAGATCTAGAATGATATGTGTCTTTGATTATGCAACTTGAAACTCTTCAAAGTTATGTTGAAATGTAGCTTTATTCGATTTCTAGAAAATATCCATCAAAAAAATTGTCATCAGAGACTTTGTCTTGTGTTTCTAGTGAGGTAATGATGTGTTTGATTAATATTCTTCATTTTCATTTCCTTTTGTAGATGTTCTTAAATTTTGGTTCTCAAAAAAGTCTTTATGATTATACAATAAGTGATTATTGTTTTTATCAGGTGCACGTGAAGTTATCTTAACAAATTGTTTTTTCTTTTTTAATTGGTAACCCCTTTATATAATGAAGATGACAATGAGCATGATATTGATATGATCTAGGTACCATATACCTCTTAGTATCCTATGGCATCAAATTAAATGTTGTATATAAAACACAGAGTCATTAATATAATAATCAGTACTATGTTTCACAAATATGACCATTAGATATGATTTTAAATTTAAATGAAAATGGAATGAAAGATAGTATCTCAGGATTGGTAGCTCAGGAAGGGTGATTCAGATTGGTAGGTCACTTTGTTGGTAGTTCAACTTGATAGTGACTCAGCTGTTGGTATGTCATTCTGATTTTCAGTCTTCCTAATGGTAGGTCAACAATCAGTAGCTCATATTTAGAGAAAATTTTGAACATCAAGAAGTTATTATAAGAGTATCTCGATATGATAGTGACTCATACCATCAGTAACATGTCTTGAATGGTGACTCATCCTTTGTCAAAATTCTAAAAATCATTCTGTACCTCGATGTGATGGTGAATTAGCTATCAGTTGGTCAGACATCAGTGACTCATATCGGTGTTTTTTTTTCATTTCTAGGTTTGACAAGACATGGTGACTGTGAGACAGATGATAGTGAAGCATATCATCAGTTGGTCAAACTATGAGTTCATCCTAATGGTTACTCAGCCTCAATAGTGACTTATCCGCAATGGTGACTTATGCATAACAAAAATTTTCTAACATTAATTCGGTAATAAAACACTAAAAGAAGAGATTAATCTTATATTTAAATATGATTAAACATAATTAAACATAATTAAACTTGATGAAACTTAATAAAATATGATTTTTGAGCATTAAAACTAGAGGAGGCTATTAATATATACATTTTCGATGACCAAAAATCATGGAATTAACAAGCCATTTATAATGGTCAAAGTAACAGTTCTAATTAACATAGAATACAGATTATGTGGAATAAAATAATTAGAGAGACATACTCAAAAAAAATAAAATTAACTACCCAAGAAATCTATATCATTCCCTAAAATCCATAATAATTATTCAGTTATGTTATATACCATCTCACATTTCTCCCCCTTTTGGATAATCGAAAAGAGAATAAATAATCCGAGATAAATAACACAACATGGATAAAAAGAGATAATGTATTAGATGATACAAAGAGAGTACAATAGATGATAAAAATAAAACATTACATCCCTATCAATGGTCAATCCAATCACTTCTATTCTAAAGGAGGATCAATTTCTTCATTTCCCTTGTTAGGAGTAGTAGGTTGAAGAATAGTAGGTATAGAAGGAGATGATATAGAGAATGGTTGGATGTTGGTAGGGTTTCTAGTTGAAGGAAGGGGAACTCCAGAAGGTATGATAGATGCTAGAGTAGAAGTAGTGGCAGTAAGCTCTCTATAAATAACAGGTCTGTCATGACTAAGAGCCTAAGATGGAATCTTTGAAAAGGGTGTTGTGGGATGAGTAGAAGAGTGCTAGATAGGTCCAAGAGGAGAAGCTTCTAGAACTACAATAGTTTTACTTGGCTGATGCATGTAGGGCTTCAAAAAATTGATAGATTACATGATATTATTCCCACCATTCTCCATAGCCATTTTAAATTCATATTTATTCTCCATAAATTACTAAAGAGAAGGAGTGAGATCATTAATATATTTGAAATTTTCTTCAAATTGATGGGTAACTCAAGGCAGTCTCAAATTCTAATCCAAATACTTGAAATTTCTATCCAATTGATGCTTAGTATGAATACTCTTAATGTAGAAGTCTACATTCTTGGAGATATCTTCTTGAGAAATAGTGGCACCATTAGAGTAGTTTTTTACCATATTATTAACATAGTCACTAGTCTATCTTATTTCTCTTAAGATATCCTAATCTGATGCACCCATCATAGTCTTAATCTCTTATCTTATCAGAGTACTGATAATATAATCATTAGAAGTCTGAACTACAGGAGCAACCAAGGTTGAAGTATAAATAATTACATCCTGAATCACTGATCTCAACTATTTCAAATCAATGGCTGTATGTGGAGGAGTATCATCCTTAGAAGACTCAGAAGTGGTATCTCCAAATGTTTTGAGAACCTTGTCTAAATATTACTTATATTCAATGTTCAAACAATTAATGGAAGAAACATGATAAATGAATTCGTTACATAAAAGTTTATTTTCCTTTTCAATTTCTTCTTTCACTAAAAGAATGTGAGGTTGAATTTGAAGAAAAAAATTTTAGAAAAGAATAAATGCATCAGTTTCACTGAGACTCACCAATGGAGATAATTCAATTTGTAGGATAGCTCTAACTACTAAGAAAAACACTTCCTTAAACATTTTTATATCATTTTTAGTTACATAGTCTATAGGGACTGGTGCAACCAATGGAATTGGAGTAGGAGCTACTGTGGGAGATGTTTCAATTTGATATGTGTCTTCTACCAGATATCCCTTATGATCATTTATCTCATCCTATGAATAATGGTAATATAAACCCAATGTAACATTTCCTAGATACTTTTCCCATTCTTGGAAAAATTTTACATCATTTGGAGTGAGGGTAACAAATCTTACCCAATTTTTCAACTGACCCCCCTCAGCAGATACTGTCTTTCTGGCATAAAACATTTCATGCATTGGAGATACAATATCTTCTAATTTAACATGAACTTCATCCTGCATATGGACATCTAGAGATCCTTCCTCAATCATAATGGACTTATTTACTTCATGGGATTCCGAAACTAATTCTTATTCCACTAAATCAGTAACATCACATTTTGCAGGCTTAATTAGATCTAGAGTAAGATTAGTATGTTCTACAACAGGACCTTGATCATCATCATGATGGTATGATCCACTATCAGATTCACCACTTCCTTCTTCTTCCTCATCATTTGCATCATCTGTATTTTGGTTAGCAGATTCTTCTGTTTCATGTTCATCTTCTACGTCTTCATACCCATCATCCACTTCTTCTTCCTTGTTATTACTTTCATAATTTTCATAATTAGAATCTTCATCTTAGTCACTACTACTTTTACTGACATAATCAACATTTTTAAATTTTATAATATCTTCATCATCATCTTATGGTGGGATTGGTTATTTTGTAAGAAGAGGATTAGGAGGGCTATGAGATCCATTGGCCATCTTTTCTGGAATTCATTAAATATCTAGGTCACCTCTATCATCAATAGGAGATTCTTCTCCTTGATTTTCTTCATCTTCAAATTCTTCATTGGAATAGTTCCCAACTTCAATTGGTCCTATACGAGGATCAACCATGTCTCTTGGCCTAGAGGGGTTCTCAACAAGATTGAATGGCTTATAAATATTATCATTTTCATCAACCCATTGTTTCCCCCAGGGATTCCAATTTTTCTCCATCATCTTACAAATGATCCTTATGATGAAAAACAAATCCCAATCAGTCTATAATTCTTCATCCTTATTTACCAGACCATTGACTATCAACATTCCAAAAACAAACATTTGATAAATAACGAATCTTGCTTGGATTGGGGTTTCTTAATTTCATACATATGCACCATTAAATACCTTCACAAGTTATTATTGTGTCCCTTTTTCATTAGATACAACAAATAGATGTACTATTATTTGATTGAGGAAAAATTGCCTCTTCATGGATATAACTGGTGCTGGATAAATTTGAATAAAAACCGATATTCACCATCATGCTCTGTTACTATTGGTATTCTATGAATTCTATTTCTAGTAAGATATGTTAATGATTAATCAAAAGTAAAAATATCACTAGTATGAGGATGACTACCCTGATAATCATTAAAAATACCTTTAAGAGGTACTTTTAATAATTCCTCCCACTAAATTAAAGAAAGGGAAACTTTTTCACCATTTAACCAAGAATTATTCCAAAACTCTTATGTGCATTCAAGAATAAATTCTACATGAATATAAAAATCATGTACAAGATTAGGATAAAACGATATCATGTTATTAGAGAACCACTCAAACCACCCTTATTATTGCAACACATTCAATAATAGATACTTACTTGGCAATAAACATTCAGAATGAACTTCCTTTTCGGGGGTGATGATTCCAATCACATGTTCGGAATGGATAGGTTTTTGTTTAGGTTTATTGGAATCACCTTTATTCTTATCAAAACAATGAGACTAATCCAAATAATTGATAGAGACATGCTTAACTCGATCCACTGTTGAGATTTGAAGTATCTAGTTTAAAGGAATAGGGAAACATATTGGGAGAGTAGAATATGAGAGTAGGATTTTGATATTGAGAAAGCGTGTTGGAATGATTTTGTTTTTATCATTTAGGGATTTAGAAATCATAAAGAGAGAAATGTGGATTAAAATTAAATGAAACAAATAAAAAAAATATTTTTTTAACTTTCAGATAGAAAAATAACAAAGTACGAAATAGTGTGACACAACAGTGAGTCATCAACAGTATGACACAATGGTGGGTCATCAATAGTGAGTCATCAACAGGGAGAAATCAATGGCGATACATCAATGCTGAGACATCAACAATGATACATCAATGGTGATTCATCAATCATGAGACATCAAATTTTTTTCATTTACAGTTGACAATCCCCAACTTGTGTCGGATGTAACTCATTCTTTCATAATTTAATGGCTTAGTAAAAATATTAGCAATATTATGTTTAGTGCTAATGAATTATAAATTTATATCACCATTTTAATAAATATCTCTCAAAAGGTGATGTATTGCATCAATATGTATTTCTTCTCAAATGAGAAATTTGTTTCTTAGAAATGTTGATAGCACTTGTATGGTTAGAATTTAGAGGGACATGCCTGAATTGATATCCATAGTATAGTAAAGTGTGTTTTGTTCACAAAATTTGATCATAAAAACTACTAGTAGATATGTATTAAGCGTCAACAGTAGATAAAGAAATATTATTTTGTTTCTTACTACACCATGAAGCTAGAGACTTCGGAAAAAGTGACATGTTCCATAGGTGATTTTTGTATTTAACTTATAACCACCAAAATTATAATCAGAATAACTAACTGAGTAAAATTTTTGGTACTCTATGATAGAATAATATTAAGTCTTTAGTATACATGAGGTACTTTAAAATTCTTTTCATATTAATAAATAGTGATTATTTTGGGGTTTCTTAAAATCGAGTACATAAAAATACACTAAACAAAAAATCAGGCTAACTAGTAGTCAAGTAAATACGACTTCCAATAATACCTTTATAATTGGTTTGATCCCCTAGTTTTTCATTTTCATCAAGATACAATTTATAGGTGGTACTCATAGGAGTATCACTACTTTTAGTGCTAGCCATGTTAAAACTTTTTAAAATATCTTTATTATATTTACTTTGGATTAAAATAATATCATACTTATTTTGAAAACAATTTAATCCAAGAATGAATTTGAGCTCACCGGTTAAACATATTTCAAAATCACTTTCATCATTTTTGAAAAATCAATACATAAAAATAATTTTAAGATCCAAAAAAAATATCACCAACATGTATTTGAAAAAATAAAACATCTTTAGAAATTATTATTATAAAAAGAGTAGGATCTGCAATACCATTAATAAAACCTTTTAAAATAAGATAAATTTTGAGCCTATCATACCAATATCTTAGAGCCTATTTTAATCCACACAATGATTTTTTTAATTTGAGAACATGATTTGGAAAATGAGGATTTTTAAAATTGGGGGGTCGTTCCACAGAAACATCCTCAAATATAAAACCATTTAGGAATACACATTTTACATCTATATGATAATGTTTGAAATTCATCTGTGCTATATAAGCTAACAATATTGTAATGGATTCAAGGTGGGAAACAATTGAAAATTTTTCTTCATAGTCTATCCCTTCTTCTTAACTATAACATTGTGAAAATAGTCTAGCTTTATTTCATACAAGACCGATTGCTTCACCCACATTGTTTCTAAACACTCACGTAGTGCCTATGGTCAAGGTGTCTTTAGATCTATCAACTAATTTAAAACAATTGTTTCCTTAAAACATATTTCATTCTACTTCCATAACCATCATCCATACTATATCATTTATTTCCTCATTGATATTCTTGGGTTCTATCTATAATAAAAATGCCTAATGTTCAACCCTATTTCTATGATAAGCTCTAGTATGTGTTCCCTTAACTAATTATACAATTTTATAATCCAAGAGTTGGTTTTTAAGAGTTCTAACAGATCCAGAAAATCATAGGATAGTCACTTCAGGTTCTTCTATAAGTTGGGGATCAATTTGTTCTAAATTTGAATATTTTCCAAAACTTTCTACAAGATTAACAGTAGAGTAATAAGGTTTAGGATATATATCTACACCGAAAAGATTGTCCTCATGTTTTTAGAGAGGTTTTGGATTAACGTGGATCTATTCCATACAAATTTACATTCAGATATTATTCCATACATTTAGTTTTATTATTAAAGACTCTATAAGATTTAATAAAGATTGAATTACCTTTGAAAATTCCTTCATTTCCCTTGGATGAAATTTTTTCAATATTATCTTTTTTATTGAGAATAAAGACTTTGTAACCAAAACCACTGAAGTAATTAACCTTATGATTCCTATTACTCCATAGCTCATAAGTTGTTTTCTTAATATTATGTCTAATTAAGACTCTATTGATTATATAACATCCTTTATTCACTTCTTCCTCCAAAAAATAAATATGTAGATTGTATTCATTGAGAATAGTCCAAGAAATCTCTTGTATGGTTCTATTTCTCTTTTATAGAACTATATTCTATTGGGGTGTTATATGAGAGTGGAATCTATGAATATATATATTTTATGAAAAAAAAATTCAAACTATTGATTTTAAAACTCACGCACATGGTCAATTCTTAATGATTTAATTCGTAGTGCACTTTTTTTCTACTGATCTACCATACTTGGTGAAATAATAACAAGATTTACTTTTGTGTGATAAAAAGAAGGTCCAAGTATACATATATAAGTTATCTACTAGAACATATGAATATTTATTCCAACATATAATTGAAACTCTAAAAGTTCCAAAAAATACAATTTATTTAACTCAAGATCATGAGAAGTTAAAAATTATTTCTTTAGTCTGAAATATATTTTGTGTTGTTTTAATTTTTGACAAGGATTGCTGACTTTATCATATAGAAACTCATGATTAGGTATAACCTTGACTAGTCATTTTCTAGTAATATATCTAAGAGAGTGAATGCTCAAGTGTCCCAACCTCTGATACTAGAGCCAATAATCATTATGAAATCCACTTAAGAAAGAAATTTTTTGAGATACTAAAGAATCCAAATTAGAAGCATATACATTTTCATTTCTATTTTCAATAAACACTAAATCATTTTTGTAATAAAAAAATTACAAGAATAGTTTCAAAATTTAACATAAAACCCATTATCACACAAATAAGAGATGTTAATCTTGTTATACTTTAGAAAATAAACAAAACGAACTTTAGAAATTAAAATGGAATTAATGTTACTGATTTGGACAAGGATAACTATTTTGCCTATTAATTTTCACCAAATGTGACATGTCCACCATGTATCTTGATAATATTATCTAAGAAAGAGTATTCCCCTTTCATGTGTCTTTAACACCCACTATCAAAGTACCATAATATTTTTCAGGAACTCATCAAGAGACATTCCTAAAAAAATATATCATACAAGAAAAGTCTTTGTTACCTAGACGTGCTTGGGTCCAGTAAAATTAGTAATAAACGATTTAATAACCCATATTCTCCTTATGTGTTTACTATAGGATGTTTTTAATGTCTTTTAAAAATAAACACTATTTGATCCAGAGAAACTAGAAGAAGTAAAAGCATTTCTAGTGTTGGAAATTGTAGCAGATTTTTCAATTCTGGGAACAAAACCAAACATTCAGGATTTTGATACATAATTTTTTTAATAAAATTTTATTTCCTTGGGTGATAACCAATACCAGTAGTGTATTTTTGAGAAACTTGTTTAAAAATAATTTGAGTAATTTTTTTCAATTTTGTAAAATTTTATAAATCCTTTATTAATTACTCATTATATAGATTGAGTTCATTATTCTTATTGAGAAACTAAGTGTTATTTTCCTTTTTAATAATAAGTTCATATTTAAAAAAAATTAGAAAGTGCATGATGATTTTTCAGAGATATATATTTATCTTTTAGTTCATTACATGTGTCCTAAATAATTTTAAAATATTAAAACAACTCTTCATTTGTCATATTTTCATAATTATCATGATCATATTCATATCCTAAATAATAAGATTTTTTTATAGGAAATTCTAGGGTTACCTCATATGTTTTTTTTCATAAAACACATGTTGGCTTTCTGATTCTTCTCATCATGTGATGATTCCGATTCCTTTGATATATACTAAGAAGAACTCCAGGTGACCTTCATGGACTTATTGTACTTTATATCCTTGTAATCATTCTTATTCCTATAATTTAACTTAGTTGAGATAGAATTATCATCTTCTCTTCTATTATACACATAGAAAACTATTTCTGTAGTTTTTGTTATTTCCCTTCTAGTCCATTTTCAATTACCCCTGTTAACATACTTCCCTCTATAGCTACATTTTCTGAAGAACCTCCTATTTCTATAAAACTTCTTAAATCTCCTGGATAACTGAGTCATTTCCTCATCACTATAACTTAGTGATTCTTCATTGCTGGAACTTTCATCATGAACAAGAATTTTTTCATTTTCCTTGTGTTTAGAAGAATTTTTTTTGAAACCCACTGACATTATTTTTGGCTCATAACCTTATTCTATATTGATCTTCAGTTATTCCTTGTACATCATGATAATTAGAGTAATCTCCATTACCATTAATGTACTGATGTCACAAGATTCCCTTATTGACACTAAGGTTCCTCTCCATATTTTTGGTAAATAAATGATTAGCTGGAGATTTTTTCATTGGGTTCAACAAGCTTTCCTAGAGAACTTATTGTATTCACAATCTCAATGAACCTAAGGTACATGTCAGAAATAGGTTGGTCAGACATCATCATGAAGTTATCATATTTAATTGTATATATGTTAAGCCTAATCTAATTAACATTAGTGTTTACTTCATGTCAATGAGAAAAAGTATCCAAAATCTAACAATCATATTTCTGAGAAGATATTTTATTAAATTCTTTGTCGCATAAAGCAAAAAATAAAGAATTTATTGTTTTATAATTATTATTGTAATAAAATTTTATAGATTCACTCCATGCAATTCTTGTAGATTTTGGTAGCTTATATTTTTCTTCTACTATAGTTTAAATGTCAAAACCTATACTTTATACATAAATTTTTATTTTTATTTTCCACTGAGTATTATTTGTGCCCTTGAAATAGGGAGGTCTGCTAGTAGAAACACATTTTGGTTGGTTTTCCACTTAAATAACTTTTAAAGAAATAATTTTTTTTGAAATGATAGAAATTTTTAGATATTTAAAAACACAACTAAAATAATTGTTGAAAAGTTTTTTGAAAAATATTTTAAACTAATATGATACAAAATGTTGGTCCCAGTATAACACTCGAGAGGGGGGGTGCATTGAGTTCCTAGAAAATTATTTGTCTTAGAATATTAATTTAGAAATTGCCCAATTTAAAACAAAATATGGGCTAGTTAACCAAATTAGAGTATTTATAAAATATTTTATTTTTTGAAATATTTCTTGATGTTTGACTAGATATTAGTTAAAACAACTGGATTATTATTTTAGATTTTGAAAACAATATTATAAAACAATTCTAATAAAAACACTATCTAAGATTAACTATCAAATTAAAGTATGGTTTTATTTTTTAAATAAAAATAAACAGAGAAAGAAAACATTAAATAACACAGTATAATTAAAACAAGAGGTTTCATATTAAGAAGATACTTACTCATCTCCACTTGAAAATCACCTATAACCATAATGATTATATATAAACCTTGATCCACACCCTATAATGAGGGAAAAATAGTATACAAAACTATATTGTTCAACTAGCACTCTTCCATAGTTTTTGTGGAAGTGAAAAAACAACCAAGCCACACAAAGGACCTATTCCACTGTTATCTGTGGGAGTGTAAGGTTAAAATAGGTGGGTTTGTGATGGTGTCAATTTATCATCTAGTTTGGCACATGAGACAATGTATTTTTATAAAACAAAGTTACACACACTTCTTGTAAATTAAATAAAATACACAGTCATAGAATACAAAATTAAAAAAGAGTTACAAGGCTATGTGTGTTTGTTTATGCATTTCAAAACTCCTAAAAGTTGTGTTGAAATGCATATTGAGTCAATTTCTAGAATTAGTTAGAATAAGAGTGTATCTTGAGAGACTTTTTATTCTATGTCTAGTGAGGTAATGACATGTTCAATGTATACTATCCTCTTTTAGATTGATGACGTAGGTTTTCTTCAATTTTAGTTCTTAGAAATTTATTCTTGTTTCTCTAGTAAGTGGTTACAGTTTTTCACAGGAACATGAGCAGTTCTCTTTACAAACAATTTTTCTATTTTGATCAGGTATGACCTTTATATATAGAATCCAACAATGATCATGATCTTGATCTGATATAGGTACCATGTACCTCCAACTGTCCTCTGAAATATCTTTGAATGTTTTCAACAAAATATAGTAAGTCATTAATATAATATGCAGTAATAATTTTCATAAATATAACCATTATAGATAATTTATAATTTAAATGACAATTGGAGGAATGATGGGGTCTCGGGATCGGTAGCTCAGGAATTGCGAGTCGGATCGGTAGGTCGCGCTGTCAGTAGGTCGAATTGATGGTGACTCAGCTTTTGGTAAGTCATTCTGATAGTAGTTCTATTTGATGGTAGGTCAAACATAGTTAGCTCATACATATAGAAATTTTTGAACATAGATATGTCATTATATCGGTAGCTCGATCTGACAGTGACTCATGCCATCAGTAACTCAACTTCAATGATGACTCATCCTAATCAAAAATTCTGAAAAGATAGTGGTAGATCAATGTAATGGTGACTTATCAATATGTAGGTTAGGCATCAGTAAATCATATCAGTGTCTTTTCCTTTTCAATATTTCAGTTGTCATGCTAACAATGAGACAACTAACAGTGAGACATACTAATGGTAGGTCCAATAGTGAGTTCACCCTAATAGTGACATAGCCTCAATGGTGACTTATCCACAACGGTGACTTACACATATCCAAATTTAACTAAAATGTCTTATATAGTAAAACACTAATAAAATAGACTTATCTTATATGTAAACATAATTAAACATCAACAAACATAATTAAACCTCATGATACTTAATAAAACATTATTTGTGAGAATTAAAACTAGAGGAGGCCAATAGAATCAAAAAAAATATGGATAGCTATGATTGAAGAAATTAAAATTGATAAATATGAGATGTATAATGATTATTTCACCAGAGTTATTAAGATAGTAAGATAAAAATCGGTATTTTTAGATACTTTGGAACACATATCCATTTTCATGAAGCTATTGGTATGTTTTCATATCAAGATTGACCCAAATATTTTCTTCCCTATAGTAAAGAAACAATACATAATTTTTGATGAGTTTCCTAAAACACATCCTAATTAAGAAAAGAGGAAATATAATATGTTCAAAAATAATTACTTAAAGGAAATATCATTCATATCCAGGAAAAACACAATATCAATTAATAGAAAATTGTGTATAACTTTGAACTAGTATATTTTGAGAGAAATACTGAAGAACATAAAAGGATAATGGAACATATCTATAAAAATGTATATAAAGTAATGTTTAAGTACATTGAAATGAATATTAATAAGTGTTTTACCTATTTTATAATCAAATACTCTATAAACGATTTTCTACGAAATAAAAGTGTTCTGTAATAAGTTGAATAGGATGAAGAAATACCCCATAGAATGAAATGGGGATGGAGTTCCCAATATTCCAAGAAAAATATAGAGTACATAGATAAGAATCAAAGGAGAGAAAGAAGAAACCTGGAAATAATGTATATCACTTTATTATTATACCTCATGTATTGAATATGTTAATAGGTCTGTTGAAATTGTTATTAACTTCATGGATCATTTAGAAAGACCAAAAATAATGTTCTAGATTAAATACAGAATGAGAGAAAACATATATGGAACACATTCTAAAAACTAATCTTGAAGTGTTTATTCATAGGAACACACAACATAAGAAGGAGATAAATTCCCAGATGAATGAAGTAAAGAATTTAAAGGAAAGATATGAATTCCACAAAAGGCCAAAAATTCTAATGTTAAGGAAATAAATCTTCAAAATGTAATTTCTTTTGAGTAAGATATGATACTAAAGAAGACTGGGAAGAAAATTATTGAAAATTAATTAGATATAATCATTAATGATTAAAGGTGTTATAAAGAACAATCCTAGGAAAATGATAAATGAATATGATAATGTTGTCCAAATAAATTGAAAATTATCAAAAATATTTGAGAAGTGTGTACACAATCTCATGTAAAAACTGCACCTGTCACAAATACGAATGCTAAATGTTTTAATCTATTTTTATAGGTTCTAAAATATAATAATTCCCAATATTTGTTGAGAAAAGTATAAATATATTACTTTCATGTCCTTTATTTTATAAATAATCATGATGGGTAAATATTCCCCAAATCCTTAATTGATAGAGGCTAGATAGGTATCATGATATAAAGCTTGATATTTTATATGGATTCAGTAGATTAAATGATGAATTGATTGTAAATTCTATTTTTGGTTCTATATAAGATTTGTCTATATAGAATTGGTTTTAGAGTATAAAATATCTATTATATAATGAAATAAAAGTGTTGAATTGAGTTGGATATATATAATGAATAAAATGTGAAATTCATAGAAAAAGAATGTATTGCACAAGAATTTATCTCAGTTAGCCATCCAGGAAATATATGAAGGTTTAGATTAAATATATTAGAGGTGAAAAAATAGGGTATATATACTAAGGAATGTTGGATGTTAATTCAATGTAATTCTCAATAGTGTATTGAATTATGAATACTCAAAGAGGTAATAACTATGGAAAGAACCATATTTTTAAGTGGATATTAATTTATAAAAGAGGAGAACCCATGGATTCTTAATATTTTTTTCCCTCCAGATATGATTGGAGACTCAAGTAATTTTAATAATAAGGAATAAAATTGTGGTTTTTTTATTTACCTTTTAAAATGAAATATTTTTTATAAGAAATGCAATGGGAGAAACTGAAATTTAATCCCATGAAATGAAGTAAAATAGTTTTAATGTGAGTTTATGGTTTAGAAAAAAATGTTCACTGTGAGTCAAATATGTAATTAAGGAAATGATATTATTTTCATAAAAATATTTTCTCATCAATAGGATACAAAATTGAAAATATAACACTAGAGTTGAAATAAATCGAGGAAACCACTTCAAATTAGAGACTCAATCAATTATCGTTATTCAAGCTCTGAATATTAAAACATGTTGTCAAATAAAATATTGATTCAACAATGTGATTTTAAATAGTATTTATAAAGAATAGTAAAGGACTTACCCCATATAAAAATAGAAATAAAATACATCTATGAAGCCTAAAAAAAGACAAAATAACACAATTATGTCACAAAAGAGGGAAAATCTTATCCACCAGGCCATTAGAGTTTTTTGTTCATATTTGTGTGGAATAAGGCGTCAAAAATCCATTCAATGTGATCCATAAGTCATCACATTAACTAATTATTTTACTATAATGGGTAATGTGATGATCATAAAATATAAATTTGAATCGTTGGAAATGCTTCTAGTTTTTTGGTTAATATTTTAGAACAAACTAGGGATGTGTAACAAGAATATGATATTTAAAAATGATAGGGAGTTCATATTAAAAAATAATTTGGGTCCCACCTTGAAAAACATGGAGTCAAATAGTAGTATAATACTCATTGTACACCTCAGTAAAATGTATTTTCATAAAGAAAGAATTAAATCCCGACTGGGATTAAGAGAACTATCTTTGGAGATTATACCATCTCAATGTTTTACTAGAGAGAGAATTTATACATAGTTGTGAACATATGAAACCTATTTTTACTACGAAAAAATTTCTAATATAACCTATTATGAGATGTTATATAATAAGAAACAAATTTTGGAAAACTTATGATATTTTGGAAGTAACTACTTAATAAAAATTATGAATAAATATAAAATAATGTTTTGATTAGGAGGCCAAGGAATTTATCTTTATGATATATTTATCAATGATAAAATGATATTGGTTCTAGAACAATATGATTCATAATGTTATAGAATATTATATGGTGAATTTCATTCAGAATAAATAAAATATTATCTTTTAAAATGATGAATAATTTGATGACTTTGGTGAAGAAAATGAGTTGTTTCCTAAAAAAAGTTATTAAAAGGAAAAAATTGAAATACATGTTATAGATATTTACTCAAATAATACTAGTGTTTTGGAAGAGGGTATTAAAAAGAAATAATAAAGGTATCAAAATTTAATGAATCAAGTGTCAATATGATATAAAATGGCATATTATAATGCAGTAGTTCATATATGGAGAAGATTGTGGCTTGACACCATGTCATATCTTATCTCCAAAATATATCCTCATTTAGTTTTGAGGCTACTAATTATCAATAATGGGATTATTCTATCAATGTTTTGTGGGATCAGATAAAGAATAATCCCACATTTTACCTTGTTACTATAATAAAATTGGTAAATTTGATTAGTACCAAATGAGTGTTTGAAAACAATTTTACTAATATAGGTAAAATCTCAACAAAAAAGAAAAAAATTGTATACATGGGATATTCATATAATGAAGGAGTTTATATTTGATGATACATTTTTACCTATTTAAATAATAGAGGCTATCCGTATGTATTATGAAATTGCACCTCACATGTGTTAAAAAATATACCAAATGGATGTAAAGTATTCCTTCTTGAATAGAGATTTGAAAAAAGAAGTCTACATTGAGTATTATTATGCATTTATCATTTTCAGGTAAGGGAAAAAGTTATTAAAGAAAAATAATTCTATATATAGGATAAAATAGGCCCCAAAATCATTTTACTCAAAGATTTATTTCCTCTTGAGAGAGATGAAATTCATTAATGGAAAGTTTAACAATAATCTTCATGTGAAGGGGGAAACATTTTCAACTCTTATTATAATTGTTATTGTTAATGAAATTAATTTTAAATGAATCAAAGAGTGACATTTTATAAAAAATTCTAGATCTATTAAGTACTATTTTTTTCTTTTCTATTATAGGAAAACTGAGATATTTTTTAGGGTTACATGTTTTGTAAAAGGAACATATTATTTTTCTTTCCCAAGAAATGTGTGAAAGAAAAATATGGAAGAAATATTGAATGAATGACTAAAATCTAGTTTCCATACCTATAAAAATAGGAATGATGCTCAAGAAGGTTGTTAAAGGAAAAATTTTAATTCATAATTATTTAGAAGGCTCATTAAAGGCATGCTTAATATCCATACAAATAGTCAAGGTATTTCCAATATAGTAACCCTATGAGAAAAGTATTTAGGAGATCTTAAGAAATAACATTTAATAGATATTGTTTTTTTCATATATACAAATGGAACAATGATATTTGGGATAACGTTTAAAATATATAAGAAAATTAATTATCCAATAGTGTCTAATTCTTCATGGGTAGGTAATTTTGATTATAAAATATTAAATTCAGGTGTAATTTTTTCTTTCAGGAGGAAGTTGTGCGACTTAGCACTGTAGGAAATGGAATTTAGTTACATTAAAAACAAAAAAGGCATAATATATGGTTGTTAAATGTCCATTCACTCATATGATCTAGATAAAAGAATATATTTAATATTTTATGGCAAATATTGACAAAAAACTTAAAATTACATGTGACAAATAAAGTAAAATTGATCTCGTAAAAAATATTGTGAAACACTCAATGTTTAAGAACACTGATATCAGATCTCACTTCATCAATAATTAATATTCAAATGGGGGTATATATTTAGAATTCATATTTACTGTAGAAATACATGTTGATATCATCACTAAGAAAATTTCCAAGGATAGATTGGATACTTTAAGGATTAACATGAATGTCCATCACTTCCCTCCCACTAGAGGTGTATTGGGTTTGACCATTACTATAATTTTGATTATGTTGTTAAAGGTGATGAGGAATTACACAAACCAATACCTTATGTATTAATATCTATATTTGTTAATGATTATGTTTTAAGAAAATATGATTGAATGTTTAGATTTTTGGGTAGATCATCATAATTACATTTCTAAAATTTTCTAAACTCAAATAGATGAAATTTTCACAAAACACTACTTTATCGATTAATTTCATTTCAATATTACTTTCTTTAATAATGGATAATACTTTTAGTTTCTTTTAGTGTTTAATTAAGGGATAATAACTAATCTAAAAAGGTATGTTAAAGAACCCAATGGAAATGTTGAAGAATACTGCATTTTTTTCAACTGTGAGTGGGGGGAATTAAAATACATCTTTTCTTGTTTATGCATTTGTATGATCTTACTTTAAATGATTTAATGGTTATTATAGAATAATTTATTATTAGTAAATGAAATTTGGATTTTTTTTGTCATATATTAAAAATGCATAAAGTGAAATTTTTTCCTAATACTATAATTATTCCATAAGACCTACATGGTTTTTAAATACGTTATATGAGATCTTGAAACATCATGAGATTCTATAATAAATTCTATTATAAAATTTAATTCATTTTCTTTATTTTTGTAAGACTTTGATGTTATGTAATACATTGTAAAATATCTCATAATAATTCCTATAAAATTTCATAGGACTTTTGTAGAGAGTAAATAAGTCACATAGAATATTTGTTTCTTACTAGAAAATTAAAAAGGACTCACATTCATATGTAATATTTATTCTAAAATTTGAAGAGTCATGTAGTTTTAGAATATTTTAAATATAAATAAATCTTGGAAAAAACATCAATAGATTCAATGGGATGATGTTTTACTTGTTATCATTGAATAAGAATCATAATGATTTAAAAGTGTTTGGGTATAATCTTAAAATGAAGAAAAATAAAATTTTATTAGTTGGGATGAGAGGAAAGTGAATTATGAGGATGATGTCACAACATGAAGATACTTCCAAATTTATATGCATTCTAGTGGTAAATGATTTTAAATTACAAAATATTTCACAGGATCTTTTGAAGAATACCATCTTATTAATTCTTGGTATATAAATTAAAAAATATTGAATAAAAATAAATGAGAATTAAACTAGATGATCTTATTAACCAATTAAAAATATAGGAACACCACAATATAATAAATTATTAGATTTATCTATATTCAGAATATGTGAAATATTATACACATAATTATGTTAATATATAATAAGGAAATAATTTATAAATAAGGATTTGAAAATTGAAAATTGATAATTGAGAAGAAGATACTGTGTGAGGAATTAATATCTATTTTATTTATGATGATGAATAAATGATTGAGTAGTTATTACTACTAATATTGATTGTTGGTATTGAGTAAAGTTATTTATATTGTTGATCATATGGATTTTTAGGAGTTTGATGACTATGGTGTGTTTGTGTGTGTCTATGTGTGTGTTATTCTATACATCATGTTCATTCTAAAATCAAGATGAGCAAGGTCAATATAATTGTTATTATGTATATAATTATCTGGAATTAAAATCCCAATTTCAAAGAAATGAAAATTTCCCAAATATAGATATATTGTGGTACACAATGAAGATCTTGTTCATCTAAGAGTATATAATAATTTTTTAGAGACAAGTGGTTATAGTATAAACAACGCCTCTATAAATATAACCACACTACAAATATTAAATGATTTATACTACTCTAATCCTACAAAAGTATAGAACTCCTTATAAGATTCATGGAATAATAATATCCCTCTCTTGTAATCACATGAAAATTTTAGTGATATTTTTTGCACTCGTAACCTAACCCCAATCTATGGAGGATTAAGTACGCACAATGGGTCAAATACTTGTAAAACGTTTCATGTGTACTATTATTTTTACATTACTATTGTATATTGGGTGATATTGTAACATCCCAGGTAATCTTAGATTAAGAAGATTTCATATTTATTAATATCTATGAATTAGATAATGTAATTTACTTAAATAGACACTATGTCTGATAGTGTACCCAAAATGAAAAAATGGGTTTCATTGAAATCTTATGTTTCACACAAGATTGAGTAATACCAAAAAATAATAATGTATTAATATTATTATTTTAAATGTTATTTATTTCAAATTCATTGTATTTTTGGAAGTTAAAAAAACTATCTATATTATTTTTACACATGTTTATTAATTTTTTTACTTTATTCTAAAATAATTTATCGGCTTAAAATAAGAATAAATCAAATGTCAAGCATAAAAGGCTCCAATATTTTTAAAAGGTAGCTTTATTGAAAGTTAATTGTGTACCAATTTTAAATATAATTTTGTGACAATTTTATAATTTTTAAATGAAAAATTAATCTTCTAATTTATAATAGTAGAATAGAAATTTTCTTTTGTTGAATTTTTGTATTTTTTTTCATAAATTTAATTTTTTAATTAATAATGTAAAATACTGAATTTTAATTCAAAATTTTTTTTGATATAAATTATCAGATTAACTTTTTAATTGGTTTTAAATTATAATTAAATTACATTTTTATAATTTAATCCAATTTATATCATTGGAGTAATTTTTATATTGAAATCAGATATAAAAACTTATTAGAAATTTTGAATATCTCATTTACCCACCATCTCGCCACATCTGCGGGATTAGTTTTAAAAGTAATTTTTTCACTTATATCAATTTAATTTTACAAAATATACATACATTTTGTTATCTGTATGAAAATTTTGATCTAATAAGATCAAAATAATATTTTAGGAATAGTAACATTTGTATTTTATTTACCATGATTAAGGGTAAATTGGGTAATTAAAGGTTAATATAATATTATAATAAGGTAAAATTATCATCAAACAAGTAATAATTTCATTGGATGAGTTATGTTTTACCAATAAAATTTTTGGGTTGAAATGTTGGCCTTTGGAAGACACTTGGGTGTGAATATGACTTGAAGAACATTTAATTTAAAGTAAAGACAAAGATGTAATAAACATGTCTCTTATTTCTTAAATAATTTTAATATGAGGTTATCTAAGAGTTATATTCAAATATAAATAGTCCATAAAAAGATAAAAACATTACTTATATGTGGTAATTTATTTATAATTTTTAGAAAATAAATAATTAAATTTCATTTCAACACAATGATGATGCTGTTATAGAATTATTAATAGAAGAATCAAATGAATGATATTAATAATATTGAAATAAATAAAATTTTAACTATTTTGTTCCATCCACGAATTCTATGGATTAATTTGAAATTTTATTGTTGAGTTAAAATTGTTTTTATAATGAATAAAATTGTTATGATTTTTAGAAAGGTCAAGTAAGGAATAGTGTCAAAATAGACATATTTCATATATTAAAATATAAAATAATTAATTGAATAATATAAAATATCTAATAAATAAATAATTTTTCAAATGTTGAGATATGTCTATAAATGGAATTAATGACGCATTTATTGGCATTTTTACATGTTATGGTAATTATTTTAACTCTCAAAGTTTAACTTTCTTGGTAAAATTGTAAGAGTTAAAAGGGGTAAAAACAAAAGATAAGGATTAAAAAATATTCAAAACATTTCTTATTATAATTTTATTTTTTGTATTCGACATTAACTCATCATATATTTGAAATATGTCAATTTGGTACAATTTTTAACAAAAAACGAATTTATATTAATTTAATAATTTTTGTAATTTCAAGACTACCCCTCCCCTCTCATATAAAGGTCACCCATTACTCTCTATTACTCACAATTCCAAAACATTTTGGATAAACCATGATATACCAATACCCCTTCCTAGAATCCCTCCCCAAATTCTAGAGGCCTTATTCTTGTCAGAACACCCTCTTGAGAGTTTTTAAGGTGTTAATAAAGGTGATCATCCAAAGGAAAGGTATCGTTTTTAATTATGTATTTATATTTTGTTTATTTTTCATCTTCATTCAAATATTCTCCAACCATGATGATATAATAACTATAGTATCCTCAATATACTGATATTTTATTATGTTAATATCATCACTTAAATCCATCTCCACTTCCATCGAATGGGAATGGAATTAATCATTCGTGTGTATGTGGGAACTATCTCCACGATTCAATATAATTTTTTTCCATAACTATCTCGCATTCCTGGTCATAATGATGAATTAATGTTAATATTTTAAATTAAAGAAATATTAATAATTATAATTTAAAAAATATCAATTACTTTCTTACTTTCCATGCATATAAAAATGATAATGTCATTCGTTCGTATATGCCAACTATCACTGCCCTGAAGCGATGTGATTTGTTTTTATTCACTGCATCACTTGTATGATATATATAAGTATATTTAAATGATTTATATGATATTAATTATTCTATTATAATAATTTAAAGTTAAAATAAAAATTACCTTATTTACATAATGATCAATGAAAAATGGAGGCATTAATAAGGTGTACGTACGGCTTAACGTCTTCATGATTGTAACATAGTTATTTTTTCATAACTACAATTAATGGCTTGATTTAAAATTATATTAATGAATAAAAGTTAACATTATTGAATTAATATTATTCGGGATATGATGGACTTATGACCAAATGGACTATTGACATCATACCAAGTTCATTTTTGACTCAAGTACCAAATAACGACAAAGAATTTAATGTGAACGTAAATAATTACATAATTGTTATAACATGGAAATAAGAGATATATAATAAATAATAAATATTAAAAGGTTCCCAATAAGTTATAAATTTTTCAATGTTTATAATTTATAAAAATTAATAATGTATCAGATGATTCAAAATAAAGGTAATGGATTTCATCTCAATCTCCTGTCATTGATGAATTTCTTGATGTTATGCACAATTATTCTTTTATAAGGTGTATATAATTTAACTTTGAAATTTAATATCCATATTGTATCTATAATCATGTTATTTAATGTTTTGATAAATTTATTATTTGATGGATATTAATATTTAAATGTTCAAAGTGGTATAGTACACCTTGAATGTTTAAAGATTTAATTTCCACATCTTTTCCCATTGTTAAAATTCATGATATAATGTTAAATATTTATTATATAGATATAAAAGGAATTTAAAGTAAATGTCTTAGGTTTTTATAATTTCATTCAAATATTTTCAAAAGGAGTCTTTTTGTATGAAGTGTTTTACTAAATTATAAAAGTAAGGTTTTTTAATGTGTACGACTACAATGACTTTTTGACCGTTATGACCATTATATGGTATTTGGATTCCTATATAAGACATAAATTTTTTAAAAGAAAAAATAAATAAAAAGTCGCTTTTTTAGGTATTTTGGGGTCAAAATGGTTTGATTAAATCAATATATTTAAATGAAATCTTACGAATGAAAAGTGGAAATGTTATTTTACCTTTATGCTTGTTTTATGTGTTATTATTATGCTAATGATATTGGGAGTTATTTATATATATGGGTGGTTATGTGATAAAATAAGGGTTTGTGAGCCTGACATAGCTCTCCAATGCATTTGGAAATGATATAGAGTTAACTAATTGATTCCCTCCTAAGACATTTAGGCAATATACTATGATGGGTATCCAAATGTAACCATAGAGGTCACTCCCAATGTTCCCATGAAGGCTAAAATGTAAGACTAATATGGATTCCATAAGTTACCTTAATGATTTATTATTTATATGGAGTTTTATTGGAATATTATGATTTAAAGTGGTAATATAATGTGTTTAGGTTTTATGGGTGAGAAGTATGATTTTGTGAAAATGTTTTCATGAGTTTAAAATATTCCTGGAATAACTATTTCTTTCCTTATTTTATGTCCCTTATAGACCTTCTGTGCTCATATTATGTTTTTAAAATTATTTTCATAGGGTATAAGGACGTGTAAGAGAAAATATGATATCAAGATGATTGTTTTGATGTATTTAATCAAGAAAATACTTTCATGTTTTATTTTAGAATGTTTTACTTTGTGAAAAAATGGATAGTGAGTAAAAGTGTATAGCTTGTAATATTTTAGATGTTATGAAATTTTTATCGAAAAATTCTCCAAAACTATAAACCTAAAAATGTCTTAAATATTAATTAATTTAAATTCCGGACTTAACTCAAGGTATTTAATGTTTATGGTTGGGGCCTTAATGTTATTATAAAAGGCCGGTTCAGATAACTTTATAGGTTTGCGTGCAATTTAAGCATAAGTTACATATTGTATATAACCAGAATGTTTAGCTTTATAGGAAGAGTTATAGATAATTTAGAAAAATTTAATGATTTTGAGATAACATGAATAATGATATCTTAGTGTCTACGTTCCTCATGAAATTTTAAATGATATTATTTTTGTTTTACTTTCTCAAACTAACATTTTTTGTATTAAAAAATGGTTTGTTCAAGTAGACAACCAAGAAAAAATGGATGTGAAGGAAAATGTGGTGGTTATATAAATAAGAAACCAAATGAAATGAGAGATACAATAATAAATCTTGTGGTTATTCTAAACCAACTTTCTAGAGTAATGATTAACCACTTGAACCCTGGAAATTCTTATGATGCATCATATATGAGAGAAATGAATCCTTGTGGAAGTTAAGGTCATAATGATGATAAATGTAAGTATATTCAATAAAATATGTGCCCAGGATGTGGAAATAAACACATCTGAAATTTTTTTAAAGGGATGATATGATGTTATAGATGTTGTAATGATGATCATAAAGAAATAACCTTCCAAGGAAAAAGGAGTCGTTCAGTTGAATCTAGGATAAGGAATGATGTTCTTTCTCAGTTATCAATTTAATGTCTTAAATGTGGGTAGTATGGTCATTATGAAAGCTGATTCCATATGAAGAAATTTTAAGAATGGGATCAGTAGGACTGTAAAAATATATATTTAGCAATACCTAATTCCATTCCAGTTGAATATGAGGAAACTAAAAATCACATATGAAAGGTTTGGGTTATTTCTTGACTGATATTTTGACATTATTGAATCTTAGAAAAAGATTCATGTTTCTGTTTATTGGAAATAATTACTAAGGGATAAGATGGAAAATTATGGGAAAGGGTACATGAATAATGATTGACAATTAATATGTCTACATTATAAGAATTCAACAGTTATGTTAGTTCTATGGAAGATGAAATGTTTAAAAGGTATTAACGCTCTTTTGATGATGGGGTTAATCTAGAAGATTTTTTAGTATGTTTAACCTTGAATTTTTTTTATGTGAAAAGGTTATTTAAGGATGAATTATCCTTCATTTTTTGGAAATAATTATGGATAACCTTTAGGGTTTATATATTTTGGAGGTAATTATTGTTTATTAATTTCTTGGATGTCAAATGAAATGTATGAGATAAACATTTTGGTTAAAACATGTTATGGTTATTTTAGAGGACTTTATCATATTTTTGGATTGTTATAATAATTAATATGTTTTAGAAAATGTACCACCCATTGGATGGGTGACACCTTGTTGTGTCCGACAAGGCTATGAGAATCGAACCCACATCCGAAGTGCAACAAGGCTTCATTGCTTACCACTGGCCTATGTAAAGTCCATGGTTATTATGAATTTTTTCTTTTTAGTTAAACAAGTTGGTGGAATAAGAATATTTTGATTTTGGGAACTTATGTTTTAACAAATGGATATCCATGGTATTGGAAAATAATTTAGGGATTAATTGATAAATTTTATTTGTAAGATGTTCACTATTTTAGGATCTTTTTATGATTAAGGTAAATAAAATACTATGAGATTTTATTTGAGGAGTAATGGTTGAATTTTATTTTGTAATAATATATGATTTTATTATGAACATATAGTCATTTGGGTTATTTATGTAATTGATTAAACTATCTTGGAAAATATTTGATTTTGGAAATTACATTTTTGGTATGAGACATTAACTGTGATCTATGTTATTTGGAGATATACTTTAAAATTTATATTGGAATAATATGTAATAAAATTATTCTAAATTTTGGGTTTCAAACATAGTTTGAATTATTTTGAGGGATTTTAAGGATATTTATTTTTTGAATGGTCTATGTTAAACTTTTGGTGTTACAATTGGATTTTTAACATTAAAAGTTGTTTTCATCTTCCATTGTTTTATTTTTTTGGATAATTATTTTATAATATCTTAACCATATTGCTTTTGGATAATGTTTAATTATAGGAGAAATATATGGTTAATATTTTGCGTATTATTTGAATATCTAGTATTTGATTCAGCCATGAAAATTTCATCTAAAATACTATTTGTTTGGAGAGAAAAAAAGATGGGTCTATGGTGGAAATTGACTAGAGGATGAATCCGTACTTCTCAAGTAAGAATGTTTCTTTATGTTATTTATTAAGGTATTAAATGAGTTCCACAACTTGATAAAAAGGATATTAAAAATGTTATCTCTTTACTTTTCTTACTAAGGAATGAATGACCATTTAATCAGTCACAAACTTATGGTTTTTTATTGTTAATATTCTCCTCATCATGTTTTCAATCACTCTCTATCAGAACATGATGATTAGTTTTTCTTCCACATCCATGATTACCTACATGGAATACTAGTAATTGTTATCTCACATTACCTTAGTAATACAATTTCCTTATTGTAATGTGGATGTTTTATTTACTCCTTTTCTGGTGTCGGATTTCAATGAATTCATTTTGAAAAGTGAAAGCTTATTTACCAACCCAAATTTATAATTTTTAGGATGAAATTTCCAAAAGGTTGGAAGGTTGAAACATCCCAAGTAATTAGAGAATAATACATTTTCATATTTATTAACATTTATGAATTAGATAGTAATTTTATCTTAATGGGACATTATATCTGATAGTGTATCTATCACACAATAATGGGATTCTGTGACATCTTATGTTTCACACAAGACTAAGTTATAATAAAAACTTATAAATTATTAATATTATAATATTAAGTGGTAGTTATCACCAGGATGTTTTATTTTTGATAATGGATACAACTAACTATATTATTTTTACACATGTTTAATAAATTTATTTACTTTTATCCAATAAATTTTATGGGCTAAAAATAAGAATAAATCTAATTTTATTAATAAAAATCTCTAATATTTTTAAAAGTTTGTTTTACTGTCTATTGACGGAGAACCATTTTAAATCTAATTTTTGAAAGTTTTATAATTTTTAGATAAAAAATTAAAATTATTCTTTAGAATAAGAGTATCAAAATTTACCCTGTTTGAATTTTGTTATTATTCTAATAAATTTTATTTTTTTAATGAATAATGAAAATACTGAATTTTAATTCAAAACACATTTTTCATCTAAATTGTTTTATTGTCCTTTTAATTATTTTTAAATAATAATTAAAATAATTTTCATTATCATTTAATCAAATGTAGGTCATTAGAGTAATTTTTATATTAAAATTAGATATAAAAATTTATTTGAATTTTGAACATCTCTTTTCCTCGCCTTCTCACCGCATCTGCGGGATCAGTATTAAACAAAATTCAGAATCTTTTGTGAATTTTATTTTCAAAAATTAAAATACAAGGTCATAATAATTGTGAAAATTTTGATATAATTGGATCAAAATATTTTTTGGTGAATAGTAACTTTAGTATTTTATTTACCAAGGTTAAGGGTAAATCAAATAATTAAGGGTAAAAATAATATTTTAATATTTTAAAATTACAATAAAACGTTTTCTAATTTCATTGTATGAATTATAGTTGAACCATAAAATACATGGGGGGAATGTTTTTCCTTTGGAAGCCACTTTGGTGTGATTATGACATTTGTAACATTTAATTTAACGTAAAGACAATGTCGTGATAAACATGTCTCTTATTAAAAAATCCTTTTAAATATGGGTATATAAAACTGATATCATCATATATAAATGGATATAAATATAAATATATTATCTACATCTTGGTAATTTCTTTACAATTTTTGTTAAATAATAATTAAATTTAATTGTTACACAATGATAATGATATAAATGATTTATAAAAGAAATAATAAAATAAATGATAATAATAAAATTAAAATATACAAACATTGTCCTATTTAATTCCATAAAAGAATTTTAAGGATGAATTTTACATTCTATTGATGAGTTAAAGTAGTTTTAGAGGGAATTAAGTTTTTATGAATTTTAAAAATGTATTGTAATGAATAACTTCAAAATTGAAATAATTCACATCATAAAATATAAAATATAAAAAAATGATTTAAAATTTCTGAAAATCAATGATTCATCCAACTAGTTTAGATTAGTCAAAAAATTCATTAATTACTCATTCATTGGTCTTTTTTTATGATGTGTGAATTATTTTGACTCTCAAAGTGTAACTTACTTGATAGAGTCGTAAGAGTTAAAAGAGGTTAGAAAAAAAAGATAAGCATTAAAAAATATTAAAAACATGTCTTATTTTAATTGGATGATTGGTATTTGACCCAAAATCAACCATTATTTTAAATAAATTAGTTTTGTTCCATTTGGAATATAAAATGAATTTATATTAACTTAATAATTTTTATAATTCCAAGAGTGCCCCTCCCCTCTCCTATAAAAGGGAACGCATTCCTATATATTACACACACTTCAAAAACCTTTTTTTTTCATAGTTAATTCCCAAATATCCTTCCTATAACCCTTCCCCACATTCTTTAGTCCATATTTTAGGCAGAACACCCTCTTTAGAGTTTTTAAGATGTTATGAAAGGTGATCATCCCATAGAAAGGTAACGTTTTTAATTAAGTATTTCTATTTTGTTTAATCTTCAACATCCTTAAAATATTATCCAAATATTATGATATAATAAATCAATCATCCTAAATATAATTATATTTTATCATGTTAATACCTTCTTCTAAATTCTTCCCCACCTCCATCAAATTTGAAAGGAATTAATCATTCGTGTGTATGTATGAACTATCACATCCATGAATCGATATAATTTGTTTTCCATAGCTGTCTCTCATGAATTTTAAAATTATTTAATTATTTTTCATATGATATATTCATGAAATATTCATCATTAAAATATAAGAATATGTTTATTAAGTTTTTACTTTCCATGCAGATAAAAATGATAACATCGTTCGTGTGTACGTGTGAACTATCACCTCAATGAAGCAATGTGATTTTTTTATTCAATAAATCCATTATACTATATGTATAAGGTTATTTAAATAATTAATATGATATTAATATTTTTATGATCATTAATTAATGGTAAAATAATAATTACCTTATTTCGATAATGAACAATGAAAATGGAAATGTTACTCATACGTGCGTACAGCTTACCGTATTCTAGATTATAATGTAGTTAACTATTCATAACCATAATTAATGGGTTGATCTAAAATTATAAATAATATATAAGAGTTACCTTTTTGCATGAATATTTTTCTGCAAATGATGGACTTATGATCACATAGACTATTGACATCATAACAAATTCATTTTCGACTAAAGTACTGAATAACAAAAAAACCTCTAATATGAACTTAAATAATTATGAATTTGTTATAACATGATAAAAAGTGATATAAAAGGAATAATAGACATGAAAGAGGTTCTCATGAATGTATAAATTAACATAAGTTTATTATTCTGGAAAATAATGAATGTATGAGATTAGTTGGACTCGAGGAAAGGGATTTCGTCTCAGTATCCTCTCATTGTAGTATTTCCTGATGATTTGAACCTTTATTATTTTGTAAGGTTTATATACAGATACAATGAAATTTCTAAAGAAAATTTTGTCTATAATCATGATATCAAATGTTTTGGTAGATGTATTCTTTCATAGAGATTAATATTGATATGTTCAAGGTGGTATGAGGAAACTTGAATGTTTAAAGATTTAATTATCAAAAATTTTCACCATGTCAATATTCATGATACAATTTTACATATTTATTATATAGATATAAAATGATTTTAAATGAAATTGTGTATATATTTTTAATTTCAATAACTTTTTTTAACATGAACCTTTTTATATGAATTGTTTTACTAAATGGAAAAATAAATGTTTTTTAACAAATATCATGACAAAGAATTTTCCACCACCATGATCATTATTTGGTATGTGGATTCCTCTATGATCAGTAATGTTGTTAAAAGAAAAAATCAATTACATATTCCATTTTCAATGATTTTTTAATTCAAAATGTTTTTAATAGTGGATTTATTATATCAATATCTTGAAATGAAATCTTTTGATTGAAATGTTGAAATGTTATTTTTCCTTTATGATTGTTTTATATGTTATGATTATGTTAAGTTTCATTGAAATTGTTTGGGTATATGGGAGGTTCTATGATAAACCGATGGTGGGTGAGACATTGATAGATCTCTAATGCATTGGGTAATGAGATAGAGTTAACTAGTTTAGTGTCTCTTAAGTGATTTATGGAATATACTTTGATGAGTATTCCTAATGAAACCATGGAGGTTAGTCCCTATGTAGCTCTAAAGGGTAAAGAGTATGAATGATATGGATTACCCAAGTTACCTTTATGATTTATGATTTCTATTGAGTGTTACAAGAATTATATATTTTCAATAGGTAAGATAATGTGTTTATGTTTTATGGGTGAAAAGTATGATTTTGTGAAAATGTTTTCATGATTTTAAAATATCCATAGAATAAGAATTTCATTCCTTATTTTATATCCCTTACTAATATTTTGTTTTCATACCACGTTTTTTAAATTTTTTTATAGGGTATAACAATGGGTAATATAATGGAGGATATGAAGATGAATGTTTTGAATATTTTTATCAAGAAAATAAATCCATGTTTTAATCAATGTAATTTTACTTTATAAAAAAATGGATAGTGATTAGAAGTTTGTAAATTTTAATATTTGTGTTGTTATGTAAATTTTATAGATTAATTTTCAATAACTCTAAAACAGAAAAGATCCTCTATGTGAATGAATATAAAATCATGACATAACATAAGATTATTTAATGTTTAAGGTTGGGGCCTTACATATACTGTATTTGAAATTATTTGATCTAGACCCTGAAAACACATAGTGGTTAATTTAAAAAAGAAATAACATATATACAACTAATTTATCCACTATAGTGGTTTTTAATTAACTGGCCAATGTAATTTAAAATCTAATTATTTTTGTCACCAATTCCCGTGATGTAGAATCATATTTATGATTCCAACTATACTCATTGTTAATTTTTGAATTTGATATATCGACTAATTTTTCTTCATCCTTACCATATATTAGGGTAATTGTAAGATGATCATAACGCTTTGGTAGTGAATTCAATTATAATAGGGTCATATCATCATCTATGATCACTACTTCTAAACATTTTATAATTGTATTTAATTTTATTAAAAATGTATTTTTCCAAAATTATGTATATACATTTTTTCATGAAAAATAATAATTTTTTTTTCTATGTAGAGTCAGTTATTGATTATCATTGACATGTATGGGTTTTATAATTTTTTAAATCATTTTTTAGTGGACTCTCCCAATAATTTTTTATTTTTGATCTTTTTCTAAAAAACTAAGATCATTGCAATGTCTTGGTGATTGGATGCACTTAAATCATAATCAAATATATTAGAGGTCCTTCCATCCATAGTGATAATTAAGTCTTCTTGTGTTGGAAAAATAAAAAAAATTCATTTCCTTATACTCAAGTTATGTCCCATAAATTTATCAAGATTACATGATTTTAGACACCATATTTCTATGTCTGAAAGTGATCGACATCCTAGTATGTCCTAGGATCAATTCCCCATGATGGATCCTTATACTTTTATCATTAACATTTATAATCTTACCAAATATTAAAAACATTCAAATGAGGGTTCCATGGAATAGAAGAAGTTGTCATGAACATATCTAACAAAGTTTTCCACTAGATTAATTAGAATAAGTACTCATAACTAGATGAACACAACACTAAAATATTATAAGAGAGGAACCATTAAATTATATTTGATAATTAATTTATATAGATAATAACTACCTTGTTGATACATCTTTCTTCATTATAAATTCATTTGATGTTCCTGTCATATTAAATTTTTAATTAAATATCTATAAAATAATCCCTTTAGTAGCATCCATACATTCTCTACGAACCTCAAAATATCAACATAGGAACTCTAAGGATATTTTGGATGTTGAAAATGTTGTTTTTTCAATCTTAATTAATCATAATAAGAATCCATTCAATCATGAATGATATTTCTAGTTCTATTACTCATCAATTTGAAGAGGTGGAGGTTCAGTATTCATTCTGGAGAATATTATTGATAGAGTTATCCCCAATCTTGTGAGAAAAATGTGTTGTGCACAAAAGTTTCTTAACTATATAATTGATATAATTTGGGTAATATATTTAGGGCAGATAATTAGATATTTCATGAAAGAGGTTAAATAATTTATTTTTTCTTTGTATACCCCACATTAATAATAATAATTCATTTTAATGTGAAAACTCATGAATATTTAAAAATAATTTTATAAATAAATGAATTAGAATTTTTTTTAAATGATATTAAATAAATTATATAATCAATCTAGTCTCCAAACATGGATCATCAAAACGATATAAAATTTATCAAACCATGAATAATTTTTTTATTTAATTAATTAATTATCATTATTTTATTCATTCAATAAATAAATAAGTATTTAATGCACTAGCCAGTGAATAAAAATTATTCAATATTAAACTCATATATTTTCATTAGAATCCTTGGTGATATAATTTATGTGATTAGTATAACATAAATAAGTATCATCCCTTATTCTTGATATTAATATATATTCTAATATTAAATTCATATATATATTGACAAATATTCATGATATATTATAGTGTGACCCACTATGTCTTCTTCTCAGTGGCATTAGGCAAGCTAGCCTAATATCCATGAAAAGAATCTAAAAACAAATGATTTAACCCATAGTAAATGATTTTAATGTCATAATGATTATAATATCATAAGAACACTTTTTTTGTGATATAATCCATTAATATTGATATCTCATTAAGAAAATTACATATTTTCACCATCAACCTATAGTATTAAAATATATTCTTTCGACTACCAGAAATTATCTCATTGATAAACCACCAAGGATATGAACCTAATAAACAAGTTATATTTCAATTATAAGTCTTGAGGTATCATCCTATGGTTTTTAAAGTTACATATCCTCTCTTATATTATTCATTAATTGAATATCACTTATGAAAAACCTAACATATTTAACCTCACTATCATCACATGTCATAACATGTTTAATCGGTATATAATAGTATGTGATTCATGATACACATTAATGAAAATATCAAGTCTAAGGACCAATAAAAAATATAAAAATGGGAATAAATAGTAACATATATAACATATCTAATTTAAATTGGTGATTTTGTCCTCATAATTTCTTATCATGGAGATTTCCATGTGTGAAACATCAGGAAAATGAAAAATACTCATTCATGAGAATCTAGTACATGATATTTTAAGCACAAAATGGGTCTTAACAAATAAATAATATTCATAAGAGTAAATATTTTTTATAATATTTTAGTATCACTTCATGGTTCTTATATTAGTAGGGAACTGTTATAACCTTTTTATGTGAAAAACACTCTAAGAACATTATAAAATTAATGTCCCCCAAAATAACACACATTATGTGATAATATATTTATTTAATATTAATGACGTTGAATAGATAGGTGAGGACATTCACAAAGTTTTTGGTTCTAGGGTGAAAAAACTAATTGGATCCCACATTAACTAGATATTACACCTAAGAAAATTCATTCTACTGGCTCATATGATATGTTTTCTCCTTATAAGATACAATAATAGTCAATGGGGGTTAAATGGTCTATTCTTTGGAAACTATGTATATGTAACATGCCCCCTTTCAAAAATTAGTCAAGATTTTATATCTTCAAACTATATTATTTATCCAATTAGATAACCTTGGAAAAATTTCAAGACTTACACTGTAGTATTATCTCAATACAATGTGATTGAATATTTACTATTAAGAACGATTCAAATCTCCTGGAATGTGGTTTTTACCCAAATAAAAATTTAGTTGTATAAAAACATCAATATATACATAATCTACTATAGAGTTAGTGAAAACTGGAAACATTAAACTCATACTGCTAATGAGTCCTCTATTAATGTAGAAGTCATATCTTGACTACAATTTCAAAACATTCTTATATGTATATAAACAAGAATATGTATATCCCATGGTAACAAGCTCTATATCTTAATCCTAAACCTAAAATATATAAATTCAATACATTATATTCTTTATTATAGTCTTTATAGTAGTCTAATGATGTTCATCTAGTTATTATTGATATTTTCCTACAATGCTCTAGTCATAGGTTGTGTCAAGCCCTATATATATCATGGAATACATGACAGAACATATCATAGAATCATATGGTATTATACAAATCTTATATCTACACTATTGTGCCTTAGGGAATATTTTATTAGGGATAATTATACCATGCGACACTAGAAAATAATCCCCATTAGATTTTTATATAAAAAATCTCTTTAGTATCTTTTTTGTGTATGTAACCTAAATTTTCCCAAGTGGAATCTTAGATCTATCCAAAATGATATTGTCCTGTAAAATACATGCCGATTCACATAATTCCTTCATGGTGAAGAATTTTTTAATCCTTCATTTAAAAAACAATAATATATCACTCATCCTCAAGGATGAATTCCTCTAGGCCTTAAGGCTTGTAGTGGGTTCTCCCTTAACCCAATTTAAAAAGGGGTTCTTGGTTTTATTTTTTATTTTTTAATAAATTGGATGGTACAAAACCTATTACGATATATCAGTTACATATAAAACTATGAAAATGACTTCAATATCACTAATCCTATTATAGAATCATGAACCAAATTCATTATTTAAAAATCCAATCTCTCACATGGATTCATTACAAAAAATAATACATGATTTAGATACTTTATTGGAAATATAAGTATATCTATATAACTTTCATAACATATTGGCATCCTTTGGATTCCCAATCCATTATAGTTATATAATATATATATATCATCCTCATGGTTCTAATTATGGAAGTCTATTTTCATATCCGCTTTCAAAATAAAATAATAATGCTATTTTTTAATGGTAAGAAGAATTTTTTGTTTCTTGTAATGGAAATATTTGACATATTTTCATAATATTCAATTCATTAACCCTATTAATACCCTTTTACAACCAATTAGGCTTTATAGTACTGGCTTTATTAACTATTTCCATTTCTTTATTGAACAACCATTTACAACCAATAGGATTTACATCCACTGGAAAATCTACTATATAATAATCATACATCTAGTGTGTGTAATATATCTCATAATTCATCGCTTCTTTCAACTATTAAAATTATGAGCTACTTACTACGTCCTTATAGTATATATGTTCAACACCATAAAAAAATAATGAGTAAACAACCATTGTGAATTGAAAACAATACCTTTTTTCTTATCTAAACTATATGGTTCTACTACAATGTATTTTGTGTTTTTAGAATAGCCTCTTCAATGGGTGTTATTGTAATTTCTTCATATTCTAACTTTTATGTGTCATGAGCCTCAAAGTCATTTATGATGATATGTCCCCAACTATCTATTTTAAATATGTTCTGAATAATTGTGTGACATATTCAAACCACTATGTTTTTATATGAAGGGTTATATAAATAATAACATTAGTTTCCTTAGGATATCTTACAAATATGAACTTAATAACTCATGGTAAAATATTGTTAATGGAGATTTCCTTAAAAACACTTAATATCTATAATTGTCTACATCATTATGGGTTTCATGAAAAATTTGAATTTTTGGTCACAGATGCTTGTAAGGGGTAAAATTGTAATTATTCTTAATTATATGATCATGGAAAACTTTTCTAACCACTTAATTAGTCTAAAATATACTATTTACACTAGGGTTTGTGTTCTTTGTAATTTTGAGTTTGACTTATTTTCACGGTATATTTAATATTCAATTAATAAAATATCATTTTTTTGGAATTATATATTGGTGATATTTTGTGAGGAGAGCCTCATTTTTCAATTTTGACTCCATGATTGACTCTAGAGTGTCAGTGTTTACCTAGGTATGGTGTAAGATTTATTTTTTTGGGTACTTAACTCCAGATTTTAAATGGGGAATTAAATTAAATTAAGTAAATATAACATAATTTTATTTTTTTATCCACTCATATCCATATCCCATTATTTGAGGGGGAAGGTGTTCTCCCTCTTATGATGGCTTGTTTGAGATAAATGGAGTGAGGAGAAGAGGATATCAGTGTATTGGAGCTAGATCAGATGTGGGTTGGGCACCGATGGACTCGTGACGAGGATCCAGGATCAAAGCATATGTTTTTTACACCTATATGTAGGTTGTTTATGAGTGTCACCACACACGCTCTCAAAAATATTTATTTTATTTAACTAAGTGTAGCACAGTGGCTGACCTAGGTCGTTCTATAAAGGATGAAGTGAATTAATCAACTATTAATAGGCTTTATGTAATTAAAAAAATAGTTCAAAACTAATAAAAAGAAATATGGGTGTTTTTTTGTTACTTTTCGAATAATAAACTAAACAACAAACAAGAACATTAAAAAACACAGATTCTTTAAAAACATTTATATGAGAAGACATAGTTGATCTAATCTAACCCATTCACCATTAATTTATCATTATACCATATAATTATAATTCATTAAATTATGATCCCCTAACCTTGTTAAACTCCGAACCCTACAAAAATTAACACAACCACAAATATTTGTGAAAATTGGGCCTAGGTTAACTTCAGGAACTCCAATCGTAGCACCCTTCTTTGATTGTGATCCAAAAGATAACTTATGCTTAATGGAAAATTAGGGAATTATATCCTCCCTATATTTAAGGATTAATTTATTTGGGGATGATACTTGAACCCTAAAATTATATCCCATGTTGATTGGATTTTGCGATTGCGGTTTCACTCACACGATTTACACATGCCCGACAACACGGTCAAGTACAAGTCGATCGAGTAACTTATAAATTATAACTTAATTAATTTATTAAAATATAAGAATTAAATTATGATCATGGATTCAAAATATATAAATTAATTTAGTGGGTATTAGATCAACCACGAAAGAAATCACTCTTCCATGGGTGGAGTTGTCGTCGTGGAGACGTTTTGCATAAGCAATGGGTTGATTGGGGAACAACAAATCATGTATCCACTCCTATATTCCAGCCCAAGAATAAAAATAAAAATATGAAAAAATATGAACACATAAGATTAATTGATGAAAATTCATGTTACATGCATGAAAACAAATAAAAACAAAGTGGACGTGGGAGAGAAGAACCTTTTTTGGAAGAGATGGTTTCACAAATAATAACTTCTTCCAAGAGTTTTGAGGTGTTCCAAAGATCCAAAATTTCTTCCAAACCTTTCCAATGCCTCTATGAGACCTCCCAAAGAGTGAAAACAACCTTTAAATAGAGTTTGGGTGTGTAGGGATGCAAAATATTTTTAATTGTGAAAGGGAAATTCGGACAACGTTTTTATTCATAATTTCACCAAATAGTTGACCTCATAAACATGCGAATTATCTAGACTTATAGATGGATTATTTGTACCCAATCATGTTCCCGAGCTTCCCTCAAAATATGGGCCCAATAAAATCCGGTATGTAAAAGAGACGACACAAATGGTGAAGTTATGTCCAATATGGATATTTCAGTCCATATTTGTCTTTGTGGCCCGTTTAATCCACTCAAATGCACGATCCAGCTCTCACGTCCTGAATAGAATTTGTATCCCATTAAGTCATGAACACAGTTACAAAATATTAAGTCATCATAATTTACAGAAAAATATTGATGCCCAAAATATTACAGCTAATTTTAAAAGGGTAAAACTAGAATTTGTATCAAATTTGTAAATGAATGATCTAATCCCAAATATTCCATAATTGAACATATTTAGCCTAATGTGAGGAAATTATATTATTTATTTTCAATAAAATATTCAATAAAATTTTGTTTTATCAACTCCCCCACACTTACCCTTTTTCACTCCTGGGGAAAACATCATATCATAGAAACATCAATATCAAATCAAATCAAATTTTAAAACACATATCATTGAGATCCAACAATGCCACACCAAGAAACAAAAGATATCATTACCCATAAAAATCCATTATTTCAAGTTCTCCATTTATATCATTTAATATATTTCCACTTCATTTATCCTCCCATGCACAAAATACATACCTCACTTGAATTTTCTCTTATCAAACAAATGTCAATTTTTAGCAATGTCTTTCTCATCCAAACTCATACAAGGGTCACAATAGGCTTGATAAATTCCTACATCTCCACCCGATGTGAGTTAAGTAAATATTTTTATCATGAGGTATTTTTAGGGTTGTTTTTTAGATTTCATTTGGTATGATTTAGATGTGAAAAAATATAATTCTGAATGAGGAGGGTTTTCCTCTTTTTGAAGAAAAATTGCATTATTCTAATTTTCACTTAAATATGGTCTCCACGTCAATCCCCATAACATCAATTAATTTTCATCATCATGAAAAATAAATGAATGTTCCCAACATTAAATATTTCAGTAGAAAAAATTTCAATCTTCTTAAACATAGTTTTTCATGAAAGCTCCAGGCAGGCACAACTTTCTTTCTTCATTAGAAGCTCCAGAAAGGCACAACTTCTTTTATCATGAAATCTCTCGAAAGGCACAAATTTCTATATAATTATTTTCATCAGCATCAAAGACTTCACTTTGGAATTTAATTTTCCACCCAATTTATCACAAAATGTGGTAGCATAACACAAGATAGCTTCCCCCACACTTAAGTTCAACTAGATTATGAAATTTCACTTCAAGAGTTGGTTGGATAGGGAAAATTGGCTTATAATGTAGAAAACCTAACAAGCTGTTCATGGAGTCTAAGGAATAAATGGATTAAATGTTCAATGAATTCCATTTTAAAAATGATTCTTTAAAATAGGGGCTTAATACAAAACAAATGCCTCAATCATTTAAAGATATGTACTCAAACCCTCTTGTTTTGACAGGAATAAATAAAATTCTAGTCAAATCAAGCATGGTTTGGTTCTCTCAATAAATGAGGTAAATGTAAAGAATATGGAAATAATGGTTCATAAGCCTCACAGGGAAGTGATTTCAAATATAAAGACAGTGAGATGTGGCATGGGATTCAAAATTCAGAGTACTTGTCATGAAATTACTACGGATTTAAATTTGAAACAAAGTCATTTTCAGCATTCATTTACGCTCAGTTTCAAGGGATAAATTGTTCCAATTATTGATATGGTTTTAAATATGGTTATGATGATCATTTCAGATCAAAATTTTAAAAAAAAAACAAAAACATTTGAAAAATAAACACACAAAATTTTAAAAACACACAATTTTTGTTGTTGTTTTTTAATCATTGAAAAATAGGAAAACAATTGAAATTACTAAACTAAAAGGTTACCTCCCCCACAATTAAAATATTTCATTTTCCTCAAGGTGAACCCATGAGATTATATATGCACATGAAATGCATTATTTTAAATAAGGAAAGGAATAAAAAAGTTAAAGGGTTAGGAACAGCCTGATAGGCTCTAGTGATGATGGGGTCATGCAGTGTGATGAATTCCATTGTATTAGTAGGAAGTCCCTCAATGTGTCTCTTCAAACGTTTCCCATTGACTATAAAGCTCCATCCTCTGTCCTCTTGTGTTATCTCTACTACACCATAAGATAAAACATTAGTCACAACATAAGTACCTAACCATTTCGAACGCAACTTACCAGTCATCAGCATCAGTAGTGAACTGTAGAGAAGGAATTTCTCTCCAACATGAAACTCCCTTTTTTGGAACATTTTTTCATGAATTTCTTTTGATCTTTCCTTATAGAGACTTGAGTTCTCATATTAAGTCAATCAAATCTCTTCATGCTCTTAAATTTGCATCTTCCTTTGCATTCCATCTTGGGCCAAATCCATGTTGCATTTTTTTATTGCCCAATAAGCCCAATGCTCAACTTCCATGGGGAGATGACATGATTTCCGAAAAACAATATGAAATGGGGACATACATATGGGTGTCTTTTATGTTTTCCTATAAGCCCACAATGATTCATCCAAGCACTTTCTCCAATCCTTCCTATTTGGCTGCACGGTTTTCTCCAAAATTTGATTCAACTCACAATTTGAAACCTCACCCTGGCCATTTGTTTGGGGGTGGTATGTTGTTGATGTTTTATGTGTCACTCCATACTTCCAAATATGGGAAGAAATATTCTTATTGAAGAAATGTGTCCCTTGGTCACTAATGATGGCCTTCGGTACTCCAAACCTGCAAAAATTTGGTGCTTTGACAAAGTCCATAATAACATGAGAATCATCGGTCCTGGTGGGCTTAGTCTCTACCCATTTTCTCACATAATCAAAGACAACCTAAATATACATGAAACCAAATAAACTATGAAAAGGACCCATAAAATCAATGACCCACACATCAAAAATCTCACAAAATAATATGGGTTGTTGAGGCATCTCAGGTCTCCTAAAAATGTTTCTCGTGTATTGGCAATGTGAGAACAACTTATAATACACATGAGAATCATGGAATAAGATAGGACAATATAATCCTGAGTCTAAAACTTTCCTAGCTGTTCTTTAGGGTCCAAAGTGTCCACCACAACCAAGTGTATGATGGAATTGCAAAACAGACTCAAACTCATGATTAGGAACACACCTCCTAATAACTTGATCACTGCACATGCGCTAGAGGTATGGATCATCCCAAACAAAATACCGAGACTCACATTTTAATTTTTGGACTTGATTTTTCTTAAAATTTTCATGGTTTTTGAGGAAACAAGGTAGTTAACTAAACTTGCATACCCAGGATGCGTACTTGAGATGGCATAAAGATGCTCATTGGGGAATGTGTCTCGAAGTGGTACCTGGTCCGAGGTGTTATCCTCTAGTGTGTGAGTAAGAGTACTCATGTGGACTACCACCATGTTTTCCCACCTATTATTGTCTTTTATATCAATGTAAAATTCCTGAAGAAGGAGAATCCATTGGATTAGCCTAGGCTTTGCATCCAGCTTCTTCAAGAGGTGCCTCAGAGTTGCATGGTTAGAAAAACAAACTAATTTAGAGCCCAATAAATATAAGAGGAATTTTTCTGAATGAAATATGAAAGCAAGAAACTCATTTTACATGGTTTTGTAGTTTGATTGGGTTGTATCCAGTGTCCTCGATGTATAGTCAATCACATGTGAATGTCCCTCCACCCTCTAAGATAAGACATCTCCAACTGAGAAGTTGGAGGCATCACACATAAGCTCAAAAGGAATGTCCCATTGTGGAGGTTGTATGATCAGTGGAGTGGCCAAATAGGTCTTCAACTCATCAAATGCTACCCAGCACGAATCATCAAACACAAAATCAGAATCCATTTGATGTAATGGTGGAACAGGAAGAGAAATCTTACTAAAATATTTGATGAAGTGCCGATAAAATACTATATTCCATATGAAAGATCTAACACCACACACACATGAAGGATATGGTAAGGATGAAATAATTTCTATCTTAGATCTATGAATCTCTATCCCATGTTTTGACACTACATTCCCTAAGGCAATTCCATGCTCTACCATGAAATGACACCTTTCAAAGTTCAATACCAGATTCTTCTGAATACAATGATTCAAAACCATTCCCAAACTAGAGATAAAATCATCAAATGAGGATCCATACACTGTAAAATCATCCAAAAATAACTCCATGATGGTCTCAATAAAATCATAAAAAATACTCACCATGCATCTATGGAAGGTACATGGGGTATTGCAAAGTCCAAATGGAATCCTTCGGTAGGAAAACATATCAAATGGATATGTGAATGTTGTCATCTCCCGATCCTCCGGAGCAATAGGAAACTGAAAATAACCAGCAAATCCATCCAAGAAACAATAGTGTGTTTTCCCAGCTAGTCTCTCAATAATTTGATCAATAAATGGGAGGGTAAATGGTCCTTGCAAGTGGATTGATTTAGTTTCCTATAATCAATACACACACACCAACTATTTTTCACCCTCCTTGAAACTAAGTCATTTTTGTCATTTTTGACAACTGTAACACCACTTTTCTTAGGCACAACCTAAATATGTCATAACCACTGAGAATCTGAAATGGAAAGAGTATTCCTGCCATGAGAAATTTTTCAACCTATTATTTAACAACCTCCAAAAGTGTTGGATTGAGTCTACTTTGTGGATACCTAACCAGTTTTGCCCCATCCTCCAAAAGGATCATAAGCATGAAAATGGAGGGGCTAATACCTGATATGTTAGCCAAAGTCCACCCGATTTCCTTAATGCTCTCCCTCAAAAGATTCAAAAGTTTTCCTTCATGATCAAAAGGATGATTATTAGAAATTGTAACAGGTAATCTCTCACCACTCAACAAGTATGAGTATTTTAGATTTGGTGGAAATGGCTTGTTATCCAATGAAGGGGGTGGTGTATGGATGGATACATTGAAGGAACTGACATATGTGCAGAAAGAGCATTAGTATTAGAATAGAAATCATCAAAATCAGATAATAAAGCATCAAATCCATCAGAATACTCAATAGACAAGTCATAATCAGAGTTAAAATGATCAAAATAAGAATATGATTCCATTTCAAAATCAAAGATAAGAGATTCTTGTGCATTATAAAAATGTGTGGAAGTACTCGTAGACATCAAACTAGAACCGATAGTCATAATCTCCCTAAGCATTGGAAAATCATATTCCATGGTATTTTTATTTGGTGGTTCAAAATGGGAGATAACAAAAGCAGAACGATCCTCTGAGGGGTACTTTATGGAATCCACAATATTAAATATCACAACTTCATCTCCAAACTCCATGGAAAGTGTAACCTCATGGGAATTTATGATAGTTTTTTCAGTTTTGAGGAAGGGAATACCTAAAATAATTAGAGCGCGAGAACTTACTTGATCATCCTCCATGTTAAGAACGTAGAAATCTGTTGGAAAGATCATTTCTCTTACCTGAACAAGTACATACTCAAGGAATCCAACTAGATATGTTGTAGCTATTTTTTCCAACTGCACCACAACTCATGTCGGCTTAAACTCACCTACCTGTAAGGAAGAAAATACAGAGTGAGGCATCACATTTATGGAAGCTCCCAAATCACAAACAACATCAGAAATGTGAAACTCCCCTATGGTTCATGGGATACTAAATGTCCTGGGATCCTTGCACTTTGTTGGCATCGCTAGAGTTGGTGTAATGAGTGTTGACACATTCCTTCCAAGATTGATCTTCTCATTTCCCTTGATCCCTCTTCGATGGGTACAAAGTTATTTTAAGAATTTCGCATACCTTGGGATTTTCTTAATGGACTCGATCAGGGGAATGTTTATATCTCCAAGCTTGAATGTGTCCAAAACATAATTTCTCATTGCCTATTCAGTCATGTTCTTGGTTTGAACAACCTTATTTGGAAAAGGAAGGGGTTTAGGCAGAACATCACTAATCTTTTACATACCTTTATCTTTCTCCATGGGTTTCTTATCAGCCAGTTTTGAATGGGGATTCTACGGAGTTTAGGTGAATCCCAGTGGAATGGTAGGTGGAGAAGAATCCATTGTTTGCTTTCCACTTATCAATGTGATGGTATTGAAATTACCCTATGGATTTGGATTAGGTTGGGATGGTATATTTCCATAATTCTTACCGACATGTTCATAGAGGGCGGTGGAAATCTAGCTCATTTGAATCTTCAACTCCCTCAACTCTAAACCTGGACTCTTCAACTCATTTTGTTGATTAAGAACAATTTTTTTCAAAATATCATCATTATTAGAATCTACCTTTGGTGGGGGGATTCTCTTGTAGTTGGATTGTTTATTCTTGGGATTAAAATCTCATTTGGGGTTGTTGGAAACCCTGTTGATAAGGCAGAGCCTGCTGTAAGTTTTGTTGAAAATGGGGCCTTTGTTGTTGTCCAAAGCCATACATCATGTATGATTGGTCCTTCCACCCTTTGTTGTATGTTGAAGAAAAGGAATCAAACTTCTATTGGGGATTTGGCTTTTTCTACTGCTGATATGGTCTCCCTAGAAATACTGCTACACAATCCTCTGACTCTTGTATCTAGGGGAAACAGTTAGTTGGGTGGCTTTTCTCAGTGAATATTCCACATGGCCTTGAAGGAGGGGGATGGGATGTCTTTTGATCCAAACCAATCTGCCTCACCATAGTGGTCAATTCTTCCAACATAGTATCAATCAAATGATTTTCAAGAGGGGATGGACTTACCTGATGTACTCCCCTGACATGTGGTGTACCTTGATCGCCAAATTGTTGGGAGTTTTGTGCCATCTTGTCGATCAACACGCGTGAAGATATTGGTGTCTTGTCTACCAATTCTCCTCCATCCACAACATCCACCATACTCCTCTTCATAGGTGTGAGTACTTCACAGAAATATTGGATGAGGAGTTGGTCACTGATTTGGGGATATAGGCAGATTGCACACAACTTCTTGAATCCCTCCCAATACTCATACATTGAGTCCCCTTGTGCCTTATTGATCCCTGATATCTTTACTAATGGAAGTGGTCCTTGATGCTAGAAAAAATCGTTGCAAGAAAAGATGATTCAAATCGTTCCAACATGTTATATCTTTAGGTTGTAAATAATACATCCAATCCTTTGCAGCTCCATCAAGTGAGAATGGTAATTCCCTAAGTTTTATTTGATCTTCAGAGAAATTTCTTCGTTCTAAGGTTGAGAAAAGAACATTAAATTATTTTAAATATTTATTTGGATCCTCACCACATAATCCATGAATCTTTGGAAGAAGATGAATTATCCCAGATTTCAATTCAAAGTACGAGTCGAGATTCGGGTATGCAATACAATTTGGTTAATAGTTATTATTGGGTATAGCCAATTCTTGAATTGTTCAATTAAGTCATTTACATTATTTCCAGCCATTGGTTCTTGTTTTATGTAGTAATTAGAAGTCTTTCCAAATTCTGTGTTCCCAAAATGGATAAATTTTCCATGTGGTTGAATGTTGAAACTTCCCCTAGACTGAGAATTTCTGATTCGAGCTTGAAGGCTATGTAAAATATCAGGGTCATGATCTAAGAGATCTTTGGGATTAGTTTGTGTCATAAATCATATAAAAATAGAAATAAGTAAAGTGGACCATAATAAAAATGAGAATCTTCAGTTGGAGGTCCAAAAAGAAGGAGAAGAAAAAAAAAGAAAAAAATTCATATTGGGTAAAGAAGAAATAAAGAATAGAAGAAGAGAATAAAATGTAAAAAAAATAAATACCTCTAATTGGTTGAACTAATTACTTGCCTCCCTGGCAATGACACCAATTTGACGAGCGTTGCCACACACGCTCTCAAAAATATTTATTTCATTTAACTAAGTGCAGCAAAGTGGCTGACCTAGGTCATTATCTCTTGGAGGAAGTGAATTAATCATCTATTAATAGGATTTATGTAAGTAATAAAATAGTTTAAAACTAATTAAACGAATGATGGAAGTTTGTTTTTATACTTTTCAAATAATAATCTAAACAACAAACAAGAACAATCAAAAACACAAATTCTTTAAAAACACTTATATGAGAAGACATAGTTGATCTAATCTAACCCCTTCACCATTAATTTATCATTATCCCATATAATTATAATTCCTTAAACTATGATCCCCTAACCATTTTAACCTCCAAATCCTATGGAAATTAACACAACCACAAATATTTGTGAAAATTGGGCCTAGGTAAACTTCAGGACCACCAATCTCAGCACCCTTATTTGATTGTGATCCAAAATAAAAATTATGGTCAATGTTCAATTAGGAAAGTATATACTCCATATATTTGAGAATTAATTGAGTTGGGGATGAGACTTGAACCCTACAATTCTATCCCAAGTTGATTGGATTTTGCGATTGCGGTTTCAGTCACACAGTTTACACAAGCCCGACAATGCAGTCCAGTACAAGTTGATCGAGTAACATAGAAATTAAAACTCAATTAATTGATCACAATTTAAGAATTATAGTATGATCATGTATTCAAAGTAAATAAATTAAGGTATTTGGGATTAGATCAACTAGGAAATTAATCACTCTTGCATGGGCGGAGTTGTCATCGTGGAGATGTTTTGAATAAGCAATGGGTTGATTGGAGAACATCCAATATCATCTACACTCATAGATTCTAGACCAAGAAGAAAAATAATAAGATGAAAATAGATTAACTTAGAAGATTAATTGAATAAAATTAATTTTACATTCATAAAAACAAATAAAAACAATGTGGAGGTGGGAGAGGAGAGCCTTTTTTGGAAGAGATGTTTGCACAAGGCATTACTTATTCCAATAGTTGTGAAGGGTTAAAAAGATCCATTCTTTCAGAAACCCCTTCCCAATGCCTCTACCAGACCTCCCAAAGAGTGAAAACAACCTTAAAATATAGTTGGGGAGGTCTAAGGTTACAAATAATTTCTAACTGTGAAAGGGAAATTCAGACAAAGTTTTTATTCTTAGTTTCACCACATATTTGACCTCATAAATGCGTGAATTAGCTAGCCTTCTTGAAGGATTATTTGTGGCTGATCGTGTTCTTGATCATCCATCAATATTTGGGTCCAATACAAGCACTAATGAAGAATATACTGTCCATATAGTGAAGTGATGTCCAATATGGATAGTTCAGTCCATCTTTGTCTTCGTGGCCCATTTACTCCACTCAAATGCACAATCTAGCTCTCATGTCTTGAATCGAAATTGTATCCCATTAAGTCAGGAACACAGTTACAAAATTTTAAGTCAAAATAATTTATATAAAAATATTTAATCCTCAAAATACTACAGTAAATTTTAAAGGGTAAAACAAGAATTTGCATCAAATTTACAAATTAATGATCTAATCCCAAATATTCCATAATTGAACATATTTAGCATAATGTGAGGAAATTATATCATTTATTATCAATAAAATATTTAATAAAATTTTGTTTTATCAGTTTTTTATTCCATTTTCAACTTGATCCACATATTGAATTTATTTTTAGTTTTATTAATTATATTTTGACTATTGGGTTCCCCTTGGGGTTTAATCTATGCTTTTGGTGTAGAAATATGAGTTCTGGGGAGATCTAAAGGGGTCTTCATTTAAGAAACCTTATTATAGGGTGTGTTGTTCATAAAATTCACACTTTGTGTTCTACGAAATCTGGGAATAAGGTAAGAATGTGGTTACACAGTATTTAGTCCAATAGGGCATGGCATCAATATGGTCTCAAGGTGTATTTGAGTACTCAGTCAGATGCCCCGTGTTGTGGTAAATGGTCATATAGGGTATATAGGTAGGCCTCATGTACAATAAATAGCTCTAGTCCATATGGGGAACATGTAAAGTACCCATTTGTGGGACATAGATATGTGGACCATGTGAGGAACACATTATATTATGAAACTTCATTATATGTACTTATGTAATATATTCCAAGACATTCTGATACACCTTCCAAAAAGTTGGATTTGGGATAACATGTCATGTACTAAGGGTACACACTATATATTATCCCCCTTGTAGAAATTTATGTGGGTTTTCATCCTTGAGCTGTAATCAAACATGAGAAATGTCCATTGTGATTTTTTATTCTCACAGAATTATATGAAATTGCTTTCATGGTGGTCAAAGGTAGATGATGGTATAAGTTTATATGGGAACGAGAAGAGTATGTGACCAGACCCCTTGAGCTTCTGGTTAGTGGAAGTGAATTTGAATTGTTATATCACCATGGGGTGACAAAAATGATATAACACTTTACAATTAGACACCAATATGGTTGTAAAGGTCCTAGGTGGATTCCATGATGGATGAGACAAAGGCTAGATGAGGGCTTGGTTGGGATTTACTAATTTAGAGACCTTATTTGATGGCTCATGTTCCCTACCAAACTTTCATCTTTGGGTCCATTCCTTAGAGTGGCATGGTTTTGGACCTTTTATGGAGGTGTCTCATCTTGGGACATGAGAAATTTCCTTAGGTACTCTTTGGTCCAAAAATATTCCATGAATTTCAAGGTCCTTTTGTTCCTTATGTGAACTCCATTAATGAAAATGTATGGGTCTGATTTAATTCATATGAATACACTAAATTATAGAGATAATTTATGGGTTTTTATGTTGTGACCTACCAAAAAAGGGATGGGTTGGGTGACTTTTGTAGACTCAATTCATGAGGGGGTGAGTTGTATGACTAAATAAGGACCATGTCATGTGAATGATTACCTCATGGAATGGGATGAGGACCTTGAATCCTAAGGCTTGGGTCATGTGTTCGTGTTTAGGTCATGAATCTGTTAACGAACATATGAAATATCTTTTTTTTCGATTGGAGGTTCTAATTAAAATCCTACATACCCTAAAAATAGTGATATATTATCAGGTCAATATATAGTTGTAGAACCATGGACTATTCCACTTGGAAGTAGGTCATATTTAAATGATTCCTTACCATGAATATTTGAGAATGAGCTGGGATATAGTTAAGGGTGTGATGGAATGTGGTGGGGTGATGAATGATTCTATCATGGAACTAAAATATGAAGTTTTGGGTGCCATAGATTTCTATTTAGCACATTTTTCCCTGATGTGTATGGAGTTTTGGTGGACTAGTTATAACATGATTTATAGGGATATTTATTTTGTATGTTTAAATTTATTTATTTTTATATCTACATGCATAGTGTATGGGCTTCATGAGGGTTTGTTGTGGGTATCCTACTATGATACTATCTCACCCAATTCGGGGGAACCTTGGTATAAGGCCCTAGCCTTAAACCTTACTTAATCTTGAGTTATTACAAGATTACACATTGAGGATCTTTTCGGGTTTAGAGTTTTAGAGAATTAAATCATAAAACTTGCATTACATTCCACATATAAACAATGTGGTTACATAAAGATAGTATTCTTCATTCCCATCAATGGAAAAATATTTAAAATAAAACATGGATTCTTTCTTGACACTTCCTTGACACTATCATCATATCATGTACCTTTCCTTGACCTGTGAAAAACATTTTAAAATAAACTTGGGATGAGCATAAAAAGCTCAGTATGGGTTATAAAAACATGGAAAGGAAACATGAGTTCATATATACATAAGAATGAAATCATACTTTACCCATAAAACATAAGCACTTTAACAAACCTCATAAAATCATGAATAAATCATAGAAATCATAATACATAAAGGTAACTTGAGGCATTCATGACATTCTTACGTAGGGAGTAACCCTCCTGGTTACGTTTGGAATACCCATCACAGTATATTCCCTAAATCTCTTCAGAGAAACCTTAACGTTTCACTCCTTCGTGTTACCCAATGCATTGGAGAGCTATATCGGGCTCACCCGCCCTTAGTTTATCACGGAACCACCCGTCTTCATAATAATGCCCAAGAACCATAACATAATCGTATCACATAAAACATGCATAAAGGAAACATAACATTTCCACATTTCAATCACATGATATCAATACAACACAAAAAACATTTTGAAAACCATTTTCAATACCAAAATAAAAGAAAAGTAAAACATGGTATTTATTTTTCTTTTAAAAAGAAGGTATGGCTTGTAGAGGAAGCCGAAACTCAAATAACGGTCACGACGGCGGAGAAGTCGTTGTCGCCGCATACGTACGAAAAAAACATTCCCTTTAGTCGTTTAGTAAACGCTTTGTATAAAAAATATTCCTTTTGAATAAACGTAAAAGTCAAAGGGGTTTATACACTGTATAAAATAAAGTTGTGTATAAAATAAAATATGCCTCAATGAAACGAGATTGAGACGAAGTCCCATACCTCGGGTCCGACTTGACTCGACCGTTCTTTAATCTCCTGAATAATAAACTTGAGTTAATATCTACTTTCTTATGAACCTTTCTCAAGTTCATTATTCCATTTATACCCTGTTATGAACATCATGTAATCATTTAAGTTAATAATGTTCATTTTGTCGGTATTTGGTTCTTAAGTCAAAACTAGACTTCTTACACTTACATGTTGTTAATTTGGTCAAAGGTTCGTTATATCCAGAATGATATTAATGATTTGGATAACATATATTTCATATATATTCATCATATACATGTATTTATAATATTACATCACATTTAGAGGTAAGAAATGAAATGCACCGTTCATGGAGACGGTAAGCCGTACGTACGCATGAACGCTACTTCCATTTCTATTTCGTATTTTTTGGAATGGAATCATAATGATATAAGAGTATATTATAATTCCAGTATAATAACATATATAATATCATTAACTTTATCCTTTACACATCCCACATATGGTATTAATGAATCAAATCACTTTCAGGGGGCGGTAGTCCGCACTTCCTAAAATGAAGATATCGTGTTTACCCATAATGGGAACCATAAAGGTATTCCAAAAATGAAAAGAACAGAAGCTTAAGGAAAACATAAACATATTATATATCATATATAAAAATAGTGACATCATAATGGCTACCTTTGAAGGTGTTAAATGAGTATTGAACGATCATCATTTCGGGAGGCAGAATTTCTCCATCCACGGAAACCGTATATTCTTTAACCATTTGATGTAGTTGTGTGAGAGTGTAGATCAAATAAATCTTATAACAACATCCTTGTATATTTAAGATACTTGTGTTGTTACAAAATAAGTAAATAAAAAGAGTTTAGGGGGTTGGAGAAACAAAATAAAACAAATGAACATGAGAGAATGAATTACCTTTAAAAGTGTAACTCCTTTTGATTTGTGCCTAAAGGCTTCCTTGGAAAGGATTCTGCCCAAATGGAATCCTCTAGGGTGAGGAGAGGTATTGGGAGAGAGTAAATGGGCAGAGGTTGGCCGAGCCAAAGGCTTGAGTAGTGTGTGAAATGAGGTAGAGGTGGGGGGCCTTTTATAAGAGGAGAGGAGGGGCACTTTTGGAAAGTAAAGAAATATTACTTTATTTGAAAATGTGTTTCGGTTTTAAAAGGTCCCACATTGATATAATTAGTGGATAAGGTGATAAGGGTTCGAAATCCACTCATACAATTGGTTTTGGACATGTTTAGTTCATAGATTTTACATTATCTTTCCATTTTATTTAAATCGTCAAATAATGATGTCATCGCTGCATCATTATTATGTCATAAATAATTTAATTTATTTAATGTATAAAAATCATAAAAAAATACTATGATGTAGGAAATATTTTTATCTTTAGAATGACTATTTATAATCAAAAATTGGATCTTTATAACCCCATGTATAAATTGTTTTCGTAAAACATATTATGTTTGTGTCATTTTTACTTTTAAATTAAATAAGAAGTTATTTATGTCATTTCCCAACCAAAATGTCTCCATGGGGTCCCCAAGTTGACCCATGGCTTGTATTGGTCGGCCAAGACACAACCAATAAGTTTGGGACATGTGTCTAGGTCATTTCATATTATTAAAGCATTATTTATACCTTAAACTACCCTAATTACCACTAATCGCGATTAAGAACTTAATAAGTTACTATTCACCAAAAAATTATTATAATCTCATTGAACCAAATTTTACTTCTTAATGACAACCATGTAGGTCGGATTTTTGAAATTCAAAACACAATGATGGCAAAATTTCATTTAAACGGAAAATCTGTCTTTATAAGTACCACTTAGTGGTTTCACTATTCATCAAAAATTGAAGTTTTTCAGAAAATTACAAAAAATTCACCCTAAACTATATTTGATATTACGATTTAAAAAATTAAGTCTATTTTACAAAATTAAAAACATATAAGTCACATTAATTAATTTAATAATTAATTTCCGCTGTCAGAGCAAATAGCGTGTTTTTATGAAACAATAAGTATCAAAAGATTGACACTAGTTTAAGTCCGATTTCAAAGTGAAATTAATTCCAACGACCACTATTGGATTTAATGGTAAAAATATTTTCTAATTTAACTTTAAAACCAATTCAAAAGATAATCTAATCATATAAATAAATTAGATTAAAAAGAGGTTTTGAATTAAAATACAACATTTTACACTATTCATTAAAAAAACGAACTTTATCAGAAAGGTACCAAAAATTTACACAAAGTAAATTTTGATGTCCCGATTCTAAAGAAGAGTTATATTTGGTCCAATAGAATTTATAAGATCGATCAAAACTATATTTAATGACGGTTCTCTGTCAAAAGGTGATAAGTGAACCTTTAGTGAAAACTAGGGCATATACGCCTAAAATTGAATTCTTTCCGTATTTTAATCCTCTATCCTTTATTGGATAATTGTAAAAACATTTAAAAACATATATAATCATATTTTAGTTATTTCTATCCATTCCCGCCAGTACAATGGCTACTCGTTAACTAACATTTAAAATAATATTATTTTATTACTTGTGTGCAACGTAAGTTTTCAAAGAAACTCATCGTTGCGTACCGAGTACGCTATCGAACGTAGAAACCCCTTTTAATTAAAATTAATATTTAATTCATAAATATTAATAAATATTAAAATTATTTATTCTTTAATTACCTGGGATTTTACATCCTTCCCCCCTTTTGGGAATTGCGTCCTCGCAATTTTATTCACTTATCAAAATAAGTGGGGGTATTTATCTCTCATAGCATTTTCAGATTCCCACGTTGCCTCTTGAATAACATGGTTTTTTCACAAAACCTTTACCTGATTAATCACCTTATTCCGTAACACTTGCTCCCTATGGTCAAGAATCTGGATCGGTTGTTCCTCATAAGATAGGTTCTCTTCCAGTTGAACTACCTCTGGAATCAAAACATCAGATGGATCTGGCATATACTTTCTCAACATTGAAACATGAAAAACATTGTGTACCTGAGATAAACTCGGAGGTAAAGCCACCTGGTATGCAACTGATCCAACTCTCTCCAGAATTTCATATGGTCCAATAAGCCTTGGACTCAACTTTCCTTTCTTACCAAATCTCATCACACATTTCCAAGGAGAAACCTTGAGAAAAACATGATCACCTACCTCGAAAGATAGATCCTTCCTCCGGTTATCCGCATAACTCTTCTGCCTGCTCTGAGCTGTTCTCATGTGCTTCTGAATCAGCTGAACTTTTTCTGCCAACTCTTCTACCAATTCTAGTCCCAGCAGCTTCCTTTCACCCACTTCATCCCAAAATGCTGGAGTTCGACACCGCTTCCCATATAATGCCTCAAATGGTGCCATCTGTATACTGGAATGAAAACTGTTATTATAAGAAAACTTAACCAAAGAAAGATGTTGGTCCCAACTTCCCTGATAATCCATCGAACAAGCTCGTAGCATATCCTCTAAGGTCTGAATTGTTCGTTCTGACTGCCCATCTGATTGAAGATGAAAAGCTGTACTAAAATTTAATTCCGTACCCAACGACTTCTGAAGGCCTTTCTAAAAGTTAGATGTGAACTTGGGATCACGATCAGATACAATGGAGAGAGGAACTCCATGTAACCTAACTATCTCTTTAAGATACAAACGGGAAAGTTGATCTAGAGAGAAAGTATCTCGTATAGAAAGGAAATGAGCAGATTTAGTCAAGCGATCAACAATAACCTGGATTGCATTATTACCTCGAGATGTCCTCGGTAATCCCACAACAAAGTCCATGGATATGTTTTCCCATTTCCACTATGGCACTGGTAAAGGCTGAAGTATCCCTTTCGGTAACTACCGCTCTGCTTTAAACTGTTGACATGTCAAACACTTCACAGTAAAATCAGAAATATCTCTTTTCATTCCATCCCACCAGTAATACTCCCGCAGATCTCTGTACATCTTACTACTGCCAGGATGAACTGAAAACGGAGAACTATGAGCTTCACATAACAACTCATTCTTCAACTGTGAATCAGAAGGCACACATAACCTCTTCCCAAACCTCAAAACACAAACACAAACTTATCCAAGAACTCATGGAAAATTTTATTCATAAGGTCCATGAATACAACAGGCGCATTAGTTAACCCAAAAGGCATAACTAAAAATTCATAATGGCCATATCTAGTACGGAACGCAGTCTTCAGAACGTCTGCTTCTTTTACTTTCAACTGATGGTACCCCGACCACAAGTCAATCTTCGAAAAATATTGAGCTCCCTGGAGCTGATAACACTTCATTCGATGGCCCAACATCTGCTGAAGTTGTTGCAAAGGATTTCACCACCCCTTTCTGCTTGTAGTCTGGCTGCATTCCCCCCGTTGAGTTCTTCATTGGACACTCGTTTGCATAATGACCCATTTCATTACACTTAAAACATCTTACCGTTGGCTTTTCATTTCCTTCTTGATCATCTTCCTTACAGTTACGAGCAATATGACCAGACATACCACACCAAAAGCACTTAGCAGACTTGGATAAACATTCTCCAGGATGCATTTTACCACACTTCTCACATGATGGATATTTGGTTTTCTTACCTCCTTGCTTCTTTGATGAATTCTTCCCCTTTGCCTGCCAACTAGACCTCTTATTCTGTTGTTTGTCATAGAACACCTGATCATCGGCAAACTCCATTTCCACCTTCTCAGCACATTGAACAAGATTTTCATAACTTTTAAATTCACGAGAAGCTAATGCCCTTCGATATTTTGGCTTTAATCCTGACTAAAAACGGTTTATTTTACTATCAAGATCTCGTATGAAGTTTGGAGCATACCTTGCCAATCGAGTAAACATTTCTTCATAAGCAGCCACTAAATCATCCTCCTGCCTCAATTCTAGGAACTGTTTTTCCATCCAAAGATGAACCACCTTAGGAAAATATTTCTCTAGAAACATACCTTTGAATTCGTCCTAGTGAAGATCCTCAATCTCATCACTATCCCTTATATTTTTCACCATCGACCACCACTGATCAGCTTCACCTTCAAAACGGTAAACAGCAAGACTAACCTTTTGATGTTCTGAACACCCCATGACATCAAAAATCTTCTCCAGTTCTTTAATGCACCCTTCAGCTTGCACAGGGTCAGATGATCCTCTGAATGATGGGGGATGTTGCCTCATGAAATGTTTCACCACTGACATGTTCCTCTGCGGTTGATCTGGATGATCTCGTGCATGGATACCACCACCATTTATAGCCTGAGTCAACTGTGTCATCACTGCAACAAACTATTCAGTTCCGATTCCGACCATCTCAGGTTGCTGATTTGGAAGGTTATCTTCCTCCTGATGTCGTCCCAACATAGCTGCTTTGTTTCCTCTACGGAAAACCATTCTGAACACAGAAATATCTTAGGCGAAGCAACATGGTAATCCGTAAATGCTATATCATTTCAATCATATTATAATTTAACACTTTTCTAACTCCTAAAGTTGTCTAAACCGACCTTTGATACCAACTATAAGGCCCCAACCTTAAACCTTACTTAATCTTGAGTTCTTACAAGATTACACATTGAGGATCTTTTCGGGTTTAGAGTTTTAGAGAATTAGATCATAAAACTTGCATTACATTCCACATATAAACAATGTGGTTACATAATGATAGTATTCTTCATTCCCATCAATGGAAAAATATTTAAAATAAAACATGGTTTCTTTCTTGACACTTCCTGGACACTATCATCATATCATGTACCTTTCCCTTGACCTGTGAAAAACATTTTAAAAAAAACTTGGGATGAGCATAAAAAGGTCAGTATGGGTTATAAAAACATGGAAAGGAAACATGAGTTCATATATACATAAGAATGAAATCATACTTTACCCATAAAACATAGGCACTTTAACATACCTCATAAAATCATGAATAAATCATAGAAATCATAAGACATAAAGGTAACTTGAGGCATTCATAACATTCTTACGTAGGGAGTAACCCTCCTGGTTACGTTTGGAATACCCATCACAGTATATTCCCTAAATCTCTTCGGAGAAACCTTAACGTTTCACTCCTTCGCGTTATCCAACGCATTGGAGAGCTATATCGGGCTCACCCGCCCTTAGTTTATCACGGAACCACCCGTCTTCATAATAATTCCCAAGAACCATAACATAATCGTATCACATAAAACATGCATAAAGGAAACATAACATTTCCACATTTCAATCACAAGATATCAAAACAACATAAAAAACATTGTGAAAACCATTTTCAATACCAAAATAAAAGAAAAGTAAAACATGGTATTTATTTTTCTTTTAAAAAGAAGGTATGGCTTGTAGAGGAAGCCAAAACTCAAATAACGGTCACGACGGCGGAGAAGTCGTTGTCGCCGCATACGTACGACAAAAACATTCCCTTTTGTCGTTTAGTAAACGCTTTGTATAAAAAATATTCTTTTTGAATAAACGTAAAAGTCAAAGGGGTTTATACACTGTATAAAAGAAAGTTGTGTATAAAATAAAATATGCCTCAATGAAAGGAGATTGAGACGAAGTCCCATACCTCGGGTCCGACTTGACTCGGCCGTTCTTTAATCTCCTGAATAATAAACTTGAGTTAATATCTACTTGCTTATGAACCTTTATCAAGTTCATTATTCCATTTATACCATGTTATGAACATCATGTAATCATTTAAGTTAATAATTTCCATTTTGTCGGTATTTGGTTCTTAAGTCAAAAATAGACTTCTTACACTTACATGTTGTTAATTTGGTCAAAGGTTCGTTATATCCAGAATGATATTAATGATCTGGATAACATATATTTCATATATATTCATCATATACATGTATTTATAATATTACATCACATTTAGAGGTAAGAAATAAAATGCACCGTTAATGGAGACGGTAAGCCGTACGTACGCATGAATGCTACTTCCACTTCTATTTCGCATTTTCTGGAATATAATCATAATGATATAAGAGTATATTATAATTCCAGTATAATAACATATATAATATCATTAACTTTATCATTTACACATCCCACATATGGTATTAACGAATCAAATCACTTTCAGGGGGCGGTAGTCCGCACTTCCTAAAATGAAGATGTCGTGTTTACCCATAATGGGAACCATAAAGGTATGCCCAAAATGAAAAGAACAGAAGCTTAAGGAAAACATAAACATATCATATATCATATATAAAAATAGTGACATCATAATGGCCACCTTTGAAGGTGTTAAATGAGTATTGAACAATCATCATTTCGGGAGGCAGAATTTCGCCATCCACGGAAACTGTATGTTCTTTAACCATTTGATGTAGTTGTGTGAGAGTGTAGATCAAATAAATCTTATAACAACATCCTAGTATATTGAAGATACTGGTGTTTTTACAAAATAAGTAAATAAAAATAGTTTAGGGGGTTGGAGAAACAAAATAAAACAAATGAACATGAGAGAATGAATTACCTTTAAAAGTGTAACTCCTTTTGATTTTAGCCTAAAGGCTTCCTTTGAAAGGATTCTGCCCAACGGGAATCCTCTAGGGTGAGTAGAGGGATGTGGAGAGAGTAAATGGGCAGAGGTTGGCCGAGCCAAAGTCTTGAGTAGTGTGTGAAATGAGGTAGAGGTGGGGGGCCTTTTATAAGAGGAGAGGAGGGGCACTTTTGGAAAGTAAAGAAATATTACTTTATTTGAAAATGTGTTTCGGTTTTAAAAGGTCCCACATTGATATAATTCCTGGATAAGGTGATAAGGGTTCGAACACCACTCATCCAATTGGTTTTGGACATGTGTAGTTCATAGATTTTACATTATCTTTCCATTTTATTTAAATCGTCAAATAATGATGTCATCGCTGCATCATTATTATGTCATAAATAATTTAATTTATATAATGTCTAAAAATCATAAACAAAATACTATGATGTAGGAAATCGTTTTAGCTTTCCAATGAATATTTATAATCAAAAATCTGATCTTTATAACCCCATGTAAAAATTGTTTTCGTAAAACATATTATGTTTGTGTCATTTTTACTTTTACATTAAATAAAAAGTTATTTATGTCATTTCCCAACCAAAATGTCTCCATGGGGTCCCCAAGTTGACCCATGGCTTGTCTGGGTCGGCCATGACACAACCAATAAGGTTGGGACATGTGTCTAGGTCATTTCATATTATTAAAGCATTATTTATACCTTAAACTACCCTAATTACCACTAATCGCGATTAAGAACTTAATAAGTTACTATTCACCAAAAAATTATTATAATCTCATTGAACCACATTTTACTTCTTAATGACAACCATGTATGTCGGATTTTTGAAATTCAAAACACAATGATGGCAAAATTTCATTTAAACGGAAAATCAGTCTTTATAAGTACCACTTAGTGGTTTCACTATTCATCAAAAATTGAAGTTTTTCAGAAAATTACCAAAAATTCACCCTAAACTATATTTGATATTACGAATTCAAAAATGAAGTCTATTTTACAAAATTCAAAACATATAAGTCACATTAATTAATTTAATAATTAATACCCGCTGTCATAGCAAATAGCGTGTTTTTATGAAACAATAAGTATCAAAAGATTGACACTAGTTTAAGTCCGATTTCAAAGTGAAATTAATTCCAACGACCACTATTGGATTTAATGGTAAAAATATTTTATAATTTAACTTTAAAACCAATTCAAAAGATAATCTAATAATATAAATAAATTAGATTAAAAAGAGGTTTTGAATTAAAATACAACATTTTACACTATTCATTAAAAAAATGAACTTTATCAGAAAGGTACCAAAAATTTACACAAAGTAAATTTTAATGTCCCGATTCTAAAGAAGAGTTATATTTGGTCCAATAGAATTTATAAGATGGATCAAAACTATATTTAATGACGGTTCACCGTCAAAAGGTGATAAGTGAACCTTTAGTGAAAACTAGGGCATATACACATAAAATTGAATTCTTTCCGTATTTTAATCCTCTATCCTTTATTGGATAAATGTAAAAACATTTAAAAACATATTTAATCATATTTTAGTTATTTCTATCCATTCCCGCCAGTACAACGGCTACTCGTTAACTAACATTTAAAATAATATTATTTTATTACTTGTGTGCAACGTAAGTTTTCAAAGAAACTCATCGTTGCATACCGAGTACACTATCGAACGTAGAAACCCCTTTTAATTAAAATTAATATTAAATTCGTAAATATTTATAAATATTAAAATTATTTATTCTTTAATTACCTGGGATGTTACACTTGGGGCCTTTGAAGACTTTATATCAATTTTAGAGTTTTGTATGTAGGACCTGTAATGGATAGGGAATATGCCTAGAGTCACATGATCAAGTTGGGGAAGCTCATCAAGGTATTGGATAAATGTATTTGGTTGAGTCTCATAGTTATAAATAGTTAAAAGTTTGTTTTTTATTGAATATGAGTGTATTTTGTATTTTAGATTTCCCTAGTGGTATATTAGTCCATGTCTAATGTATTCTTCTATATAAGTCAATTTTTATGTCACTATTATTCATTGATTCAATTTTTTATAATATTTTTGTTGTTTAGTTGTTTTTTATGTTTTTGTATGACTCTAATTCAATAATATAGTCTCTACATTATATGGAATATGACTTCACTACTATTCGACATCCTTTAGAATATAGGGAGGCACACATGAGGTCATGTAGACCCTCAACTTGGGAAAATGTTGAGTAGCCTCTAGACGAAGGCATGAAAATTGGTATGAGAGTGTTCCTGGTGTCATATGGTAGTTCCAGGGAATTTTTTATGGGACTAATTCCATGATGATGTATTACAACATACATGTGTGACATGACTCAAGAAGTGATCAAGATATTTTGATTTATTATTTTAGGAGATGGTGAATTGGTGTTCAATTCATGTTTATACTTGTAATGGACCACAAACTGATGATTCATGAACACCGTTCCTATGGGAATTCCTAGTTACCAGTGGTGTGGGATTGTGGTTTTTTCTTTGATTTATCCTAGTTGAGACATTTTTAGAATATCTAGATACAAAAAATCTGATTTTCTGGTTTCGCTCTTTTATCGTGGTAGTAAGAGGCTTCACATTCATCAGTGTATGCATTTAGGATTCACATTAAATTCATTTTCTTGTGTGGAAGTAGTCTTTATTGATAAGGATTTTAGTTATTTAATGCGTGAGTAATAAATGTTATGGTGGTTTCTCATATAACATCTTAGTGACATTATACTCAGTCAGACGGAAGGTCATGTGGTTCTATAATGAGGTGTTCCTTGGTGATGGAAACATGGTCCCATCAAAAAGGGAATTGTGCGGGAAACATTGTGGGTTAGTGTTGGAACTTGATGCTTGTATTATGACTAGATTACCATATTTTATTCAATTGAGGTGATTTTTGGATGGTTAATGGTTTCTCTGTGGGAATAAACCACCCTGAGAGGGTTAAAGAACATCATGTGGATGCCTCATACATATACAATGTGATGTGATTAGAGAGGATTTGTTAATGTTGTCGAGTTTTGGAGTGAAGATCCAGTAGAATCTCAGACCATTGGTTCTTGATACTATTTGTGGTTGGTGGGTAGTCATGGATCCTAGATGGATAGATCATGGATGGTTGAAAATGGGCATATGATTATGGGTTGGTATTATTCTTGTGTGGAGGTCATTCATGGGTGGTAAATATTCAATATGTTACATGAATAAATTTGAAACAGAGATTCTATGATACTCAGGTTGGGTGACTATAAATATGTGGAGAGTGGTCTACGGTTTGGGAATCTGAGCCTGAGTGTTATGAGATGTGAGTAATGTGATGAGTCTGATAATGTTTTCGGTTTGTGCGGGTACTAACACTTATTATATTTGAGTGAGACCATGTAATATTTTGTGAAACAAATTGTCAAAGGTTTATTCAATGGAACAATCTAAATCAAGATGCGGGGAATGATTTTTTTATGCTTTTTAAGGATTCAATATATGATAGTAGGTGTGTACGAGTGATGCATATTGCAAGCTTTTTGATGGATTATCAGATCAGCCTATTTCTGAACCATTGAGAATTTCTAGATGTTTTTTAGTAACTATAGTTGTGTACTTATGATTTTGTGGTTTTTGGATTCAGTTGTGGGTCACTCATCAATGAGGTTACTAATGTGTTTATTGAAACTCTAACAATCATCATGACCTAAGGTAAAGAGTTCGCCCGAAAACTTCCGCTACACCTCAGAATACTCAACAGTAATTGTGGGTATATATTAACTAATTATATGGAATAAATTTCTAAATTAACGTTTCCTTCATGTATTTTAGTTATCAAATGTTAAAATATTCTATACTTTCTCATTTTAAATGATATTTAATATTATATAGATTTTATTTAATTATGTAAGAATTTATGATAAAATAAATTTTTTATACTCTATTTATTTTATTCCATCATATTATGATCTATAGAAAATAATGTACTAAATGGATCTATAATTATAGTGGTTTAACAACCTTTCACTAAAAAATAAAATTTATTTAGGATTATTATTAAAATAACCATAAATAAATATATTTAAATGTCAAAAAAACTCCCCCACCTCCCTCGCCAAGACATGCCCTCCCTCACTTGAGCCCCATAATATTACGGCCCCATGAGCCCCACCTTCCTACCATCTATCCCCAATAACTATTATCATGTCTTCCCTCCATGAACCCCATCATCATTCCCCAAGCCCGAGTGGTGTCTTCCCTCCAAATCATCATCCTCATGCTTCCTCACCTCCTCCATGTTGGTTACGAGGTTCTTCAAATTTTCATATAATGAAAAGATGAGGCATAACAAAAAGTAGATCCATAGAATGAATTAATTATTCAATATTATTTTTATATTTCTATTTTATGTAATATGTAATATATTCCTTCCAAATTATATGTCTTTTACTATTTATCATATCCATTTGATTTCATCTAGTATGTTTATGGTAGATGGGTAACATGGGTGGTACCAAGTTAATTATTTTATTTATTACGTTGATTTATTCAACCATTTAAAGGATGATTCAAATAAAAATTACTCTCTGAATTTATTATAGTTTTCATGTTTCAATTTTTAGTTTAATCATGTTCCCTGGAACCATAATTGTTGTTATCTAAATAATTAGGTAATAATAATCCACTTTCTTCTTATACACTACAAAATATAGTTGGTTATCACTATAGGTATTAGAGGATTTATGATAAACAATTTATTTTTTATTTATAAAAAAACTCTTAAATTACCTTTATCATATTTAAAAATATGTTTGTTTATTTAATTGAATTGAACTTGTTTTTTTCAAGCATCCCTTGAATAATCCTCTAATTTTCTATAGATTTGTTTTTTCCTTAATATTTTTATATAAAATGTAATCTCCAACTGATTTATTTATTCACTATAATAGGTGACTCTATTTTAGTGTGTTGGAATTCTTATGAAATAAATTAGTGCATATATGAAATAAAAATGTGTTCGAACAACCTCCACTAAATATATCAATAACTCCTTCATAGACTATTATAGATTTGATAGATCATTTTAAGCATAAGAATAGTATATAGTTTTATTTTATTCTTAAATTAATATATAAATATATATTTTTTATGAAATTTTAATGAATATGGTGATATATAGATAATGGTTGGATAATATTACAAAGGGACAGACCTCTGTATTCTAAGGCTATATAAGAGTTTTTTGGAATTTTTAAATTCCAATCGATCTTTGGAAGGGGTAATAAAATGTTTATGGACTAAATGTAAATTTAGAACATGGTTGAGGATAAATCATGTTTATTAAAAATTGATATTAAATAAATTCCATGATTGATACGTATGTTTGATTTGGGATAGAGAATTGAGTGTTATAGAATGTTTGAACTCTAATGTTAATCTGAAAAATGAACATTCTACTTCCTTGATAGTAAACAATGAAATTCAAAACCTGATACATGATGGTTTTAGAATTTACCACAACATCATCAATATAAAAATATAACATTACAACTAATTGTGGATTCTAATTATATTGACTTGAATTATTATTTTTTCAGAGAATCAGGAAAACCAAATCAAGATTATAACATATCAATGGATATTTAACATGATGTTATTGATAATAATTCAAGATAAATTTTTTTTGATAAAGATATAATTTCATGTATAAGATGGTAATGGAAATAAAGAGTTCATTTTTGAGTTATCAAGTACTAAAAATATTCATTTTCTTCTAAATATTTACAATATCAAGTTCCTTTAATGAATTAAAAATATTGAAATGTTCATGGTATTAGAATTGTTGTGTGATGTATTTCATGATTCTAAGATACCTAAGTCATTTTTTGACAATAATATAAATGATAAAATATTTTTCAGAAATATAAAATATATATTCTTGTCTCAATGATTGTATGTGATATTGAATACAAGATTCAAGTTACAAATGCATAATATGTTCTACTTCCAGATGGAATTCAATAAGTAATGTTGAGATTATGAATCATTATACAATCTTGAAGTAGTATAAAAAGTTTTTAGGTTACTTTGCCTTCAAATATAGATTAAAAATATTATTTATGTTATTTAAAACAATAGATCACGTGATGATTCATGCAATGGAAAATAATAATGGGGGTTGATGATACATCCAATAGATTCAAAAACATGGATAAAATTTGATTCAATACACCAATATTTCTTTACTAATACATGTAATGTGTGATTGGGATTGGTTACTAATGGATTTAACAAATTTAGACCATTTACTTCTAGTTATAACATATTGATACTTATTTTTATCCATTACAGTCTCCCTTTTTTGACGTATATGCAACAAAAAACCATTTTCATTTCAATGATTATTCTAAGAATAAACATTATAAAAAATTACATTGATGTATACATTCAACCAAAAATTTAAGAATTTCATGGGTTATTTAACAACAAGGTTAAATGATATGATTCAGAAACAATAATGTTTTTAAAATGATTGTTTCTCTATAGTAGTCAATTAGTGACCTCATTATTCTTTGGAACTTGTACGGTTGGAAAAATTACACTAGTTTTGATATTCATGTTTGGACTTTATATTTTGATAATGAATGTTTAACTTATACTAAAAAATGATTCTTTTTATATAATTTTTTATTTCTAGAGTCATCTCCAGTATCTCAGTCGAATATGTCAAGATTCAATGCATTCATTGATTGTTGACCACAACAAAAGTTACTCATATATTAAAAAATAATAACACAACTAGTAAATGATAAAGAATAATTCTAGAAGATGTATCATTTTAGTGATAGTGGGAAAAGAGTTTGAAGTAAAACATCCATTGAATTTAGAAAATAGTAATGGAAAATAGTTTTTATTTTCAAAACATCCATATTAAAAAATTAATTTTCAATGTAAAAATATTGATCTCATTCATATTCTGAAAACTTATTATGAAAAAATTATTATTTCATTACATAATGTCTTTGAGAAATCAAAGTATCATCTTAATGAATGAAATTATTTTAAATAAATGAAATAAATTTTAAATTATAGACATATGATAATGTAAAGTACATTGAAGTATATTTTCAGATGAAATATAAGAACAAATTTATAGTCCATTGAATATTAAAATATGTGAAAGTACATTATCGATATTTAAGTAATATTCTAGTATTGGATGACATAAATCATTATAGTTTACATGGATTAAAAATATAAGATTCATATATATTTATAGAGCATTTATTACAATTCTCAAAACACAAATTGTTATCTAAAAAGGCAAATGTGGTTTTAATAATGTTTTTCACAATAATCAAAAAAATTTCTCATAAAACATTATTATTCATTATCACTGATATGATCTAGAAAATATTGATACTAAAACTATATTATATGGATAAGATATTTCCTCGATCATTTTTTACTATCATGGTGCATTTTATTATAAAATCTTTCAAGGAAACTGTGTTATAAGGTCTTTTACATTACTAAAGGATATATCCAAATAAAAGATACTATCTTTAAATTATTTTATTATATTGAAAACCATTCATTAAAATTCAATATATACATATTTAATTATGTTTCATATATTCTTTCCATAGATACCATTATCATTAAAAATCATATATTGAAAATATATCCCAACTAGAAAGCTCAATTTACAAATGGTGCCACATGTAGGAGGGCCTAATTTTTTTTGTTAATTAGATAAAATTGAAAAAAAATTCAATCATGTTGGTCATGTTGATGATATGTCAAATCTATCTCAACATGTTAAGATATCAACAATTTTTCCTCATATTGGATGACATATTTGGAGGGGAAAAATATTACACTATGGGAATTATTATTGTAATATTGATATGTGTTAATTCATAGTGAAATTATAGATTAATTCATTGAATTGCAGATGAAAAATTTTAAGAGAGTTCATATATTTCAATTAGAGAGTGAGAGATATATAACAAAATCTGTTAATAATGAACCAATATAATGATTTTCACATCATATAAGTTCATAAATACAGAAACATATCTATAATAGGATGACATATATTTCAGAAAAGGTATTAATTTATGTTAATTTTTATCAATCATGATTATTGAAATTTTAGATAAATTACCACATTATTTGATGTTTTTATCTTCGGTAATTCTAATCTGGATTTGGAAATATGGAAGTTACAATGTGAATGAATTCAAATTTCATATTATTGGTCCCTAAAAAGGTATAAAAAATGATATAGTTTTAAATTTGCCACTTATGATGCAAGATATTATGGAAAATTGACATATATTATCAAATAAAACTACTATGAACATTATTCAATTGTTTTATTAAAATAGAAGGGGATCAAAATTTTAATGTGTATTAAAAGATATTTTTTAAAATTAAATTTTATAGATTTCTGTCACTTGATTGTTATTTTTTATTTGAAAAGCATGATCTATATATCTCATAATAATAAGTCAAAAATGGTATATTATTTGTAAGGTATAGTTGAAGAAGGGTGGAGTTTACTTGTGCACATAAAATAGAAAGACTTATATTTTATGCGTGAAGAAGTTGAAGAATAATCATATGTAATTTAGTCTCGTCAATATAAATATATATATTTATTTATCCATGTTGACATTTAGTAAATTAATCTTGAATGGGAGGATGAAGTAGGAGAAGAAATGATGGAACTTAATAACTATATTTCCACTGGATCAGAAAATGATTGTATTTGTAGTTATCCATTAAATTATTAATTAACCATGATTTATATTTTTATTGTTATTATGCATACATTATTGTATTTAAATTTATTTTAATGCTACATGTGTGTAATATTTGAAAGATAATTGTTATAATTATTTATAAATATATATTCTAAATTAAGTTTTTTTGTTTTAATGATACAAATACTATGGAAAAACTAATTTAGTGATAACTATGAATTGATGATTTATGGTCCACCCCCATTTATACACCATTTAATTTATTACTGGATTCCCTACATATTAATGATAGAAATCCCACATGATCACTCTTAATGTAATCAAGAAACTTTCTTATAAATACATCTTCCATGTTTGAGCATGATGGTGGGTCATCATGTTTTTAAGAAGATGTACATGCCTTGTGGGAGCTAGTAGCCACTCTAGTTACATGATGAGGATATAGTAGGGTCATGACTATAAGTGTAATTCACATTATACAAAACAATTTCTATATTTTTATATACTAACTACATATTATTTCCAAATAGATAGTGAAAAAATTGTAAAATAGAAAAAAAAATATTAGTTCAGAATAAAGAATATTAATGGAAAGATATTGTGGTACCATTTGATAGTATTGGAGTTTCAATACGGGGTGTTTTAGATATAGTTTGTAATATTTTGGGTCAATAGGCATTTGAGCCACTAACCCATGCCATTATATATTGAAATGTGATATCCTAGAATGTTGGAGAGAGATAGTAGGTATATTTCAAAATTATATAATCATTTAGAATACTAATTTTTATTACAATATCATACCATATATATCAGTCATTTTTTTGATTATCAAATAAAATATAATGTAGTGGCTGGAAGAAGGGAGGTGAGATGGAATCAATCATCGATCAATAGTTTCTTGAGTATGATCAAAATTCCACAAAAATTAGGTGACACCCCTAGCACCAAAGGATAGAAATAAATACCTAGGGTGGATAGACCTATGTGATATTATAAACATTGATATAATTTGATACATGATATAAAGATAAATGATAAAAATAATAATATTAGACCCTGATTAGTTTAGTATCAAAAGAAAATAAAAGTAAGAATATTATCATAAATCTAAGACACATAGACTTAATGTACCAAAGTGGTATACTCATCTCAATCACACAACTATCACCATACTCCCACTCCAAATAACAAAGCTTGTAGCATTAAGATGCTCTGATAAATAAGAAAGAAACTTTACCATTACATGTATCAGGATAAAAAACATCTATTTATGCATATGGGTGAATATGAATGGGTGAGTATTTTTACTCAGTAAGAAAAACCCATGAGACATCCCAAACATGACACTAAAACAACAACATGTTATCTCACATATTTTGTAAAATGGACAGAATGTTTAGAAGAATATTTTATAGAATATATATATATATAGAAGTGAAATAATCCACACTAAATCACACTATAATATTAAAAAAATACACCCATACAATGAAAAAAAATAATGCATATTATATCCTATCAATCCCTCTAAAATGTCTAACTCACAAGTGGAAACCCATCTATCCAGTCAAAATTCATCACATGGATATATAATATATTTTTACCCAAAATTGGAACTTTGACCATGTGTATCCCATGAGGAACAACCCATATTTATCTTAATTCATTAAAACCATTTCCATATCATGGTATCATACATAAAAACCATTTTAATCCATATAAATCATTAAATCAATTATATTATGGGTAACACCCACAACCCATGATTTAATAATACTCTAGTTAGAGTGTTTAAAATATAGAATGAATAAGTTTTTTTTACCAAATTATAGTACCAATTTCTTTATAAAATATAAAACCTTCAAAATCTAGGAGAATCAAGACTGAGCAAGAATCCACATTCCATGAAGGATTTTGATGTGAAGAATCTTTCATTGATTCCCAAATCTAGAAATCCCTATGAATACCTTCAACCAATCCAAAATAATTACTATAAAAACACACTCTATACCATAGATCCAGGACTAATAGAACCATTATAGGTTCTATCTTAAAAATATTTTTTTAAAAAAATAAAGAAAAGGACAAAAAAATATTACCATTATTTCCCTAGATCCAACTCTTGAATATTTAATGAATTTTGTCTCCAGAAGGCAGAGGATCACCAAAATGGACTAGATGAAGCCAATACTTTGAGGGGAGTGACAAAATAAAAATAATAATTGATAGGAATTGAAATTAATATGTTTTCTCAAAAACAAATTATGAATGACTTCAAATCATAATTGGGATAGGAGAAAGTGAATCATTATTCATGTCATGAGAAGTATTTTCACATATTAAATTCCCACCCACTGAAATTTATGATGACATATCCTTACAATATTCAAAACCCATTCATGTATTAAACCAATTTTATATAACAAATAGACACACATCAGATCACCATAATATAGATACAGAAACCATTGAAGATAGGAATATTATTTCATACCTTGAACTGCCTTATGTAACTATATTTCAACTCCAATTCAACTTTCTCCACTTTGAATTCCTATAAAACCATAAATAATTCCTACAATGAAACCCAATTAGATCATAACATTGAATTACAAAAAACATAGTAGAATAATTCAAAATGGGGTTGATACAAGGTAGTAATGATGATGATAAATTATAAACTATTTTTTTTGTGGATATGTCTGTGATTTTGTATAACTAAAATGAATACTTGTAAAATATTAAGGTTTTTGGATGCATTTAATTTTAAATAGTTGATTTATTCTCAATTTGTTTTAAGTAAACCAATGGTTGTGTTTTAATTATGATATGATTCCATTCAAATATTTTTTCTCATAAAAAATTTTCCTTAGTTGGTTTTTTGGACATAATTTTGGTTTAAAATTTCCTTTTGATAAAAAATATTACATTTATTTTATTTTCTAAATAACCAAATGTTTTAAATAAATTTTAGTTTGGAAATTTCTAATATATATATATATTTTAAATGTTTTTGTTATTTTAATAATAATATTTGTTTTCTATTATATTGAATCTAAATATTAGATCCTTGAAAAATAAGGGCGTGAATAACGATGGACATACACTTCTTATTTCTATGATTGTTGTGTTTTAAATTTTATGTTTTCTAAAATATTTATTATCATGGTTATTTTATAATGATGTTTAAAATTTTTTGTAACATGAATGAATGAGTAATTTTTGACATTCTTTTTTTATTGAATTCATAGAAGTGATTTAATTAGTGTGTATCTATGATATTTTTTCAAACTAGTACATTGTATTGTATAAACTGATTATTTAAATTAGTATTTTAAAATGTTGTTGATCTTTGTTTTTAAAAATTTATAATAAATTTTTATCTATTCTGTTATTATGTATACAAACATGTTGATGTTTTCATGGTTTTAGATGATTTGTGTATTATATATCCATTTCAATCTTGAAAATATATGATTGGAGAATATTCATACTATGTTAATGTTTAAACTAGTTTTTTAGCATTAAAAATTCACTTATTATTACAATATTTCTTTAAAATTATGTTTCATAGTGAATTTAATTTACTAAAACATCAATATGATGTATGATGTAATGTTTTGGTAGGTTGTACTATGAAAAATTATTGAACAGACCTATTTGTGTATGTAAATCTACTCGTGTGGGTATATTGATACATTGGTGTATATGGAGGATACATTAATTTTTTTTCACTATATATACCCACGATGGTTTTAACTATAACAATAACTATTTGTAATTTTCCAATGGTTATAACTTCTACAACATGATAGAAATATATAATGATAGTTTAAATAACATATAATTAATTATCATTATATTTTGGTTTTTTAAACTTCCATGTGATGGCCATGGAAATTGAAAACTAATATATCCATGAGATATGTGAAAATATAAATAAAACATTGTTTTAAAACACTTACATAATACCAACACACAATTGGAAAACCCATTTTTAAATATAGGTCAATTCCTTAATTCACAACGTTTTAAAATAACTATAATGAAAACATTTAGAAACTGTTTAAACTACCGTGAGATATTTTTTTCTTCTATTGTGATTCTTAATAATCCATTTACTTTATATGGTAACATTTGAAAATCCAACAAACATACATCTAATAAATAACTAATTAACCAGTCACTAGAAAGAATATATTTAATATGTGGCATGATCATATTCATTATCTACTTGTTAGTTTGTTGAGTGAACGATAAACCAACCCTTGACGCTATGAAAATAACTCATTGAGATTATATTGGGTTGAGTTAGATCATTCCTAATTTTCACTTTTTATATCATTGGTAGGTTTCTCATCATCTTGGTCTGGAACCTACTCCTCTAATTTGGGAGTTCCTTCTATTATATATGTATACTCACCCGAAATTAAGGGGATCCAATTGTTGGGTGTTACATAAATTAAATTGTTGACAAAAAACCCCTATAAAATTTAGGGTATGGGATGATATACATATCATAGGATTTAAATAACAATAAAATTAATTAAAAATCTAGATAATAATAATTAAATTAAATAGAAAACAATCACATAAATTATATTGTCCCAAAAATTTCATAAATATATATTAAATATTTCTAAATTAATATTCACTGTATAACATTATGAATCACACCAGAATCATAAAAATTTAGTGCCTTTGGAAACATGGATATATAATGAATATGTTCATTATAGATATAAACCATATCCCACATAGACCTTCATAACTAGAAACCTTCTTATCCATATCATACGTAAAATATTTCATCATACCATAACTAAGGGAAACATAAGAAACTGTGACCTCAAATTCATAACAAGGGAAACCAAGAATGATATCAATTATAATTTAAACATAATATATGAAAATGGGTATATAAACATTATAATAACATTTGAAAACCATAAGTACCTTATCATAGATCATAATCAAGATTCCTATCATAATTAATTGTAGTTTGTTAGACATTAACCATAATGGAATAAAATAACATGATCCATGAGAGCATAACATAGGAATAAGATGTTAGTTTGTGGCATACACATAAACATATAAAGAAATTTCTTTTTTCAGGTAACTCTATCATGTCTATTTTATTGTATGAGGTTCACTCCCCATTTCAATTTTTCCATAGTCATTATTTATTCCCAAGACTATCATAGTGGATGCAGTCACCTACTGAACTGGGTTCACTCTTTATTCTAATACTTGTTATGCCATGAGATATTCTAATTAACCTAAATAATTGGAGGGATAAATAATGTCAAACCCACCCATCACATAATGAAAATCCAACTTACATGTTACAAAATACCATAAAACATTAATCAGGGTATAACCTATGTAGAGGAAATGGGTTTCACAAACATTTCATCATTTCACCAAATCATAACCCATTAAAAAGAAATTGGTTTTATATTGGATGATGATAACATAATTATCACGTGGGAAAGAAAAGGGTTTTCTAGAATCATTATTAAATCAAAATCATCATAAGACATCAAAATAACGAAAGCATATGTTTTTTTGGATTAGGTCCCTAGTAAATCATATGTAACATAAAATGATGCTATCATACATGAAAAATTACTTTAAAAGACCAGTGAACATTTCTTGAGGATAATACCCCTTCATCTTTCAAGTCAAGTATTTAAAGTATAAAACATTCCCATATAATAAGGAATAAAATTTAATTAAATATAATATTGAAATTATGTAAAATAAACTTCAAATAATTGAGCGTTCATGGTGGCAGTAAATTCATTTCATACTGTGTATGTTAACACTAATATTTCTTTCACATTTTTATTTAAATTCAAAAGTACCACATTCAAAAAAATGAAATGAAGATTATTTTTAAATCATTTAAAAAATAATAATTATTGAAAATTAAGTTTATAACTTTTAGTAGAATAAAAACACTATTGAAAATGTTTTTCAGAAAATGGATATTAAAATAAATTACCGAAAGGAGAAATAAATTCTGTTTTCAATAAAAACATTCCTATACCCTCTTGAGTTCTTAAAGATAGGAAAATGTTACAAAAAATATAATCTCTAGAAAAAAACATTGGATAAAAATATTCATTTGATTCATAATATATATTTCATAAACGTCCATGATCTGAAAATGAATCTTTAATATATCCGATAAATAATGAAATTTTATCATAAATCTCTGACCTCAAGTTCAAATTTCTTTGGAATCAGATTATTCTATAATATAATAAATTGAAATTTATTATCTATTTTCACTAGATTCATGTAAATACTGAAAATATCATATATGATCCACTTTTAACATTTTAACTCAAATGTAATAATAATTCCTTATAAAAATCATTGATTTTAAGTGTTAACTATTTTATTTTTCAGGTGAATTTCAGTTTAGTAGTTTATGTTGTTATACTCTGATCATGGTTACATAATATTCATAATGTGAATAATGATTTAAATATAATATATAATCATTATATACATATTTATAATCATCTATAAAACGTATAGATATAAAAATTAATTACACCATTTATGGAGATGATAGATCATATATATGCATGAATTTGGTTTTCACATTTTGAAAAATAGAATGAAAGATTGGTAATTAATAATTACGTATTATAGAATAATTATTATATTATATATATCATATATATTTATTAAATATACTCTTATTACCTTCTATGTAATACAATAATGGAAAACAAATTACATCACTATGTGGAAGTGGTAGTCTACATATAAGCATTAGTGATGTTATAGTTTTCCAAAGGAATAGAAGGTTAGAAATTTGATATGATATTATAATTCCAAAATCATAGTTACGTCATGAATTACAGATATAAAAATAAAACCAAACATAATAACCTTACATGAATCATGGTGGTCGAAAATAAATTGTACAACTACGTGGAGGTGGTATTCTGCAAGTCTGCATGAGTGATACTTTCACATCCCATTTATTGGAATAGTTGGTGGGCAATGGTGGTTATCATGAAAAAAATTTAGAACATTTATTACAATTAATTTAAAATTTTATGATAAATATCATATAATTCTATAAGTTATAATAATAAATTTGTTGAAAGTTGTTGTGTAGGATGATTACCACTTCTTCGGTAGTCTTCTTTTAGATCCTTTTTAAGGACCCTTTGTAATACAACAAAAATCTAAAGTAGGAACATTGTGTTTGATAACTAATATCACATGAAACACCAAGAATGTAAATATATATAATGAACCAATACAATACAATGTATTTAAATTTTTAAATATATTAAATCTATGATATATCATGCAATGAACATGATACCAAGTTATCATACGTCGTAGAGAACAACAATTTTCTTTAAATGGCTTGCATTACAAGCAAGACCTAGTTTTAGCGAATAAGAATATATTATTAAAATATTATTTTTCATAATATAGTATTTATAGTTTTAGATATTAAAATGGTTAACTAACTTATGAAAATTTTTGTTTTATTCAAATTTAAAATAAATTCATTGGTTAAAAATTAATTAAAAATTAATATGAAAACTGATTAAATATAATTAAGATAACTTTTATTTTTATCTTCACACATATATTTTAACCTATTTAATTAAAATTAGTGAGTCATATAAATATTATATATTATTTATATATTCAATATTTATTATTTATATTCAAATAACTTATTTTATAGCCTTAAGATAAGATCAAACCTAAAATTACACATAAAATGCTATATTTTTATGAAAGCACTTTTACCGCATTTTAATGGAGAATCTATTTTAAATGTAATTTATCAAAATTTTATAAATCTTAGATGTAGAAATAAAATTAAAATTTAAAATAAAAACATAAATTTTAGGTTATGTTTAATTTTTGGAATTTTTCTATGAGGTTTCATTTTTTAATGAATAATGAATAATACATAATTTTATCTCAAAATTTCATTTTCATATAAATTATTTATAATGATAAATTAAATTTTAAATTGGTTTTAATGTTTAATCAGATGAATTTTTTTTTCCATAAATCAAATTTATGTCATTGGAATAAATTTCAATCATAATATTGGTATAAATACATAACAATCTTTTGGACTTTTTTACTTTAAAACCCTCGTTGTTATTCCGTCTACGGGATTAAATTTAATTTTTTTTACAATTATGTGATTGGATTTAGATAAATGGATTCATTATTTAAAATCATATTAATTTATAATTTCAAAAAATGATAACTTAGTTTTTGGCCAAATATATTATTGAATCTATTTGAAATTAATTACAACGATTAAGGTAAGATTAAGCTTAATAAGGGACTAAACCATACTCTTAAGGGAATAAATGACATATAAAATTTTGAATGATTTATTTGATGGATATATTTATAACCTGAACTATATTTTATAGACATTGGTTCCTTATTTTATCCACTTTAAATGGATAAAACCTGGGTGGAGTTCTCCTCCCTAAAATTTACAGGAGTGTCACTCCTCCACTATAAAAGGACCACTCCCCTCTCACTTCCTCACAACTCTCACGCAAAATTTTATAGAACAATATATGAGAAAATAGATTATAAAAATAAATCCCCTCACCCTATAATCCTTACCTTTGGCGGGAAGTAGTCCAAGGAATCCCTTTGGTTCCAATCAAAAGGAGTTAACCAATTAAGAGGAAACATATTTCCTTTTGTTTTTTAGTTTTATTTCCATTCTCCACTCCATGAAATCATCTTATTCCAGGATTGTATAAAAAATAGTATCAAACATATAAATTATATTTTTATGTTATGGGTTCCACCTATAAATACAAACACCCCCATCTAATGGTTAACCAACATACTGTTTATGTCTGCAATGAACTACAACCTCCCAAAATGATTATTGTTCATTCTTCCTTTGTTGCATCTCATGGTGGTCATTACGATGTAAAATATTTTTATATATGATATTTATAATTTATTAATTCTTATTTAATTATTTTTCAATAAATACCTCTATACATTCCATTTTTTTAAATACGATAACATCGTTTGTGGGGGTGTGGATTACTGCCTCCTTAAGGCGATGTAATTCATTCATGCTATACATGGAAATTATTAAGGATGATTTTAATAAAAAAATGTAACATTTATAACATAGATATTATTATGGAATCATAATATACATATTTATCATTTAATTTTAATTATTTTAACACAAAGGGAAATGAAAGAAGCAGTCATGCATATGTATGGCCTACCGTCTCCATGAATGGTGCATTTCATTTAATATCCCCAAACATTAAAGATTATTAAAAAGACATATGTAATGAATATATAAGGAAAGTAAGTCACATTTTACATTCTTTAGATGATGAAATCAATATCTAATTAATAGTAACAACAATTTTCATGTCAAAAACATACTTGAAAAACATGGAAATTAACACCCAAATAGTTAAAATAATGAATGAGTGTTAACATGTGGGTAATAAAATATTAAAATAAGTTGATATATCATATTGTAAACATGATAATGGATCTGGTATAAGTGTTAAACATATTTTTAACCACTATAAAAGATTTTAATTACGACACAAAAAAATAAAGGTTATAATAAGGGATTTCGTCACAATTTACATACCATTTATAATTATTTGTAGTTATGCACCTAGTTTATTTTATATAGAGTTCATAATACCATTTAAAAGTTTATATCATGAACCCAATAATTATCATGATATGTTTTGATTAATTTAATTATTATTCCATCATGTAGATTATGAATTAAATGTTTAAATGTTTTATAAGACCCTATGGAATGTTTACAGATTATTTTCATCTTTAATGTATTAATTGTCCCCCTTGGAAATCTCGCCTTAATTTGATTGCTAACATTATATTGAAAAAATAACATTATTTAAATATAAAATTTTTGGGTGATGGATATTTTTATTTCCTAAACTGTATACCATTTTTACATATGATTTTCACTTTGGCGGTTATTTAATTAATTGGGGAATTACTGATATATCATAATATTTTATTCAATATAGATATTTGATAAGTCATATTGTTTATTGATTAAATCTATTTTTATATATGAATACTTATTTAGATAGGTATGACATGGGTGGGTCCTAGTTATAGATATCCCCTCGATGCATCGGTATTCTCATGTGACAAAATAGTTTGTTAGCTGCCTTAGAAAGATTTTTACCTGATAGCTAAACAATTTGGTGAAGGGTATTGACAGTAATGGTTCCATGTACCTAGGAAACATGGTATCCATTAATTAGGTATTTCAATCATTTATTTCTAATTAATCCATGAAATTTTCCATTGACATATTTATGGATACATTTAATTTTCTATTCGTTGACTAAATGCCATATATTTCAGTTTCTTACCTTTTTATTTTGTATTTTACTTATCTAGTTATTTGAATGCCATGTGTTATTAGTAATTTACCTTGAGATTTTGATTTATTCTCAATGATTCATTATTTATTCAACTTAATGTACCGTTTATAAACATTTTATCTCACCCTTATTATGTTTCATTTCCCCAAGTTATGAAGATGAATCCATTGAATGAGTTTCAAGGACGGTGTTTATTTTTCAATTATATATAATTTATATATTTTATATTTCCCAATGTATTATAGGTACCATGTAGGTAATCTAGCATTCCAATAATGGTAAACTAATTTTTCTTTTGGGATTTGATTCCTTGTAATCATTCCAATTTAATACGATAATGCACCGGCTCTGGGCTTCTGGGGTCGGGGTGTTACGGTTGTTAAAAAAGGAAGTTTAGTAGTAACCATTGAACCTAAAAATAGAAAACATCGATTAAGGAACATAACCCTCATATATAAATTGTGGATAAGTATAAAATAACATCATATAATTTTGTTAAGGTATAGATTATGTGGGTATTCATATAAATACCTCCCTGTCAGGATACTATAAGTGGAAATGGTTTTGGAATATATGTACCTATGAGTAACAAATCCAACAGGGTGTGTCAGGCCTAAATTAGTGTAATGTGGTACTTGAAAAAGAGAAATATTGCGCACCTGGTTTGACACTCCATGGGTATATTCTTATGACGTTTTATATTTTATTTACTAACCATTATGATGGATTTGAATGTAAGTATTTCACCAAAGAAGAAAAAGATTATGATTCTAAGATTTAAGATGAATAAATTTATGTTATGTGTTATACAATATTTAGAGTTATATAATGTTTATAATTATAGGATCTGATCCATTATATACCACTTCTTATAAATGGAATATGGAAGTAATAATGGTATATATATTCGTGTCCAAGGTAGAGTTTTCCCTGTAGATAAAGCCAATGCAGCTGGTATTAGAACTGAGAAAGTTATAGATATATTAGGGTAGCATAGATTGGTTATGAAAAATAACCTTTACCAAATGGAGAAACCTATTCTGATAAGAGAATATATTATTTGTATCCCTTCATGAAATAGATCCCCTCATCTTTTATTTGTATTATTAATCCAATGGCGGCTGATAAACAGATTAAGTCTTTAGAGATGATAGTCATGGCATTGAGATGTGGTGAAAAGGAAAAGGTTACACTTTTAGTGTATTATCTCCAAGGTGATACTGATCAATTGTGGTGGTTTATTAAGAATACTATGTTGTAATATAATATAGAACTCATGGAATAAAGCACTTTTAATGAGAAATTCATCCATAAATATTTCACTTGTGAGAAAAAAACTAAGATAAAGAGGAAGTTCCTTAGTTTAAGACAAAAGGAGGTAGAAATTATTGCAGAGCATGAAGATACCATTAAAAGGTTATCTAAGTATTATATGGATCAAATATGAATCATGAAATACAATATTGAACCCTTTTTGAAGGTCTTAAGAAACATATATAAAGGGTGATGGTCTCCACGTTTTTTTAATCGTACGAAGAGAAAGTTTTATGTCCAATTAAAAAAGGAATGAACTCACAAGATACTATATATTATAAGGGAACCAAGAGAATAAGAGGTATTATAAGAACCATGAAAATGGGAGTGAATAAAATAATAAGAAGAAGTTTTAAAAACATAAATTCTGTGAGAACATTAGAAATAATCACCCTAGGAAATGGTTGAATGAAATGAGAGTTTTTTATAAGTCTGGAGAAAAGGGTCACTGGGAAAAACACTACATATGGAAGAATAAAAATTCTATTATTCAGTGTTACAGCTGTAAATTGATGGTTCAATATTCAATTGAATGTTCTATAGATCAAGAGAATATACCTACAAAGAAGATATGGTATCAGGGTCAAGAAGATGTTATTAAATCAACTAAAGTGGACAGATTAATGTACTTCTGTATTTCGATCTATAAAATATATTTTAAAATTATTTCATTGATGATGTTCTCATCACATGAATTATAAAATATGTATTTATTGTACTGTAGTACTTTTTCAATAACTATTTATGATCATATGCTGAATGGTACAAAAAAACATTATTTACTATAAAGTTAATATTTTAAGAAAACACATGATTGAGGGAAGGAAAAACCTTAATATGTTCCTAATATTGTGATAATGATGGAGAAATTATTGATTTTGACAAGGGTTGACTGCCCTATAATAAATTAATGACTTGTTGACAACTGGTATATTCTATCATTCATATAGTTTACAATACTTTTTGGATTTATGGAATATATCGAATAACATGTGTATTATATAAGTAATAAGGAATAATGCATATTTCCAATGATGTTTTATGGTGATTTATGTTATTACCATATGTTAAGAGGATACATGATTTAGTTATGGACATGTTTGGAATTATAATATTTAGTGCTACTTCATATTGATTAAAGGATAATGATAATTTCATTTAGTAATTTCATTGACCTTATTTCTAATGTTTTGGATCATAATCCATTAGAATGGTTACCATATATAAAATAGTTTAAGTAGAACATTGGATATGGTTTTAGATAATAATATATTACATTATCATATGATGAATCTTGTTCTAATAGAATAAGTATAAATATTTCATAGAATGAAAAAATGATAAGATATTTCTTCTATAAATTTACCATGTAAATATATTTACATATATTTTTAGAAAGAGAATGAATTACTCAAAAGGGTTTGGTAACAAAAAATTTTCCCTAATACCTTAATTTTTATTGAACTGATGGTACTCTATATCATCATAGATTTCGGGTATTTGGGACCATAAAGTTTCATTAATAATTCACTTGTTTATCATTGATGAGATGAACCAGTCCATATAAATATTTATTATTTTTCTCTAACTATGTTTCTCTACTTTCCATTAATGTTCTTCTAATGAGAGACAAAGTTATATGTTTATCCATGTGAACTTTAGACTTATCATTCTATCTATTATTGAGGATTCCATAAGAAACCTTCTCACTACGTGGGATTTCAACATTTTAAATACCAAAAAATATTAATAAGATCGGGATTAAATTTCTGGGATGCAATTTAATTCAGGTGGGGAGAATGTAACACCCAGAAATTCTAAAGTAAGAACATTGTGTTTGATAGCATGCATCACACACATCAACAAGCACATAAAGGAATATAATACCCCAAGACATTAAAATATCATTAATATTTTAAATTAATTAAATCTAAATGAAATTAATAATGAGATAGCGTATGTCACATGCAACAATTAGTTTTATGAAATTACTTGTGTTACATGCAAGACCATGTTTTACTGAATAAAGATATATTATTAAAACATTATTTTGTATAACCTACCCATAGAATTAGGAGATAAATTTTTTTATCTAACTTATGAAAATATATTCTTTACAAAAATATAAAATAAATTAATTGGTTAGAAACTAATTAAAAATTAAAATGAAAACAGATTGAATATAATGGAGAATATTACAATTTTTATCATAACAAAGTTGTTTTACCCTAATTAATTACAATTAGTGAGTGATATTAATGTGATATATATTATATATCTAGTAAAATATTTTTTATATTCATATAATACATTTTTTAGGATTAAGATAAGATCAAACCAAATATTATACATAAAATACATTTTTTAATTAAGGCACTTTAACTAAATTTTAAAAGAGAAAATTGATTAAATCTATTTTTTTTGAAAATTTATAAATATTATATGTCAAAATAAACTTTACATTTTAAATATAAACATAAAAAATTTGGTTAGGGGTAATTTTTTTAATTTTCATTGTATTTTCATTTATTAATGAATAGTTAAAAATACTAAATTCTATTTCAAAATAGAATTTTCATCTAATTTATTTTTAAGGAAAAATGATATTATAAATTTTTTTAATGTTTAATTAGATAAAAAATTTATAAATTAAATTAATTTAGGACATTTGAATCAATTTAAATTTGACATTGGGTATAAATCCCTAGAAAACTTTTGGATGTTTTTATTTTAAAAACCCATATTATCGTTTCATCTGCAAGATTAAATTTAAATTAATTTCTATCACTTATTTGATAAGAATTTTCCAAAATAGATTCCATAGAATCAGAATAATTTTTTATTTATAATAAGATCGTCTTATTTTTTACCAAAAATATTGTGGAATGTAATTGAAAATAATTACAATGATTTAGGTAAAATTAAGCTTAATAATTGACCAAACATTAATCATAAGGGGCCAAATGACATATAAACTTTTCCAAGATCCATTTTATGGACATATATAGAAATTATAATCACTTTTATTAACTTTAGACTATTATTGGATCCACTTTAACTGGAAAAAACATTGGTTAAATTCCCTTTCACCAAATTTACAAGAGTGTCACAGCTCCTCCACTATAAAATGGCCTCCCCTCCTCCCACTTACTCACCCCCATCAAGACACGTTGGCTCAACCATGATCTAATTATATAGATCCAAAAAGTCCATCCCCTAATCCTATAATATTTTCCTTGGTATTGAAGTAATCTAAGGAATCCATTTGGATCAAACTAAAAGGAGTTACCAGACTAAGAGATTACATCTTTCCTTAAGTTTTTTAGTTTTATTTCCATTATCCACTCTAAAAAATATTATTATTTGATGATTATATAATAAAAACTGTATCCTAAATGTTATAGGCTGTTTTTATTTTATTTTATGTAACACCCCAAGATTTTATAGTGTGCTATTTTTCAAAATAATTCAATAACTTTCACTACACGCAATACCGAGTTCAATCACACCATGACTTACAAAAAAAAGAAGCCATTCAAAAGAGGTTATGAATAGTATTATCTAAATTTTAAACTTTATATAATCCTTATAATTTTAGAATCCATATTATGAGTTTCTTATATATAATGCAAGAACAAATTCATTTTCAATATTGCACTTTTATCAACTTTTAATAGTGAACCCTTTTTAAATACAATATTTTAAACTTTTTGACTAAATGAGGACATAAAAAATTTAAAATGAAACATCCCAAGCTTCTACGGTACGCTTCTCTTTGAATAATGTGATAGCGTGTGTTGTACGCAACACCGAGTTCTAACACACCATAACTAATCAAACTTGCCGTTATGAATAGTAATACCTACTTTTTGAAATTATATATATTTTATATTTGAAAATGGACTTAATTTTTGGATTCGGAATATCGAATTTAGCCTAAGGTGAAATTTTGGTACATTTCAGATAACTTTCATATTTTGATGAATAGTGAAAATTACTAAATTTTAATTAAAAACAACTTTTTTAATCAAAATAATTAATAGTGATAAATTATGAATTTTAGTAGTTTTAAAGTATATTTAGAATATATTTTTACCATTTAATATAATTTTGGTCATTGGACATAATTTTACAATTAAACCGAACATAAACAAGTGTCAATCTTTTGATAGTTATTATCTCTTAAAAACACGCTTTTTGTTTTGACAGCGGGAATTAATTTTAAATTAATTTCTGCCACTAATGTGTTTTGAATTTAGGAAAATGGATTCCATATTTGGAATCAGGATGTTCAAATTGTGTAAATAGGTAAATTTTATTTTTAGACATTTTGAATAATTACTGCGGTAAATATTTTATTTACCATGGTTAAGGGTAAATCCGGTAAATAAGGGTTAAAAAATAATATTATAATAATACTAAATTACCCTAAAACGTGTCTTAACCCTATTGGTTGATACATGGTCGACCATGGGCATCTTTGGGTCTATTTTGGGACCCCATGGATCCACTTGTAAGTGATAATGACACTTTATATTAATTAAGTCAAAATGAATACAAAAATGACACAAGCATATATCTTTTAGACAAACAATTGTTACATAGGGTTATATAAGTTGGATTTTAGATTATAAATATTCATTAGAAAGATAAAAATATTTCCTACATAATTATATTTTATTTATAATTTTTAGACATTAAATAATTTATTTTAGGTATGACACAATGATGATGAAGTAATTACCATAATAGTGAAATATTAAAATAATTGATATTATAAATACCCAAATAAATATAATATGAAACTTTTAATGAATTAAAATAATTTTCTATGATAATATGATATATTATGATTGATTTAATTGACTTTTTTCGAAGTAATCAATCTGTTATGAGTTTCACAAAAATCAACTATTGAATAGTGTCAAAACTGACATAAAAGAGTTCTTAAAACAAATATTATATTATTAATTGATATTAAATTCCTAAAAATCTAAGGTTCGGCCAAGAGACTTATATCATGATAGGTTCATCATTAATGGACCACTTGGGGGTCGCTTGGATGTATGTAGTAAGTTTATTAACCATATTATATAAAAATACAAAGAGACATTGTAAAAGTGAAACTAATTAACTTAAAGTTAATACTTAAAGATAAGGTTAATATAAGTACCCAAACCTGTATAAATTCCATTGGTTGAGTTTTTTTCGACCCATACCCACCTTAAACTTTGAATAATCAACTTTGGAGCCTTTAGAAACCGAATATGAATTTATTATAAATTACAATTTCTAGCTTTTCCAAAGGTTCCCCTCACCCCTCTTATAAAAGGGCACTCCTCCTTCTCATTTCTTCACACCTTCAAAGCCTTTTTGGTTCAGCCAAACTCTGCCCAAATAATCTCCCGACATCCCTCACTACAACCTAGAGGCCTTAGTTTGATCAGAAAGCCAACAGAAGGAGCCCTTTTGATCAAATCAAAAGGAAGAACCCGAAGAAGAGGTAATGATTTCACCACCCTTCTCCAAGTTCATTTCTTCTTCCACTTCCTCTTTCTTTGTTCTTACCATTATAAAATAATAACTCCAGTATATTACATATACTGTGATGTTATTATAAATATGGTACAACCATATTCAGTATTCTATCCACCCTTTGAATAACATGTCACCATACGTGCGTACGTACGGCTTACCGTCTCCACGTCGTGGTGTAATTGTTATTCAATATAATATTATTTGGATGGGTATAATAATGATGTGTAACTCATGTAAATAATAAATATAACATGTTAATGATTCTGTATATATTATATACCATCCATTTATATATTATTTTAATATCAAAAGAATGATATTGTCGCTCGTGCGTACGTACGGACTACCGTCTCCACGAACGCGATGAGATTCATTCTCCATCGTATCCATTCAAGTATAATTATCATTTGATGATTTAAAAATGATGTTTAAGGACTAGATATCATTCTGGATATGAATAAGATACAACAACCATGGCTTATGTAACAAAACATATAAAAGAAAATGAGTAAGTTAACTCCCGAAACGACGATAATTCTAAGATATTATTAACAAATCAATGTTAAAAGATCATATATGATATCATATTATTATATATGATTCTTGTATAATTTAATAACAACTATTTCACCATTATACAGGAGGTTAACCTACCCCAACCAAGGAAAAGTACAAGGTAAGGGTTATTTCACAATCTCTTCATTATCCGAGGTTGTTTATATGTAATAATCTACTGGGATCACTTTATCATCCACATCCATGTTTCTTAAAAATGTATTTAAAAACAGTTTTACTATTTACAAGAATATGGGTTAAAGTCATTTATACCCTTGTTTGACTTTTTATAAGAGGTTTATAATGGAATCTTTCCGTCGTTTTCAAAACAAGGTCCTTTTTAACCTTTTCGACAGAATTGAGGTAAGAATGTTTTTTTAACATATACGGCGGGTACGGTTATTTTCCGCCGTTATAAAATCGTCGAAGCTTTCCTTACAATCTTATAAGAATATTTTCAAACAAAATGTTTTATTTTATATGGATCTTAAATTATTTCAAAATAAAAGGAGATATTTCTTTAAAAAGAATTTTGATTTCATCTATGTCAACATCCTTTGATGGATTGTAAGATTATTTGAAGTTGATTTATTATGATACAAAACTTCTATATTGTATTGAAGGTTTTGTGATATGTTTGACTGTGGATGTGCTATTTTTTATACCATTCATAGTTTATGGTGAAAGTGTTGACATTTCGTATGCTAGTTTTAATACGAATGTTTATGTTATGTTTAAACCTTTTCATATGGGAATGCATTGGACTTAATATGTGACGGGTGGATCCCGCTATAGCTCCTCGATGCATCGGTAGGTCTCATGAGACAAACTAGTGTCTTGGCACAAGGCCTTGACAAAATCTTATTTGTAGTCTTGGCACGAGGCCTTGACTATGTGGTTATGATAGTCTGGCATTATGCATTCCAACATTATGAAAGTGGTTATTGGTTTTTGTATGTGATTATTCTATTAGTAGAATATCCATGTGAATAAGTAAATGGCATCATTTCATTTTATTTATGCCATACCATGTTGAAAGTTCAGGTTTGAAAGGCTTTTGTTTTAGTTATACATTGCCTTAAAAGTTTATTCTTATTTATGAAAGTTTCCACTATATTGTTATCCTTACTGGGAATTTGAGCTCACCCCTTTTCTATGTTTTATTTTTCCCAGGAAGTGAAGAAGTAAGTTATGAATGACCTGCAGGGATATTATGTGGGGATATGAGTGTGGATTATGGAGACAATATGTTGTTGTTGTAGTTTTTCATTTTATGATGTAATGTAAAACTTATAAATATATCTAGTGTTTCCAAGGCTACTAAACCAATCGGTCTTTCGAGATTTGATCTTTCTTGTGATCATGCCAATGTTATGTAATAATGCACCGACTCTGGGTAACTGGGGTCGGGGCGTTACAGTTGGTATCAGAGGAAGTTTAGTACAATCCTTGGAAGCTAGATTTAGATAAACTCTGATTAGAGCACGTAGACCTAAGATGAACTTTGAGGACTAGTATAGAAGAACTTCCTAGAATTTTGGTATTGTAGAGATTTTGTGAGTTTTCCGAGCAATACATCCCTGTCTGGATACGAGCAGGTAGAGGCGGCTCTGGCACAGATGTACCTAGGGGTAAAACCCAAAAACACCGCTTTGAGCTAGACTCGAACGGGAACTGGTGCACGACAACGGGCCTTGCTGCACTCTTGGTTACGACACTCCTGGGGGATATGCTTAGGATAACTCTCATTTTCTTTACAAAACATTATGAAGGGTTTATGAGTATATACTTTCTCAAAGAAAAATTTTTTATGATTATGGATTATATCCATAAATAGTTCAATTTATGTTAAGTGTTTTATAAGTATGAGATTATGTATTTTGATTCATAAACATGATCTAGTGTATGCCATTGTTTAGAAATGGCGCCCAGTAGAAGGAATGAGAACTCCAAGAAATGCACATGATCAAAAGAGAAGGAAGGATCATATCTTTCATGGTCTTAAGCTAGAATTTATAAGAGAAATAGTCTCCCATGTATTATCATCATATGAAGAAATAATATCATGTGTTGATAAGATAAGTAAAGAGTTTACTGAGTCCTATGGCTTTGAAGGGAAGCAAGAGAAGAAAAGGATGGAAGAGAGAAAGATGGATAAAGGGAAGAGGGAAAAGAAGAATTTTCCCATATGTGGTAACTGTGGAAAGAAACACCCTGGGACTTGCCTGAAAGGAATGGGAGTTTGTTATAAGTGTGGAGGAAAATGGCACAAAGTACGTGACTGCAAGGGTAAGAAAATGGTTTCAAATGTACAATGCTTCGTTTGCAAGGAGTTTGGACACTATGCGAACCTATGTCCCAGTCATTAGACTATTCCGCAAATGATGTTATTGGATAATAATCAAGTTATGATACTACCACAGATGAAGAGGAATGATTAGAGTTCTTATGTTGATTATGTCAATTGAGTGTTGTATCAACAATGTACTTGTTATAATAATTATGGAGTATATAAGGATTGTACTGCAGTACTATTTCATTAAGGACTTGAGATTGTGTGGAACAAAGAAAAGTGACTCAATAGCAGGATAAATTTTTGGAAAATATATGGTTGAGAGAATGATAAACCATAATATAGTTCTGATACCGAGGTAGTGATTTTTGAATAATACATGATTATTTTGGAAAAATTATATTGGATATTCTTGACTACCTTGGAACTGATTAATGATTTGTATATCCCATCATTGTTGGGGTTTAAAACATTTTTGGACTGATGAAGTATATCCATCATTCTATATGGAATAAGGGAGCATGAATGTAATCAATAAAGAATATGGTAATTTAGGATGTTTCAGTGTATTAAAAGAATACATGATGAAGGTATTCATATGCTATTATGGGGTAAAAAGGATCTAAATTATGTTTACCTTCCTTATAAATGTTGTAATGTGAGTTTGTACAGAAGTATTTTGGATAGTTCTAGTTTTGATTATTTTGGATTGCCATAAAAGGACAACCCGGAGGTCGGGCGGCAACCCGTCGCGACCGGCAAGGCCGCGAGACTTGAACCCGCAACCGAAGGGCGACAAGGGTGTATCACCTACCACTGGCCCACGAGATGTCCTGGATTAAATAATGTAGTTTTTATTAAAAGATCTTTTAGATGAATTATAAATTCGTTTATTTTGGAACCCTATATGAATAGTGTAAATAGAATTTTTTTTACATTCTATTATCTTTTAGAGTGAAAGATGAGTATGTGGTAGAAATTTATTAATGGATAAAACTCTAATTATAAAGTAAGTATATCTCTATATGATCTTATCCAATCTCATAAAAAAATTCCTCAATATTAAGAAAATCAAATTAGAATAAAAATGTTTTCCTAGATGGTACCTTAAATCATCACTAATTTATGGCTTTGGGATTGTTGGCCTTTTCATAGCCATGTTCTCTACCACTCTCCATCAGGTAATTGATGGTTAGATTTTTCTTCCATATCCATATTTTCCTACATGGAACCCTAGTATGTGTTATTTTCGGTAATCTTCATACTTTCCACTCTTTATTTTAAATAGAGGCCTCATTAATTCATTTTTCGATGTGGGATTTCAACTAAGATATTTTGAAACGTCAAAAATGTGTTATCCTAATACCCTATGTTTTGTTGAACCGATGGTATTTCAAATCATCATAGATTGATGAATTTAAGGACCTCAATTTTATACTAGTTTGTGATTGATGGACTCAATCACTACCTATAAATATTTACGTTTTTCCTCCAATTATATATCTCTAATTGCCACCAATGTTCTCCTAATCGAGATCATAATTTGGTGGTGACCCTTTCATTTCTGTTTTCCTCATATTAAGACTAAATTTTAGTAACCCAATTTTCGATGTGGATTTTCCCACAAATATATTATCTATTTTCAACCTTTTATTTTCGAAGAACAATTTTAAATTGCGAGGACGCAATTTATTGAAGGAGGGGAGAATGTAACACCCCAAGATTTTATAGTGTGCTTTTTCTTCAAAATAATTCAATAACTTGCACTACACGCAATACCGAGTTCAATCACACCATGACTTACAAAAAAAAGAATCCATTCAAAAGAGGTTATGAATAGTATTATCTAAATTTTAAACTTTATATAATCCTTATAATTTTAGAATCCATATTATGAGTTTCTTAGATATAATGCAAGAACAAAATCATTTTCAATATTGCACTTTTATCAACTTTTAATAGTGAACCCTTTTTAAATACAATATTTTAAACTTTTTGACTAAATGAGGACATCAAAAATTTAAAATGAAACATCCCAAGCTTCTACGGTACGCTTCTCTTTGAATAATGTGATAGCGTGTGTTGTACGCAACACCGAGTTCTAACACACCATAACTAATCAAACTAGCCGTTATGAATAGTAATACCTACTTTTTGAAATTATATATATTTTATATTTGAAAATGGACTTCATTTTTGGATTCGGAATATCGAATTTAGCCTAAGGTGAAATTTTGGTACATTTCGGATAACTTTCATATTTTGTTGAATAGTGAAAATTACTAAATTTTAATTAAAAACAACTTTTTTAATCAAAATAATTAATAGTGATAAATTATGAATTTTAGTAGTTTTAAAGTATATTTAGAATATATTTTTACCATTTAATATAATTTTGGTCATTGGACATAATTTTACAATTAAACCGAACATAAACAAGTGTCAATCTTTTGATAGTTATTATCTCTTAAAAACACGCTTTTTGTTTTGACAGCGGGAATTAATTTTAAATTAATTTCTGCCACTAATGTGTTTTGAATTTAGGAAAATGGATTCCATATTTGGAATCAGGATGTTCAAATTGTGTAAATAGGTAACTTTTATTTTTAGACATTTTGAATAATTACTGCGGTAAATATTTTATTTACCATGGTTAAGGGTAAATCCGGTAAATAAGGGTTAAAAACTAATATTATAATAATACTAAATTACCCTAAAACGTGTCTTAACCCTATTGGTTGATACATGGTCGACCATGGGCATCTTTGGGTCTATTATGGGACCCCATGGATCCACTTGTAAGTGATAATGACACTTTATTTTAATTAAGTCAAAATGAATACAAAAATGACACAAGCATATATCTTTTAGAAAAACAATTGTTACATAGGGTTATATAAGTTGGATTTTAGATTATAAATATTCATTATAAATCTAAACATATTTCCTACATAATGATATTTTATTTATAATTTTTAGACATTAAATAATTTATTTTAGTTATGACACAATGATGATGAAGTAATTACCATAATAGTGAAATATTAAAATAATTGATATTATAAATACCCAAATAAATATAATATGAAACTTTTAATGAATTAAACTAATTTTCTATGATAATATGATATATTAGGATTGATTTAAGTGACTTTTTTCGAAGTAATCAATCTGTTATGAGTTTCACAAAAATCAACTATTGAATAGTGTCAAAACTGACATAAAAGAGTTCTTAAAACAAATATTATATTATTAATTGATATTAAATTCCTAAAAATCTAAAGTTCGGCCAAGAGACTTATATCATGATAGGTTCATAATTAATGGACCACTTGGGGGTCGCTTGGATGTATTTAGTAAGTTTATTAACCATATTATATAAAAATACAAAGAGACATTGTAAAAGTGAAACTAATTAACTTAAAGTTAATACTTAAAGATAAGGTTAATATAAGTACCCAAACCTGTCTAAATTCTATTGGTTGAGTTGTTTTCGACCCATCCCCACCTTAACCTTTGAATAATCAAATTTGGAGCCTTTAGAAACCGAATATGAATTTATTATAAATTAACATTTCTAGCTTTTCCAAAGGTGCCCCTCACCCCTCTTATAAAAGGGCACTCCTCCTTCTCATTTCTTCACACCTTCAAAGCCTTTTTGGTTCGGCCAAACTCTGCCCAAATAATCTCCCAACATCCCTCACTACAACCTAGAGGCCTTAGTTTGATCAGAAAGCCAACAGAAGGAGCCCTTTTGATCAAATCAAAAAGAAGAACCCGAAGAAGAGGTAATGATTTCACCACCCTTCTCCAAGTTCATTTCTTCTTCCACTTCCTCTTTATTTGTTCTTACCATTCTAAAATAATAACTCCAGTATCTTACATATACTGTGATGTTATTATAAATATGGTACAACCATATTCAGTATTCTATCCACCCTTTGAATAACATGTCACCATACGTGCGTACGTACGGCTTACCGTCTCCACGTCGTGGTGTAATTGTTATTCAATATAATATTATTTGGATGGGTATAATAGTGATGTGTAACTCATGTAAATAATAAAAATAACATGTTAATGATTCTGTATATATTATATACCATCCATTTATATGTTATTTTAATATCAAAAAATGATATTGTCGCTCGTGCGTACGTACGGACTACCGTCTCCACGAACGCGATGAGATTCATTCTCCATCGTATCCATTCAAGTATAATTATCATTTGATGATTTAAAAATGATGTTTAAGGACTAGATATCATTCTGGATATGAATAAGATACAACAACCATGGCTTATGTAACAAAACATATAAAAGAAAATGAGTAAGTTAACCTCCGAAACGACGATAATTCTAAGATATTATTAACAAATCAATGTTAAAAGATCATATATGAAATCATATTATTATATATGATTCTTGTATAATTTAATAACAACTATTTAACCATTATACAGGAGGTTAACCTACCCCAACCAAGGAAAAGTACAAGGTAAGGGTTATTTCACAATCTCTTCATTATCCGCGGTTGTTTATATGTAATAATCTACTGGGATCTCTTTATCATCCACATCCATGTTTCTTAAAAATGTATTTCAAAACATTTTTACTATTTACAAGAATATGGGTTAAAGTCATTTATACCCTTGTTTGACTTTTTATAAGAGGTTTATAAAGGAATATTTCCGTCGTTTTCAAAACAAGGTCCTTTTTAACCTTTTCAACAGAATTGAGGTAAGAATGTTTTTTTAACATATACGGCGGGTATGGTTATTTTCCGCCGTTATAAAATCGTCGAAGCTTTCCTTACAAGCTTATAAGAATATTTTAAAAGAAAATGTTTTATTTTATATGGATCTTAAATTATTTCAAAATAAAAGGAGATATTTCTTTAAAAAGAATTTTGATTTCATCTATGTCAACATCCTTTGATGGATTGTAAGATTATTTGAAGTTGATTTATTATGATACAAAACTTCTATATTGTGTTGAAGGTTTTGTGATATGTTTGACTGTGGATTTGCTATTTTTTATACCATTCATAGTTTATGGTGAAAGTATTGACATTTCGTATGCTAGTTTTAATACGAATGTTTATGTTATGTTTAAACCTTTTCATATGGGAATGCATTGGACTTAATATGTGACGGGTGGAGCCCGCTATAGCTCCTCGATGCATCGGTAGGTCTCATGAGACAAACTAGTGTCTTGGCACAAGGCCTTGACAAAATCTTATTTGTAGTCTTGGCACGAGGCCTTGACTATGTGGTTATGATAGTCTGGCATTATGCATTCCAACATTATGAAAGTGGTTATTGATTTTTGTATGTGATTATTCGATTAGTAGAATATACATGTGAATAAGTAAATGGCATTATTTCATTTTATTTATGCCATACCATGTTGAAAGTTCATGTTTGAAAGGCTTTTGTTTTAGTTATACATTACCTTAAAAGTTTATTCTTATTTATGAAAGTTTCCGCTATATTGTTATCCTTACTAGGCATTTGAGCTCACCCCTTTTATATGTTTTATTTTTCCCAGGAAGTGAAGAAGTAAGTTATGAATGACCTGCAGGGATATTATGTGGGGATATGAGTGTGGATTATGGAGACAATATGTTGTTGTAGTAGTTTTTCATTTTATGATGTAATGTAAAACTTATAAATATATCTAGTGTTTCCAAGGCTACTAAACCAATCGGTCTTTCGAGATTTGATCTTTCTTGTGATCATGCCAATGTTATGTAATAATGCACCGACTCTGGGTAACTGGGGTCGGGGCGTTACATTTTATCATGCTAAACATAAAAAAATCCCAATCTAATGGGTAACAAACAAATTGTTTATGTGAACGGAGAACTACCACCCCATGAAACGATAACTATTCGTCCTTCCATTACCACATTTCATGGTGTACATTATGATAGAGACAATATTTATATATGATATATATGATATTTATAATGTATTTCTGCTTATTTATATCTTTTATGACACTTACATCTATACATTTCATTTTGTGTAAATATAACAACATTGTTTGTGGAATTGTGGACAACCGCCTCCATAAGGCAATACGATTCTTTCATGTTATACATGGAACATATTAAGAATGATTTTAAAAACCCTATGTAACATATATTAAATTGATATTATACTATAATTATAATATAAATATGAATCTTTTAGTTTTAATTCATTTAAATTGACAAGTAAATGAAAGTAGTGTTTATGTGTACGAGCCACCTACCGTCCCCATGAACGATAATTTCATTTATTTTCTTCCAAAATATAGATTATTATAAATATATATATATATACCAAATATATATGAATTTTATTTAATGGTTTAAATTCTTTATATGATGAAATAATGATCTAATTAATAGGAATAAAAATTTACAAGTCAATAACATACTTGTGAAAACTAGGAAATTAAACCCCGAAATAGATAAAATAATAAAAGAGTGTCAACAAACGGGTAATAAAATATTATAAAAATTTAATATATGATATTATAAAAATTATTAGGGATATTTTATAAGTAATTAACATATTATAAACTATTACACATGATGATAAAGATCACAAAAAAATATGGTTAAGGTAAGCGATTTCGTCTCAATTTATATACCATTGAGACTTATTTGTTGTTATGAAACTAGTTTCTTCTATATGGTGTATGAAATTCCATTGTAAATGTTACATCATGAAACTAATAATTCTCATGATATTATAGGTTTTATTTAATGATTATTCCTTCATGTATATTATTATTTAAATGTTTCAATGTGGTATGAGACACTTTGGAATGTTTAAAGATTATTTTCCACAAGAATGTTTTTAATGATCACCTTCGAAATATCATCTTATTTTTATTATTAACATTATCTTAAAATAATCAATTTATTTAAATATGCACATTCTTGGGGGTTGGATATTATTATTTTCTAAATTGTATAAAATTTGTTCCATAAGGTGTTCACTTTGACCATTATTTGATTAATTGGAGAATTATTGATAAATCTATATCATTTATTCAATACGGATATATGATAAGGAATATTTTTTATTTATTAAATAAGTTATTAGATATGAGGAATTATTTGGTTAGGTATGACGCTGGTGGATCCTTGTTATAGATATCCCCTCGATGCATCAGTAGTCTCATTAGATGAAATAGTTGGGTAGCTCCCTTAGATGGGGTTTTACCTGATATATAAATCATATTGTGGTCAGTTTTGACCGTAATGGTTCCATGAATCTTGGAAACATAGAATCCATTAATTATGTATTTCCCTAATTTAGATATTATTCATCCTTAGGATTTTGTGTTGACATATCTGTGGCTTCATAAAATCTTCAGTTCATTCTAAATGGCATGTGTTTTGGTTTCTTACCTTTCAATATTGAATTTTAATTTTCTATTTCATTGAATTGAATGTGGTGTCAATAATTTAACATTACATGTTGATTTATTCTCATTAATTTATTATTGATTCCACTTTACTTACCCTTATTGAAAATATGATATCAAACTTATTATGTTTATGTTTCCCAAGGTTATGAAGAGGAATCCATTTCATGAATTTCAAGGATGCTATGTGTTTATTATTATTATTATGTATCATGTATGTATTTTATATTTCCCAATGAATTAGGGGTATCATGTATGTATTTTGGATTTCCAATACTACTAAATTAATCATTCCTTTATGATTTGATTCCTTGAAATCATGATAATGTAAGACGATAATACACCAACTTTGGGCTTCATGGGTTGGGTTGTTACACCCTTATAATAGTATTTTAAGAAGACCATCACATATAATTATTTGAAATATAAGTTTATATGAGATTTTTTTATGTTTGTTTCATCATATATTTCTTAGTAAGGTGTAAATAAAAGAGGGAATGGGTGTCATATTATATTTTAAGGGAGGGGAACTCTTGGAATTACTTGAAGTATTAAATCAATATTAAATAATTTTCTACTAAAAGTGGGGAAAATTGATATATTTTTAATAAAGGATAAATATAAATCTATATCCTCTCATAAAATAATATTTTCACTCATTTATGTGGTTTTATAACATTTATCTCTTAGTTTTAACCCCCCTATGAAACATTTTCACAATTACTGCAATATCAATATTTTAAAAAAATTAAGTGTCAATATTGTTACAATAAAAGAAATAGTGACCCATAAAAGGATAATGGATTATATGTTAAACCATATCCCATTAACAGGGAAAATTATAAGTTTTTTATTTATTTTAAATCATTTCATAAAATATTTCTTATTATAAAATACCAATAATGTATTTGTTTCGACATATTCATTTATTTCGCTTTAATATCATTAAGATAGTTATCAAATTAAATCATCAACCACTAATACATCCCAAATATGTTATATTAGTCTAATAAATTCATAGAACAAAATAACCAATAAAATGTTTTTTACATTTAATATTTTTTAAAATCATTTATTTTGTTTTTCAATTACTTGATAAAATATTAAGTTGGGGTTTTATATGAATATAGTGTAATTGTTGCAGAAATAATTTTTTTATAAAATACCATGACAAAAAAAATTCATCCTTAAAATAATCATCTATAGAAAAACTTGTCCTATTTTATCTTTATGAAAAAATATAGAGTTATTAATGTCATGAACTAACATTGTTTATTTAACCTTTTTTAAAATAATTTAATGGTAATAATCAAAGAAAAAGTTTTAAAATTGACCATGTTTTAGAAATATTGATGGATATAAATAACTCTACTCATATAAAATGATAAAGGAAATTGTTATAAAAAATGTATTTCATTAATCCAAAGTTTTAACTCTTTTGTTCCTATTTTACCCTTACTGAGGTGACATATATTTACCAAGATTACTATTCATAATGAAAAAAATAAAAGGGAAATATTTACCAAATATGATCATATTTATTCAAATTATGGAATAAATTATTCAAAATAAAATTTCTATAATTGGTAGAAATCAATTTAAAAATAAGTGAACAAAAGGCCATGAAAACTAGTTTTTAGAAAAATAATTATTTAAGAATACAGATATATTTATTGTTATACCATGCCTATAAAACATTAAATTAATGTTAAAAAATTTATTTAACATTTAATATATAAAACTCATTAATATCATTCACCAGTAGTGACTAATTTAATATATTATTATAAAAAATCATTGCGCACATAAAATATAGTTTTTTTTGAAAGAGATACCTTTTAGATTCAAGTGAATTTTATTTCAAATAATTTAATAAACAATTAATAACCCATAAATTTTTATAGTTTATCTATTCATATTAATACACCCCAACTATATGGATAGGTTATAATGGTATACTATATTATGTTTTTTTAGACTCATGGTTTTGTGCATTCAAAGATATCAATGAAAGTAAATTTATTTGGAGATAAATATGTCATAAAATCATAGGGTGCTACATATATATGTTGGACATGCTAATAATCACCCACACATGAAATGAATATAAATTTTAAATAATCTAGCATTGATTTCAATTCTCTCATTAATAAAATAAAATTATAAATTAATAAATTAATTATCAAATTGATTAATTGATTGATTTCTCTTGATTATTAATCTAAACAGTACTTGACGTTATCATACTCATTAATTTGAAATAAATTATTTTTAAATAAAAAATATTTTTTACATTGTGTGTAATAATAGGGACATGGTGGTTGGTCCTTCTATTCAGAATTAAATTCAGAATGGAATTTAAAATCCACAACTTATACTAGAGGAAAAATAGTGCATAACATAACTTTGACAACATGTGAATTATTCTATGTATAGTAATTTTGATATATTGTGTACATACAGAGAATGTATTCCAACAGGGTGTGTTGTGGTATTATATGGAATTTTGTTCGATGTGTCAAAAGGTATTATCTTCATGACAAGTATGACGACATGATATGTCATTAATAAACACATTGTGTACCACTAATGATTCCCATGAAATAAATTACTTATATGATAACCATATAAATCATGTAGATTTTATTTTATTGGGATAATTTTTAATTTCAACAATTAATCCAAACTGGGATTTTTAAAATCACCCAACATGTAATCCTTGGAAAAAACCCATCACATGACATGTGCAACCAGGTAGAAATAATATAGTTTGGTTATTATATAATAAAATATTATTTTCAAAAGTATCAATAATATGGAATTAATTACACAATGGGTTTCTTGTTTTATTGGGTATGAATGACATGGTGTGATTGTTGGAACCAGGGTCTTCAAAGCATGATTTGGCATATGGTTTATGTTTGTTGTCAATCCTCAGTGGAATTTCAGGATTTGTACCAACAAAGAGATCATACCGTTCAAGCAGAAAACAATAGTGAAGGTGGCGCTGTTTCCTAGTGTTTGCCAAATTTTTGGGCTTGAAAATCGGCCAATAAAGTAAAGTATTTATGGCAAAGGTACATGCGCGCCAAGCTCCTGGAGGATAAAAGACTTGCGCGCTATATGTTTTTGAGGATCAGGACATCAAAATTTGGCTAAGGAGAGAAGGTCGCACAAGTGTTGGTTGGGTCGCACAAGTGAGTTGCGCGACAGAGGTTACTGGAGACAAGACTTGCGTGCCACTGAGGGACTTGCGCACCTCCGCGCAGGGGGACCAGTTTGCCTATAAACACTGGACCACCCCTCCTCATTTCCTATGGAGTTCGAGAGTTAGAGGTTGTTCGAGCTCTCGTCGCGCAGGTGGTAGTTTGGTCGCGCAAGTAGAGCTTGCGCGCCGGTTGTCTGCTGAGCGCCCAAGGCAGTTTGGAAGAGAAAGGAAGTGGACCGTGCATTTTGTTGTCGGGGAAGGAAGTGTTGTGCAGGTGCATTGGTGACACTTGCGCACCAGTCTGGACTTGCGCGCTGTATTGGGACTTGCGCGCCCGGCTTGGAGAAGCGCACCAGTTTTTGTTGAAGCCCGTCGGCCTGTTTGGAGCTGCACGAAAGCCCGGAGACTACCCGATACATTTGAGGAAAAGTGATATTCTGATTCTGGTGATAATCGGACTTCAATAGAGCATCTGCATACAAAAAAGGATGAATTCTTATGCAAATAATGAAGAGACCTTCACGTCTATAAACTGAGTGAGACTTAACCAACGGCAGTGGGCTATCCCTGAACCTTTGTAAAGGTAGTGAGCCTGGGACAGAGTAACTGTACCCGAACTTTTGTAATCTACCGCTAGTGAAGCATAGTGGATTTTTTTATGACCGACAACCTATCGGCGTATGCTCCTTGGACGTAGCCCTTAGTGGTGAACCAAGTAAAAAGGGTTGTGTCTTCTCTGTGTATGTGAATTTTTTCTTTCTGATCATAATCATCATACAGGTTCAACAAGTTCCTACCAACGTGGGAACAAGATCCATCACATTAAAAGAAAAAAGTGGTCACCCTGATTCACCCCTCCCCTCTCAGGGTGTCCCGGGGTCCTTCAAGTGGTATCCGAGTGTAAAGGTTGCTGGTGTTGAATATGACCTTCTTCATCATGGAAAACACGGTCAATGTCAGGGGAGTCCCTCACTTCGATAGAAGAAATTTCTAGATCTGGAAGAACAGAATGAGATCTCATCTAAGATCTCTGGGAATTGATGTTCTTTTTTCTACTGTGCAAGGAATACAAGTCACTGATCCAACAGGTCTGGCTATGACTGAAACAGACAGGAAACTTCTTGATGCCGATGCTAAAGCACTGAATGCTCTCACTACAGCCCTTTCTGATCAGATCTACCTAAAGGTGATGAATTGAACCTCAGCAAAATACATGTGGGATAAACTTGAGAATATTTATGAAGGAGACAGAAAAGTAAAGGAGGCAAAACTACAAGTGCTACACCATCGGTTTGATGATCTGAAGATGCATCCAGACGAGAATGCAGACTCTTTCTTCAATCAAATTACTGAAGTGGTTGGAGCAATTCGGGGTCTAGGCGATGAAATCAAAGACATTGATATTGTAAAGAAAATATTAAGAAGACTTCCACCTCTGTATAATGCGAAGGTGTCAGCCCTTGAGGAAGGAGATCTTTCCAAACTTTCTCTAGATGATCTACTGAGAAGCTTGGTAGCATATGAAATGAGAGTCAAACCAGAAGATGCTACGACTCAGGTGAGCAAGTAAATGGCATTCAAGGCCATGGATAAATTTAAAATCTCAAAGGATAGTAGTGGTGATGGTGACGAAGAGAAAGAAATTATTTCTCTCATTGCAAAGAAGTTCCCGAAGGGGAAAGGGAAATTCAAAGGGAAGTTACCTCTCACATGTTTCCGTTGTGGAAACGTTGGGCACATTGCCTCTCAGTGCTTGAAGAATATCAATGATGATGACAGTGAAGATGAAAACTTCAAGAAGCCACAGAGAAGGTTCTTCAAAAAGGGAGACTTCAAATCTGGTATGAAAATGAAAAGGAAAAGTTTTTTCTGTGAAGAGTAAGAAGATGACAATGAATTCTATGATGAAGAAGAACCAGATTCAAAACTGGGAACCATGCTTCTATGATGGCCGCTGTTGAAAAGTCAGAAGATACTGATGGAGAAAAACAACTGAGAACTTGTGTAGATCCTGAGGTGCAACTTAAGGATGTGGTTAGTAAGCTTAAGATTAAATGTAAGAGCTGCAATAAGTGGAAATAAATTGTAGAATAATCAACTGAATATGTTGATCAACTTGAAGCTGAAATTGAACGACTGGAAGAATTTGTGATGGTACAGTCTAAAATAATTGAAAGCAATGCTGATGTAGTTGATCTGAAGCTGAGAATTGAAGAGCAGGCAAAGGTCATCAATGACCTCACATCTAGACTGGATGAAAAATCCAAGACTGCTGAGGGTCTTGAGGAGGAAGTAGTTACTCTAAGGAGTAAACTGGAGACTGAATCAATTCCAAAAGAATCAAGGAAGAAAATACAGTTCAGAATATTCTCAGATGTAGAATTACTAGCAAGAGCCAAGTGTGGTTCAGATGGGGTTGGAAAAATCTTGAGTGATCAAAGACCCGCTTGCATGGGAAAGAGTGGAATTGGCTGTGAGGCTGAGTCATCAACTGCTGGAAGTGAAAATATCCAAAAGAAAGATAAGATGAAAGTTGAACATGATGAAATGTTACCTAGAGTGCTAAAAATGGAACCCTCAATCCAAACTAAAAGGAGACCTGAATATTATCCTCAAACTTTCAAAAATGACAGACAGTATTACTATTCTCCCAAGGAAGAAGATATCAGGAGAAATTCAAGTGAGAAGACATTTCCACTCATGAAGTGTCAGTTCTGTGGCTATCTGGGCCATACCATGTCTTATTGTGAAGAGGCAAGAAGCTATCTGAATGGAGAAGATATAGATTCTCAACAAAGGAGAACAATATCATATCCTAATTCTCATAGAAGAAATAATTTCTATGGATATTGTTTTCGTTGTTCTAACTTTGGTCATAAGGCCATTAATTGTAGGCAGAGAAGGGACATAGACACCTCATACAGAAGTTCAAGACAAGTCAAGTCTTATCAGCAAGACAGTGTTGCTCTTTCAAACAGGTTCTCACCTCTCAAAGAAGACTTTGACTATGAAGAACCTGGGTATGTGGAAGAGATAGTTGAAATGCCATCAGTTCTATATACTCAATCTAATGTCTCATGGAAGGAAAGGAAGAAGATTGAGAAATCGAACCTTGCAGAGGTAGCCCTCAAAGCTACAAAGAACAACAGTACCTGGATTCTGGATAGCGGTTGTTCATCTCATATGATGGGTAATGCCGGCCTACTAACGAATATCATAAAGAATGTTGATGGTATAGTAAGATTTGGTAATGATGGGGCTCTGAAAATCAAAGGGAGTGGAAGTACCCAATTAGCTAATGTAGAACTAAAGAAGACTGAAGTCCTTTACGTAGATGGCCTACATCATAATCTCCTCAGTGTGAGTCAACTCTGTGACTCAGGACTTATAGTCACTTTTAATCAGAAAGGCTGCACTATCAAGGGAAAAACCGGCAATTCACTTATGAAAGGATTCAGAATAGAAGGCAACTTGTATCAGGTTGATAGTGAAGAAAATGTATGTTACATGACTGTTGAAGAAGAAAACAATTTGTGGCATCGGAGATTGGGACACATCAATCAACAAGACATGGAGAAAATATCAAAATTGAGAATTGTCATGGACATCCCCAACCTGAAGCGTGAGCGTGAAAAATCTTGTGATGCTTGTATTCGTGGGAAGCTGGTCTGTAGTTCATAGCAGCCAAAGAAGAAAAAGGCATCTCACCTTCTTGATCTGATTCATACAGATGTTTGTGGTCCAATAAATGTTTCCAGAACACATGGAGAAAGGTACTTTGTCCTTTTCATAGATGATTACAGTAGAATGACATGTGTGATGGTCATTCACAGGAAACGACAAGTCCTTGACTGCATGAAAACATATCGGCGAATCGCCGAGAATGATACTGGACGAACAATCAAAGTGTTGCGATCTGACAATGGAAGAGAATACACGTCCATTGAATTTGATAATTATCTAGAGAAGCATGGGATATAGCATGAGGTAGCAGCTGTGAGAACTCCACAACAAAATGGAGTTGTTGAACGTAGGAATCGACTGGTGAACAACATAGCGCGGACTATGCTGATTGAGAGTCGTATTCCACGACATTACTGGAAAGAGGCTGTTCAAGCTGCAGTGTACATTCAGAATCGAACAGGACTCTATATGGGTGAGACGAAGATACCATATGAATTGTGGCATGGACGGAAGCCTTCTCTAAAATACTTCCGTGTCTTTGGAAGTAAATGCTTCATCAGGAACAAAGAAGGAAATCAAGGGAAATATAGCGACAATGCAGATGAAGGAATTTTCCTTGGTTACTCAATGAACAGCAAAGCCTACAAATGCTTCAACAAGCGTTTGGGAAGAATTATGGAAAGCAATGATGTTAAGAATATTGAAGAGAGAACCACGAATGCTTCAAGGAGGTCATATACTGATGTGATAGAAAGTCAGGAAGAATGTGAATGTAAAGAAAATACAAATGCAGAAATAGATGAAGTTGTTCAAAACTCTCAGCAGTCACATCATGATATTGACTCAGAAGAAGAATCTGAAGAAGAAACTATGACCGAAGAAAATGCTACTGAACCTCGTAGGAGAAATTGAAGAGTTGATATTGATCCATCCAACATAATTGGGGATAGGAGTGCACCCACTCAAACAAGGAGAATGAGGAATAACACACAATCTGCATTTCTATCAGTTGTAGAGCCTTCCTCATTCGAAGAATTCGCAAATGATAAATCCTGGGTGAAAGCCATGAATGATTAATTAGATCAGATTGACAAGAATCAGACATGGGATCTTGTCCAGAGACCCGAAGGTCAAAATGTGATTGGTACCAAATGGATCTTCAAAAATAAGTTTGATTAACATGGAATTGTCATCAGAAACAAGGCACGCCTGGTATGTAAAGGATACTCTCAGATTGAAGGCATTGATGTTGAAGAAACCTTTGTTCCAGTGGCTAGACTGGAGTCAATCAGGCTTTTCCTTGCCATGACACTCCAAAGAGGATATAAAGTATATCAAATGGATGTTAAGACAACATTCTTGAATGGTGTACTCGAAGAAGAAGTCTACATTGAACAACCAGTGGGCTTTGTTTTGGGTACTGATGAAACAAAGGTCTGTAAACTGAAGAAAGCTCTATATGGTTTGAAGCAGGCACCACGAGCATGGTACTCACGGCTGGATTCATATCTCAAGAAGTTGGAATTCAAAAGAGGAGGAGTTGATCACAATCTCTATGTGAAGAATTCTCCAAAAGATCAATTCATGGTTCTTGTCTACGTTGATGATATCATATTTGGTGGCAGTAGGCAGAAATTAGTGGATGAATTTGCCAACCACAAGAAATCAGAATTTGAAATGTCTATGATTGGGGAGCTCACATATTTCTTGGGGATGCAGGTGATTCAAAAGAAGGAATACACTTTCATTTATCAGGAAAAATATGCAAGAGAACTACTGAAGAAGTTCAATATGCAAGACTCCAAACCAATGTCAACTCCGGTTGCAGTTGGAACTAAACTCGGAAAGCCCGAGGATGGGGACTATGTTGATCCCACCATGTACAGGAGGATCATTGGAAGCCTACTGTACCTAACAGCGACAAGGCCAGATATTGTATTTGCCACATGCCTTGCAGCCCGCTTTCAAAGTAATCCAAAAGGGTAGCATATGGCAGCAGTAAAAAGAATCATGACATACATTCACAGTACACAGAACTTCGGGTTATTTTTTGCTGCAGGTAGGGACATTGAATTATCCGTATTTTCAGATGCTGACTGGGCTGGTGATTTGGTAGACCGAAAGTCCACTAGTGGTGGAACTTTCTATATTGGGAATAAATGTGTCGGTTGGTTGAGCAAGAAACAAGAAAGTACTTCTCTTAGTACGGCTGAAGCTGAGTATATCTCTGCCACAAAAGCATGCACTCAAATTCTTTATATGAAGCAGCAGCTAACAGATATTGGTGATAAGGTGCAGCAACAAATGGTGATTTATTGTGATAACAAAAGTGCAATTGATCTTATGAAGAATCCGGTTTAGCATTCTCGTACAAAACATATTGAAATATGGTATCATTTTATCAAATAAAAGGTTGAACAAGGCGTGATTATAATGGACCATGTTGGAACTGATGAGCAAGTGGCTGATATCCTGACCAAGACATTGTCCGCGGCTATGTTTGAGAAGCATTGGTTGAACCTTAGTGTTCAACCACCTCCTACTGCATAAGGAGGCTCCGGAAATCCCCTCTCCCCATTTGTTATAACTGTTTTTTTTCTGCTTATGGATGTGATGAAGGTTTATGGGGGAGATACTATCCAGGGGGAGTATGGCTTGAGATGAACGTTGAACAACTTATAGGTCTTTGGTTTTATTGTCAATGGGGGAGAAAAGAATAAATTCAAGGCAAGAAATGCTTCTGTGATGAGGAGTATAAGAATGATTCAATCGGGCATCATGGAGAATTTCAAAACACCGGAACCCAATTCAAGCTTCCTCTCTTGTTTTCTACACTGATCATTGCTCACGTAGACTTAGAGTGTTGGCTAAGTTGATTCTTGCGTTTTGGGTTTGCTCATGGTTGGAGATCTATTGAATTTATTCTGATTTCCAACAAACCCAAAGGGGGAGATTGTTGGAACCAGGGTCTTCAAAGCATGATTTGGCATATGGTTTGTGTTTGTTGTCAATCCTCAGTGGAAGTTCAGGACTTTTACCAACAAAGAGATCATACCGTTCAAGCAGAAAACAGTAGTGAAGGTGGCGTCGTTTCCCAGTGTTTGCCAAATTTTTGGGCTTGAAAATCGGCCAATAAAGTAAAGTGTTTTTGACAAAGGTACTTGTGCGCCAAGCACTTGGAGAATAAAAGACTTGTGCGCTATATGTTTTTGAGGATCAGAACATCAAAATTTGGCTAAGGAGAGAAGGTCGTGCAAGTGTTGGTTGGGTCGCACAAGTGAGTTGCGCGACAGAGGTTACTAGAGACAAGACTTGCGCGCCGCTGAGGGACTTGCGCGCCTCCGCGCAAGTGGTCTAGTTTGCCTCTAAATACTGGAACACCCCTCCTCATTTCCTATGGAGTTAGAGACTTAGAGGTTGTTTGAGCTCTCTTCGCGCAGGTGGTTGAGCCGCGCAGGTGGTAGTTTGGTCGCGCAAGTAGAGCTTGCACATCGGTTGTTTTCTGAGCGCCCAAGGCGGTTTGGAAGAGAAAGGAAGTGGACCGTGCATGTTTGTTGTCGGGGAAAGAAGTGTCGCGCAAGTGCGTTGGTGACACTTGCGCGCCAGTCTGGACTTGCGCGCCATATTGGGACTTGCGCGTCCGGCTTGGAAAAGCACGCTAGTTTTTGCTGAAGCCCACCGGCCTGTTTAGAGCTGCACGAAAGCCATGAGACTACCCAATACATTCGAGGAAAAGTGATATTCTGCTTCTGGTGAGAATCGGACTTCAATAGAGCATCTACATACAACAAAAGATGTATTCTTATGAAATGATGAAGAGACCTTCACGTCTATAAACTGAGTGAGACTTCACCAATGTTAGTGAGCTAGGGGGAGTCAACGGGAGTGACCCGAGGGACGCAGTGGGCTATCCCTGAACCTTTGTAAAGGCAGTGAGCCTGGGACAGAGTAACTGTACCCGAACTTTTGTAATTTACCGCTAGTGAAGCATAATGGATTTTGGTACGACCGACAACCTGTCGGCGTATTCTCCTTGGACGTAGCCCTTAATGGTGAACCAAGTAAAAAGGGCTGTGTCTTCTCTGTGTATGTGAATGTTTGCTTTCTGATCATAATAATCATACAGGTTCAACAAGTTCCTACCAACGTGGGAACAAGATCCATCACATTAAAAGAAAAAAGTGGTCACCCTGATTAACCCCTCCCCTCTCAGGGTGTCCTGGGGTCCTTCAATGAACACATTGACGACCCTCACATAGTACATGCCTCTAGACTCACTGCATTTTACCCATAGGATATTAATATGACACACAACGTTTATGATTGATACATGTCATGTAATGACATATGTATGATGCTTCCTATATTGTAGTAAATACAAGAAATGTATTAATTATATATGAAATACTTTTTTCCAACAAATTCCCTGATTCCTATAGATCTTAACCATGTGGGGATATATGAATTGTAAACTAGCTACATGTTTTGTAACCTTATCAAGTCGTGTGACCACTGGCGGTTAATATAAAGGATGTAATAATACCATGTAATGTTCATCCACATTATGTGTAAAAATTTAAAAGGGTTTTTTGTGTGGTTGACCGTGGAAATACATTGTGTTCTACTCTATTACATGCTATTTTTCCTGTGGTATGGAAAAATATTCCAGTACCTCTGGAGAGGATATTTTATTGTTAATTATCTATTCATGGTATGATATGCATCAAACATACACTCCCGTGTATTTTTATAAAAAACCCTTTGCACATGGGACTTGATACCAAGTGGGATGACCCATGTTAAACTATCATAAATATCATATCATTTACTTATGTTAAAAATGACATCTAAAAAATAATTTTATTATCCCAAGAATATAATATTTAGTATCTAGGGAGATTAGAAAAATAAGAATTTTATTTTCAAATATTTTATATTATTTATCCACAATCCTAACATACTATACCTATTATATATATCTCATATGTTATACCCATCTTCATAATATAAGGAATGGAAACATAATAAACGGGTAAGCGCAAATTGTTGGTAATGGAAAACATAACAATGAATCACAATGTTTTGAACATAAACACATGATAAACACATAGATATGATAGAAATATAAGATTATATAAATCTTTCAGTATCATTAATAATCATAATATAAAAATGTAATCCCACAGAAAGGATATCAAGGATTTATATCAATTATAACATTGAATTGAATCATATAACAATAATCCAGAATCCTATGAGTATAAAATAATAATGTGGAATATCATTGTAATGCGAAAAAAGATTAATAATATGAAATAAAAAATTGAGAAAATTCAATAATTCCCAAACACTATTTTTGAAAAACTAAATACCTACACACCATGTTGTGAAACAAAAATTGTTCATGTATATTGTGGTTAAAAACAATTATAGACATAAAATAATTATCTCATGAGATTAAAAAAATTAACCAATTCATTAGAGAGAGATGTAATACCACATCCATAAATCATTCATACATATGTGTGACACATGAAATCAATCATTCATTTTTTTCATAATGTACTTGGGGAAATGAAATAGGATTCATTTCATTTCTAAATAATATTATAAAATATTTTATAAAAAGTATAGCAGTTGATGATAAAAAATAAATCTCCTTGGTGGAGTGATTTATGATGTCATATAAGGGTTGATTTATTAAATATAATTCCATTTTAGAATGATCTCTTCTATTTATTGAGGAAAATTTAAATTTATTATAAATAGTATTTCTAAAATATTTCTCAACATCATTATAAAGATAGAAATTTTAAAGTCAATTTTTAAACGTTCATTTTTTCATAGATGATAGTTAAAATATTAATACAATATTTTGGAATCGCTCCCAATAATAGATAATTTAAAATTCAATAAATACTATGGTAAGAAATTGTGTAGTGGAAGATAACATAAATGATAATGAAAGGGGAAAACATTTTCTATAATTAAATACACCATTATGAAAAATCTGAATAGTAGAAAGGGATAATAGAACAACCTTTTAGAAAAAATAAAAAGGGATATATAAAAATCATCTGTGTTAAAAAAACAATGTTGAGTCAATAAGGTTTCCATAGTACGTTTTCATTCCTTTATGTTTTGAAAATCACAAACACTCTTTCTCAAGGAAAATTTTATTTTCATTAGGATTTATCTTAATAAGGAAAATTTTCATTATCCAAGGAAATTTTCTGCTTACTATTGTTTTCATTGTTAATGTTATAGTCTTTCTAAATCTACCTTATTTTATTCCTAAGTGTAAAATTCGGTTCCACATCTAAAACCCCAGAATCCTACAAATACTTAGATATAGAGTATTCTGTTTTCAGGTTCTTAATTCAAACTCCGAATTCTCTGAACATCAGACTCTGAATTTTCTGAAATTCAGAAATATAATTCTCTAAAATTTGGACTCTAAATTATCTGAAATTCAGGTTCCTAATTCTTGGAAATTCAGACTCTGAATTCCTTCGAATTCAGATTCTGAATTCCTCATAATTCAGATTCTGAATTCATTGGAATTCAGACTCCAAATTCCTTAGAATTATGATTTTTAATTCATTGGAATTCTGACTCCGAATTCCATAGAATTATGATTCTGAATTCCTTGGAAAATAGAATCTGATTATCCACGATTTATAGACTCCTAAAATTATTTGTTTATACTCCAAACGATGTTTTTTCATAGACTCCAAAAAATGCATTTGTATAAACAACCATTTTTTTCTTACCCTTTTTTTATTTAGGAAATGATGTCATACAATTTGTTTCTAACTAACCGTTGTTTGAGTGACAGGTGTACAAGTCCCTATGAGATTTATGGAAAAATACGACCATTGGAGTAGGGACCTGACCGTTGGAGATATGCATATAAATAGGATCTCGTTTGAAAGAGCTTAGAACTTTTGATGACTGTTGATAACTCTAGAGATTTTATGCTGATAAAGTTATTTCTTGAGAGAGAGACTCTGATGCTTTGTGCATAATGAACATCTTGTTCATCTTGCTTCATGTGACTCTGATTGTTGCTATGTTCAATCGAGGGCTTCCAAATATAGGAATACAGAGGTGTAAACTACCTTAAAGATCAAAGATTTCCTTGAATAAGAAGAGAGAGTTGCCGACTACCTTGAAGATTTAGGGCTTGTAGGTATAGTAAGAAAAATTCAGATATTTCTCTCGAGGGATTACCCTAGTGTGGGTATGACAGACTTTCTTGAAACCATAAATCAAGGGAATTTTATCCAATTTTGTAGGATACCCTACTCTTTGGGTTAACAGATTTCATACTTGTTACTTATATTGTATCATGTTTATTTTACGCTGCATTTTGATTAATAAGGAAAGTATAAATATCTTATACTTTCTTGTATTTTTATACTCTGATTAGTAATATTATATATTCTTTAAGGGAGATTCTTTTCCTTGTATACTTTTCTTAAGTTTAATTTCTCAAAACATATTTCTGGAACCTAGCATGTTTGTAGAACTAAAAGAGGTCTTGTGAATTTATCCAGTTTAAATTTGTTAAACATAGTTTTCCTTATGTTTTAAAAAAAGTTTTTTAACTTATAATCCACCCCCTCTTTTATATTAATCATCTACATAATTATTTTTATCGTACAATTGGTATCATAATAGGTCTCTAAAATACTTATATTCACATATAAGTTTTTTCTTGCTCAAGTTTTCATTGTTCTAATTTTTTCCTTGCTTTGGACGTTTTTTCCTTATTTACAAAACTTTTACTATTAACAAGTGTTTTTTGGAAAAATATTTTTATATTAGATGGAAGGAATGAATGTTGGTTCAATTGAAAATCTAAATCCTACTAGACCACCTATATTTAATGGGAATGATTATGAATATTGGAGAGATCGTATGAATACTTTTGTTATTAATACTGGAGTGGAAAACATTGTTATACTTACTGGAGATTAGAAGATTCCTATTAAGAAGGTCAGAACTTTTACTAATCAATAGAAGATATAATATCAACTAAATTTCAATGTAATAAATAATTTTCTGTGTTCCATGACCAGGAATATATATAGTTAGATTTTTTCTTGTGAAGCTGCTATCTGTATCTGGAATAAATTAGAGGTTACACATTTTGGTACATCAAAGGTTATAGAAACTAGAAGAGCTATGGTTAGAGAAGAATATCATGGATTTTTATTTCCTTATGGAGAACCATTTTGCAAGGTACAACAAAGGTTTATGACTATTGTTAATAATTTACAATCTATGGGTGAAAAGGTCTTAATTTTGAAGCTCTTTTGAACAAGATTATAGATATCATGATCAATGAGTGTGAATATAAAAGGAAAAATATTGATGAGAATAGGAAAGTATCTCAAATTACCCTTGAGGAACATTTTGGAACTCTTATTTAACAAGAGACAAGAATGAAAAGAGATGCTGATATGAATAAGAAGAAAAATGGAAATGGAAGTGTAGCTTTTACTACTACTAAAGCCAATACTCTTGAAAAGGATACTAGATCTAAATCAAAGAAAGTAATTTTTCTATCCAAATATAGTGAAAGTGAACATTATGAGAATGAACTATCTAATCTTTCTCGAAGGATGAACAAGATAGTCAGGAAGAAAGACTTTCAATATAGATATAAGAATAAAGAATGAAAAGATAAAAAATACTCGGAATTCACTTGTTATGAATGAAAAAGAGTAGGGCATATAAGTCCAGATTGTCCTATGCCAAAGTAAAATGATAGAAAGTAAAATCATTCTAAGAGGAATAGAAATAAGTACTAAAAAGATAAAGCCAAGAACGTTTTTAATGATAATGACACCTATGGTTTCAGTGGTGGAAACTCTTCGGATAAATCCTCAGAGTATGAATATTTTGGTCATAATAGTATTGGTTTACTAGGCATATTATATATTTAAAATCATTGTCTAATGGTAATGTACACAATGCTAAATCTATCAAAAATGTACTTTGAATGAAAATTATTGTGGTGATAAATATTATAAGTATTTGGATGAAGAATCTTCTTATGATGAAGAAAATACTTTACCTACTTATGAAGACGTTTCTATGTTTGATAAAATTTTTGAAAATGAAAATTCTAAACTCAATAAAAATATTTATTAGGAAAATTCTAGAATTTCTATTATTACTAAAGAAGTATCAGATCTTTCTAAATATATTGATAAGAAAACATTTTATTTTGAATATATTTCCTAAAACCTTGAGGAAGTTAATTCTGTGAATGGTAAACTTTCTAAGGGTCTTGAAAATGTAATTTTTAACAAAAATAATTTAGAAACTAACTATAGTTATAAAACTAATGGTTTTGAGGATAAAACATGGTTATTAAACTAAAGTCATAAATATTTTCCTTGAGTAAGTGTTTGTCAAACATTACCGCTGGTAAGGAAATCATTGAAAAAATGTATTCCGAAATACGACTTCTAAGGAATAGTTCTGGATTTGGCTATACCCATTCAAAACCTGTTTTTAGTAGTAACTATTTTTTTCATCAAAGTTCTTCCTTATGTACTAATTGTCAGTGTGGTGGACATTGGGCTAAAAATTGTTCCATACAAAATACTCAGTCTTTAGATTTTCTTAATGCTTATTTTTCTACGAAAATGTGGAGACTTAAAATTTTGCTTTCTGAAATTTCTGGATCCATGCAAGTTTGGGTTCCGAAAGTATAACACTATTACTTTTAGGAAAATAAATGTAGTACCAAAAAAAACACATGGTACAAGGAAAGTGGATGTTCCTGGTATATGACTTATAACAAAAACTACTTTGAAAAGATTATCAAGATGAAAGGAGGAAAAGTAACTTTCAGAGATAATGTTCAAGGAGAAATTATTAGTGTAGGTAACATTGTTTTTCTTGGAAAAACATTGATTTCAAATTTTTTATTTGTTAAAGGTCTTAAGCACAATCTCATTATCATAATTCAATTATGTGATGAAGGTTACCTTTTTAATTTTAGGAAGGAAAAGTGCCTAGTACACAATTACAAGGAAGAGTGTATTCTTTCTACCCATAGGCAGGAGAATGTATACAAACTAAACAAAGAAGACCATAGGAGCCAAGACATACCTTGAGTTAGTGAAATGGAAGACCAATCTTGGTTATGGAATAAACTTTTAGGACACTATAACCTTAGGAACTTATGTAAACTCTCTATGAAAAGAACTGTTAAGGATATACTGAAGCGTAGATTTGATTCTTCAAAAGTTTGTGATCCTTGTCAAAATAGTAAGAAAGATAAATCTTGTTTTAAATCAATTGATTATGTCTTAACTACTAATGCATTATAGTTGGTGCATATGGATCTTTTTGGACCAACAGAAATAGGATGTATTGGAGGAAAATATTATGTGTTTGTCTTAGTTAATGATTACACTAGATTTACGTGGGTCTATTTTCTAGAAAAGAAATCTGAAGATATTTTTTATTTCAAATGTTTTATAGCCCAAGTTAAAAATGAAAAAAAACATTCCATTGATAACTATTCATAGAGATCATGGAGGAGAATTTCAAAATTATGATTTTGAAACATTTTCTATTAGAAAAGGAATTAATCATAACTTCTAAGTGCCAAGAACTCCTCAGCAAAATGGTGTTGTTGAAGGAAGAAATATAATTCCTTAATAGATAACTAGAACCATGTTTAGTGAATATTCTATCGATAAACACTTTTGGGATGAATCTGTAAGTACTTCTTGTTATACTATAAATCGAGTTTTGATTAGACCATTTCTTAATAAAACCCCTTATGAGTTATGGAATGGTATAAAACCTAGACTTTCCTACTTCAAGGTATTCAGATTCAAAGTATTCATTCTAAATACTAATGATAATTTACATAAATTATCACCTAAATATGAAGAAGTAATTTTCTTAGGCTAATCCACAACTTCTAAGGCTTATAGAGATTTCAATAAAAGTACTTGTACTATGGAAGAAACAGTAAATGTTAAATTTGATGAAACATATACTTTTATTTTAAACAACCCCAACCTACATCATTATATTTGTTTTCAAAAACATATTATAAACCCTTGATAGAAGATCCTTCTGATAAGGAAAATGTTCAAGAAATAATTTCTGAAACATTTACCCCAGAATATTTCCTACCATATGTTGATGAACAGGTCTTACAAAAACCAAATCAGTTGTTTCTTAAGAATCATCCCAGTGATAGTATCATTGGTGGTATAAATCAACCTGTGTGGACTAGAAGTTCCTTAGGAAATGAAGTAGAACATCTAGAATTCCTTTCCCAATTAGAAGTAAAAAAGCATTTACGAAGCATTATGTGATGATTATTAGATTAAAGACTGCTAGATGAGCTAAATGAATTCGAAAGGAATAATGTTTGGATCATGGTTGAAAGACCTAAGGAAAATTATGTTATTAGAGTAAAAATGGTCTTTAGAAATAAGTGTGATGAAAATGGAATCATAGTAAGAAATAAATCTAGATTGGTTGATGAAGGGTATAATCAACAAGAAGGAATAGACTATGAACAAACCTATGCTCCAGTAGCAAGACTTGAATCTATTCATAGTTTACATACCTTTGCAGCATTCTTTGATTTCTATTTTTTTTAAATTGATGTTAAATGTGCTTTCCTTAATGGGTGTGTTCAAGAGGAAGTTTTTTTCCGACAATCTCTTGGTTTTGAAGATTCAAAACATCTTGAATGTGTTTTAAAACTTACCAAAAAATTATATGGACTTAAAAAAGCCCCTAAAGCCTAGTATCATAGAATTACATGATTTTTGTTACAAAACAATTATGTTAATGGAAATGTTGATCCAAAACTTTTTATAAAGAATGATAAGTAAAATTTCATGATTGTTCAATTTTATGTTCATGACATTATATTTGGTTCAACTCAGTAATATTTAACTGATTCCATTGCAGATCTAATGAAATCTGATTTTGAAATGAGTATGATGGGTGAGTTAACATTTTTCCATGGTTTCAAAATTTCTCAAAAACTAGAAGGTACTTATATATCTCAACATAAGAATATTAAATATCTTCCTACAATGTATGGATTTGATAACACTAAGAGTATAAGTACCCCCCATTGGTACCTCAAATTCACTTGATCTTGATGATGCTGGGAATCTAGTTGATCAAACACCATTCAGAGGTATGATAGGAAGCATGCTATACATGACAGATAGTCATTCAGACTTAATGTTTTTTGAATGATTATGTGCAAGATATCAATCCAATCCTAAGGAATCTCATTTAATGGAAGTGAAATGAATTTTTTTCTACATAAAGGGATCCAAGGATTTATGACTCTTTTATTCTTATGGAAATGATTTTATTTTAAAATGTTTTTCAGATGCTGACTTTGGTGGATGTAGAATGGATAGAAAAAGTATATATGAAACTTTCCATTTCTTAGAAGATTCATTATTTTTTGTGTCATGAAAAAAGAAACACTCATTATCACTTTCCACTACTGAAGCTAAATATGTAGCAGCTGGAAGTTGTTGTGATCATGTATTGTGGATTCAACACAGACTCACAGACTATGGTATGAGTTTTACAAAAACACAGATTTTGTGTGATAATAATTGTTCCATTTCCCTAAGTAAAAACCCGACACGCTACTCTTGTGAAAAACACATAGATATTCTGCATCACTTTCTTAGGGATCACACCCAAAAAGGAGATATCATTCTTCAATTTATCGGAATACAATATCAACATGCTGATATCTAAACCAAATCGTTACCTTCCTATAGATTTGAATTCATTAATAAAAATTTAGGAATGATAACTATAAGGTAATATTATCCTTCTTAACTTTATGTTGAATCTTATTTCCTTATATTAATAAACTCCTTTTCATGGGGGGGGGTACATTTACTGGTTATTCAAATTTTTTCGTATTCAAATTTTTTTGTATTCAAAAATTTTCTTATTCAAAATTTTTCATAATCATTTTTTCAGAATCTAATGTTCTTCAAGAATAATTTAACCTCATTAAGAATAATTTTCCTACATATATGGAAGGTATGATTTCTCTCAAAATTTTTTATAATCATCTTTTTACAGTTTGGTTTCATTATCTTGTTTAAAATATATATTTGGATTTACATTTCCTTAAATCTGAATGTTTATCTTAAAGAAAACCTCAAAAGATCAGAATCTATTAAAATCTTCTTTGGTTATCATTTCAACCATCAGATTTGATCAAGAGTATTTCAACTATTGGATCATGTAAGGAAGATGAAATGTCACCTCAATTGCCTATATAAACCCCCTGGTGGTTGTCCCACATCAGTTTTTTAAGATTTGGTGTGTTGAAGTTATTCTCATCTACTTAATGCCATTATGAATCTTCAGGATTTATGAACTCCGAATTTTTGTGCAAGCTTCACCTCAGAAATAAATGTCATCTATTAAGGAAATATCCGAGTGGAAAATATACATAGAGAGGTTAGTTGATCCAAAATTCTTTTCCAAATATGATTCGTATCATTTCTAAGAATATTATGTTTAATGGATAAAAGATCCTTTGTATGTCAAAACTGAAGGCACATGATCTAGTGTATCCGGAGTTGTTGGTAGAGTTCTATGAAACAATTAGTTTTTTCAATGAAGGACAGAGAGATAAATTTTCTTTTAAGAGTTATAAAAAGACCTAATCTATTTCTTACATCATGTCAACAAATATTATAGAGATTGCGTATGTGGGTGAGGCAGAGTTCTTCTCAGACAAGATACCTGATGTAGTTGAATCTTTCGACAAGGAAAAGGATATAAAATGTCTTTCCTAGAAGGAAGTGAAGAATCCAAAAAAAATTCATCTCCCTATAAATATTCGGATTCTTTATCTTTGGGTTCAGGGGTTTCTCATTCTAAGAAAAGGGGAAAGGATACCATGAAGAAAAGTGACATCTATGCATTATATTTTTTTGTTAAATCTCAGGAAAATAAATTTAGTAAAGTATGTTTTGCTGACAATTGAGAATATCAAGAATGGAACTCTGAAATCCTAAATCATCATGTATCCAAATTTTATATAAAATATTATAGTTCTTTGTCATCACTCTTTTAAAATTCCTTGTAGTTCTTAGACAAGGATTTTCAAACTAATGTTGTTGAATGATGATACTATAAGGAGATTAAAGATCGGTTTTCTAGCAATTCAATGGAATTTTTTGATTTTTCGGATGTATAATTTGAAGCTCTATCAAAGAAACCAGAAGTGGATGAAACATCCAAGAAGGGAGCAATAACGTGGAAGGCAAAGGAGCTGGAAAAGAAAGAATAAATTCTTGTAGCTAAGGAAACTCCATCAGAACCTCCAAAACCAAAGAAGAAAAAGACTTACCCTAATGAAGTAATGGCTAAGTGGAGAAAAGACAAGCAATAAAAGAAGGTAGGGGAGCCTAGTTTTGGCTTGGATCCTAACGAGTAAAAATCTTTGAAGATAGAGAATACTAAGAATTTTGAGAAGCAAGAGAAAGAGAAGAAGCAAAGGAAGAAGTTGTTTGAAGCTGATATTGTTCAATCTATTCTCAAGGATGCAGAGAAAGGCTTTGAGAAAATTCTGGTACCAGAATCTTTTTTATAAGAATCACTTCCAGATACTTCGGGAAAGAAGTTGGTGATTCTGGAACCATACCAAGAAGAAGAAATTGTTCAAGAAGAAGCAGTGGAATAAGAACAAGAAGAAGGCAGTGGTGATTCCAAGGACATTATATGGAATGCAGAGGATTTTCATGAGAATGAGATTATATCTGAGAAGCTCTCAATCCGAACATCTAAAGCTGAATATTAAAAACTTTATACACCAAGAAATGAACAAAAGGGACATGAACAAGTGAATAAGCCAACAGATGATGAATGTAGCAATCAAGATTTTATTCATCCAGGAGATCTTGTGGCTGATGCTGAGAAATAAATCATTGAGGAGGAAAAAATGATTCAGTTATCATACAGTGAGCATGAATCACCCATGGTAGAAGAGATCATTCAGAAAGTTGATAAGGGAAAACAGGTTTTGGTTTCTACACCTAAGAAATCTGTGGTAAAATAGAATGTTGTTGAATGAAAATCGAATAGAAAAGCTATTAAATTATAAAAAAGAATCCTCACCAACCAAACACTCAGATTCAGAATCATTCGCTCTTTGGAATGATTTTGTTGTTAAGTCTTTAGAAAAGATGGTTGGTAGTATTCCCTTATTTCCAAGTATTGACTCAAGATTCAAGATGCTTCATCATATGATAAATCAGAAATAAATTTTAGTCTCCATGATTATGGATAAATGTGTCAGACTAGTGGTAGATTTCAAATCGTTTCTCATTGGTCATGAGGCTCATAAGAGATCTTGTAAAAATATTACAAGCTGGTCAAGGAAGACAATCGAAGAGATGAGTGTCTTTGATGAATTTAAAGAAAGTTTCAAGGATTCTTTTGACACCGAGGATGGGAAGATCAAGGAAATTACTAATAGTTTTGAAAAAAAGGCTAAGCCTTGAACAGAAAACTCAGAAGTAGGAAGTTAAGGATCTGAATGGAAGGCTCAATTCAGTGGCAATGAATTGGAAGAGAGATAAGGATCTCATAATTGAGTTTGAAGAAAATATTTTTAAGTAAAAAAGAAGTTATGAAAGCTCAGGAAGAATTTCTTAAGACTCGGGAAGAAATGATTAAACCCTTAGAGAATAAAAATGAAGATCTGGATCATCTGATCAAGCACATGGAAGAAGATAACAAGGAGATCACGAAACTGAAAACCACTGTCAAGAAGCTGATGCCGAAGTAGAAATAAGGGTAATTTGTTTCTCAGTTCTGATCGTTTGTTGTATTTAATCTTTGTACAAATTCTTTCAATCATAATGTAATTTTGGTTGTTTTTTATATATTTGGTTGTTTAGTGCTAATATTTTAGGTAACAATTTTTTTTCCATTACCTTTATTCCTTTTTAAAAATCACAAAGGGGTTAAAGTAATGATAAAAAGAATACTTAGTAAGAAGATATTTCCCTAAGTAAGGGGGGAGTTCATCTAAGGGTATATTCTTATCAAATAAGAATTTCGTATGCAAAGAAATTGAAAAATATCATTTAGGAAATCAAGAATATGATCCTTAGGGATTAAAAAACCTAAGGGGGAGTTAGTCGTATTTAAAATGATCAATAAGTAATGAGAGATACGTTTTTATTTTCATGTCCATAAAAAATTCTAAGTCCTTATATTCTTATTCATAAGGATGTTTTTGCTCTCCAAAAAGGGGGAGATTGTTGAGTCAATAAGGTTTCCTTAGGAATTTTTCATTCCTTTATGTTTGGAAAATCACAAACAATCCTTCTCAAGGAAAATTTTATTTTCCTTAGTATTTATCTTAATAAGGAAAATTTTCCTTCTCCAAGGAAAATTTCTCCTTACCATTGTTTTCATTGTTCATGTTATTGTCTCTCTAAATCTTACTCATTTTATTCCTATGTGTAAAATTAAGTTTCACATCTAAAACCTCAGAATCATATAAATAGGTAGATATAGAGTATTTATTTTTCAGGTTCTGAATTCAGACTCTGAATTCTCTGAAATCCAGACTCTGAATTCTCTGAAATTCAGACTCTGAAATCTCTAAAATTCAGAATCCAAATTCTTTGAAATTCAGGTTCTGAATTGTCTAAAATTCGGACTCTAAATTCCTCAGAATTCATATTCTTCATTTATTGGAATTCAGACTCCAAATTCATCAAAATTCAGATTCCTAATTCATTGGAATTCAGACTCCGAAGTCCATAGAATTCTGATTCGGAATTCCTTGGAAAATAGAATCTGATTATTCCTGATTTATGGACTCTAAACTTTTTTTTTGTTTAGAATCCAAACTTTATTTTTTCTTAGACTCTGAAAAATAGATTTGTTTAAACAACCATTTTTTTCTTACCCTTTTGTTTAGTTTTGAAATGATGACTTACAATCTGTTTCTAAATAACCATTGTTTGAGTGACACATGTATAGGTCCTTCCAGATTTTAAATAAAATATGATAGTTGGAGGAGGGAGCTGACTGTTGGAGACTTTTATATAAATAAAAGCTCATTTAAACGAGCTCATAACTTTTGATGACTATTTATCAATCTAGAAATTGTATACTGATGAAGTGATTTCTAGAGAGAGAGACTCTTATGCCTTGTGCGTAGTGAAAATTTTCTTCATCTTGCTTCGTGCGACTCGGATTGTTGCTGAGTACAATCGAGGGATTCCGGGGATAGGAAGACATATGTTTAGACTACCTTAAAGTTCGAGGACATCTTTGAATAAGAAGGCAGAGGTGCCTAATACATTGAAGTTAGAGAGCTTGCAGGGATAGTAAGATATATTCCGATATTCCTATCGATGGGTTACCCTAGTGTGGGTAAGACAGACTTTCTTGAATGTATAAATCAAGTGACCTTTATCCAAGGTTGTTTGATACCCTACTCTTTGGGTTAAAATATTTTATATTTTTTACCTGGTTTGTTTCAAGTTTATTTTCCACTGTATTTTGATTAATAAGGAAGTTATAACTATCTTATACTTTCTTGTATTTGTATACTCTGATTAGTAATATTCTATATTCTTTAAGGTAGAGTCTTTTCCTTGTAATCTTTTCTTAAGCTTAATTTCAAGAACCATATTTCCGGAACCTAGAAAGTTTGTATAACTAAAAAAATTGTTGTGAATTTACCCTTTATAACATTATTAAACATAGTTTTCCTTAAGGTTAAAAACGAATGTTTTTAAACTTACAATTCACCCCCTCCTATATATTGAGCATCTACACCATTATTTTGATCCTAAAAAAGCATTGTTAATGATGAAGGGAATTATTCTAAACAATAATATGTATTAAGGTCAAGTATTTTATTATAGAATGTAATTTTTTCTGGATAGAGGAGTGGGAATGTAACTTTAAATGTTATATTAATGAATATATGGAACTTAGACTCATGAATTTTAAGAAGTAATATAATAACCCGATGTACTATTTTTTAGGAAAAAAACCCCATTACAAGTTTGTTATGTTTTTAATAAATGATTCATAATAGATAGAGCATGAAAAAGAATATTGAATCCCCAGAATTTTATGATATGTATGGTAAAAAGGAATACATGGGTAGTATATAAACCAAAATAAAGAAATATATAGTGAATACAAAACATATCTCAATGGGAAAACTTTTGAGATTAGGGTACCCCTATAGACTTCGTAATCCATTTTTGTAACAAAAATTTAAAAGGGGTTTATGTGATAGAGATGTAAGTTACTAAAAAAAGAGTAATACAAAATAATATAATCATAGGGATTAACATAAATAACTTATAATGGTAATGATTAAGAAGAATAGTTATAAGTCAATGAAGGAAAATGGATTTAACAAAATCTTTTTCCACGTCAGTATTAATCAAAATCCAATGGTATCAAGTAAGGTTCATAAAAATACATGAAAAATCCATCAAATAATCATTAAAAAAGAAAATATATGTTATTTTCATTAATTAAAACACATATAAGAAGAATATGTGAGTAATATTAAAACCTTTCTCGATGAAGGTAAATTGAGACAAAAACCATTATGATCATCATATTCAATTATGTAGGAAATAATTAAAGCAGAGTTTATGTTATAGAAACATAAACCCTTAGAAAATAAAGTCGATATAAAACATAATATAATCAAAGGGTATAATTTATATAATTTATAAATTTATGGTTCAAGATGAATGATCATAAATCAATGGATGAAAATTGAGTTAAAAATAACCCTAAAATTTTGGGAAGTGTATTAATGATGATCCATTGTATGAGAGAGAATAAATGAAAATGAAGTTACCAAGAATAAAAAATGATTTTAAATTTTATAATTAAATGGGAAGTAGTTAAATCATATTATTGTTTTACAGAATATGAATCATGTATTATACTATAGAAATTGTGGAAAAACCATACATTTTACTGCTGAAAATCATGAAATTTCCTTAACCATATGTATAATACCAAAAAAATATATATTCATACTATTTTAGAAATATATTCATATTTATTAACTTTTATAATATTTAATCATGACCATAAATTATATATTCTATGTCCTGTTAATGTTTTTGTATCATCAATGGGTGTTAGTAATTTCAAATGACCCTAAAACATACATAATGTAGATGGTGTTTATTGTTTTTTAGTAAAACTTTCATAATTAATATATTATTATGGGTAATATAAATTTAGTTTTATAATGTTTTATTAACTTCTAATTTCATTCAATTTTTTTAGTTATTATTCTAAAAGATAAAACATGTAAGATGACTCTATTGGTAATTCGTTATTGAATAAAAAGTTGTATCATATTCATGAATTTAATATAACTATTACCATTCTAGAAATTGAAAATAATTATTTACTTATTAGTATAAAATAACTTCAATAATTATGTTTTCGTATTCATCAATGATATTAATTTATAGCTTTATTCATATAGGTGGTTAAGTTGCCCAAAACAAGAACATGTTATATTAGTGGATTACTATGATTATCGATTTTTTCATTTAAATTATCACTATTACAAAATTAAAATGATCTTATTTTAGTTTTATTGATATAAAAATCAGAATTTATAAGATTTAGAATCAAAATATATTTGATACAAAACAATTAATTATAATAATGAAATCATTTTTTCCTCTTGGTATGATCTTGATAGATTGGTGAATTTATTGGAGCTAGTTTCCAAGAAGCAAATGATACGTATATCAAATTTTAGGTTATACTAAATTAAGTTTATTTTAAATATATATTATCAAATATTGATTATTTTTCAAAATTAGTTGGTTTTAATAATGTTTTATAGTATTTGTCACATCGAATTAGGTTTTAGTAGTTTTCTTCTCTAATGAGAACCTTGAGATGTTGTAATGATATCTCTTAAATATTGGTCTCAATTCGTGATGAAATACTATAAAGGGGAGAAATATCATATAAAATATTGGTTGTTCTTGTTCATAAGATGATGCGACTTCATCTCATAAAGTTCACACTTGTTAATATCCAAGATGAGATATTATGAGAACATACCAGTCAACAGAAACTCTATATGTTTACATGTCATTGAAATTACTATTTGTGAGCATATGTAATAATTCATAGAATTTATTATTAATAATAATGAATATCATGACTCATGTACATATATGTGTTGACCAAAATCTATAATGTTTTGTTTTCATGATATGTAGGGTATGTTGGGTATGACATGACTGGTATATTATTAATGAATTAGTTTATGAATGATTTGAATGCTACATCTTTATGTAAGATGATAACTTGTCTCTTTGATTATAATGGAACTATTGAACTAAATTCTATAACCATAATGTTATATACATGTTTATTATATATAATCATCGAAATATATATCATGAATAATGGTTGATGACACAAGTATGCTACATGATTGATGGGATATCAAGGCAAATGGATTATATTACATGGTGAGAATCCATATGTTTTTACTATCATTTTCACATTAACATCTTCATCATGGGTTCCTTTATTCATTTATAGACATTAATTTTTTATTAAACATTCCCATTAAATGACAATAAGGATATATCTAAGTACGTAACATATTATGTTTTTTCATTGATCACAATTAAATTCTATTTTAATTTAATTATTGGAATAAATATTATTCTCAATATCGGCCAATAATTTTATTTCATATTTATTGAATATGTATATTAAATAAATATTTGAACTTTGGATAATTATTTAATTAACAAGATATAAAATATTAATTGTATAATTAATTAATTAATTATTTATATTTTAAAAAAAAGATGAAGACAACAAGAAAATAGAGATGAGTCTCAGAAATAAATATTAATTTTCAATTTGACCAAATTTTGATTATCATTGTGAAAACAAGTGCACGCTTTAAAAATAAAATTATTATTTTTATTACATTTAATGGTTTTTTAAAGGGTATAGTATATTTTTAAGGGCCTATGTGAAATTAATTATAATTAAATCCAAACCCTATGTCTATAAATAGATGGTTTTGACTATTTTGAAAATTTTAAATATTGAACACAAAAAATCTAAAACATATAGTTCTCTCAAAATATTGATGAATGCTCTTGGTTTTATCCTCTGAATAATGAGATATTATCTTCCATAATCATCCTATCAAGAATAAAAGAATAATGACGAGTATTAAAAATATAGGGAATCATTGAAATGATCAAGCTGATACCGCAAGATGGACAATTTTATGCACTGTCACTCAAAATTAAATTTCTGTTATTCTAATATCAAAGTAGCACATGTGGATCACCAATAAAGGGATTCTATATTTGGATGATCCAAACATAATGATGGTGAACTGAATTGAGTTCATAAAATCAACACCATCTATCATGAAAGATAAGACTCAGGTATTCTTTCATCTATAATGTTTAAATTAATTTAAATTTAATAAAGTGTTCATGCTAGATTCATCATTTATCGTCTAGTTTCATCAGAAAAAATTCCTTAGTCCTGGAATCTATGTGATGTACATTTTGAGTTATCAATTGAATATGAAAACATATAAGCTGGTTCAGTCTCAAAAATGCAGTTCCACTAAATCTAGAACTTCCAACTAGCACTAGAGTTGTCAAGACTAAAATTAAAATTATATATTTTTTTGATCATTTATTTGTATAAAAGTAAGATTTCATTTCATGTTAGTTCGTAGTTATTATCTAAAGATCAAGATATTTTCTTATACCTCTTCATTTTTCAGTCACATAAAAAGGGTGCATTTATAATAAACATTGGATATATTAGAAGAAACCTTCTGGATATGCCAAAAATTTTGAGTGAGAAAAATAGGCCTACAAACCATGTACTCCTAAGTCGCATATTCTGTATAAGTGATCCCTACATCAATATGCTCAAATAAATTATGGGTCATCATATTGTAAGAAAACATGGCCTCTATTAAATTCGCACATGGTGTTGACTAAACCTTGGTTCCATATAGTTTTTTTTGCAAACTCATTGTGTAGGTATCTTGCATGACTTGTAGTCCACATGTTTCCATAGATGAAAAAATGTTTTGATACATATAGTTTTATAAATAGACCATTTGTATTAAATAATTCATGTGTACTGGTCAAAAACCAAGAAACATTGAGATAACACACCGTATATCTTCTCATATTTTGTTCCCTCATTAATTCCCATGATAAGTACATGTAGAGTCCCTAGGTGTGTACTAAAAATAGTTTTTCAACATTTCTACAGAGTGCATGCTTTTATTACACATTCCAAATACACAAAATATTTAAGAAATTTTTTTAGTTAATTACTCTATTAAATCTAAATGGAATGAATCCATTTATCATATATTGATAGTACATTATAAGCAATAGGTTTTATATGATATACATATATTAATTTTATTTTATTTAATATGTAGAACACCATGTCATCTATGGTCTTTGAATACTAATGATTCCTCGATCATTAAAATAGTATTTATTGTGAGTGTACTATATACAATAATGACCATGTCGAGTAGTTTAGATGGGTACTTACCGAGTTTCTTCCATGTGCAAATTGGTATACTTATTTAACTAAATTTGAAATAAAATTAAAATAATTATTTCATTTAAAATTATAGTGGATGGGAATCATGATTATTATTTGGGTAGATAACTAAGATAAAATTAATTAACTGATTTATAAGATAATTAATCGGATAATGTTTCATGTGTTTTATCATAGAAAATGATGAATTGAAATTAATATTATATAGTTATTTTAGATGCACAATCTTTTCATTTTTATGACTAATCATGATTTTATACAAGACCTATGTGTGTTTGTTTTTATTTAATTTAGTTGGTATTTCAAGGGTTTTCAATTATTTATTATTAAATTAAAGTCATTAACATGTGTGTAATATTTTCCTCTGTAATACATGACATGTCTGTCTAAAGTTGTTTTGTGTAAAATTCCCTTTAACCAATCATTTCATTCCACTAAACTATGTGTGAGTTATAAAACATATTAAATGTATAGAGTTTCTATGGTAAATAGAGTTTTTTCAAGGAAAATATGAACTGTAGGCGATTCAAGGTGGAATTCGAGAGAATCCTACTCAGGTTATACATTACATGGTTGGTGTAATATTGAAACTCATGCGAAGAGAGACAAAAATAATTTTTTCCAAAGGTTATTTGTTGATTTATTTTCTATTTAATAAATCAGCCATTAGATATTTTCAATATTGAATCATTTAATTATTTATTTGATTTTCATCTCAACATGATTTATTTTACAGATGAAAAACTATGATGACATAAATAAATTGATTTAATATTAATTAATGGAATTAAAATCACTGACTTATCCATAGATGTCTTATCAGAACATGGTTAATATCCTATTTGAATTCCAAATAATATTAAAAATTATATTGATAGTAATAAATCATGTAGTTTATGCATAATAGATAAGATCCCTCAACTAAATATTAATTCATAGTAATCCATTCATCACATGATTAAGAATGAAACCATGTGACTACATGTGGGTATCACCAATATTGGGAAATTTATTTTTTTCAAGGAGTTATTATGTAATGTTTGGGTCGAATTAACTATTTGACTTCTAGTGTAGTATCCCACACTAAACAAGATTTAATGTAAAGGAATGTGTCAAAAAACCTGAGTGAGAATATCTAGATTGAGGAGTACACTATAGAAATAAAGGAGATATAGGTTTATAGTTATCAATGAACTAACAACACAAATAAATTTAAGTAATTGAGAAGGACCTTTCGTATGTTATGATAAGGGTAATATATATTCATTCCACTAGAATTTCCATGAAAATAGACATTTTGATTATAATAGTAAGGGCTATTATGATAGGATAAAATAGTGGTAGACATATAATTAAAATTATTTTACCTAATGTTTTTGGTGTTCAAATGAAGAACATATAATCTATTTTAAATATCTATTGAATTAGTGGATAATCCCTCAATCACAATACTATTCCTGCAAACTGTCATTGATAAAGACAATATCATTTATAGCTTGAAATTTTTGGAATGGTACATGCTCATTCACATTGCACTATTATAATATTGAAACATACATGTGTTGGAGTCCTTAATACCAATTTAGACGTCCAAAGAGGTCAATGAGGAGGAAAAAATATCATCTACTGGAATGTGAATGGCACGCTACACTACCAAAAAAACAGTTTTTCGCAGCGCCCCCCTTTATCAGCGCTCAAAAAAGTGCTGATAAAGGCACCCCTTTATCAGCGCTTTTTTTAGCACTGATAAAGAGACCCCCTTTATCAGAGCTTTTGTTAGCGCTGATAAAGGGCCCCCCTTTATCAGCGCTTGCTTAGTAGCGCTGATAAAGGGGGCCTTTATCAGCACTTTTTTTAGCGCTGATAAAGGGTCGGCTTCAAAAAAAAATTAAAAATATATTAATATATAAATATAGTTATATTGTTATATAAATATAATATATAATTTTTAAATATATTTTAGATAAGTATAAATGTACATTTACACTTATTATACTTAATATATATATATATAAGATATTTAGTGAAAATGGATTCTTAAAAAATTAAAAACATATTTTTAATTAATAATTTGATAATCATTATGGAGTAATAGTCATTTAATAACAATTTGAGGACTAAAAAAATTAAAAAAAATTAAAAAAAGATCCAAAATATGTTGAAAACGCAACTCAAACTTCAAACGGCCATAACTTTTGATCCGGGTGTCCGTTTGAGCTCTACCACATATCAAATCGAAGCCTGCGAGGAGATCTACGTTGCTGGGACTCTGGGGGCCCTAATCAAGCGTTTTTAAAGGCCAAAATAGGCCCAGAAGGCCTCCAAAACTGAGTTTTTTGTCGGGGTACCCAGATTGTTTAACATTTTGTGGATTTCAAACTCGTTTAAGGGGGTATTATTGGATTTTCTTCATGGGGACTAAATTTATTCCAAAGTATTACATTCATATTGATATTATGTCTTTGAAATTTCATCCTTTTTTATAATGAACTGCTATTTATAATCAAATATATAACTATATGTACATATTTTTTATATATTCGCACGTAAAAATTAAATTTTTTAAATATATAATTAAACATATTTACATATAAAATATATTAGCTTTATCTAAATAATAACTAATATCCATTTTATTTAAAATACCAATATATGAATATTTATATACCTATATATTAATCTAACTATATATATATATTAATCTAACTATATATATATTAATCTAATAACTATATATATATTAATATAACTACATATATATATTAGAATTACTATAAATATATATATTAATATCACCATAAATATATATATTAATATCACTATTTATATATTAATATAACTATATAAATATATATTCATATAACTATATATATGTTAATATAACTATATATATGTTAATATAACTATATATATGTTAATATAACTATATATATGTTAATATAACTATATATATGTTAATATAACTATATATATATTAATATAACTATATATTAATATAAATATATATTAATATATGAATAAATATAACTATATAACTATATATAGATATAGATATATATTAATACCACTATATATATATATTAATATTACTATATATATTATAATATAACAATATATATATATATATTAATATAAATATATATTACTATACGAATAAATATAACTAAATATATAAATATATATATATATATAGAGATATCATGAATTGGAAAGAAAATCAAAATAGAGTAGTGGTAAGGGCTTAGGCGTGCAGGGGGGAGGTCTCGAGTTTAAATCCTGGTGGAGGCAGGGGTGCGCGCGCATGGGGAATATTAGAGCAAGCGCTGTTAAAGGGTGGAGGGGGTGCGTGGGGTGTGTGGGGTGTTGTATAGGGGCCGGAAAGCGATGTAAAAGGGGGGGTTCAAGCGCTATAAAAGCCCCCCCCCCTCGATTGGCAGTATTTTTTAAATTTTTTTAAATTTTTTTAAATTTTATCAGCGCTTTTTTAAAAGCGCGGATAAAAGGGTCCTTTATCAGCGCTAAAACGAGAGCGCTGATAAAGGAAGCGCTGATATAGGATCCCTTTATCAGCGCTAAAAAAACGCTGATAAAGGGGTACTTTTATCAGCGCTTTTTTTGCGCTGATAAAAGACCCCTTTTATCAGCGCTTTTTTTAGCGCTGATAAAGGGGTCCTATATCAGCGCTTTTCGGAGCGCTAATAAAGGGGACCCCCCCTTTATCTACGCTGGCTTTATCAGCGCTTTTCTAGCGCTGATAAAGGCCATTTTTAGCGCTGATAAAGGCCGTGTTTGTATTAGTGCTAGATGTTCAATGTCTATTGTTGTCATCCATTTCTACAGATCTTAAAAAACAAAAAGATAAGAGTTTTTATGACATATTATCAAATCCTTCGAATTTATATTATGATAGGGGTAAAAAGGATAGATTTGAGATATCCAATGACTTATTTTCATGCAATATTTGAGAAGGAGTGCCAATACAACCTCATATAGTCATAATGATTTCCTACATCAGACATATTAACACCTTGTGTTTTGAACTACATCAGATGTTGCACATAGATCTCATTCTAAACTCACACCTTTAGAACCTGTCTAATTTTATTATAAATTATAGTATGAAAAATATAGATAATTATCTCCTAGATATTCTAACATGGTTTCACTAGACTAATAAGGATTAGAAGACTGAAAAATATTCTCCCTTTTTACTGAATATGACAAATGGAAGGTGAAGAGAATCATGTCTAAGTACAATATCTAAAGATTCTTCATAGTTCCCTTTTATGAATTGGAAGATCAAAGGAGAATGGAAGGATTGGAATTCCATCTATTTAAGATTTGGAATGAAGGTCCACTGTAAAAAAACTACACAGTGGAAAAAGATGAAATGTGATGCTTTAGTTATGTTCATTATCGAGTGAAATATTTCAATTCATATGAACAATATATTGGATATTGGTTTGTTTTATCAAATTTTCATGAAAATACACAATATTGGTATATTTCAAATGTTTTTATGAGGTGTGGTGGATTTGGATGTTGGAAATAGAGAAAATTTGGCGATATAAGATAGTGGAAATTACGAGATCACATTTCCAACAAGGATGATCTTGGTTCATAAAAACTATTATTATGTACCTAGAATTACCAAAAAAATATTAATGTATGTAAATAAGGTATAAACTATTTTTTCATGTCTTTAAATTAATGTTACATCTTTTATCTTGAAAGAATATGTTATGGTAATGTAGATTTACATAATAGTTCTATTTATTATATTACGATATTTAAGTGTTGGAAATAGATAACGAAATTGATTTTCATGATGCATACTACACCCTTTTATGTTATCACCATATATGTAATGTAAATGAGAAACAATTGAAATGTTATATCATTATGGGTATTTTGGATTCATTCTAACTAATAGTACTTTTTTTCAAGTATGTTTGAAATGAAATATGATCAATGCTCTATTTAGTTAATAAGGCTAAAATGATAGAGAGATTCTAGAATTGGATTATACTATGTGTGTAGAAAATTATATATTAAATAAGGGGTATGTATTCATACTTCATATATTTTAATAATTATTTTTATATGTTTGGAAATGTCTATATAATTAGGTATATGTTAGAATCCATTTAGAAATTAAATTCATTCAATAATGAGGTTGTGAACCATCTTAGTTAGATGATTATGAAACCTCACTCAAAATAAATTGGATAATATCATAATCAATACATAATTAACTATTTTTAAGAGTGTCATATTTTATAACAAATCACTCCTTTTTTATAGATCCTAGTGGAATTGTGTAATAAAATGTAGGAACCACACCTTGTTGGACATGGAGAGGTCAATGATGAGTGTTGTAAATCTTCCACTAAATTTTTTGGGATATACGTTACAAAAAATAATTCACATTTTTAACCATTTTCCATCAAAATTGATAAATAAAATAACATACCAAATATATTGTGGTAATAATACATTGTTGTAAAATTTATATGTGTATGGGTGTGAAGAATATGTTATGGCCTCTCCAAAAAATAAACATTAACTATGAGGGAAAATGGGTAAGGCTATAGGACACAACATGGAAACATGAGGTTATTTACAATATGATACCTTTGATAAATAGGAAAGAGTGTCTCGAAATGTCATGTTCATTGAGAGGGAGAAAATATCTAAGTATATTGTTGGAGAAATATAGACCTATATGAAATATGTGATGAATATACACCAGAGTAGGTAATAGAAATGGTTCCACAATTGGCCATGAATGAAACTATTCCACAGACACATCTGTAGCGTAAGAGTAATAAATAGGTTAGAGAGTGTGAAAGATAAACTTTTCTAGTTACTAAGGATAGTGACACATTATTAATTAAAAATAATGATGATGTAACCTAAAATTACATAGTAAGTGTCATAAATACTATCAAATGGAAATAATCTATGAATTTTTTAATGGATTACATATAACAAAACCAGGTGTGGATTTGGGTAGATCATATGGTAGATGTAAATATTGTTTATTTAAAATACTATACATGTATAAAATGGAAATTTATGGACAATTCATTACATATAAGGCATGAATATTTGTAAAAGTGTACAAACATCATCAAGTCATTGACTATGATAAAACATTTTTCACTAGTTTTGATACAAAAATACATTTGAATTCAGCTTTTCATAGTGACATACTATTGATCCCCTACAAATGAGGATCCAGAAAAATAATGAATGATGAAATACGTAGATATTGGGATTATTTTACCCACAAAATAAAAGGAAGAAGAAGGTGGATGAGACATGCTCATCGCATGAACCTTCAAGGGATGTGCGATTGTGTGACCATCATAAGGTCTTGTGATGAATCCTTACATAGAAGATAACCTACAAAATGTCCCACACAATTCCCTTTTATCATTACGTTTTCTATTGAGAAGGAACCCTATAAAATCAATGGTCATGAGGAAAAATCCATATATGCTCCCCCAAGTAATGATGATTTTCCACCGATGGTCTCCGGACAAACCCTCTAAAAATCCTTAGAAAATAGGAGGAAAATATCCAAAAGGGGGAATCCATTTGTCTTCACAAATATCACACGGTGCATCACCATTGTGGATAATGGGTGTCTTTGAAATAATTCAATTAAAATCATGAGCCCCCCAAGAAATTATTGAATAAAACAAATTAAATTAAAGTAGAGGAGGTGGGAGGTATTTGTCGTCATAAAAGTCATGCGATGTTCCCATGAAGATCTGCATGACACCATGGGACTGTGGTGGTATGTCTACCTCGTCTCATAAAAGGCTACCTGAATCACATCCCAATCACGTAGAGGGCCTGAGTTATTCCTATATTATATGTTGATTCCCCTTTATTTCCTTTATGGAAAATGTATGAAATTTTCCATGATGTTCTCACACATCACTACATTACATTTTTTGGTCATGCGGCATATCACCAAGATGAAGAGTTAGTATAATCGACAACAATCATGTAACTTTGAAACACCTGGACCCATTGTATAATAAAAAAAGAAGATAAAAGGAGAGGAGGCATAATCTACTCGTGGTCCTAAAATACATGAGATGCACCACTGGTGATTGTCATGACACCACAAGACCCTACTGTCATGCTGCCTCGTCTCAAAAAGACTACCGACATGACATCCCCATTGTGAAAAATGCCTCAGGTATGTCTAGAAAACCATGTTCTCCACCTTTTACTCTTTAAGGAAAAAAGGTGGGATTTTCCATGAAATTCTCGCACATCCCCATAGGAACATTTTTTTTTTCATGTGACACATCACCAAAACGTACAGTAATTGTCCTAAAAAAGGCGTTTTCAATCTGGCATGACTCGCAACCATTGTAAAAAATGGAAATAAACGAAAGAGGAGGTGGGAGACTATTATGGTCATAAAACTCTCATTAATCCCTAAGTATTACTATAGGACAGTCACGCAGGACCCCATGAAAAGTCCTCCTAATATCATGAAGTCCCCTTGAAAATACATCCTTGTCTCATGGAAAGTCCCTGACAAGGCACCCAATATCATGCCAACACCTTTCGACATACACCCGAATATCGTGAGCACCATTTCACATGTCAATATGAAAATTTTAAATTCCATCGATATGACCACACGATTCAACATGGATCCTTTAATTGGGAATAATCCAATGAAGGAGGTGTTTATGGAGTACTCTCATAGTCACTAAAAATATAGTGATGCCCTCAGAGCGATCCACAGTAGAGGGTTGTGATGATGCATGATGTCTAAGTCCTTCACCAAATCCATCTTGGATCCACATGATATATGTTGTGCAAATCAGCGACCAAATGGGGTAGTGAGGCCTATAAATCACCCACCCTATCATGAAAAATGAACCACTAGACTATCAGACCAAAGGCCTTTTTCAGATCCGGACACACTAGGGCTAGAGAATATTTCTAAGAGTGGTTAACCTTGTGAATGGAAAATCTCCCCATTAGGTAAGATACAAGGTACATCTGGAGAATTAATTCAACATTCATAGACATAATTGTATGATGCCATATATATCATGTGAAAACAACTGATAGGACACGTGAAGGGCATATCACACACATGATAGATTACATGAGACATAAAACAAGATAACACGTAATAAATATAAGGTATTCTAAATATATCATCTAGAGAAAATTCTAAAATGGGAGACGTAATATAAAAATATATACGATGATCCGCAAGTACATTTCATGAATAACCCAAGCCATTCTGATGCACCAGGACATGTCACCCAAATCACATGACACTACATTGGTATACAATTCAGATCATGCAAAGTCCTTTAGACATTTCAAGGTGAGTCATATGGCTCCCCCCGAGCAAGCCACCCAGGTCTTGTAGAGCCCTCCAGGATTTCCCTCTTTTTCATGTGATGCTCTTTTTAAATTTCTCCTAGCCCACATGGAAGGGTCAACTCGTTTCATCTGAGTCTCTCAGTAGCACTTGAGCATCTCGACTGGCTCTTGCAACTCTCCCTGGGCATGACAACCTGGTCTTGGATTTTCCTCTAGACATATCATCTAGGATACACGATGCCCTAAAAGAAAATTCAAACTAACTCATGCGACACGCTCTAAACATGTCATCCATATCTAGAGACGACAATAGGGAAATTTATCTTGGTCATATGATACCCTATAGACATGTAAGTCATTGTCATGCAATGGCTTCAAGAGAAACATGACTGAGTGTTGTGATATACTCTAGATGAGTCATCTTGGGTCATGTAGAAACCCTCAAGCATGCCATCTAGGATACATGAAATCCCTTTAAAATTTCAATTGGATCATGGCATTTTCCAATAAAATTCTAGGAATACATCCTCTGATAGGTCAATCAGGAAATCAAAGCATGTTGAGTGGAAAATCAATGCACGATAGGTAAGAAAGTAGGACAGGTCAGAACGGAATCATAGGAAATGATGACCTTGTTCTTCCTCGCCATGTAATCACCAATGGTAAGTGAAACCTTAGTGTCTAATCCTCGATCATGTGAACTATGATGACTCTGAATACCACAATAACCAGGATATGTAGGACTCCTCTCTATGTCCCAATCCCAATATTAAGTACCCAATGGGAACTCCTAATACATAATTACCACAACCTCAACCAATGAAATTGATTATTTTCCATCCCGTTTTTCTCGTAATGAGTATAAATCATAGGAACTTAGTTAGTAGGATTAATCATTTTCATCATGAACATCTACAGGGAAAAAGGAAACGAAAGTGTATAAGTCATGATCCAATTTCACTATGAGGACTCTAATTATTACCACAACCAAGATATGTTGGAATCATTATTAAGTTATGATCCCTAGAAAAAATGGGCCTCCACCTATGTTTAACCCCTCCATGTCTCCAACATTTGAACCATCGAGAACCCAATCACTCTCAGGTGCTGATCAATACCTCATCCCCCAGTGGATTAGGGAATAACTGAACTAAAAAATGATTCCTATAATAACCAGGATACATAGGTTTCCTTCCTAAGGTATGAGATAAAAATTAAACATCCCATGGAATGTCCCGATATATAATCCCTAAAACTATATACAGTGAGACTCACCCCAAAATCTTTTTTTATTTATTGTAATGAAATATATTTTACATTAAGTGAGAACTATAAATGAAAAGAAAACGAAAGTATGTAAGCCCAAGGGGATCCACTATTATAGGTATGATCCAGTCCAATCCCAACACAACAAAGTCACCTTTGGTGGGAAACCAAAAAATAGCCACAAAACACCGAAACAAACACAAAAATGGGACACCAAACCCTATAATATCCTTCACACCTCCTTGATGAGAGACATCATATGAATATCCCTCATATGAGGAAAAATAACTTGGGTCTATTCCCAAGGGAATCACTGAACTATGATAACTCTGATTCATGATATATAAATGATTTTTAGGACATATCTTTGAGGCTCGAGCTCAAATATCTACCATCCAACTGCCCAAACATATTTCATCTCTATAACACCCCGAGATTTTATGAAAAATATTCTTTTTAATTTCATTAATGTCTTGTGTTGTACACTAAACCAAAAGGAGCTTGCACAACACGCATCTTTGACTTTCCTTTCATTACATGAAATCACAACCTTCCTCGATAGCGTGTGTAGTACGCAATACCGAGTTTCACTAAACAACGATATGCTGTTAAAATATTATTAAAACTAGCTGTTATGAATAGTAATAACCACTTTTAGAAATTTTGTAAATTTTATTTTTCAAAATGGACTTCATTTTTGGATTCAGAATATCGAAATTAGCTTAGGGTGAAATTTTGGTACTTTTCGGATAACTTTCATTTTCTGATGAACAATGATAATTACTAAATTTTATTTAAAAACAACTTTTTTAATCAATAGTGATAAATTATTAATTTGAGTGGTTTTAAAGTATATTTAGAATATAGTTTTACAATTTAATACAATGTTGGTCATTGGATGTAATTTCACATTTAAACCAGTTATAAACAAGTGTCAATCTTTTGATAGTTATTATCTCTTAAAAACACGCTATTTATTTTGACGACGAGGATTAATTTTAAAATTAGTTAATGTAACTGATATGTTTTGAATTTGGTAAAATAGAAATCTTTTTTGAGTTCATAATATCAAATATACCTTAGGCCTAATTTTTGGTATTTTTCTGGAAACGTTCTTTTTTTGATGAATAGTGAAACCACTGAGTGGTAGTTAAAAAAATGAATTTTTCATAAAACTTAATTTTACCGCTTCTGTGAGTGGAATTTCAAAAATCCAAGAGACACGGTAGATGTTAGTAAGTAAAATGTCGTTCAATGAGATGAAAATAATTTTTGGTGAATAGTAACTTTTTACTTTTTTTTACCACGGTTAAAAGTATATAGGGTAATTAAGGGTACAAATGTTATTATTATTACCCTAACACATGTCCTAATTCTATTGTATAAGTGTAATTCTACCAAAAACAACCTTAGGAATAAAATATGATCATTTAGGCCCACTTGGATTGGATTAGGACATTTATTATTAATTTATTTAAAGAAGGGTTAAAATAGTTAAAATCAATGTTTAATAAGTAAATAATTTTTAATATAGGGTTATATATAAGATAAATTAGACTATAAATACTAATTAGAAATATAAAAAGATTTCCTACATAATGGTATTTTATTTGTAATTTTTAGACATTAAATAATTTAATTTATTTATGACACAATGATGATGTAGTAATTATCTTATTAATGAAATATTGACATAATTGATGTTATAAATACCCAAATAAATGTAATTTCAGACTTTTTATGAATTACACTAATTTTCTAGGTTAATATGACATGTTATTATTGATTTAATTAACTTTGTGCGAACTAATCATTCTTTTATGAGTTTCACAAAAATCAATTACAAAATAGTGTCAAAATTGACATAAAATAGTTTTTAAAACAAATATTATATTATTAATTGTTATTTTATTCCTAAAAATCAATGGTTAGGAACAATGACTTAGATAAGATTATATATATTAATAATAAAAAACTTGGGGTTCTTTTGATTTGATATAGTAAGTTTATTAGCCTTATAGTTTAAGAAAACAAGAAGACACGGTAAAAGTAAAATTATCTAACTTAAAGTTAAATATAAATGATAAGGTTAAAATAGGAACCTAAACTTGTATAAATTCTATTTTATGAGATGATTTCGACCTATCCCCACCTTAGCTTCAAAATAAATCAATTTGGAGCTATTTAAAACCGAATTTGGTTTTATAATAAAATAATATTTTTAGTTATTCCAAAGGTGCCCCTCTCCTCCCTTATAAAAAGGCACCCCTCCCTCTCTTCCTCACACCACTTTGAGTCTTAAATCTCGGCCAACCCCTGCCAAATTATCTTCTCCACTTCCCTAGAAAAATCTTAGAGGTTCTGGTCTTCCTCAAAGACCAAATTTAGTACCTTAAAAGGAGATCTCAAAGAGGCTCTTCAAAGAAGAGGTAATGTCCGTTACCGATTCTTTCAACTTTATTTCTTCTTCCACTTCTTCTTCTTAGGTTGTTTCATTATGAAGTAATAAAATCAGTATCACTCATATACTGATATATTATTATAAGTATGAAACAACCCTATTTCACCATCTATCCATCCTACGGAAATGAAATCACCGCGCGTGCGTACGTACGGAATACCTTCTCCACGCCGTGGTGAAATATATTTTCCACCACCACCTTAATTGGATGGGTATAATGGTGTAAATAATAAATATATATGATTATTTTAAAGTGATATTGATTCTGAAATAGTATACATACACTCCAATATAGTCCCACGATCATGAGAACGATATCATCGCTCGTGCATACGTACGGACTACCGTCTCCACGACGCGATGAGATTCATTCTCCACTTTAACCATTCATGAATGATTATAAAGTATATATAATAAGTAATAATGAAATATATGACATAATAATGATACTGTAATTATGTGTATATATATGTATTCCACCTACTTAATTCCATTCAACTCAATAACGAAACGAAAACAACGTTCATGCGTACGTACGACCTACCGTCTCCATGAACGGTGTATTTCTTTCCATTTACTGATTTATTATATATATGTATATTCTGAATATATATTATATATAAATCATGTTTTATATTCTTGAATTAAGTAATCATGATCTACGTAATCATATGAATAATTACAAGTCAAAACACGGACGACAAATGAATTAATTTTACCCAAAACGCTCTTTAACATGGAATTTACAAAAGAACGGGTAATATAAAGTCATAATTGAACAATATATGATATAATAACAATGAGTATGATTCTGGAATAAGTCAATGACATTATTTAAATCATTTTACAGGAGGTTCGGACACTTACAAAGCAAATCAGACCTAAGGTAAGGGAAAATATCACAATCTCATTTTTATCCGAGATTGTTTATACATTGGTATTTAATGGGGTGTATTTTATCATCCACATCCATGTTTTATCAATATGTAATATTATTTCCATCCACCTACAATTGTTTAAATCCAATTTTACCCTTCGGTGAGTTTTTAGTAAAGGATATGAAAGGAATCTTTTGTCGTTTTTCGTATGAGGTACTTTTTGACTTTTCCAACAAAAGTACGAAGAATGTTTTTTCTAACTTATACGGCATGAATGGATTTTTAAAACATTATTTCCAAGAAGCTTCCTTTTCAATTTTTCAAATTTATTTTTAATCAACTTCTTTTAGTTTAAAATTTTATAACGTGTTAAGAAAGGAAAAATGTTTTTGAAGTAGAAAGGATATTTTCCTCAAGAATGGAGTTCAAGTGTTTTATCAAAATTATTTTCCATCAAAGATAATAAAGGGTTCTGTTTTTATCCCTATTATTACATTTATTTTATTAAGTTGTGATGGAATTATTTTTAAGAATTCCTCTATCTTATATGAATTGTTTTATGATGTCACGATGCTTAAGATTCCCATTTTTATTACATGGGTTATGCTATGATGTATGGTTTATGATTTTGTGGCACACATAAGAATGGTATCATTATGAGATGGGTGGGACCTATATCTCCCTCCAATTCATTGGATAAAGATTTTATATCTCATGAGATAGACATGGTTGGAATGGTAGGTTAAACCGGTTCAGTGAAACAGGACTGAAACGAGGGTGACTCGGCTCAGAAATGGACTTTGTCCACTAGGATAGTCTTGGAAATGAGTCTTGACTAAAAAGAAATGATTCTCTATGATTATGTGTGTATACCACAAAGTTTCATGTTTTAAGTTATGATTATTGGGATTTCAATTCAATACTATGATTTATCCCATGTTATGAAATTATGCTCTCTCTTTTGCAGGTCATGATTTCCAAAATGTTATGTTATTATGAATATGATGTAATTGATTTTTCTTTTGTTTACCCTTAATGAGCATTTGAGCTCACCCTTTTATGTTTTCTTTTCCCCAGGATATAAAGAGAGGTTTTAGGTAAAAAAAGGGGAAGATCTTTATGGGAGATGTTGAGGATCTTTCACCACTATTAGAAGATTATATTCCACGTTTCCAAAGACACTAAACTATTACGATCCTTGTGCATGTGTGTGTTTGTTATGTACTAAGTATTCCTCAAAAGTAATCTAATGTCTATGTACGTCAGGCTTCGGGTCTCTACAATCTCCACATGATGTTAAAATGAATTAGTTTAACAAACTACCTGGGTTTTTATTCTTGCAATAACCAAGATATGTAGGATGCCTCATAATGTCTCAATCCCTTAATCAAAATATTAACTGTGTCCCTGTATGGTATAAAATTACAAAGAATCTGGTTATATGGATTCACAACATAAATCAACTATTCATTATTGTGGAATTGATGGAGATTGTCAGATACATAAAAATGGATTAACTAAAAAGATAACACATTTATTTTGAACAAAAGAGACTTGACCCATAGTTATTTTTTAGGGAAACTAGTCCCATATCGGTATTAGGATGATATTATCAATCATATCTTAAATATATAAGAGAATCATAGATTTGGAACGAATTCCCCTCAAAAGGGTTTGAAGAGGATGACCTCTCATCCTCTTGACCAATGAAAATTCCTAAGCGTCACTCGGTCTGAAACCCCAATTGACTACATGCCTTTGGGAAGTAGGTATGTACCCAGTTATGGATAAGGGAACCATTCTATGTTTCCTTTATGAATGAAAATGTTAATATAGTGTTAATTATTGTTCTATAAACAAATCCCCAACTATCAACCATCAGATTAGAACAAACATGCAATGTCATCATCTCTTTCCCTACCGATACATAAATTGATAACCTAATGTGAATATCTAAAACAATAGAATGATTGGTTAATAATTTGTTAGGACATATTGTTTTTCTCCTATACAAAAAATTAATAAGATAGGCAGGATCATATAGATGATCCTCTATAATGGGGGTTCCTATTAAAGAATTCCATCCTCGTGTTGATATGTCTACATGAGCAGAATGGAAGGTTCATTAATAAATGTAAAATTATGTTAACCATTCCTATCAGATTGAGAAAACAATTTCTATGATATTTCACTAATCTATAACCTTGTTCCATGTTATAGGTGTGACTGCATATATTGAACTCATCGAAAACATCCCGATGTGAGATAATTTCTTCTTCATCCTATAAAAACTCTGATAACTCACATATGGTACCGACCCCGATGGGTTACAAAACAATCTCACCTTCACAAAAAATATAAAAAAAGTTTTCTAATATGATGGTCTTGGAGTACCATCGACATTGTGCGATCCAAACCATGGAATATTCCCACGAGGTTCTCTAGGAACAGAAACATGCAAGTCCTCATCATTTAAGAAAAGTTGCAACTCAGATTGTGGAAATATTTTAAATGGAATATCACTTAGAGAGCGTATACACATAACACGAAATCTACCACTATCAATCTATGATGAAGGTAAACCGGGGAGAGAACAACGAATCTCTCCCAATTTAGTCACTGCTGAAGAGGGAACCTGTCATCCATTGTTTCCAACATCATCCCATCGGTACTTACCAATCACATGATAAAGATACCACCCAAAACCCTTACACCTATGTTCCCCAAGCAAAGGAAATAATTAAAAATCATACAAAAATGATGAAATTGGATATCCATGGGTGGGATCATATCCCCACTCTCATTGATGATGAATGGAAGCATATTCCGACAGGTCCTAGTAAGCATGGGCATATCCCTTCTCACTCAAAACAAGTTTTCAGGAATATTACCTTAGCAATAATGGTGAATGTAGATATCCCTATCCACATTCATAAAGACCATTGGAAAATTTTGAGGGAACAAGGAGGACAGAAGTCAGATCATATCCTCGCTTCGATCGAAAATACCTTCCAACACATAGTGGAAACGAAAAATGTGTGGGCTTATATCCCTAAACACACTTTTCTAAAATGAAAATATATTTTAGAAACATCTAATAAACTCTGACATCATATTCTATAATTGTTTCAGATAAAGGGACAAGCACATACTCCTATCTATATAGCTATGGAAACTCAACACTCTGATCATTTTAATCAATTGGTTGTACCAGATAAATTTCACATTCATTCTCTATTGCAAGAGGATTATTAGAGTATTCTGATAAATTATGTGGCAAAGTACTGGTCCCATACTCCCATTTCAACCATGGATCACTAGGTGAGGGAATACTGAGCCTCGGGATAGGGACATATGACTATCCAAAAAAATCTAGTGGTATATTCCAAAGGCCTAGGATCGTGCTAAAATCCCCATTATGGTCATGGATCATTAGGTGATATGGGAACATACCTTAGGAATATCCCATATTCCTACCAAAGAATTCTAGTGACATACTTCAAATTCCTAGGATTAGGAATATATCCCCATTATTGGTGAGGATAACCATATTAGACTAGCACGAGCCTCAAGACTTTCTCATATCCTGGTCGGTGAATCTGAATGGCATATTCGACTAGATCACAGAACCCCGGATCGTATTACTATTTCTTCCAATTAGTGACTTCACTAGAATCAATCTGAGTTAATATAGGATAAGGTTCATATCCCTTCTCGAATTTTAGTGGTCTGGTGGAATATTCTGGTATGGAATAAATATTCAGATAAAGCTCATATTCCGTGTCCAACTGGGGATCACCAAGTGAGAGTGGTACATGCATTTGGGAAGTATGATATTCATACCATGAAAAACCAATGAAATATTCCAAAGTCTCATGTTTGGACTCATACTCATATCCTGACCAAGGTCCGGCAAGTGATAATGAAACATGGCTCAAGACATTGCCATATTTCTATCCATAATGTGACAGCTCTTTGGAATAATCCAACATCTTCCTAGAAGGGGATTATATTCTCATAGAATCAAAAAATTATTATAATTTTTTGATAGCTATCAGACAATAGTCTTATATCCCTACACAATTCTGAAAGGCATATCGACATATTCTTACCATGATGCAAGATGTGACCCATATTCCTAATCTTCTCAATGCTAGTGTCATTGAGGTTATTAAAGATAGATTCTCAAAATTTCAAGGGAATGTCAACTCTACCATAAAATTAGAATACATTCACTAACATGATTATCCTCCTCCTGTTTGTATAGAGATTGAAAATAGGGATGTTACACCTGACATGCACCATCACCAACATCCCTACGACAATGCCTCCCACACACAAGGAAATCCTACCTTTTCCCAAAGAACTTCATATAGAGAGGTTCTAAATTCACAAACATATTTTTTTATATATGTGTTAAATCCTATAATTCTTTCATATAGAGAGGTTATCCTACAACAGGGTCAACCGCATATAGTTCTCCATCAAATTCCACCAGCACACCACTCCATTCACCTGGTAACCCTTAGAATAATATTATATGGTCCGATTGGATAAAGGTATGTATGTTTAATGAAGAGCAGGTTCAAATTGAAATTTGGAGAGAGTTATCCAGAAAAAACCTCTCTATCATGTTTTCTCCCCTTGCTACTACAAACTATGAGATACCAAATGGGTTAGAAAAGGATTTCTAGCCTTATCTATGTGAAAATATGTGGGCTAATCATTAGAGACTAAATGATAGAAACCTCACTTATGTAGGATACAAAGGTCACCTTGAGATCATCGGGATACTCTATTATAAATTGGATCTACCTGCTATCTCCACGACATGATATCCACAACCAAAAAAGCATAGAGAAAATTTGAAACAAGATTGAAACAATTTCAACGCAACTCTTCATTAGTTGAACTCTGAAACCATGTCATGAATCTTCATTAGAGGAGGATTAGATTGTAGAGAATTACACATTGCCACACCCTTGGACTAAAGGAACCCCTCAGATATGGTTTTCTATAATGTCATGGACATTGATGATATCTAGGGACCTAGTATAGCTCATTACATTTGGTCACTACATTGGAATGTCCCCACTTCAACCGTGCCTAGACATCATGAATAGAAGGAGAGTATAACCAACAAGACTTCAAAATGTCCCCCCAATGAAATGGGACTGAATTTTAATCACATATATTAAAGATTTGATTAATAAGAAAACTTCCCATGAGGAATGGTTCTCACCCTGGGCTTCCATCACACCAATCTCCTAAGTGAGAACAACTGCGAAGCATCAAATGATCCATAATGGAATCTTTTATATCAACCATCTAGGAGAATTTTCAGATCACTGGGATTGGGGAATGTCTACCACTGCCTTCACCTCAAATATTATCAATTACCTAGAGTATTCAAGACACGTTGGTGGATGCTGTAAACAAACTCCAACCCATTAGAATAGGGGAATTTATATATCAATCACAATCACAATTTTCCTCATCCCCTCAGAGGGTCCTTGTGAAATCATTAGTGATTCCAAATGAACCCCACCCACTGGGCTAGAGGGATTTATATCTTCTTATCATCCCCGGGAGTCATCAAATCTTTTATTGGAATAATTGCATCTTCAGTTATAGGACTAATGAATTCCAATTGCATCCTCATATGACCACCACCCCAATGTGATGGAGTCATTTTCATCATCATCGTTTCAATAAATAGAATCACTTTTCACTATGTTGGGAGGAAAATGGTCATTTTTACCCCAATAACTCCCACTGTAAGAAAAACCTCTCATGGTTGGGGACCATTTTTCAACAACAATTGGAAAATCCCCAAAAGTTCCTATTAAAAGACCTATATGGAAGGACACATGACAAAGTCAATCAGACACCACAGTGGTCACATGCCAAAATGTAATAGTCTAGAAAATGGTTTGAATAATGACCCTGATGAAAGTAGTATAGAATGAACATGCTGCATAAAAAACAAGGTACATCCACAATTTTCCGATATTGCTCTTTGAATGACATCACTATCAACATGATACACATTTTGGATCAAAACCAAAATAAAAATTTCCACAATATAGAAAATGTACCATGATATGAGGGTGGTCTGGATGCACCAATAGTGGATGAATGCATTCCAAACCAGAGAAGGCTCCAAATCCTAGAACCTTTGAATACGGAGATTCCACCCCTCTAGATTATCACTACCAAAGAAAAAGAGAAAGGTGTGGCTACATCCTAATCACCATCAAGAAGAGCATAGGATCATTCCACTAAATAAAAACTATCATAATGTGAGTAAAAGATGAAAAATATCTGAAAACTCAACGAGGAGCTACCCAGGAGAAATATTACAACTTAGTATTGTATTTAGATAGAGATGCATATTTTCCCTCCTACAATTGATCCTCTAGAAATAGAGGTATATGAGCATTAGATTTGATCTGAATCTAATCATCCAGTATATATAAATGAAAATGTTGAAAATGATCATGGATTACTTCCTTTACAGAAACAGCCTATCCCTTCCAAGAGAGATCATTCACTCTAATGATAAATTGAGAATCAGTGGGAGATGAAAGAGAGGACACCTCACTATACCCCAAATTCTCTATGAATAAGGGTGGAAACTTAGACAATAGTTCCCCCTGAGTTTTTTCATGTCATCAATACATTGGTTACTCGAATTGAATCCAAGGAACCATGAATCACACCATTGCAACTAGAGAAGAATCCATATCCTCAATGGGTGGATGTGATTTTCCTCCACCTAATTTGGAAAATCCTACCTTCTCCAATTTTTAGGGTACATGCAGCCATGAACAGCACCTCTCAAACTTTTTATCCCATTTTGGGATGGTGATTTTCTATAGAGATCAACAAGGGGAACAAAGTTGAGGTGTTTTGTACATACCTTGATAGGGCCATTTTTGTATAGTACATAAGCCTGCCAGTAGAATCTATTGTAGGATAGAAAGGCCTTCATCTTCAGTTACTTTATTAATTCAATTTAACACTAAACAAAAAAATCATTGACCTGATTAAATGTAAACAATGTGAGAATGAGGGGTTTTTTAACATCATATCCAGATGGAAGGGTTCATCATATTCTCTCAGCTTCCCACTCTCATAGAAGAAACTATCAGAACATTGTGCGAAAAATATCTGAGATGAGTTTCAAAAAATGATGATCCCTATGAAGTATTTAGGTAGGTTCCTTGAGTTCACTGAAACATCAGAACAACATAAGAAATTAATTCAGTAATCCTAATACAAATCCCATCTAATGCCCACAACATAGGGCGGAGGGGCATGAAAATAAAAATTTATAGATATCACTCTCAAGCCCGCAACACTGCCCATCCCTATTCCTAGAAAGCTATTGAACCTCTTAGTAATTCCTATCAAGTGGTAAAAATTAAAAAATCTCCCTTAGTCAAAAGAACAAATAAATAATGTTTTCCTAGGATTTGAGGAATTGATTAACAAAGTATAATACTTTCTAAATGAACAAGTTCCCTATAATTTATTAGTACCCATGGATAATAACCTACTCATGATACCACATCCCAAGACGTCTGATGAGTAAATCCTTACTGACCATCCCGATTACAACCCTTTACATGGAAGGCTAGTTCATAATATCGAGGTCTTCTTCTTATTATTCAAATACATCCTTCAAGGGATGATAAACTCTTGATAGGTGGTGTAGATAACTTCTCAGAGCAGTTAGACTATATAATAGTTTCCCATTAAAATTAATAGGTTGATTGGATGAATGATTTGTCCATGCGTGAGTGAAATTTCAATAACTGGTTGACTTTGAAAATAGTTGATTGAGCTCATACCACCTAGAGAGAGTATTTGTGCAGACACAAAATAGATCTACCACCAAAGGAGGAATTAGATATACCTCCCATAGGTGGGAATGACTATGATAAACAAAATGAAATAGAAGAGGAAGATCCATATTCTACTCCAACACATGTTCTAAATCTTGCAGATTTCCTCCCTAAAATATCCACAACATGCCCCCAACGAAATCCCCATTGGATGAAGAGATCTTATTTAGTACTATCAACGTGATATAATTGGAAACCCCCTACACTGATGATGAATATGCCTCGGAATTTTATTTTCCCATGCATTACTGGGGAATGGGAGGCCACATGTTCCAGAACCGATGATACAAGGGATAACATGGATGTGGTTGGACCCAATATTTAGGACACATCCCCATTAATAATATATATATAACTAATAATCATAGTAAATTTCTTCAACATTCATAACCAAGGGAGGGAGTGTCTTAGAACCCTCTATTGGTCTCCCACATCCCATTATCATGCATGACAGCCTATAGGGGGTTCAATTATATTGTCAACCCAAGAAATAGAGAAGGATGATATGACCATCACCACTAGTAGAAAATGTTCCCTCAACATATGCATAAGAACCAGGTACTTACAGCTCAAATGCCTTATATTTGGAGCCACATGTCCTAGAGAAACCACATAATGGGTTGTTCTATCCATTGTAATAAAAGTAAAACATTTTGAAATACCTGGAAATTATCCCATCCAAGAGGTCAATCATGTATGTACTTTTTATGCCAAAATATATGAGGGAATAGCTTGATGATTTAATCTTAGTCAAAAATGAATTTTAGATAGAAGTCACTACAGCCGAGGTTTATTAAGTGGTGATCATGTCATCAGAATCCTAGGTCACAATATCATTCACCGATCAGGATCGGGAAGAGGACCTCAAGGGACACATTAGGCGCCTATATTTTTTTTTGGGAAGAAACAATAATTGAGATGTAAAAAGGTCCTTGAATGATAATGGAAATGGGATTAAACACACCCTAGTTAGAATCCTCCAACATTTGGGATATGGATAAGGAGACCTATCTCCCACAAAACTGACCATTCAAGGGTATGATAAGCGCGAGAAAATACATCATGGGAAGATTAAACATGAGGCTATGTTTGGGGATCACACACCTGAATTTGAGTTTATGGTTATCCATGAAGACACCACATATAATGTCCTTCTAAGAAGGCCCTGACACTAAATCTATTTGGAGGTATCTTCAACACTTCATTAGTTTTTAAACTACCCCATCAATAGAAATGTTTGAATTATACATGGTGAGAATCACCCATTTCATACTTGTAGATCCACATATTATAAAGAATATTTCTAATAAATGGGATGAAAAAAACTAATGTTGGATCATGATATACAGGTTGTATCCCCCAATGGATTGGGGGAAACCAGTATAAATACATTCACTATGCTCGATGAGGACTATGTGCTCCCTATAAATCGAGCAGAGGTGATAGACTTGACCCTAGGGGACCAAGAATATTTTTTCCCCAAGTAAAGTATAAAATAAAACCTACTCATGCATCTATATGCAATAACTAAAGTACTAGGGGAAGATAATATCTCTTCTCATGGCCTCAATCACCCCAATAATGAAAATGAAGCTCCGAAATGGTTATATCTTTCTAGATATTTCTCCACAGACTATGAGTTAAAATAATATGAAGAGGACATCAGAAATACCCCTTTAACTTTTGAGGAATGTTTATCAACCAGTATCTATGAGCTCAAATAGATAATTATGGGAACATAAGATGACTCATGGACTACATTGACTAATTCATCCATGATCCTCAATTAGAAATAAATTTATATTTAATTTCATATGTAGGATATGTGTTCACTAGGTACTTTATAAATATGTCTAGATAGAATCAAAAAGTTTCTATGCACCATCTCTACTTTCTCAATGATAATCGAGGCTTCAGGAAGGTAGTCAAGAGGATACACCCCTCTCATTCCACCAATGTAGAGGTGGAGGTCAACATTTTGATGGAAGCCAACATTTTCATAGAATTGAATTACCCAACATGGATTTCCAACATCCTAAATATCAATAAAAGGAATTGTAATATTATAGTCTGCATCAATTTTATAGAATTTAAATGACATTTCACAAAGAATGACTTCTAATTTCCAATCACAAAACTCTGGATCGATGGAACTACTGGTTTCTTGGACCATTCAATCATGAATGGGTACTCATGGTAAAATAGGATAAAATGTCCCTTGAATATGAGGAAGCCACTACCTTCTGGGCACCATAGAGGAACTTCTAATATAATTTCATTCCCTTTCTATTTACGAATTCTAGTTCCACCATTCAATGGTCCATGGATCATATCATTAATCCATTCTTGTGAAGGATTAATAAATGTTATGTCGACAACCTGGCGGTAAAATCCCAATAGTGAAGTGATCACTTCATGGATATCCAAACTCCCTTCAACAATCTACAACATCATATTCAAAAGCAGAATCCACAAAAATGTGCTTTTAGGGTAACATTGGGATGGTTCCATTGATTTTTGTGCATCATCACGACATCTTGGTAGAAGCAGAGAAGACTAGTGTTATTCTTGCAATGTCACCCCCAAAATCTCAAATAAATAAGGGGAGTATAGGGGAAACTCGCCTACATTCAGTGTTTCCTTTACAACATATACAGTAAAGATCTCCCCTTCACCTAGATAATTAAGAAGTAAATATCATGAAAGTGGTAAAATGACTGCCAAGAATCCTTCAAAAGTGTCAAGCAGTACCTGCTTCACCCCTTGTCCTGATGCCTCTGGTGGAAGGGAGGCCACTTATCTTATATGTGGAATCTATGTAAATGTCACTGGGTTCCCTCCACACACATAAAAAGAATACAGGGAGTGAGAAAATTTTCTACTACCTCAGCCAAACAATGCTATGTATCGAGACATGATTCTCTAATGTCAAGAAGAACTTCATATCACTCTTCTTTGTAGTGAAAAACCCGAGGAATTAATTACAGCATCATGAACCGATTAGGTCTCTCATTTTAATCCACTCAAGTACATCCTTGGTCATCCAATGTTTATGGTGTTTCTAGCTCAATGATCTATAATTCTACAACAATATGAAATTTGGTTTGTATCGCCAAAATCGAAAAATTGGAAATCCATGAATGATTTCAATACAGCACATCCTACCCCAGAAAATACACTAGTGGAATACGATCTCTAAGACGAGGAGGTCTTCTATTCTCATGAAACTCCATGGACATTGCAGTTTTATTTTGATGGAGCCACCTGAATTCATATCGGTAAAAGTATGGAAAACATGAAATTCAACCATGTTGGATTAGGGATTGTATTTGTCTCGCTAGATAAATTAAATATTCCAAACATTTTCTCACTATTTGAATGTTGCACAACTAATTAGGCAGAATACCAAACACTCATTTCTAGGTTGGAACTAGCCTTATAGTTTCAAATTTTCTACCTGAATATCCAAGGGGATTCAGAATTAGTGATAAAAGGATCAATGGGGAATATTCCAAAAAAAGGAAGAACTGACTCCACCCCTCACTAGCTATGTTAGGGGACTAATGTTAGAGTTTCTTTTTATCCTACATTGAATCATGTTATCCGATCGAATAATTCCCGTGCCAAAATATTAAATAATATAGACATAGTCTCGACCGACCTTGATCAGGAGTAATAAATCTTCCATATCACACATAAATGAATGGTCACAGTAATCATCATATATGAAATGGTATAAATCAATAAGATCAACACTACCCCAGAGTATGATGAACTGAAATCTTCCCCCATATTTATTGGGACTATAATTGACTATCTTCAATATGTGAACCTTCTAATAGATAGTTCCATAAGGTAAAAAATTTAGCATTGTGCAATGAATTTTACCCTATAGAGTGGTCCAAATGATCCGAAGACCCTAGAGAAGTGTGGCTTCGATAGAATCCACCTTAGATTCATATAAAAAGTATATATTCTCATAAAAATGGAAGAAGTCCATGCAAGCTCCTGTAGTTCCCATCATTCAGGGAGTATGACCTCCCATAAAACCCGGATGATGAGATATTACTTGAAAATAATAATACAGAACTATATGGAATACGCAATGAAATATCATACCTTAAAGCACTATGAATACATCATCCATCAACCCCCATAATTTCTACATATGGATAAATATTCTTGGCCATTTTTTATTTGGGGAATGGATGTTGTGTTTCCATATCCCCTAGACACGACCAAGAAGATGAAGTACATACTTATTTCTACTAAATTCCTTTCCAAATGGGATATGATGATACCCCTCATTGATGTTGGGATGAATATCATCATCAAAATCGTTAAGTCCAATATCATCACTAGGTTTGGGAACCGTCACAAAATATTGACGGAAAACAACACCCACTTATATTTTACAGAGTTGAAGAAACTATACCAGGACTTCGACAATGAGTCCAATCACTCGTCTTGTTATCATGGAGCGATAAATAGTTATATTTATTCCTTCAATAAGACTCTATCAAACATTATCCAAAAAATGGTGAACACGTACAAAAAATTATGGTTAGAAAAACTCCTCCATTATTTATGGGACTAAAATTCCACCATGTTTACTGGTACACAAGAAATTCTATACTCATTGGTGTATGACATTGAGGTATTTTTACCCATAGAAGTTTAGTTGCCTTTACTCCCAATATCCATTTGTGGAAAACTCTCAGATGATATGAAATTATAGAAGCTGATGGGTGATTTGGAGTACCTCAATGGGAAAAGGATTCACACATTACACAGCCTTGATGTCCAACAGAATCGTATTGCATGAGCCTTTAATAGAAAGTATTACCTTTGTTCATTTCATCAAGGATAACTAGCATTGGTGATTAGAAACCAAATAATTCCATGAAATAATCCTCAAAAGCTAAAACCCAGCAAGGAAGGTCTGTACATCATACATAATCTCTACCAAAATGGAGATTACTCATTGACCATAATAGATGGGGAGCGTTTTACACCCCCACTAATGCAATGTTTCTGAACAAATACAATGCATAGCTGTCATCATCCTTGGAATATACAACAATGTATGCCTCATCATTCATCTTTCCCTAATGATATTAAACTGAAAATGGTTTTACTAAATACAATATGTTAAATTGTATGGATTCATCCTGACCACACAATGTTAAAATCCTACAGATATTTCCTTACAACTTGACATTAAACTATACAGAGTATTCCTGACCACATGATGTTAAACAGTATGGAGTCATCCTGACCACAATACATTATACTATAAGTAGTATTCCTGGTTACATGGCACAAGACCATACAAACAAATCCTTACCACAATATGTTAAACAACATGGAATATGCCATTTCCACACGACATTAAACTACACAGGTAGTTTATAACAACATGTGGATTAATTTGTTCCATTACAGAATATTTAGTGAGGCTCAGTATTTTATCCTTAGGTACAACTGCAACATCCCTCCACCTTCATTTCATGTCACCCTCATCCTTACTGGATTACATTATAAAGGGATGAACAATGTAATTTACCCTTCACATTAAATATAATAGATTTTCTAGAACAACATTTGGATTGATTCTCATTTTCATTGATATAAATAGGGACACCTCAATCAAATATCCTGGTCTAGCCTCCACATGATGAAAATTCCCATGTCTTATCCAAAATTTTCTCTATTTGGTTTGTCAATCCCTTAACTTTCCTTATTGTGCACACTGATCATGGATCGTGTGATATTTGTAATTTTTGTATGATCTACCTCATGCAAATAAGGTATAGAGGCCCATGACAGGTTCATCATGGTACTGAATAAAAGAAAATAAAAATCATACCATGATTATATGCCACATGATGTTGGATTGTATGGTCGATGTCCCCTTCAAGATGTAACGATGCACATTCTAGTGGACCTCACCCAGGAGGAACACTTTTTTTGGTGATGGTCTCTTATCAAACAACCATTCAATAACTACATGTGGATTCCTTCCTATCATCACAAGATATGTAGTGATGCATAGATATTCAAACATGGGACCAAATACAAAATTAAATAGAATGATTTCAAACATCTTCATGCAGGTCAGACATGTGTAGAGAGTTTCCCATCCATGAACATGGTGTGACATGATTTTTATCCTCATAGGATATATATAGATGATTGGATTTCTAGTTTCGAGTCTAGAAATTATAAAAAAAATATAAAATTCCCCCCTCTCTGCTTATGGGTGATACCTGTGTATGGATCCTTCTTAAGAACAATGTGTTGTTTGATTCCTATCACTATGGGAAATGTAGGGACTCTAAGAATTCTGTTCGTGGTCCAATACACTACATTACCACTTATCTTATGGGATCCTACATCCTTTTCGCATGATGTGTACCGAACTTCCTCTTAATAACTACATGTTTCTTGATTCCTACCAATACATGATATGTAGTGAAACATGGTAATTGGTACCAAATTAAACAACTGAAAAAATAAATTCATCCTGATTTCATTAAGACTAAATCATAAAATCTCACATTTCCTACATGCAAGTCAGATCTACATACGACCTTCTTTCATGTGTATAATATGTTTTAAAAAAACATGTATGTCCCAAAATCATCGTTGTATACTTTCAAACATCATGGTAAACATCCTAACCACATGAAAATAAATATAACTAAACATTTCCACACCACATGAAAATAATCAACATGTAACACTTCCTTACACCATGAAAATAAACTACGCAGAACACATCCTTACCAAATGACAATAAACTGCATGTAACTAGTCCTTACCACATGACAATAAAATGCGTGGAAGATGTCCTTAACACATAATTTTAAACTACACTGATAGAAGTATGCCCCAAATACATGAAAATAAACCATATAGACCATCACCCATGGTTCATCTTTATCAGAAGAACATAAAAGACTCAACCCATTCAACCAGATTATGACATGGTTCAATTGTCATTTAAGTATCTCCATCCATAAACAATACATAATGTATCAAGAACCTAAAGTTGTCTTAAATCTTCCATTTCCCTTGGAAGGAATACCAGTATTGATAGAACATTTTCATGACTATGTATGTATGGATATTTATCATTCATATGCACCTTTGGTGATCAACCAAATGTGTTTCTTTATAAAAATGACATTCTTATCCATGAGAGCCTTGACATCACCATGGTAGAACACAATACCTTAGTGTGATCGAAACTATCCCTATTATGACTATACCATTTCATTACTCATGACCTAAAAACATTTTTCAATGATTACCCATATTCTCTTTCCCCACATAGAATGTTAATGAGTTACTCTTAACCCTAGGTATCCAAAGTTATCTCTTTTTCACCATTCCTAATATTAAGCCCATTTTTTCACAACCTTAAACATACTAAACATTGTTCAAAGGTATATGACCATAAAATCTATTCCATAATGGTCTAAATCAAAACACCTTAAATTTCTAGTGAAATATGCACAAAACATCAATTGGTCGGAGTGGATACTCAAGAGTGGGGGTGAATTGAGTTCCAATTAAAATTTCTGTTTTAAAAACATTGTCTTAAAAGACTCCAAATAAAATACTGAATTAAACTGTAGTGAATTTATATCAAAGTAATGGTTCTGTTGGGTTCTCAAGGGATTGATTATTTCCTAGTTAATCAAAACAGAAGAGTGGATTAACTTTTCAAACTAACTTACTGATTTACAACTAATATAAACACTTGCAAGTTTAATTATCAAAGTGACTTTAAAACAGTTTTGGTTTTAAAGTAATTAGCTGCCGAATAAAAAAGGAATAACTTTGAAAGATATAGCACATCAGATATAACCAAGAGGTTCAGTCTCAAGCTGAGACTTAGTCCTCTCAACAATTTATATAAATTTGATCCACACCCTGGATCGGGGTTCACAACAGTTAACAATTGTCCAGGTCCAAGACCTCTACCACTGTTATTCGTGGGAAACAGAACAACAGAAACCAGCTGTCCAGGTCACACACGACCTCTACCACTACTACTGTGGGAAATTAAAGATGTAAAGAGGTTACTGAGGATTTAAAGATCCTCCAGTTAAATTACAGGAGACAGTGTGTGTGTTAAATACAGTAGATAACACACACTGCTCAAAATGTAAAATAATGAATCACAGAGCAAAGATGTAGAGTTTAGAAATCGCTCTAGTGATTACAGTGATGCTTTGGACTCCTTAAGTTTTATTAGAAATGGTTCTGAGTCTTCTTCTGGGTTTTTTCTAAAATACAGAGTGTCGACTACTTGGCATCCAGGTTCAAAGATAGTGAAAAATTTAGTGGATGGGGTTCTTTAATGTCCTCGTGAATGTACAGAACTCATCTTGAGTAATCTTGAGTGTGTATGAGGTTCTTTGTCTTCTGAAACTATCTCATCCACCACTATTTGCACTCATATGTTTCTCTTCGTTGTCACATGGGTATTTTTGCACCAACAGGGACTTATTGTATTTATAGCATGAGCTCTAGCAAAAGAAATTATTCCTTTTTGAAGGTACGAGGTACGGTTCCCTGACATCCAATAACCTTCATTAAATAAATGACAAAGCATTAAAATATTCCTAATATGACCGTTGGTTAGATTAAATAAAGATAAAGAAATTCAAACAGCTGTTTAGGCCTATCAGTGAGTCAAGTGATCGGTAGGTCATCAGCATCAGCATCGGTGGCTAGACATCGGTGTGTCCTGATTGGTGACTCAGATGATCAGCATCGGTGTGATATGATCGGTGACTCATTTGATCAGCATTGGTGTGTCATGAACGGTGACTCATTTGATCAGCATCGGTGAGATATCATCGGTTACTCAGATGATCAGCATCAGTGTGTCATGATCGGTGACTCATTTGATCAGCATCGGTGTGTCATGATCGGTGACTCATTTGATCAGCATCGGTGTGTCATGATCGGTGACTCATTTGATAAGCATCGTTGAGACATCTTCGGTGACTCAGATGATCAGCATCAGTGTGTTATGATTAGTGACTCATTTGATCAGCATCAGTGTGTCATGATCGGTGACTCATTTGATCAGCATCGGTGTGTCATGATCGGTGACTCATTTGATCAGCATTGGTGTGTCATGATCGGTGAATCATTTGATCAGCATCGGTGTGTCATGATTGGTGACTCATTTGATCAGCATCGGTGAGACATCTTCAGTGACTCAGATGATCAGCATCGGTGTGTCATGATCGGTGAATCATTTGATCAGCATCGGTGAGACCTTTGTCTTTTGATATGGATCGGTGTGACCGTTCACTTAACAGAACACAAAGTGTCTGTTTGATCCAGAAGACTTCCAAAATACATGAAAATTAATAACAAAGAGATAAAAACATTATCCAACATATATAAACAGATTCACTAAGAGATTGTGATTATGTATATGAGAAATCCAACCAGATTAAGTAATCGATGATTTGTGATTATTAAAACAGCAATCATAGGAAGAATTCAACAATCTCCCCCTTTTTGATAATCACAAATCTTATCCATAAATAAAAATAATATATCATCAATAATAGTGACAAGGCATAATAAGAATAAAAAAACAATGAGATATAAATCTCCCCCTGAATTTATGCCTTTGTATATTTATGTAAACATTGCTCCCCCTTCCATAGTATGTTTCTCCCCCATAGATATAAATCTCCCCCATAGATATAAATCTCCCCCTTTGGGATAATAAAAATGGAGGGAAAACATATAAAGAATAGATTAAAATAAGGCATCATAGAGAATAGAGAGAGAGAAGAGAAGTTTTACAAAGTACATCAAAGTACAAACAGAACACTGGTCACCCTATTAACAACAAGACACAACTATTTCTGGGGATGTAACGGGGCTTTGACTTTGTCAGAAGGATCAATGGTTGGCATGTTGGAAGGCTTGGAGGTAGGTTGAATTGGGCGAATTTGAAAAGGTGGTAAGATGACTCGGGAAGGTGGAGGAGTAGATGCCACCGGGATTTACTGTGGAGCAGTAGCAGCTGGTTGAGAAGATTGCTGAGGAACTGGTCGGAGTTGAGATAGAGCTTGAGCAACGGAGATCTGATTTCGAGCAACATCAGAGCCACCCATAGGGTCAGCAGTAGGAAGCACAATGGCTGTGGCTTGTGTAACGCCCCGACCCCAGCTACCCAGAGTCGGTGCATTACTTTGTAACATTGGCATGATCACAAGAAAGATCAAATCTCGAAAGACCGATTGGTTTAGTAGCCTTGGAAACACTAGATATATTCATAAGTTTTACATTACATCATAAAATGAAAAACTACTACAACAACATAATGTTTCCACAGTCCACACTATAATTCCCTCATAATATCCCTGCAGGTCATTCATAACTTACATCTTCACATCCTGGGAAAAATAAAACATAGGAAAGGGGTGAGCTCAAATGCCCAGTAAGGATAACAATATAGCGGAACATTCAAAATAAGCATAAACATTTAAGGCAATGAATTACTAAAACAAAAGCCTTTTAAAATTGAACTTCAACATCGTATGGAAAAAGTAAAATGAAATAATGCCATTTACTTATTCACATGGATATTCTACTAATCGAATAATCACATGCCAAAAAAAATCAATAACCACTTTCATAATGTTGGAATGCATAATGCTAAACGTTAATTTCTTTGTCTAGGCCTCATCCCAAGACCTAGGGGTTACTTCTAACCGGAACCCAACCCGGAGTGCCTCTAATAACCGGACACCAACCCGGAGTGCCTCTACTAACCGGACACCAACCCGGAGTGCCTCTAATAACCGGACACCAACCCGGAAGGCATACTTTTACCAGTCCCTAACCTGGAGGGCTTACTTTAACCAGTCCCCAACCTGGAGGGCTTACTTTTACCAGTCCCCAACCTGGAGGGCTTACTTTTACCGGTCCCCAACCCGGAACATACTTGTTTAGCACATTCATCTGAAGAAATGTTTGAAATATAACATAAACATTCGGATTAAAACTAGCATACGAAATGTCAATAGTTTCACCATAAACTATGAATGGTATAAAATATCACATCCACATTCAAACATATCACAAAACCTTCAATACAATATAGAAGTTTTGTATTATAATACATCAACTTCAAATAATATTAAAATCCATCAAAGGATGTTGACATAGATGAAATCAAAATTCTTTTAAAAGAAGTATCTCCTTTTATTTTGAAATCATTTAAGATCCATATAAAATAAAACATTTTCTTTGAAAATATTCTTATAATCTTGTAAGTAAAGCTTCGACGATTTTATAACGGCGGAAAATAACCGCACCCGCCGTATAAGTTAAAAAAACATTCTTACCTCAATTCTGTCGAAAAGGTTAAAAAGGACCTTGTTTTGAAAACGACGGAAAGATTCCTTTATAAACCTCTTATAAAAAGTCAAACAAGGGTATAAATGACTTTAACCCATATTCTTGTAAATAGTAAAAATGTTTTGAAATACATTTCGAAGAAACATGGATGTGGATGATAAAGAGATCCTAGTAGAATATTACGTATAATACAACCTCGGATAATGAAGAGATTGTGAAATAACCCTTACCTTGAAATTTTCCTTGGTTGGGGTAGGTTAACCTCCTGTATAATGGTGAAATAATTGTTATTAAATTATACAAGAATCATATACATTAATATGATATCATATATGATCTTTTAACATTGCTTTATTAATAATATCTTAGTATTATCGTCGTTTCGGGTGATAATCGATTCGTTCTTCTTAAATGTTTGGTTACGTAAGACATGTTTGTAATGGATAGATTATATCTTATTCATAATCAGAATGATATTAACATTATTTTTTTAACCCCAAAATGAGAATAAGACTTTAATGGATACGATGGAGAATGAATCTCATCGCGTTCGTGGAGACGGTAGTCCGTACGTACGCACGAACGCTACTTCCATTTAATTTTTATTTTAAAAGAATCGAATCCAAATGATACATAGGTATATTACTATTCCAGTATAATATAATATTTTATATATGTTACTTAAGTTCATTAACACCATCCTTTATACGTTCCATGTGTGGTATGAACGAGTCGTATCATTTTAAGGGGGCGGTAGTCCGCATTTCCTCAAATGAAATTATCGTATGTATATACAACATGAAACGAATAATGGTATGAAATAAAATGGAATTACAGAAGATTATATATAAAATATATATCATTAATATCATATTTAATTACAGTTCCATCATAATGGCCACCATGAGAGGTGGTAAGATGTATTTGAACAATCATCGTTTCGTGAGGCGTTAGTTTGCCATCCACAGAAACATTATGTTCATCATCCATTAGATGGAGTTGTGTGTATGTGTAGTTTGAATCCTTCTTATAACAACATACTAGTATATTTAGGATACTGGTGTTGTTACAAAAGAAAGGAAATAAAAAGATTTTGGGGGTTGGAGAAGCAAAATAAATGAAAATACTTTAAGAGAAATTGTTACCTTTAATTTTGGTAACTCACTTTGGTTGGAACCAAAAGACTTCTTGAAATGCTTTCTGCCTAAGGGGAAGCTTCAAGGAGGAGGAGAGGGATGTGGGGAGCTTAGTTGGGCAGAGTTTGGACGAGCCAAGTGGCTTGAGAGGTGTGAGGAAAAGAGAAGGAGGAGTGCCCTTTTATAAGAGGGGTGAGGGGCACCTTTGGAAAAGCTAGAAATATTAATTTATAATAAATTCATATTCGGTTTCCAAAGGCTCCAAAGTTGAATATTCAAAGGATGAGGTGGGTATAGGTCGAAAACAACTCATCCAATAGAATTTAGACAGGTTTGGGTACTTATATTAACCTTATCTTTAAGTATTAACTCTAAGTTAATTAGTTTCACTTTTACAATGTCTCATTGTATTTTTATATAATATGGTTAATAAACTTACTATATACATCTAAGCGACCCCCAAGTGGTTCATTAATAATTAACCTATCATAATATAAGTCTCTTGGCCGAACCTTATATTTTTAAGAATTTAATATCAATTAATAATATAATATTTGTTTTAAGAACTCTTTTATGTCAATTTTGACACTATTCAATAGTTAATTATTGTGAAACTCATAACATATTGATTACTTCGAAAAAAGTCAATTAAATCAATCCTAATATATCATATTATCCTAGAAAATTAGTTTAATTCATTAAAAGTTTCATATTATATTTATTTGGGTATTTATAATATCAATTATTTTAATTTTTCACTATTATAGTAATTACTGCATCATCATTGTGTCATAAATTAAATAAATTATTTAATGTCTAAAAATTATAAATAAAATATCATTATGTAGGAAATCGTTTTAGCTTTCTAATGAATATTTATAATCGAAAATCGAACATGTATAACCCTATGTAAAAATTGATCTTCTAAAAGATGTAAGCTTATGCCATTTTTATTTTTATTTTAACTTTATTAATATAATGTGTCCCTACCACATACAAGTGGCTCCAAGGGGTCCCCAAACTGACCCAAGGATGCTCATGGTCGGGTATGTGTCCACCAATAAGGTTAGGACACGTTTTAGGGTAACTTTGTATTATTATAATATTATTTTGTTAACCCTTATTTACCGGATTTACCCTTTAACCATGGTAAATAAAATATTTACCGCAGTAATTATTCAAAATGTGTAAAAATAAAAGTTACCTATTTACATAATTTGGACATCCTGATTCCAAATATGGAATCCATTTTCCTAAATTCAAAACACAGAAGTGGCAGAAATTAATTTAAAATTAATTCCCGCTGTCAAAACAAAAAGCGTGTTTTTAAGAGATAATAACTATCAAAATATTGACACTTGTTTATGTTCGGTTTAATTGTAAAATTATGTCCAATGACCAACATTATATTAAATGGTAAAAATATATTCTAAATATACTTTAAAACCACTCAAAATCACAATTTATCACTATTAATTATTTTGATTAAAAAAGTTGTTTTTAATTAAAATTTAGTAATTTTCACTATTCATCAAAATATGAAAGTTATCCGAAAAGTACCAAAATTTCACCTTAGGATAAATTAGATATTCCGAATCCAAAAATGATGTCCATTTTGAAATATAAAATATATATAATTTTAAAAAGTAGTTATTACTATTCATAACGGCTAGTTTAATTGGTTGTTAGAACTCGGTGTTGCGTACAACACACGCTATCACATTATTCAAAGAGAAGCGTACCGTAGAAGCTTGGGGTGTTTCATTTTAAATTATTGATGTCCCCATTTAGTCAAAAAGTTTAAAATATAGTATTTAAAAAGGGTTCACTATTAATGTTGATAAAATTGCAATACTAAAAATGAATTTGTTCTTGCATTATATCTAAGAAACTCATAATATGGATTCTAAAATTATAAGGATTATATAAACATTAAAATTTATCTAATACTATTCATAACCTCTTTTGAACGGATTGTTTGGTAAGTCATGGTGTGCTTGAACTTGGTGTTGCATGTAGTGAAAGTTATTGAATTATTTTGAAGAACTAACACACTATGAAATCTTGGGGTGTTACATTCTCCCCTCCTTCAATAAATTGCGTCCTCGCAATTTGAAATTGTTCTTCGAAAATAAAAGGTTGAAAATAGATAATATATTTTTGGGAAACCCCACATCGGAAATTGGGTTACTAAAATTTAGTCTTAATATGAGGAAAAGAGAAATGAAAGGGTCACCACCAAATTATGATCTCGATTAGGAGAACATTGGTGGCAATTTGAGACATATAATTGGAGGAAAAACGTAAATATTTATAGGTAGTGATTGAGGTCATCAATCACAAACAAGTATAAAATTGAGGTCCTTAAATTCATCAATCTATGATGATTTGAAATACCATCGGTTCAACAAAACATAGGGTATTAGGATAACACATTTTTGACGTTTCAAAATATCCTAGTTGAAATCCCACATCGAAAAATGAATTAATGAGGCCTCTATTTAAAATAAAGAGTCGAAAGTATGAAGATTACCGAAAATAACACATACTAGGGTTCCATGTAGGAAAATATGGATATGGAAGAAAAATCTAACCATCAATTATCTGATGGAGAGTGGTAGAGAACATGGCTATGAAAAGGCCAACAATCCCAAAGCCATAAATTTGTGATGATTTAAGGTACCATCTAGGACAACATTTTTGTTCTAAGTTTCTATTATTAATGTTGAGGAATTTATTTATGAGATTGGCTAAGATAATAAGGAGATATACTTACTTTATAATTAGAATTTTACCCATTAATAAATTTCTACCAAAAAATCATCTTTCACTCTAAAAGATAATAGAACGCAATTTTTTTTTTCTATTTATACTATTCGTACAGGGTTCCAAAATAAATGAATTTATAATTCATCTACCAGATCTTTTTTAAAAAAACTACATTATTTAATTCGTACATCTCGTGGGACAGTGGTAGGTGATACACCCTTGTCGCCCTTCGGTTGCGGGTTCAAGTCTCGCAGCCTTGCCGGAGGCGATGGGTTGCCGTCCGACCTCCGGGTTGTCCTTTTATGGAAATCCAAAATAATCCAAACTAGAACTATCCAAAATACTTCTATCCAAACCCACAGTCCAACATTTATAAGTAAGGTAAACATAATGTAGAACCTTTTTACCCCGTAATAGCATATGAATACCTTCATCATGTATTCTTTTAATACACTGAAACATCCTAAATTACCATATTCCTTATTGATTACATTCATGCTCCCTTATTCCATATAGAAAGCTGGATATACTTCATTAATCCAAAAATGTTCTAAACCCCAAAAATGATGGAATATAAAAATCATTAATCAGTTCGAATGTAGTCAAGAATATCCAATATAATTTATCCAAAACAATCATGTATTATTTCAAAATCACTACTTCGGTATCAGAACTATATTATGGTTTATCATTCTCTCAACCATATATTTTCAAAGAAATTATCCTGCTATTGAGTCACTTTTCTTTGTTCCACATAATATCAAGTCCTTAATGAAATAGTACTGCAGTACAATCCTTATATACTCCATAATTATTATAACAAGTACATTGTTGATACAACAATCAATTGACATAATCAACATAAGAACTCTAATCATTCCTCTTCATCTGTGGTAGTATCATAACTTGATTATTATCCAATAACATCATTTGCGGCATAGTCTGATGACTGGGACATAGGTTCGCGTAGTGTCCAAACTCCTTGCAAATGAAGCATTGTACATTTGAAACCATTTTCTTACCCTTGCAGTCACGTACTTTGTGCCCTTTTCCTCCACACTTATAACAAACTCCCATTCCTTTCAGGCAAGTTCCAGGGTGTTTCTTTCCACAGTTACCACATATGAGAAAATTCTTCTTTTCCCTCTTCCCTTTATCCATCTTTCCCTCTTCCATCCTTTTCTTCTCTTGCTTCCCTTCAAAGCCATAGGACTCAGTAAACTCGTTACTTATCTTATCAACACATGATATTATTTCTTCATATGATGATAATACATGAGAGACTATTTCTCTTATAAATTCTAGCTTAAGACCATGAAAGATATGATCCTTCCTTCTCTTTGGATCATGTGCATTTCTGGAGTTCTCATTCCTTCTACTGGGCGCCATTTCTAAACAATGGCATACACTAGATCAGTTTATGAATCAAAATACATAATCTCATACTTATAAAACACTTAACATAAATTGAACTATTTATGGATATAATCCATAATCATAAAAATGCCTCCTTTGAGGAAGTATATATTCATAAACCCTTCATAATGATTTGTAAAGAAAATGAGAGTTATCCTAAGCATATCCCCCGGGAGTGTCGTAACCAAGAGTGCAGCAAGGCCCGTTGTTGTGCACCAGTTCCCGTTCGAGTCTAGCTCAAAGCGGTGTTTTCAGGTTTTACCCCTAGGTACATCTGTGCCAGAGCCGCCTCTACCTGCTCGTATCCAGACAGGGATGTATTGCTCGGAAAACTCACAAAATCTCTACAATACCAAAATTCTAGGAAGTTCTTCTATACTAATCCTAAAAGTTAATCTTAGGTCTATGTGCTCTAATCAGAGTTTATCTAAATATAGCTTCCAAGGTTTGTACTAAACTTCCTCTGATACCAACTGTAACGCCCCGACCCCAGCTACCCAGAGTCGGTGCATTACTTTGTAACATTGGCATGATCACAAGAAAGATCAAATCTCGAAAGACCGATTGGTTTAGTAGCCTTGGAAACACTAGATATATTCATAAGTTTTACATTACATCATAAAATGAAAAACTACTACAACAACATAATGTTTCCACAGTCCACACTATAATCCCCTCATAATATCCCTGCAGGTCATTCATAACTTACATCTTCACATCCTGGGAAAAATAAAACATAGGAAAGGGGTGAGCTCAAATGCCCAGTAAGGATAACAATATAGCGGAACATTCAAAATAAGCATAAACATTTAAGGCAATGAATTACTAAAACAAAAGCCTTTTAAAATTGAACTTCAACATCGTATGGCAAATGTAAAATGAAATAATGCCATTTACTTATTCACATGGATATTCTACTAATCGAATAATCACATGCCAAAAAAAATCAATAACCACTTTCATAATGTTGGAATGCATAATGATAAACGTTAATTTCTTTGTCTAGGCCTCATCCCAAGACCTAGGGGTTACTTCTAACCGGAACCCAACCCGGAGTGCCTCTAATAACCGGACACCAACCCGGAGTGCCTCTACTAACCGGACACCAACCCGGAGTGCCTCTAATAACCGGACACCAACCCGGAGGGCATACTTTTACCAGTCCCTAACCTGGAGGGCTTACTTTAACCAGTCCCCAACCTGGAGGGCTTACTTTTACCAGTCTCCAACCTGGAGGGCTTACTTTTACCGGTCCCCAACCCAGAACATACTTGTTTAGCACATTAATCTGAAGAAAAGTTTGAAATATAACATAAACATTCGGATTAAAACTAGCATACGAAATGTCAATAGTTTCACCATAAACTATGAATGGTATAAAATAGCACATCCACATTCAAACATATCACAAAACCTTCAATACAATATAGAAGTTTTGTATTATAATACATCAACTTCAAATAATATTAAAATCCATCAAAGGATGTTGACATAGATGAAATCAAAATTCTTTTAAAAGAAGTATCTCCTTTTATTTTGAAATCATTTAAGATCCATATAAAATAAAACATTTTCTTTGAAAATATTCTTATAATCTTGTAAGGAAAGCTTCGACGATTTTATAACGGCGGAAAATAACCGCACCCGCCGTATAAGTTAAAAAAAACATTCTTACCTCAATTCTGTCGAAAAGGTTAAAAAGGACCTTGTTTTGAAAACGACGGAAAGATTCCTTTATAAACCTCTTATAAAAAGTCAAACAAGGGTATAAATGACTTTAACCCATATTCTTGTAAATAGTAAAAATGTTTTGAAATACATTTCTAAGAAACATGGATGTGGATGATAAAGAGATCCCAGTATAATATTACGTATAATACAACCTCGGATAATGAAGAGATTGTGAAATAACCCTTACCTTGAAATTTTCCTTGGTTGGGGTAGGTTAACCTCCTGTATAATGGTGAAATAATTGTTATTAAATTATACAAGAATCATATACATTAATATGATATCATATATGATCTTTTAACATTGCTTTATTAATAATATCTTAGTATTATCGTCGTTTCGGGTGATAATCGATTCGTTCATCTTAAATGTTTGGTTACGTAAGACATGTTTGTAATGGATAGATTATATCTTATTCATAATCAGAATGATATTAACATTATTTTTTTAACCCCAAAATGAGAATAAGACTTTAATGGATACGATGGAGAATGAATCTCATCGCGTTCGTAGAGACGGTAGTCCGTACGTACGCACGAACGCTACTTCCATTTAATTTTTATTTTAAAAGAATCGAATCCAAATGATACATAGGTATATTACTATTCCAGTATAATATAATATTTTATATATGTTACTTAAGTTCATTAACACCATCCTTTATACGTTCCATGTGTGGTATGAACGAGTCATATCATTTTAAGGGGGCGGTAGTCCGCATTTCCTCAAATGAAATTATCGTATGTATATACAACATGAAACGAATAATGGTATGAAATAAAATGGAATTACAGAAGCTTATATATAAAATATATATCATTAATATCATATTTAATTACAGTGCCATCATAATGGCCACCATGAGAGGTGGTAAGATGTATTTGAACAATCATCGTTTCGTGAGGCGTTAGTTTGCCATCCACAGAAACATTATGTTCATCATCCATTAGATGGAGTTGTGTGTATGTGTAGTTTGAATCCTTCTTATAACAACATCCTAGTATATTTAGGATACTGGTGTTGTTACAAAAGAAAGGAAATAAAAAGATTTTGGGGGTTGGAGAAGCAAAATAAATGAAAATACTTTAAGAGAAATTGTTACCTTTAATTTAGGTAACTCACTTTGGTTGGAACCAAAAGACTTCTTGAAATGCTTTCTGCCTAAGGGGAAGCTTCAAGGAGGAGGAGAGGGATGTGGGGAGCTTAGTTGTGCAGAGTTTGGACGAGCCAAGTGGCTTGAGAGGTGTGAGGAAAAGAGAAGGAGGAGTGCCCTTTTATAAGAGGGGTGAGGGGAACCTTTGGAAAAGCTAGAAATATTAATTTATAATAAATTCATATTCGGTTTCCAAAGGCTCCAAAGTTGAATATTCAAAGGATGAGGTGGGGATAGGTCGAAAACAACTCATCCAATAGAATTTAGACAGGTTTGGGTACTTATATTAACCTTATCCTTAAGTATTAACTCTAAGTTAATTAGTTTCACTTTTACAATGTCTCTTTGTATTTTTATATAATATGGTTAATACACTTACTATATACATCCAAGCGACCCCCAAGTGGTTCATTAATAATTAACCTATCATAATATAAGTCTCTTGGCCGAACCGTAGATTTTTAGGAATTTAATATCAATTAATAATATAATATTTGTTTTAAGAACTCTTTTATGTCAATTTTGACACTATTCAATAGTTGATTTTTGTGAAACTCATAACAGATTGATTACTTCGAACAAAGTCAATTAAATCAATCCTAATATATCATATTATCCTAGAAAATTAGTTTAATTCATTAAAAGTTTCATATTATATTTATTTGGGTATTTATAATATCAATTATTTTAATTTTTCACTATTATAGTAATTACTGCATCATCATTGTGTCATAAATTAAATAAATTATTTAATGTCTAAAAATTATAAATAAAATATCATTAGGTAGGAAATCTTTTTAGATTTCTAATTAATATTTATAATCGAAAATCCAACATGTATAACCCTATGTAAAAATTGATTTTCTAAAAGATGTAAGCTTATGCCATTTTTATTTTTATTTTAACTTTATTAATATAATGTGTCCCTACCACATACAAGTGGCTCCAAGGGGTCCCCAAATTGACCCAAGGATGCTCATGGTCGGGTATGTGTCCACCAATAAGGTTAGGACACGTTTTAGGGTAACTTTGTATTATTATAATATTATTTTGTTAACCCTTATTTACCGGATTTACCCTTTAACCATGGTAAATAAAATATTTACCGCAGTAATTATTCAAAATGTGTAAAAATAAAAGTTACCTATTTACATAATTTGGACATCCGGATTCCAAATATGGAATCCTTTTTCCTAAATTCAAAACACAGAAGTGGCAGAAATTAATTTAAAATTAATTCCCGCTGTCAAAAAAAAAGCGTGTTTTTAAGAGATAATAACTATCAAAAGATTGACACTTGTTTATGTTCGGTTTAATTGTAAAATTATCTCCAATGACCAACATTATATTAAATGGTAAAAATATATTCTAAATATACTTTAAAACCACTCAAAATCACAATTTATCACTATTAATTATTTTGATTAAAAAAGTTGTTTTTAATTAAAATTTAGTAATTTTCACTATTCATCAAAATATGAAAGTTATCCGAAAAGTACCAAAATTTCACCTTAGGATAAATTAGATATTCCGAATCCAAAAATGATGTCCATTTTGAAATATAAAATATATATAATTTTAAAAAGTAGTTATTACTATTCATAACGGCTAGTTTAATTGGTTGTTAGAACTCGGTGTTGCGTACAACACACGCTATCACATTATTCAAAGAGAAGCGTACCGTAGAAGCTTGGGGTGTTTCATTTTAAATTATTGATGTCCCCATTTAGTCAAAAAGTTTAAAATATAGTATTTAAAAAGGGTTCACTATTAAAGTTGATAAAATTGCAATACTGAAAATGAATTTGTTCTTGCATTATATCTAAGAAACTCATAATATGGATTCTAAAATTATAAGGATTATATAAACATTAAAATTTATCTAATACTATTCATAACCTCTTTTGAACGGATTGTTTGGTAAGTCATGGTGTGCTTGAACTTGGTGTTGCATGTAGTGAAAGTTATTGAATTATTTTGAAGAACTAACACACTATGAAATCTTGGGGTGTTACAGCTTGTGCATTCAGATAAGGCTTCAAAATATTTATGAAATTCTGAAAAACTTCTGCACCATACTGCATAGCCTTCTCAAAATCATCCTTATTCTCCATGAACCGTTCCAAGGTAGGAGTAAAATCTTGCAACTGACGAACTTGAGTCTTGAAAGCTTGAGTGACTGGAGGTAGTTTCATATTATAATCCAACACTTTGAAATTCGCGGTCATCTCATGATTTGTATAAATATTTGAAAAGTAATGGTTAACCTTTTCCTTGATCTCTCTCTGAGCTTTAGTGGCATCTGCTGAATATACTATTACCATCTTATGAATGTGATCACTGTGCTCCTTCATCTTCATCAACGAGTCCAAATCAAGAACTTGTCCTCATCAGCAACCCAACATTTCTTCCATGGGTTCCAGTTTATTTTCATCCTTTTACAAATTTCTTTGTAAACACAAAAAGCACTATCAGATTCAGCTATCTCATCAGCTTCATCAACACATTCCAGATTCTTTAACATAGCAGAGATCATTTTGGAATAGAACAGAGCAGTGCCTTTCTTAGAAGGTTTCACCATTCCAGCTATGTGCACTATTAGATATCTAGACAAATTGATCTTGTCATGGGTCTTTAGCAAAAACAATAGAAAAACATCCTGGAATTTTATAGCAGAAAAATCACCTTTCCTAGGGAAAATTTGGTGCTAAATAAACTTAAAAAGAAGTCTACATTCACCATCCAACTCTGAGGCTATGATTCTCTATGACTCTCTGTTTCTAGTCAAAAGCTCTAAAGCTAACTCATAAGAGAAGTATTCAGTGGTTGGATGAATGTTTCCATCTTAATCCTCATACCGACCCTCATGGGGTATATCTAAACATTCAGCCCATTGCTTAGACGAAAAAGATATTTTCTTTTCTTTTACTACAGAAGACATTCTGGAAGCCTCTACACCATCTAAAGTAACTTGCAGATTTATATAAAACTCATGCACTAGCTTTGCGTAGTATACACAAGTGTTATCTGAGAACCAGGATTTCCATCCTTGCGATTCTAAAACTTTTAACAACAGCGACTTACTTGTCAAAAGCCAGGCAGAACTTACTTCCTTTTCTACAACAACAATCCTAGTTTCCAGGTTTGGATTTATGGATCTTTGAGTGGTACTACTCGACTCGCCTCGAGAACACTTTGAAGGTACAAGGCTTTCTGATCCTTTGGTTGGTCTCTTTTGCTTAGCCATTTGCAGATTCAGGGGAATGCAGGAGTTCGAAGGTTTGAAGTAGAGGAGAAGAGAGGATATAAGGCTTGGCGGGAAATGAAAGGTCGACAGTTTGGGGAATAGAAATAGCCACATATCATTTATTTCATCATTTAGGGTTTCCATAATAAAGATAAAAGTAATCAATTAATTACAACATAATAAAAAGTAATAGAAAGAAAGATCGGTTTGACAGATCAGTTTCACAGATCAGTTTCACAGATCAGTTTCACAGATCCGTTTCACAGATCGGTTTCACAGATCAGTTTCACAGATCATTTTCACAGATCAGTTTCATAAATCGGTTTCACAGATCGGTTTCACATATCAGTTTCACAGATCAGTCTCACAGATCAGTTTCACAAATCGGTTTCACGGATCGGTTTCACAGATCAGTTTCACAGATCAGTTTCACAGATCGATCATACACAATTCTTGTTTAATAAAATTCATTCTTTCAGAACATAAAGTCTTTTTAAAAATATCAGCTAATTGATGTTTAGAACTAATAAATTCTAGAGAAATATCACCTTTCTGATAATGATCTCGTAGAAAGTGATGTCTAATATCAATGTGCTTAGTTCTAGAGTGAGACACATGGTTCTTAGATATGTTGATCACACTAGTGTTTTCACAGTTAATTGAAACATGTTTAAAAACAAATCCATATCCAAATAAAGTGTGTTTCACTGTGCACAGCAACATCCAGCAGCTTTATATTCTGCTTCAGCAGTAGACAATGCAACTGAGTTCTGTTTTTACTACACCATGATACTAGGGACTTTCCAAGTAAATGACATGTTCCAGATGTGCTTTTCCTATCTAACTTAAATCCAGCAAAGTCAGCATCTGAATAACTATTTAGGTCAAATGATTGTCCTTTTGGATAAAACAAACTTAAATTCACGGTATACTTAAGATATTTAAAAATCCTTTTAATAGCCAGTAAGTGTGATTCTTTAGGATTAGCTTGAAATCTAGCACACATACACACACTAAACATAATATCGGGTCTACTAGCAGTAATATAAAGTAAACTCACAATCATACCTCTGTAATAGGTTTGATCAACTGGTTTCCCAGTTTCATCAACATCCAATTTATAGGTAGTACTCATAGGTATATCACTTTCCTTAATACTATCCATACGAAAACGTTTTAATAAATCCTTAGTATATTTACTTTGATTTAGAATAATACCATCTTTAGTTTAAAAGATTTGAAATCCAAGAAAATACTTAAGCTCTCCCATTATTCTCATTTCAAACTCATTTTTCATAACCTTTGAAAAATCAGTACATAAAGAATTTTTAGAAGATCCAAAAATAATATCATCAACATAGATTTGTACTATTAACACATCTTTTGAAATCATTTTTATAAAAAGAGTGGGATCAAATATTCCTTTTGTAAATCCTTTTTAAATAAGAATGTTTGAAATTCTTTCATACCAAGCTCTTGGATCTTGTTTTAAACCATATAAAGCTTTAGAAAGTTTAAAAACATGATTTTAAAAACGAGGATTTGAGAAACCAGGTGGTTGTTCTACAAAAACATCTTCAACAATAAAACAATTTAAAAAAGAACTTTTCACATCCATTTGATATAACTTGAAATTCAGGTGTGATGCATAGGCAATTAAGATCGTAATAGCATCTAATCTAGCTACAGGTGAAAAGGTTTCCTCATAGTCAATTCCTTCTTCTTGATTGTAACCTTGTGCAACTAGCCTAGCTTTGTTTCTAATGATGTTTCCAGATTCATCAACTTTGTTTCTAAACACCCATTTTGCACCTATAGTTATAGTGTCCTTAGGACTTTCTACTAATTTCCAGACTTTGTTTCTTTCAAATTGATTTAGTTCTTCTTGCATAGACATTACCCAAAATTCATCATTGATAGAATCATTGATATTATTAGGTTCTAACTGTGAAAGCAAAGCTTGATGTTCAACCTGATTTCTTAGAGAAGCTCTAGTCTGTGTTCCTCTATCTAAATTACCTACAACAGTATCTAAAGGATGGTTCTTTAGAATCCTAGTTGGTCTAGAAAAGGTAGGACTGGAGATTTTAGGTTCATCTACAGGTTGAGGTTCAACAAAAGAAGGTTCTAGAAAATTTCCAGAACTAGATTTTTTAACTATAGGTCCACTGCCTTTATCATTAGGGTTCAAAACAGAGAGATCATCTTCAATATTTTCAAGAGAGGTCATAGGTTCATGTGGACCAGTTTCATCAAATTTGATGTGTACAGATTCTTCCACACATGTGGTTCTCTTTTTGAAAACTCTATAGCTTTACCAGAAATAGAGTAACCTAGAAAAATTCCTTCATCACTCTTGGATGCAAATTTGTCGAGATTGTCTTTAGTATTAAGAATAAAGACATTGCAGCCAAAAACTCTGAAGTAGTTAACTTTAGGTTTCCTATGGTTCCACAACTCATAAGGGGTCCTCTTAAGAACAGGTCTGATCAAGGCTCTATTAATAACATAACAAGCTGTATTGACAACTTCAGCCCAAACATAAACAGGTAGGTCATACTCATTAAGCATAGTCCTAGAAATTTCTTATAGGGTTCTATTCCTCATTTCTACTACACCATTCTGTTGGGGTATCCTAGGGGCAGAGAAATTGTGACTATAGCCACTGTGTGAGCAGTAAGATTCAAACTCATGATTTTCAAACTCAAGGCCATGATCACTTCTCAGGTTTTTAATTTTATGTCCACTAAGGTTTTCTACAGATTTGGAATATTTTACAAAGCAAGAACAAGCTTCACTTTTGTGAGCTAGAAAATATACCCAAGTATATCTAGAAAAGTCATCTACCAGAACATAGACATAGTGCTTCCCATTTAAAATAGAAACTCTAGAAGGTCCAAATAAATCCATGTGAACCAACTCGAGAGGTTGAGAAGTTGAAACTTATTTCTTTAATTGAAAAGAAACTTTATGTTACTTTCCCTTTTGACAGGGATTACAAACATTGTCTGGTGGAAATTCAAGTTTCGGTAGGTCTCTAACTAAGTTATTCCTAGCAAGTTTTCTAAGTGAATGCACATTACAGTGTCCTAATATTCTGTTCCAAAGCCAAGAATATTTATGAAAAGCATTTAAATAAGTAATATTTTGCTTAGATAAATAATTTAAATCAACAGCATAAACATTTTCATTTCTTAAAGCAGAAAACACTAAAGCATTTTTAGAATTAAAAACATTGCAAGAATCGTTTTTAAATTTAACATAAAAACCATCATCACATAACTGAGAAATAATTAACGAATTGTATTTAAGTCCATTAACAAATAAAACTTTAGAAATTAATACTGAGTCAATGTTACCAATATGGCCTAAACCGATGATTTTTCCTTTTGAGTTATCACCAAAAGAGACAAAACCTCCATCAACTCTGACTAAGATTTTAAAGCAAGAGAAGTCTCCTGACATATGTCTTGAACATCCACTGTCCAAATACCAAGTATTTCTACAGGAGCTCTTTAAGCAGGTTCCCTACAAAACAGATTTAGATAGGAAATGATTTTGGTACCCAGATCTTCTTGGGTCCAGACAGGTTATCCAATAAAACATTTGGTACCCAAATTTGTCTTATGGGTCTCATAAACATTGTAGAATCAACAGATTTTGAAAGATAAATCTTATTAGATCCATAACTATGAATATAACTAGTTGAAGCATATGAAGTTTCAGAACTAGCTACATTCTGTCCAGATTTAGGAATGAATTTGGTTTTGGTAATTTTCCTTTGTCCAGGTTGGTATCCTATACCAGTAGTGTATCTAGGTGCTATTTTCTTACCTAGCATTTGAGTAAGAGTATCTTTAACATTTGTAAATTTTTCTAAGTCTTTCTTACGTTTCTCATTAGATAATTTTAGTTCAGTGTTTTCTTTAATCAACTGAGCATTATTTTCCATTTCAATATCAAGATCAGATTTATGTTTAATAGTTAAAGCATACAGTTTCTTTAAACCTTTGTATCTGTCTTTCAGCTCATTACAGGTTTCTTCTAACATGTCACAGTATTCAAATAGTTCGGATTTTGACATGTTTCTTGAGTCAGAATCATCTTCAGATTAATATGAATTTAAATCAGGAGTTTCATATGTTACCTCAGAGGTGTTTGTCATAAAGCACATGTTTTCCATATTTCTGTGTTCAGTTTCAGAAACTTCAGATTCAGTGGAGCTGTCCTCAGAAACACTCCAAGTAGCCTTCATGGCTTTCTTAAAATTATTGTCCTTGTATTCATACCTCTTATTGTACTTCAACTTTGGACAGTCTGCTTTTATGTGTCCCTTTCTTTTGCACTCGTAGCAGACAATGTCATCTGATTTGTCAGATTTCTTCCAATCATTTTTCCAATGTCCCTTGTTGTCATACTTACCTTTATAATTTTATTTTCTTAAAAACTTCTTCTTCCTATAAAACATCTTAAACCTTCTGTCAATGTGATCCATCTCAGCATCACTATCAGAATCACTTTCACTGTCTTCACAACTTTAACCTTCATTTATAGCTTGGAGTTTCTTCTTATCCTTGTTCTTTGAAGTTGAAGATTTGAAAGAAACATACATTCATCTAGGATCATCTTATTCTTCTTTATTAACCATGAGTTCCTCTTCATACATCATCAACTTTCCAATTAGTTCCTTGACTGATAGTTCACCAATATCACATGATTCTCTAATGGAGAGAGAAGTTCCACTCCATCATTCAGGTAGACATCTCAAAATTCTCATTATTTGTTCCTTTGATGGAACATCCTTTCCCAGAGAAGCCATTGTGTTGATAGTTTCATTAAACCTGAGATACATGTCAGAAATGGGTTCATCAGGATTCATCTTAAAACTATCATACTTAATAGTATAAGTATTCAATCTCATTTCCTTAACATTAGTTGTTCCTTCATGAGAAACGGCTAAGGTATCCCAAATTTCATAAGCAGTTTTACAGCCTGATATTCTATTAAATTCCTCATCTCCAAAAGCACAGTTCAAGGCATTCATATCTTTTCAATTATTATTGTAGGCAGCCTTGGTGGATTCATTCCAAGTAGTTCTAACAGTAGTAGGAATTTTATATTCTGATTTTATATCAGTCCAAATATCAAAACCCATGCTCTCTAAATGAATTTTCATCTTGATTTTCCACTGAACATAGTTAGTGCCATTGAAAAATGGAGGTCTATTTGTAGCAACACCATCAAGTCTGTTATCCATGATAGCTTACTTAAAGCAAAGATTTCAAAGAGATAAAAAGTTAGAAATAACATAAATTTTAGGAACATTAAAATAAAACTAAAATCACCATTGAAAAAAAGAGTACTTTAGAAAATATTTAAACATCCTCTGATACCAATTGTTGGTCGGAGTGGATACTCAAGAGGGGGGTGAATTGAGTTCCAATTAAAATTTCTGTTTCAAAAACTTTGTCTTAAATGCCCCCAAATAAAATACTAAATTAAACTGTAGGGAATTTATATCAAAGTAAAGGTTCTGTTGGGTTCTCAAGGGATTGATTATTTCCCATTTAATCAAAACAGAAGAGTTGAATAACTTTTCAAACTAACTTACTGATTTACTACTAATATAAACACTTGCGAGTTTAATTATCAAAGTGACTTTAAAACAGTTTTGGATTTAAAGTAATTAGAAGGGGAATAAAAAAGAATAACTTTGAAAGATATAGCACAGTAGATATAACCAAGAGGTTCAGTCTCAAGCCGAGACTTAGTCCTCTCAAGAATTTATATAAATTTGTTCCACCCCCTGGATCGGGGTTCACAACAGTTAACAACTGTCCAGGTCCAAGACCTCTACTACTGTTATTCGTGGGAAACAGAACAACAGAAACCAGTTGTTCAGGTCACACACGACCTCTACCACTTCTACTGTGGGAAATGAAAGATGTAAAGAGGTTGCTGAGGATTTACAGATCCTCCAGTTAAAGTATAGGAGACGGTGTGTGTGTTAAATACAGCAGTTAACACACACTGCTCAAAATGTAAAATAATGAATCACAGAGCAGAGATGTAGAGTTTAGAAATGGCTCTAGTGATTGCTGTGAAGATTTGGACTCCTTAAGTTTTATCATAAATGGTTCTGATTCTTCTTCTGGTTTTTTTCTAAAAAACAGAGTGTTTTCTGCTTGGCCTCCAGGTTCAGAGATAGTGAGGAATGTGGTGGATGAAGTTCTTTAATTTCCTCATGAATGTACAGAACTCATCTTGAGTAATCTTGAGTGTGTATGAGGTTCTTTGTCTTCTCCAACTATCTCGTCCACCACCCTTTGCACTCATATGTGTATCGTCGTTGTCACATGGGTATTTTTCCACCAATAGGGACTTGTTGTATTTATAGCACGAGCTCCAGCAAAATAAATAATTTCTTTTTGCATGTACGAGGTACGGTTCCCTGACATCGAACAACCTTCATTAAATAAATGACATAGCATTAAAATATTCCTAATATGACCATTGGTTAGATTAAATAAAGATAAAGGAATTCAAAAAACTGTTTATGACTATCGGTGAGTCAAGTGATCGGTAGGTCATCAGCATCAGCATTTGTGGCTAGACATCGGTGTGTCCTGATCAGTGACTCAGATGATCAGCATCGGTGTGTCATGATCGGTGACTCATCTGATCAGCATCGGTGTGTCATGATTGGTGACTCATTTGATCAGAATAGGTGAGACATCTTTGGTGAATTAGATGATCACCATCGGTTTGTCATGATCGGTGACTCATTTGATCATCATCGGTATGTCAGGATCGGTGAGTCATTTGATCAGCATCAGTGAGACATCTTCGGTGATTCAAGTGATTAGCATCGGTGTGTCATGATCAGTGACTCATTTGATCAGCATCGGTGTGTCATGATCGGTGACTCATTTGATCAGCATCGGTGTGTCATGATCGGTGACTCATTTGATCATCATCGGTGTGTCATGATCGGTGACTCATTTGATCAGCATCGGGGTGTCCTGATCGGTGACTCATTTGATCAGCATCGGTGAGAAATCTTAGGTTACTCAGATGATTAGCATCGGTGTGTCATGATCGGTGACTCATTTGATCAGCATCGGTGAGACCGTTGTCTTTTGATATGGATCGGTGGGACCGTTCACTTAACAGAACACAAAGTGTCTGTTTGATCCAGAAGACATCCAGAATACTTGAAAATCAATAACATAGAGATAAAAACATGATCCAACCAATATAAATAGATTCACTAAGATATTGTGATTATGTATATGATAAATCCAACCAGATTAAGTAATCGATGATTTGTGATTATTAAAACAGCAATCATAGGAAGAATTCTACAATCTCCCAAAGGGCTCAACAACATCTTAGTTCAAAAACTCGCAAATGATGGCATGAGAAAACTTCAAGTCTTTTCTTGATAGACTCTTCATCATTAGATTTTAGGAAACAAATAGGTCCCAAATTAATATGTCAAAAATATTATAGGGTCTACACTATTTACCGAGTAAGATAGAATATATGCTCGATGGAACTCAGGGTTCAGGACAAAGTAAGAGTAATTATTTTTCACATATCCTCACCATGAGAATATGTTTGATAGGATGTGAGAAAACTTTTAGGGTGTTCAAAAACATCTTGGATATTACACATCCCACAAATCACAATTCATGATTTTTGTACCTCAGATCATTGTTAACCATCCACGACACTCATAAAAGAAATATGGATTTAAGAGACACTTTGATTGAATAATCATGTATGTATATGGATCCTCTATATGCACATACGGTTTTCAAAAAAAATATATCAATCTAGAAAAAGTTCATTCTGATCTTTATGATCCCGGAAATATCTATGGAGACACGCAACACCTCAGTGTTTCTGAACTACTCCCGGAATAACTGTACCATATCATCCTTCTGATTGGAGAACTTTGGACAATGACATACAATCTCCATCTCAAAGTATCTGATATTTTTTGACATCCTTGATGTTACATTTCCATTTTTGGTACCCTTTATCAAGGATAAAGTATGAAACTTTATTACCTAACATTTTATGTCCCATAGCTCATGATTCGAAAGCACGAGGTGTAGGGAGTGAGCTTCAAGATCAAGAGTAGAACATCCCTAGGGGGCTGGAACACTTATTGGACAATTATCCTCCCAAACCCCACCTCAGCATTTGGATGTTTGAGTGTTCACAAATATTTCATGGCCCTAGGAAAGGGGCTTAAATCACATTTTTCATGTCCATGCTAATGACACATAAGGGCCTTGATCCACCAACAAAAGTAATATATTCCTTTCTAGAATAGAGTTCCAATACATGGGATCCCCAAGAACACCATAGAATAACCTATAATCATATAATGTCATGGGACATACCCAAAATGTGTTCCCCATTTCATATTTATGACTCAAACATTTGGATTATGACATACATCACCCATATTCCATCTATCTTTGTAGACCATGAATCCCTTGTATTTCTCCCCAAACTAATATTAATTCCATAAATCATCTATATCCCATAAAAAAGAAACCTGACTTCCAGTAGCCCTTTTATTTACTATCCATGTATGTCTATAGCTGCTGGATATGTGCCTATGGTCATCAAATGAATGTTCCACTCTATAAAAGGGGATTTGTGATCTTTTTAAGCATCAACAACACCATGGTATAACCCGACACCTAAGAGTGTTTTGGTTCATTCCATGGATGTTTGTACCATATATCTAGATCATCAACCAATCCTCAAGATAAAAGATATTAAACTAATGAAATAGAAGGTATGAGCTAAAATAATGTAAACTAAAGAACTATTAGGTCTGATCTAACATAATATAAGCTAAATATATATTAGGTCTGAGCTAAATGACACCAAACTAATGTAATATCATGTCTGAGATAAAATAAAGCAAACTAAAGCAATATCATATCCAAGATAAAAGTTAATAAACTAATGAAATATGAGGTTTGAGCTAGAAGATCCTAAACTAAAGAAACAACATGTAAAATCTAATATAACACAAACTTATTCAACATCGGGTCCAAGAAAAAACACCCTAAAACTAATGCAATAGAATTTCCAAAATAAAACACCCTGAAATAAAAAAAAATCATGTATGAGATAAAATTGTAATGCCCTAGCCTTAAACATTACATAATCCTAAGTTATGTCAATAATTCACATTGACTATCTTATCAAGTTTAGAGTTTTAGAGAATTTGTCCATAATTATTACATTACATCTCAAATATTAGAAAGTAGACACTTCTTCTCTAACCAATTTTTTCCACAATAATAAAACTCATTAAATAAAACAACAATTCTTTTCTTGATAAAATATTCCTCAATTATGCATTCCACTTACCCTTCCTTATACCCAATGAAAAAAATTTCAAAAACATCAGATGAGCAAAAAAAGCTCAGTAAGGGATATAAAATAAGGGAAGAAAACATTAGTCCTTGAATACATAAGAATCAAGAAATCATACATTTTAATTATAAAACATAAGATCTTTAACATACCTCATGAAATAATCATTTTTTTGAATGACACATAGAAATCATAAACCATAAAGGTAGCTTGTTTCAGCATAACATACTTACATTTTAGCATTCATAGCTATATATGGAGTTATGATTGGAATATCCATCACAATATATTCCCTAAATATCTTAGGAGAAACAATAAATTTTACCTCTGTCACGTTACATAATGCATTGGAGAGTGTATTTGGGTCACAAACCCTCATTTTATCAGGAAACCACCCTTATAGGTAAATAATACCCAAGAACCATAACATAATCATAGCATATAAAACAAGAATAAAGGGAAGATAACATTTCCAAATTGAAATAACAATATATCATTTCATGATATTGAGATAATATAGGCTCTCTAAAAACCATTTTCAATACCAAAATATGTAAAAACAGTTGATGGTATTTATTTTACTTTTAAAAACACTACATGTTGTTAAGGAAATCACATATCAAATAATACTTGTGGCGGTAGAAAGATCATTGTCAACATGTATGTTAAAACGAAACATTCGTTTTGTCATTAAGTAAAACACCTCATAGAAAAATATTCCTTTTGAAATCAATTTTATTAAATTAAAAGAAAAAATGTATAATTATACACAGTATAAGATAAGGTTCTGTATAAACTAAAATATTCCTTAATGAAAGTAGATTAAGATGAAGTCCCTTAACTTGAGTCTGACTTATCTCGTTCATTCTTTATATTCATGAATAATACACTTTTGTTAATTTCTACTTTCATCAGAAGATTTTTCATGTTTATTATTCATTTTACTTTACTCATTACCTTGATATAAGAATCATAAAATTATTCATGTTCATATTGGTTGTTTTGTCAATGTTCGGTACTTGAGTCAAAAATGAACTTGTTATAACTAAAAATTGTCCATGTGGTCAAAAGTATATTATCTATAGAATTGTTTTAATTATATTAATATCTTATATATATAGTATATGTGTATTTATATGTAGAATATATGTGTTTATAATAGTCTATAACATTTGAGGATAATAAATGAAATGCACCGTTCAAGGAGACGGTAAGCTGTACATACACATGAACTCTACATTCATTTATTTTTCATATTTAAAGGAACAAAAAATAAATGACACATTGGTATATTATAATTTATGTATAATATCATATTTTATATATATTACATTATTTTATTAATTCCATCCTTTATATGTTGCACGTATGGCATGAACGAGTCATATCACTTTGAGGGGTGGTAGTCCGCACTTCCTCAAATGAAATTATCGTATTTACACATTATGGAAACTATAATGGTATGATTTAAATAAAAATAAAGAATAATAAAGAAAATATATAAATAATATATATCATATATAAAAAAATTTCCATCAGATTGTCCACCAAGATATGTGGTAGGAGAAAATTGAACAATCATCGTTTTGTGAGGCAGTAGTTCACCGTACACAGAAACACTATGCTCTACCCATTAGATGAAGGTGTGTGTAAGTGAATATCAAATAATTCTCATAAAAACATCCTCTTAAATTGAGGATACTGGTGTTTTTATTTAATTAAATAGTAATTTGATCATAGAGAGTGTAGAAGTAAAATAATGGAAAGGAACTTTAGAGAAGATGCTGCCTCTAAAACGTGAAAATCCCTTTAATTTGAAACAGAAGGATTTATTTAATTTTATTCTACCCAAGGTAAGGCTTGTATGATGGATTTAGGGATATTGGGATATTATTTTAGAAGAATTTGGATGAGACAAGAGGCTTGAGAGGTGTGATTAAATCGGTAGAGGTGGTGGTATTTTATAAGAGGGAGGAGGGGCACCTAAGGAAAGTTTTGAAGAAATATAATATTATAAAATTATTTTCGGTTTTAAATGGACCCAAACCAATTTATTTTAAAGATAATATTATTCTGGGTCAAAAAAAACTCATCCAATAGGTTTTATAAAAGTTTATTTCAGAAAATTAAACTTATCTTTTAGCTTTAACCATTAGTTAAAAACATAAACTCTTATCATGTCTTCTATCATTTTCACAATATATGAAAAATATAGTTACTATGAAAAACCAATAGAACTATAATGGGATCATTAATTACATTTGTAAAATTATATCAGTTAGATGGCTGAATATTATATTTTTAGGACTATTATATCATTTAATAAAATAGTATTTCTTTTAAAAACTCATTTTTGTAAATTTTGACACTATAAAGTAATTGATTGTTGATAAAGTCATCAAAAGATGATTCCTTCGAAAAAAGTATTTTAATCGAATAAAATATTTGAATATAATATATAAAATTTTTGGAGGGAATCAAAATATTCAAATTAAATTTATTTTAATATTTATAATATAATTTATTTGAATCCTTTATTAATGAAGAATTCACTACATCATCCATATGTCATAATTAAATTTATTTATTTAATGTCTAAAATTTATAAATAAAATAAAATTATTTAATGAATGTTATCATAATTCAAATGACTATTTATAGTCTAAGAGATAACTTTTATATCCCCATATAAAAAATAATTTAGTAAAAGATACGTGTTTATGTTAGATTTCTCTTTACTTTAAATTATTTAATATAATATGTCATTTTCATTCCCATGTAAATCCATGGGGTCCCAAAAATCAACACTTGGATCCCATGGTAAGAAATATCTCAACCAATATTATTAGGTAATGTTTTAGGGTAGTTTTATATTATTATAATATTATTTTTTACCCTTATTTACTAGATTTACTCTTTTACTATGGTAAATAAAATAATTACTAAAGTTACTATTCATAATGTCTCAGAATAAAAGGTACCTATTTAAAATTATTTTACCTTATTATTCCAAATATAGAATCTATTTTACCAAATTGAAAACAAATATGTTGTAGTAATTAATTTAAAATTAATTTCTGTTGTCAAAACCAAAAAACGGGTTTTTAAGAAGTAATAACTATCAAAATGAAGACCTGTGTTTACGTAAAATTTAAAATTAAAATTGATTACAATGACCAAAATTGTATTAAATGATAAAAATATAATCAAATTAAACTTTAAAACCAATTATATGAAAAATCTAGGTATACAAATAAATTAGATGAAAAGACAGTTTTGACATAAAATGTGGTATTATTCATTATTCAATTAAAATGAACTTTATCTGAAAAATACCAAAATTTCAAAAAAAAGTAAATATTCATGTTCTGCTTCAAAATAATAATTTTATTTTTCCAAATAGAATATAAAAAAGTGACAAAAAATAGATTTAAAAAGGGTTCACCTTCAAAAGGTAGTAAAATGACCATTTTAAAATATTAGAGTATTTAATGCTTAAAATCAGATTCATTCTTATTTCAATTTATTTTTACTCTATACCTGAAATCATTGTTTCATTCCCATATTTTTCAACTATTCCATTTATGTAATGATATTTATATCGTTGAATAAGATTATTGGCTGGAAGAAATCTGGTATGACAGTAAAAAAACAAGGATTTTTCCATTGATGAGCATAAACACTTTGTTATCACTCATATGGAATGAACATGATTTGGAACCTTGTGTACTCTATTGAGATTACATTCCATATGCTCGGAAGTAACTAATTGTTCACATCAATGAAGCTTTCAGTAAGAAATTTTGTTTCGCAGATACATTATATGTACTGACACCATTACTCTATAGTGAATTTCACTCATCAATCAATGGATTCAAATAAACATCTATATTATTTTTTGGATGATCTGCAATTAATAAGGTAAAAAGGTTATATGGATCCATCATCAACATTCATGGAGGTAAATTATATAGATTTATAAAGAATGACCTACATGAATAATAACCACCGTAAGAACCAAACAGACAGAAAAACTGTCAGTAGAAAGACTCAATCATACGTTTCGGGCATGTAAAGAAAACGAAGAATGCACTTAGTCAAAAATGTTTCCATGAACCACCATTAGAGGGATGATTTTAGATTTTACTGGTTGAAATGTTTGTTTTGTTCCATTAAATCAATGATTTTATGATTTGAGACATAAATAAATGTTACAATTTGGGTGGGAGCGGGAAATATCTCAATTTTTTTATAGGAAAAAATCCAGACTTTCCTGTTTGTGATTCTTTATACCTTGATTTTATACATGTAGGAAAACTATCCAACAACTCATTTTCATCATAATATAATATGCAATCATTTGAACATGCATGAATATTTTGATAACCAAGCACCTGATTACGGACTAGCCTCTTTATCTCATAGAAATTTGAAGGTAAAACATTTCCTTCCGGTAACAGTGTTGTTAACAAAGAGAATATCATATCATAATAACTATTTGACATTCCATTATCTAATTTAATGGCAATAAATTTAGAAACTGCTTCAAACTTGTTTGTCTTGCAACTATGATATAAGGCTTCCTTAATGAACCTTAACAACTCAAATAAATGAGATGGCTCTAACTCCATAGTTAACTAAATATCATATTGAGTTTCAGTTTTTTGAACAGACAGACCTATCACATCATGTACTAAATTCTAAAATTGTGCTGGATCTGGAACCAAATTATTAATTTCTCTGGAATTGTGTTCACCATGTTGATACCAAAAAACATAATCTTCTTGAAACCTAAAAAATGACTTTCAACGTTTTCAAATGTGTCATACGTCCTCAGAGCACATTTTTGTACAAGGACAATTAATTTTACCTTTTGAAACAAATATTGGTTTTGATGAAGTAAATGATAAGAAAGATTGAACAACCTCAGTATATACATGATTTAAACCAGAACCATTTGGATTACTACACCGAGTTATCCAAGCACGATCATCTAATAATGATTTTTGTCGACTTCCTTATTCCATATTTTTATAAAAAATATGAAATAATTAGTTATTTTGTATAACTAGAAATAAGATAAACACTATCCAAAAAATATAATAAAATAAAATTATTTTTTCCTAGAAATTTATAATAATTTCTATTATTTTATAGTTATTTATACTATTTTTATGTTTTTATACTAATCAACATTCATTTATAAAAATTGATACTGATGACCACTAATTGTTATTAATTACAGGTACTTTGTAAAATGTTTATTACCAATGACACAATTTCCAACGGATTGGTGACAACTCTTTTGCCCGAAAACTCACCCCCTTGCAATTTTATGTGATTAAATGCACTATGAAAATTCTGCTCTGACGTACGGATATTTATTTTTGTATGCATGAGGATGGAGAGTAGGGAGGCCTCGTCAAGTTGTTATCCATGCCCTCATGCGTGCAAAAATGAATATTTGTGCGTCAGAGCAAACTATTTAGTGTGATTCCAGTCGTAGAAATCTACAAGGAGATGATTCATCAGACAAAAGAGCCTCTTTTTTCCAAGGGCTCACCTCCTTTCAACTTTCTCTAACTTAAACCAATTTGAAAAAAATTCTCTGACGTATGTTTGAGCATATTTTTCATATTGATTTTAGTGGAAGAAAGTTGCAAGGAGTTGAGATGCCGATCAAAAGGAATGCCTCTAATTCTCTAGAAATTATTCCAGTTTATCAATGTACTCAAATTTATTTTTATTTTTTCCTAATTATTCATAACTATTATAATTTATTACAAATTAATAAAATTTAATGCACATTATTCCTAATTATTTCAAATTTTGACTAATTATTCCAAATTAATACTAATTATCCCCAATTAATACTAAATATTACTAAATATTACTAATTATTACGAATTATTCTTATTTATTAAATATTATTACTAATTACAAGAATTAATTACTAATTACTGTAATTAATTACTAGTTATTAGAATTTATTACTAATTATTACAATTTATGACAATTTATAACAATTTATTAGAAAGTATTACTAATTATTACTAATTATTACTAATTATTACAAATTATTACTATTTATTACCACTTATTACTATTTATTTGTACTTATTTCTAAATATTACTATTTATTAATATTTATTACTATTTATTACTATTTATTACAATTTGTTACTATTTATTAGTAATTATTACTATTTATTACTATTTATGACTATTTAATACAATTTAATAAAAATTAATACAATTTACTAATATTTATTACTTTTTATTACAAATTAATAAAAATTAATATAATTAATTACAAATTATTACAAATTGTTACTAATTATCACTAATTATTAATAATTATTAGTAATTATTACTAATTATTACTAATTATTACAAAATATTACTAATTATTACTATTTATTACTAGTTATTACTAATTATTACTATTTATTACAATTTATTTCAATTTATTACTAATTATTACTAATTATTACTAATTATTACTAATTATTACTATTTATTACTATTTATTACTATTTATTACTATTTATTACTATTTATTTCAATTTATTACTCTTTATTACTATTTATTACTAATTGTGACTATTTATTACTATTTATTACAAATTATTACGAATTATTACTAATTATTACTAATTATTATTAATTATTAAATTTTATTACTAATTATTACAAATTATTACTAAATATTGTTAATTATTACTAGTTATTACTAATTATTTCTAATTTTTACAAATTATTACAAATTATTACTATTTATAACTATTTATAAATATTTATTTCTATTTATTACTAATTATTACAGTGCATTACTAATTATTACAATTTATTCCTAATTATTTCAATTTATTGCTAATTATTCTTAATTATTACTAATTATTCCTAATTATTACTAATTATTACTAATTATTACTAATTATCACTAATTATTTAAATTTATTACTAATTATTACTAATTGATACTAATTATTACTAATTATTACTAATTATTAGAATTTATTACTAATAACTAGAATTTATTTCTAATTCTTAATATTTATACGAATTTATTACTAATTATTAGAATTTATTACAAATTATTACTAATTATTAGAATTTTTTACCAATTATTAAAATTTATTACTAATTATTACTATTTATTACTGTTTATTACTATATTTTTCTATTCATAACTATTTATTACTATTTATTACTACTTATTAAAATTTATTACTAATTATTACAATTTATTAGTAATTATTACAACTTAGTTCTAATTATTAAAATGTATTTATAATTATTAACATTTGTTACTAATTATTACTAATTATTTATATTTGTTACTATTTATTACAATTTGTCACTAATTATTAACAATTATTACTAATTCGTAGTAATAATTACTAATTATTACAATTTATTGCTAATTAACACTTTGATATAACTGTTAATAAAAATAAATACTAAAAAATATCTAATTCTAATTTAGTTAATTTTGAACTAATTAAGAAAAATTATAAATAATTTCAAATAAATTTTTTTACAAAACAATAAAAAAAATAGATAAATACCTTGAAACTAGAGCTTTCAATGTATTGAAGTCGCAAATAATGCTTTGATTTGAAAATTTGAACCATAAAAAAATCTAGAAAAAAAAATTTCTCAAGAGATAGAGAGAGTAGTTGAGTAAAGGGTGAAATGAGAGAGAAAACAGATGGGAGTATATATAAGTTAGATTATTTGTGACAGGGGAATTTGTGACGGGGCTCATCGTAAATATCACAACACGCATGTATTACAGGGGTTGTTAAAAAAGTATTTACGATGGGGCCCATCCCAAATACCACCTGCCGATAATGTTTTTACAATGGGTAAAGTGTCCCGTCACAAATACTAAAACAACAGCCAACTATTTGCGACTGGAATAGGATCCCGTCACAAATAGCCCGACCCGCGGTTTGGAACGTAATATGCGCCAGACTTTTTGCGACAGGAAGTATGACCCCTTTTCAAAAAATTGCTATTTGTGATGAGGTTAGCAGCCCGTCGCCAATAACCCCTTTCGACGGGTTATTTGTGACGAGCCCTTGACTCGTCGCAAATAACCTGTCTTAAATATTCATTTTTCCCGTATTGTATACTTTCTCAACATTGAAATACGAAAAACATTGTTTACCTGAGATGAACATGGAGGTAAATCCACTATGTAGGCAACTGATCCGACTTTCTCAAGGATTTCATAGGGTCCAATGAACCTCGGGCTAAACATTCATTTTTACCAAAACGCATCACACTTTTCCATGGAGAGACTTCGATAAAGACATGATTACCTTCATTGAAAGAAAGATCCTTCCTTCGGTTATCCGCATAACTTTTCTTAATGCTCCGAGATGTTCTTATGTGCTTCTGAATCAAGTAAACGTTTTCTGCCATCTCTTCTACCAATTATGGTCCCATCAACTTTCTTTCGCCAACTTCATCCCAAAAAAAATGGAGTTCGACACCACTTTCAAAATAATTCATCCAATAGTGCCATCTTTTTACTGGAATGATAACTATTACTATAAGAAAAATCAATCAAAGAAAGATGTTGGTCCCAACATCCCAGGTAATCAATTGAAAAAGCATGAGCATAGCTTCCAATGTCGGTAATTTTGGGTTCTGACTGCCCATCTGATTGTGTATGAAGTGATGTACTGAAATTTAATTCAATACCCAACGACTTTCGAAGGCCCTTGGAAAAGATAGAAGTGAACCTAGGATCCCAATCAGATACAATGGAGTGGGGAACTCTATGTAACCTGACTATATCTTTAATATACAATTGAGAAATTTGATCTAGTGAGAGAGTATCTGAAATAGTTAGAAAATGAGTAGATTTATTCAATCGATCAACAATAACCCATATTGTATTGGTACTCTAGAATTCTTTGGTAATCCTACTGTGAAATCCATTGACACAGTTTCCCATTTCCACTTTGGCATGGAAAAGGCATAACAATCCCTTTCGGTAACTGCTGATTTTCTTTAACCGATTGACAAATAAGACATCTTAGGGTTAAGTCAGCAATATCTCTTTTCATTCCATCCCACCGGTAATACACCCGGAGTTCATTGTACATCATAGTACTGTCAGGATGAACTGAAAACTAAGAACTATGATTTTCACATAATAACTCTTTCTTCAACTGTGAATCACAAGGAACACATAATATCTTTCCTAACCTCAATACACAGTCTTTATCAATGTTAAATTCATGTAACATACCCTTCTGAACCAATTCTACCTTTTTCTGCAACTCACTATCTTCTTTATGCGCTTGTTTTATTCTGTCTTCTAGAGACGATTTAACTACCACCAGAAAAAAATAGTGGGATTTTCTACACCAATTACTTCCAATCCAAAATTCGTCAAATCAAAAACTAATGGATCTCATCCCGAACGTAACATGGTTAATGTAGAATTAATTTTCTGACTCAAAGCATCGGCCACATTATTTTATTTTCCTAGATGGTAAAGAATCATGAAATCATAATCATTTATTAATTCCAGCAATCTCCCCTGCCTCATATTCAATTATTTCTTTGTAAATATTTACTTCAAACTTTTGTGATTAGTATATATTTCACACTTTAAATCATACAAATGATGCCTCCAAATTTTTAAATAAGAAACAACAGCAGCTCATTCCAATTCATGTGTAGGGTAATTTAACTCATGAGGTTTCAACTGACGTGAAGCATAAGAAATTACCTGATCACTCTACATTAGGACAAAACTAAATCCTTTCAACGAATAATCACTATGGATAAAAATTCACCATTTATGGAAGACATGGTCAAAACTTGAGCATTCACAAATATTTATTTCATTTCATGAAAACATTCATCACATTATTTTGTCCAGATGAAGTTAACAGCTTTTCAAGTTAACATAGTAAGTGGGCTAGATAACCATGAAATCATTTCAAAAATCCTCATGAAATAACTTGATAAACCAATAAAACTACTAATCTCAGTTATATTTGTTGGTTTTGGCCATTCTTCAACAACTTTTGTTTTAGCCGGATCAACTGTTATGCCATCTTTAGAAAGAATGTGACCAAGGAATGAAATTTTTTGTAACCAAAACTCACACTTTCTGATTTTCCCATACAATTTCTTTTGTTTTAAGGTTTTTAATACAACCCTTAAATTAATTTCATTCTCCTTAACACTTTTAGAATATACCAAAATATCAGCAGTAAACACAACCACAATCTTATTCAAGAACTCCCAGAAAATTCTATTCATAAGATCCATGAATATAGTAGGTACAATGGTTAACCCAATAGACATAACTATAAATTCACAATGGCCATATATAGTACTAAATGTGGTATTCAGAATGTATGCTTACTTTAATTTCAACTAACAGTACCCCAACCTAAAGTTAATCATTGAAAAATACTGCGTTCCCTAGAGCTGACAATACTTCATTTGATTTCCCAATATCTGCTAAATTAGTTGCAGTGGATTTCACCACCCCTTTATGCTTGTACTACGACTAATTTCCTTTATTTGAGTTCTTTATTGGTCACTCATTTCCATAATAACCCATTTCATTGCACATAAAAAAATTTATTAACTGTAAGTCAGATTTTGATTTACCACCACCCTGAAATTGTTTAGTGCAATTATGAGCCTGATGTCCCACTGTACCACATCATAGGAACTTACCAGAATTCATAATACATTCCCCATTATATTTTTTACACCAATTTTCACAAATTATGAACTTATGTTTCCTACTATCAGACATTTTGGAAGAGTTATTCCCTTTTTCTACCACCTCGACCTCTTATTCTGTTGTTTTTCAAAGAGCACTTGATCATCATAAAACTCCATTTCCACATTTTACGCACATTGAACATGCTTTTCATAACATTTTAACTCATGAGAATATAATGGATTTTGATACTTGGGCATAAATCCTAATTAAAAATGATTGATTTTACTATCTGGATCACGTATGAAATTTGGAGCACACCATTCTGGTCGAGTGAATTTTGCTTCATAAGAAACCACTGAGTCATCCTCCTGCCTCAATTTCAATAATATTGGTCCGTCCTAAGTTGAATCTATTTAGGAAAACATTTCACCAGGAACATACCTTTGAATTAATCCCAATCAAGGGAATCAATATCATTATTCTCCCTGATATTTTTAACCCTTTCCCACCACTGATCCACTTCACCTTCAAAAAATTAAACAGTAATACTAACCTTTTGATGTTCTAAACACCCCATGACATTGAAAATCTTTTCTAGTTCTTTAATCCAACCTTAATCTAGTATAGGGTCAGATGATCTTCTAAATGATGGGGGATGTTGCCTAATGAAATGCTCCACTCCTGACATATTCCTGTTTGGTTGATCTGGTTGATCTCATGCATGGATACCATCACCATTTATAGTCTGAGTCAACTGTACCCTCACTGCAACAAACTGTTCATTTTTTATTCCAACCATTATTGGTTGCTGATATGGTATGTTGTTTTAATCTTCATGTCGTCCCATCATATCTACTATGTATCCTCTACAGAAAACGATTCTAAACATAGATATATCCTAGAGGAAGCAATATTGTAATCTTCAGATTCTATATTATTTCAATCTTACCATAAAGTAAAAATAATTTATGGATATTAATTTAAAAATATCTTAACTTCTAAAGTGGTCTAAAAAAACCTCTGATACCAACTATAAGGCCCCAACCGTAAACATTACATAATCATTAGTTAAGAAAAGAATTCACATTGAGGTTATTTTTAGGTTTATAAGTTTGTAGAATTAGGATATAACTATTACATTACATCTAAAATATTACAATGTAGACACTTCTTCTCTAACAATTTTTTCACAAAAATATAAATCATTAAATAAAAAAATTTCATTTCTTGATAAAAATATTCTTGAATTATTCTTTTCTCTTAACCTCACTTATACCCTGTGAAATACATTTCAAAAACATAGGATGGGCATCAAAAGCCCAATAATGGAGATAAAATAAGGGAATAAAAAATTAATGCATGAATACATACAAATCAAGAAATCATATATTTCAGTCATTAAACATAACCTCTTTAACATACCTCATGAAATCATAATATTTATGAATAAAACATTGAAATCATAAATCAAAAGGTAACTTGTGGTATCAAAACATACAAACATTGTATCTTTCACAACTCCATAGGGTGTTACGTTTGGAATACCCATCACAACATATTCCCTAATTCTATTAAGAGAAACATCAAAATTTACCTAAATCATGTTACCCAATGCATTGGAGATCTACCTTGGGCTCACCTTCCCTAGGTTTATCACATAACCACCCGTATATGTAAGTAATTCCCAAGAACCATAACTTAATCATAACTCATAAAATAAGATTAATGGAAAGACAACATTTCCCCATTGCAATCATAGTAATTCTTTTCAAGATATTGACATAATAAATTCTCTTTCAAAACCATTTTCAATACCAAAATACTTAAAAACGTTATATGGTATTTATTTTCCTTTTAAAAACATTATGACTTTTTAAGGAAGCCAAATATCAAATAATACTAACGACGGCAGAAAGGTCGTTGTCACCACGTACGTTAAAAAGAAAAAATCATTTTGTCATTTAGTAAAAGGGCTTGTAGAAAAATATTCCTTTTAATAACCACTAAATTAAATTGAAATAAAAATGATATAATTATACACTGTATAAAATAAGGTCATGTATAAACAAAAATATAACTCAATGAAAGGATATTGAGATGAAGTCCCTTACCTTGAGTCCGACTTGTCTCATTCGTTCATTATATTCCTGAATACTAAAAATAAGTTAGTTTATAATTTCATCAGAACATTTTTTATGTTTACTATTTCTTTCATATCACTTTTTCAATTTCTATAACAATCATATAATTATTCAAGTTCATATCGGTTGTTTTGTCGATGTTCGATACTTGAGTAAAAAATGAACGTGTTATAATTACAAACTGTCGATGTGGTGAAAAGAAAATTATCTCAAGAATCATATTCATTATTTAGATATCATATATATCTAGTATATATGTATTTATATACATTATATATGTATTTTTAACAGTCTATAACATTTTTATATAAGAAATGAAATGCACCTTTCATGGATACAATAAGCCGTAGGTACGCATTAATTCTACATTCATTTACTTTTCATATTTAATGGAATGAAAACTAAATGATACATAGGTATATTATACTTACAGTATAATATCATATTTTATATATGTTACATATGTTCATTAACACCATCATTTATATGTTCCATGGATGGCATTAATGAGTCATATCACTTTAAGGGGGCGGTAGTCCACACTTCCTCAGATAAAATTATCGTAATTACATATCATGGAATTCATAAAGGTACATTGTAAATAAAAATACAAAATCATAGAGATTATATAAATATAATATATTTCATATATAAATACAGTTCCATCATAATGGCCACCATGAGAGGTGGTAGGAGAAAATTGAACAACCTTCATTTCGTGAGGCAGTAGTTTGCTGAACACAGAAACAGTATGTTTGTATCCATTAGATGGAGTTGTGTGTATGTGGAGTTAAAATAATTATAATAAATGATCCTAATATATTTAGGATACTAGTTTTGTTATTTCATCAAAGAATAATAAGATCATTGGGAGTGGGGAAGTAAACTAGTGGAAAGGAACTTTAGAGAACACGCTACCACTAAAACGTGTAACTCCCTTTGATTTGAACCAAAAGGCTTTCTTGAATTTCTTTATTCCCATGGTAATGATTCTCAGAAGAAGGTAAGGGTATAAAGAGATTATTTGAGTAGAATGTGGATGAGCCAAGGGTATTCAGAGGTTTGATTAAATGGGACGTGGTGGTGGCCTTTTATAAGGGGGACGAGGGCCACTTTAGGAAAGTTTTGAAGTATTATGTTATTATAAACTTATTTTATGTTTAAAATGGTTCCAAACAGATTTATTTAAAATATAATATTCTTTTGGGTCGAAATAATCTCAAACAATAGGTTTTAGATAAGTTTAGGTCAAAAAAACTTATCTTTTAGCTTTAACCCTTAGTTAAAAACATTAACTCTTGACATGTCTTCATGAATTGCCACAATATATGGTTACTATAGTTACTATAAAATTACAAGAGAACCATAATTGGATCATTAATGAAATTTTTAACATTATATAAGTTATTTGATAGAATATTAGATTTTTAGGACTATTATATCATTTAATAAAATAGTATTTGTTTTAAAACCTCATTTATGTAAATTTTGACATTATAAAGTAATTGATTTTTGTTAAATTCATAAAAACACGATTACTTAGAAAAGAATTCATTAAATAAAATATAAAATCTCACTATCATCCGTAAAATTTTTTATGACATGAAAATATTCATATTAAATTTATTTTAATATTTCTAATATCATTTATTCAAATCCTTTATTAATGTAGCAATCACGACATCATCATTATGTCATAATTAAATTTATTTATATAATATATAAAAATAAAAAATAAAATTCCAAGACATAGGTAATATTTTCATATTTCTAATGACTATTTATATTTAAAGAGAACACTTTTATAACCCCATATAATAATTTTTTTAGTAAAAGATACATGTTTATGTTATATTTCCCTTTATATTAAATTAATTAATATAACATGTCATTTTCACTCCTAAGTGGATCCATGGAGTTCTAAAACCGACCCAAGGATGAATATGGACAGAAGTATCTCATCAAATTGGATTATGACATGTGTTAGGGTAGTTTTATATTATTATAATATTATTTTTACCCTTATTTACCAGATTTACCCCTAGACCCAGGTAAATAAAATAATTAATGAAGTTACTCATAAAGTATAGAAATAGAAGGTACATATTTAAACAATTTGGACCACCTGAATCCAAATATGGAATCCTTTTTTCCAAATTCATACACTGAAGTTGCAGTAATTATTTTAAAATTAATTCCCATTGTCAAAAACAAAAAGCAGGTTTTTATGAAGTAATAACCATCAAAATATTGAAATATGTTTATATCAAATTTAAATAAAATTTACATAAAATGAAAAAAATTGGATTAAATGATATAAATATAATCCAATTACACATTAAAACCAATTAAAATTACAATCTATATATAGAAATAAATTAGATGAAAAGGTAGTTTTGACTTAAAATGAGGTATTTTTCACTATTCATTACAATGGAACATTATTAGAAAAATAACAATATTTTATCAGAAGTAAATTTTGAGGTCAAGATTCTAATTAAGAAATTTATTTTTTCAAATAGAACATTTAAAAGTGAAAAAAACTATATTTAAAAAGGGTTCTCCTTCAAAAGGTGGTAAAATGACCATTTAAAATATTAGAGTATTTCATGCTTAAAATCAGATTCATTTTTATTTTAAGCCTCTAAATTTTATTGGATAAATATTAAAAAATTTAATAATATTATTTTAGTTAGTTCTGTTTATTCCTACCAATAAAACATTAAGGCGTTAACTACCATTTAAAATAATCATAATAATATTTTTCAGTATGACTCAAAGTTGTCTGCAATGTAAGATTTCAAAGAAACTTGTTGTTGTGTATTGACTATGCTATCGTAAAAAGAATCCCCTTTAATGTAAAAATAATATCTTATTCATTAATATTAATAGAAATGAAAATGTATTATTCTATAAATACATGGGATCCAACATCATTCCCCCTTTTGGGAATTGCGTCCTCACAATTCTATTCACTTTTCAAATAAGTTGGGGTATTTATCCCTCATAGCATTTTCATATTTCCAAGTTTCCTCTTTAACCATATTGATTTTCTACAAAACCTTTACCCAATATACAACCTTATTCCACAACACTTTCTCTATGTGTTCAAGAATTTGGACTAGTTGTTACTTCTAATAAATATTCTCTTCCAACTAAACTACCTCTGGACTCAAAACATGATATGGATCCAGCATATACATTCTCAAAATTGAAAATGAAAAACATTGTGTATCTGGGATAAACTTAGAGGTAAATCCACTCTGTATGAAACTAGTCCAAATTTATCCATTATTTCATAGGGTCCAATGAACCTCAAACTCATCTTTCCTTTCTTACAAAAACACATCACACTTTTCCATGGAAAACAACGAGAACGACATGACCACCAACCTCAAAAGAAATATCCTTCCTCTAGTTATCCACATAACCTTTCTATTTGTTCTGAGCTATTATCATTTTCTTTTGAAAAAAATGAACTTTTTCTTACATCTCTTTTACCAATTATTGTTCCATCAACTTTATTTGACCTACTTCATCATAAGAACTTGAGTTCGACACCGATTTCCATATAATTCTTCTAAATGGTGCATATGTATACTAGAATGAAAACTGGTAATATATTAAAACTTAAACAATGAAATATATTGGTCCCAAATTCCCTGTTAATCCATTGAACAACCATGTAGCATATTTTTTAATGTCAGAATTGTTCATTCTGGCTGCCCATCTGATTGCGGATGAAAAGAAGTACTAAAATTTAATTTAGTACCCAACAACTTCTGAAGGCCTTTCCAAATTTTATAAGTGAACCTGAGATCATGATCAGATACAATGGAGAGGGGAACTCCATGTAACCTAACTACCTCTTTAATATACGATCGAAAAAAGTTGATCAAGATACAGAGTCTCGAATACGAAGTAAAAGAGAAGATACATTAAATCGATTAACAATATCCTAGATTTCATTGTTAGGTCAAGAAGTCTTTGGAAATCCCACTACGAAACCATGGAATCATTTTCCCATTTCCTATTTTTCACTGGAAAAGCCTGAAGCATCCCTTTTGGTAACTACCGCTATACTTTAACCAATTGAAAAATAAAACATCTCATGGTAAATTCAGAAAAATCTCTTTTCATTCTATCCCACCAATAATAATCCTGAAGATCTCTGTACATATTATTACTTCTAGGATAAACACAAAATGGATAACTATGAGATTCACATAATAACTATTTATTCAATTGTAAATCACAAGGAACACATAGTCTCTTTACAAACCTCACAACACAGTCTTTATGATTGTTAATTTTATGTTACGTTCCCTTATGAACCAATTATACCCTTTTTTACAACTCACTTTCTTCTTTCTGCACTTTCTTTTTTTGTCTGCTAGAGATGATTTAACTGCCACCTAAAACAAATTAGAGGAATTCCCTACACCAAAAACGTCCAATCCAAAATTCATCAAATCAAAAACCAAGGGATCTCATTCCAAACATAACATGGTTAATGTATAATTAATTTTTTGACTCAAAGCATCTACCACATAATTTTCTTTACCTAGATGGTAATAAATCATGCAATCATAATCCTTGATTAATAATATCAATCTCCTCTATCTCATATTCAATTATTTCTGAGTAAATATATACTTGAATCTTTTATGATCGGTATATATTTCACACTTTAAACCATAAAAATGATGCCTCCGAATTTTTAAAGCAAAAATAACAGTAGCTAATTCCAAATCATGTGTAGGTTAATTTAACTCTTGATGTGTCAACTGACATGAAGCAAAAGCAATTACCTGATCATTTTGCAATAGGACACAACCATGTCTTTTGAACAATGCAACACTATAGAAAAAAAATCACCATTTCTTGGAGGCTGGGTCAAAACAAGATCATTCACCAATCTTCATTTGAATTACTGAAAAAATTAATCACATTATTTTGTACATATAAACTTAAAACCTTTTCGAGTTAACTTAGTCATTGGGAAAGATAAACATGAAAAATTTTCAACAAAACTCTAGAAATAACCTTCTAAACCAAGAAAAATATAAATCTCAGTTATATTTCGGGGTCTTGGCCATTCATCATCTACTTTTGTTTTAATAGGATCAAATGTTATTTGATATTTAGAAACAATGTGACAAAGGAATGAAGTTTTTTGTAACAAAAAATAACACTTGCTGAATTTCCCATATAGTTTCTTTTCTTTTATGGTTTGCAATACAACCCTTAAAAAACATTCATGCTCCTATTTACTTTTTGAATATTATAAAATATCTTTAATAAAAACAACCACAAAATTATACAATAACTCACAAAAAATTCTATTTATATGCTCCATGAATACAACAGGTGCATTGGTAAACCCAAAATGCATAAAAAAATTCATAATGGTAGAATCTAGTATGAAACACGATCTGTGGAATGTATTATTCCTTTACCTTAAACTAACGGTAACCCAAACTAAAGTCAATATTTAAAAAATACTGATCTCCCAGGAGCTGATACCACTTTATTTGATGTCTTAATGTCTACTGAAGTAGTTGCAAAGTATTTCACCAACCCGTTCTGCTTGTAGTCTGACTGCTTTCCTTCATTTGAGTTATTTATTGGACACTCATTTTTATAATGACCCATTTCATAGTAGTTAAAAAAATTTAGTGAGTGTAAGTTAGATTTTTTCATACCACTACCATAATTTTTTTCAATGCAATTACGATGGTTATGTCCCATTTTACCACATGAGAAGTACTTACCAGAATTCAAAAGACTTTCCTCGGTGTGATTTTACCACAATTTTAACAAAATGTAAACTTAAGTTTCTTACCATCATAATTTTCTGAAGAGTTATTTCTTATTTTCTACCACCTCAACCTGTTATTCTATTGTTTTTTAAAGAACACCTGATCATCCGAAAACTTCATTTCCACATTCTATGCACATAGAGCGAGTTTTTAATAACTTTTGAACTCACAAGACGAAAAATATATTGGATACATTGGATTTAATCCTGATTAAAACGATTTATTTTACTATCAAGATCCCATTTGTAATTTGGATAATACCTTTCCAGTCAAGTGAATTATTCTTTATAAACATCCAGTGGGTCATCCTCCTACCCCAATTGCAAGAATTGTTTTCCATCATAAGTCGAACCACCTTAGGAAAATATTTCTCAAGGAACATAACTTTGAATTAATCCCAATCAAGAATATCAATTTCCTCATTATCACTAATATTTTTAACCATCTTCCACCACAGATTGTCTTCACCTTAAAAACAGTAAATAATATGAATAACCTTTTGATGTTATGAACACCCGAGGACAGGGAAATCTTTTTCAGTGATTTAATCTACCCTTTAGCTAGCACAGGTTCAGATGATCCGGTAAATGATGGGGGATGATACCTAATGAAATGATCTCTTAATGAAATGTTCCTCTTTGGTTTATCTATCTGATCTCGTGCATGGATAGAACCACCATTTATATCATGATCCAACTGTTCCATCTCTTTAATAAACTATTCAGTTCTGATTCTAACCATTTATGGTTTCTGATTTGGGAGGTTGGTTTCCCCTTAATGTCATCCCATCATAGCTGCCCTGTTTCCTCTGTAGAAAATCATTTTATGAACAGACATATATTAGATGAATCAATATGTTAATCCTAAAATTCTATATCATTTCAATCTTACAAAAAAATAAAAATAATTTATGTATATTAATTTAACAATATCCTACCTCCTAAAGTTTTCTAAACCGACCTATGATTCCAAGTTTAAGGCCACAACCTTAAACATTACATAATCTGGAGTTAAGTTAATAAGTCACATTGAAGTTCTTTTCAGGTTTAGAGTTTTAAATAATTAGGCCATAACTATTACATTACATCTGAAATATTATTGTGTATAAAATTCTCCTATAACCAAATTTTCCCACAACAATAAAACTAATTAAATTATTTTCTTGATAAAACTCTTATGGAATTCTTCCTTTATCTTACCCATCCTTATACCTTGTGAAACAAATTTCAAAAACATGGGATGAGCATAAAAATCACACGAAGGGATATAAAATAAGGGAAGAAAACATTAGTCCGGGAATACATACAAATCAAGAAATCATACATTTCAACAATAAAACATAAGCTATTTAACATACCTCCTGAAATAATAAGATTTCTTAATAACACATAGAAATCATAAAGGTATCTTGTGTCATCATAACATACATACATTGTAGCTTGCACAACCTCGTATGGAGTTACATATGTAATACCCATCAAAGTATATTACCTAAATCTCTTAGGAGAAACATTAACATTTACCGATATCATATTACTAAATGCATTAGAGAGATATCTCAGGCACACACGCCATTATTTTATCACAGAACCACTTGTATATGTAAATATTTACAAATAACCATAAAATAATCATAACACATAAAACAAGTATAAAGGAAAGGTAACATTTCCATATTAAAATCAAAATATATAATTTCAAGATATTGATATAATTAATGGTCTCTCAAAACCATTTTCAATACAAAAATATGTAAAAGGGTAGATGGTATTTATTCTCATTTTAAAAATATTATGGCTTCTTAGGGAAGACAAATATTAAATAATACTCGCAGTAGTGGAAATGTCATTATCACCGCATCCGTTAAAATGAAACATTACTTTTGTAATTTAGTAAAACCCCTCGTAGAACAAGTTTCCTTTAGAAAACCATTGAATTAAATTACAAGAAAACTAGTATAATTATACACCATATTAAATAAGGTTGTGTATAAACAAAAATATTTCTCAATGGAAGGAGATTGAGACGAAGTCCCTTACCTTGAGTCTGACAAGTCTCGTTCATTCATTATATTCATTACTAATAAACAAAAGTTAATTTATACTTATTTAAGAACAATTTTCAAGTTTATTATTCTTTTTATATCACTTATTACCTTTCTAAAAAATTCATATAATTATTCAAGTTCACATCCGTCATTTTTTCAATGTTCGGTACTGGATTTAAAAATGAACTTGTTATAATTACAAATTGTCCATGTGGTCAAAAGTCAATTTCCTCGAGAATCATATTCAGGATTTAAATACAATATATATTGAGTATATATTTATTTTGGTCTAGTATATATGTATTTAAAATATTCCATACCATTTTTATATATGAAATGAAACACATCGTTCATGAAGACAGTAAGCCATACGTACACATGAACACTAATTTTACTTATTTTTCATTTTTAATGGAATGAAAAAAATAAATGATACATATGTGTATTATAAATCAATTATAATATAATATTTTATAAATGATAAATAATTTAATTAATACTATCCTTTATACGTTCCATGTATGGAATGAATGAGTCATTTCACTTTGAAGGGACAGTAGTCCACACTTCCTGAAATGAAATTATCATATTTACACATTATGGAAAGATTAAATGTTTTTTGTAAATAAAAATATAGAAGCCTAGAGACAATATAAATATAATATATATCGTATATAAATATATTTTCATCATAATGGCCACCACGAGAGGTGGTAGGAGAGAATTTAACAATCATCATTTTGTGAGGCAGTAGTTCGTTGTACACAAAAACATTATGTATGTATCTATTATATAGATGTCTGTGTAAGTTTAGTTAGAATAAATCTCATAAGAACATCCTATTATATTAATGATACATGTTTTGTTTTTTAATCAAATAATAAGAATATCATAGGGAGTAGAGAAGGAAAATAATTTAAAGGAACTTTAGAGAAGATGCTACCTCTAAAACGTGTAACTCTGTTTGATTTGAACCAAAAGGATTTGATGAATCTCTTTATACCCAAGGATAGAATTCTATGAGGAAGGTAGGGAAATTGGGAGCTTATTTGAGAAGACATTTTATGTTTAAAGGGTCTTTAGATGTGTGATTAAATGGGTAGAGGTGGTGGGCTTTTATAAGAGGGAGAAGGGAAACATTAGGAATGTTTTGAAGTATTATTTTATTAAAAAAGTATTTCCGATTTCAAATGGTCCCAAAACCAGTAATTTTAAAGATAACATTTTTTTGGTTCGAAAAATTCTAAAACAATAGGTTTTATTCAAGTATAGGTCAGAAAATTAACCTTATCTTTTATCTTTATCCACTACTTAATAACATTAACTCTTACCATGTTTTCTTGCATTTTCAAACTATATGGTTACTATATTTACTATAAAATTCCAATAGAACCAAAAGTGGAACAAAAATTAAATTTTTAACATTATATAAGTTATTTGGACGAATATTATATTTTTATGACTATTATATTATTTAATAAAATAGCATTTGTTTAAAAAACACATTTATGTCAATTTTGACACTTTAAAGTAATGGATTTTTTTAAACTCATAATAACATGATTACTTAGAAAAAAAGGAATTAAAACAAATATAATATGTCAATATCATCCATAAAATTTGTTGATGGAAGCAAAATATTCAAATTACATTTATTTTAATATTTATAATTCCATTTATTTGAATCCTTTATTATTGAAGGAATCACAGTATCATCATTATGACATAATTAATTTTACTTATTTAATATCTGAATTTTTTTAAAAATATCATTATGTAGGAAAATAATTTTATATTTTTAAAGATAATATTTAGTTTAATATATCTCCTTTATAACTTTATATAATTTTTTTTAGTAATAGTTACGTGCTTATGTTATATTTCTCTATACTTTAAATTAATTAAAATAACATCTCATTATCACTCCCAAGTGGATCCATGGGGTCCCATAATCGACCCAAGGATTCCCATGGTCGGACATATCTCACTATAAAGGTTAGGACTTATGTTAGGTTGGTTTTATAAAATAATATTATTATATTTACACTTTTTTTCAAGATTTACCCTTTAACCATGGTAAAAAAAATAATTACTGAAGTTTCTATTCATAATGTCTAAAAAAAGGTACCAACTTACACAATTTGGGACGTCTAATTAAAAATATCAAATCAATTTTTCCAACTTCAAAACATATAAGTTATAGTAAATAATTTAAAATTAATTCCCATTTTCAAAACCAAAAAGCGGGTTTTTAGGAAGTAAAAACTATCCAATGATTGGCATGTGTTTATGTCCAATTTAAAAGGGAAATTACTTACAATGACCTGAATTGGATTAAATGATAAAAATATAATAAAATTACACTTTAAAACCAATTTTAATTACAATATAGGTATATAAATAATTTATATGAAAAGGCAGATTTGGCTTAAAATGTGGTATTTTCCCTATTCATTAAAAAATGTCCTTTATCAGAAAAATACCATAATTTCATCCAAAGTAAATTTTGATTCTCCTATTATAAAGAATAATTTTATATTTTCAAATAGAACAAATAAAAGTGGAAAATACTAGATTTTAAAATGGTTCCCCTTCAAAAGGCGGTAAAACGGCATTTTAAAAATATTAGAGTATATCTTGCTTAAAATCGGACTCATTATTATTTTTAAACTCTAAAATTTTCTGGATAAATGTAAAGATATTTAATAATAATATTATAGATAGTTATATTCATTTCTACTGATATAATTACTAGAGATTAACTACCATTTAAAATAATAATAATATTATTTTTGATATAACTCAAAATTATGTGCAACGTAAGATTTAAAAAAAACTAGTTGTTGCGTGTTGAGTATGCTATTAGACAAAGAATCCAATTTAATGTAAAAATATTATCTTATTAATAAATATTAATATAAATGAAAAATTATTCTTCTATAAATTCATAGGATCTTACTAAAATACCTTAAACAGAAGATATATTTTTTACGAGATAAAAGGCCCTAAACTACATCACATCAGTGATGTAGCTTGGAATAATGGAGAAATGACCACTATATGTACATGGAGAAACTCAAGATATGATCAGCAAGCCGATATAATTTCAAAAAATAAAGAGCACTCTCCATATAGTACATATACACTTTCTAAATTTCATTATGTGAGTAAGGAAATCTCATGATTTTTGGAGTAGATACATCAATAATGAATCTCGGGTTGATGGTAATTCATGATATCCTATAGAAAAAAATCTATTATGACTTAAATATGAAAATTTTGGAATTTATGTTTACTTGATATTATGAAAAATATTGGTGGATTTTGAAAGCTCTCATAATATTAGATCAAAAAATATATCATGCATGACATGTATAAATAAAATTATAGAAAACACATATAATTTTTAGAAAATATATTCATTAATAAAATTTCAAAATAGGAGTAATATTCACATTTTGGATTCTGTCATTGAATCTTAACAAAAAAAATTGTTACATTGAATTAAAATATAATTTAGCTATTAAACTCTCCAAGTTAGCAAGAGTAGGGCGAGAAGCATCAATTGAACACTAATGTATTTCTCAACCCACATCCTCTTCAACTACACTGGGGAAGAGAGTCTTAACCAAGCTAGTCAGCTCCATAATGCTATTTTGAGATGTTTCCATTGAGGATGATGATTTTAAAATGTAAAACATCAGGTAAAATATAATCTCATCGTATCTCCATATTCGTGCAGTCCCAGAATCCCTTTGGGCCTACAGTTTATATATCAGCTGAAGACCATATTATAATGCCTCTAATGCCTCATTTATCTACTTTGAAGGAGGATCCTCACATGGAATTTCAATCATGTCCAATTCATTTGAGGTCAAATAAAACTAGGTCAGAACAATTTTCATCGCGAACCATATAACTGTTAGAAGTAAAATCTATCCTCTCCCAAATCATGAAACAACTAATGAAGGTGTTCCCATTTGTGGAAAACATGATTATATATGAAACTTAGTAATAATTTCATGAATTTGTTTCGATATAAACCTATATTGTGTTTGAGATTCTGTAACAGACTAGGGAGGTACGAAAAGATAAGGAATAACTCTATGAACTTGTAAGAGAATAAGAGAGGATGTCTTAAATGCTCTTCTCATAGTAGTCATGTAATCATAGTCTATGAAAGAGGGATAATTTATTTAATAGATTCTAACCAGCTATTTAGGTGGTCATCATCAGAATTAGGGACCTTCCTTGATATTTCACCCAAGTATTCAACGAGATCCATTATTTCCATAGATAGAGGGGTTGGTGATGAAAATAGATTTCCTACATTATGGACCAGTCAACCTAGCATGCCATTTGGATATGCTGCTACCCATGCCTATAAATGATCCTGGGTAAGGAAGGTGAAGGCATTGATTGGAAAAATAATGATATTGTTATTAGTTTCCTCTCACACTAATATCATCCAAAATTTACAGGTGATTCTAGGGTTCCACTCTCCTGGCACACAAGACAATGGAAGGCGAGACCCTTTAGATTCATCCAATCTGACGAGGGAACCGATAAGGTTTGTATGGATCATAGATGATTAGCTCATCTGGCCAAGCCGGAAGAACCCTATCTTGAAGGGAGATCATATTGGACCTTTCATCGAAGGAGGCACTACTATTTTCAGTGATCGTCCTAACTGGTGAACGATAAGAAGTGAAATTGAAGCTATCAAATCGATGCAGTGCACCTGTGACCTCTTTAGAGCTATAGAAAATAGTTCCAACCCTAGATATGTTCAAAAATATCTAGCAAGATAATATGTCAGGGATTCTATTGGCATTATAGTGGTCATAATAGTGTAAATGATCACCTATATATCCAAATGAAAACTGGAAGGTTCCACTAATCAATTAGGGTACGAAACCTTGTTTAATATGGTCCATGAGCTATTAATGTAATGTAGGAACCTAAAAATATAGATTGAGGAACTATCCTATGGAAAGTTTCACATCAATAACAATTATACTCACTCATATTCCTAAATTAAAATCCCCCATTAGGGAGATCGATCCATTCATGAACTTGGCTATAAACCCTATGAGCCTGACAGTGTAAGATATCTACAATTTCACTTGATATCCCCATGAGGTATAATCACCATCATCTATAATATCTTAATATGAGCCATAAATGTCACATACTTACTAGTAAGGGAACCGAAAAAAGTGTATGGAAGATGTTCTAACTCTTCTTCTACATAAGAAAATATTGATCCAGTCCATGAATGAGATAAGTGATCGCATTTCATGTAAATTCATATCATCTCCTTAATAATTTCAAGAATATCTCTTCCCAATACTATATTATTCAAAGGATCATCTCAGACATCTGTGGCTGGGAGAAACATGTTATACATTTTATTTTGGGTGGATCCCACCCATTCATAATTGTCCCATATACTAATAACCACTACCCCAAAGGACAAGTGGAATAAGTTAGTTATAGGGAACCAATGGATGATCAGTTATAAGAGAATATGTAGTTGGTGTTAGATGATAAATTAGTATATCCACATGGAATCATAATGATGAACCCTCTATAAATCATCAAAAAATTAAAAATAGCATTTCCTAACCCAGATTGGCTATTCCAATTCATAATAAAAATTACCATCAGGTTGAATTTCCCATATAAAGCTCCATCCACCACTTTTATTGTTTAGATAATAGGAAAATATAATCATATAGCTCAGAGTGATATGTTGTTGTGAAAAATCACAGCTGCCTAGACCCAAAGGATAATTTTCAAATAGATAAGACAAGCCCTGGGGTCGAGCTATAAATAGAAAATCGTCCTAATAAATTGTCATCTGAACACAGTCGAGAGAAAATGACACCCAGTAAGATGAATATTTATGTATGTTGGTGGTATGGTTTCATCTCCCAACAATATTAACCCGTACAAAAGAATTCAGTGAAGAAAGGATAGTCATGATGTTAGGATAAGAGAAACCTCTTCAAAACCTCTTTATCGGAATCCATGCGATATCAACAGTTAGTATTATGGTCTCATGTAATCATTTTCATTTTCTTGGACATAGTAGAAGTTAAATGTTAAAGATAATCTATATTAAAATATGGAAGTGGTGTATTTTATAAATATGAAGTAAAATCTTTTCAAAGAGAATACATAAACTTTCGGTAGAATTTTGGTTATCGTGTAAATCAAAAAGAAAATTCTAAAATTGACTAAAAGGATCTCCAATCACCTAACCATCAGAGGTCTTGTGGGTTTCATAAACCATCCATTGAATCATGCAACTACATGACCCCTTGAATATTCATGATCTTCTAACCTGATCATGGTCACATGAGCTGCCAAACAATCAAAAGAGTAAGAAATACGACCAATATATCCCGTGAAATGCTCAGGATAATCATGAACCTTCATTGAAAATGTTCATGAAATTAATAAAGTAAATAAATTAGTTTTTTGGGATGGTAAACTAAAAAAAATAAGTCTTATAGAACCATTTTCGTGAATAAGTCTCACAATGAGGTCTCATGATCATGTTTTACAGAATGGTCTTGCGACATGGGAAGTTGATGGATGAAAATCGAGAGCACTCTGAAGAAAGCATGTTTGGTGAATAAAATCACTCTTCACTACCTTATATATAGGGAATTCCAAGGAATAATAATGGTCACCAAGAGTAACAAACATCTCTAAACACATCGATTTGTGACAACACCAAAGACAAAAGTGGGAATTTACAATCCTTCGAACTGGTCCCTTGTCCCTAAAGACGTCGCTCCTAAGAGGGTATTTGTTGTAGCCCGCCAAATGAGAATCAATATATATAACAAGGAATAAATACTAGGATATGTTTATTTTTCTCCCCTTAAAAGAAGATAAAGAAGAATATGGATAAGGCTAGTGAATCGTGTGAGCCTCCAACAGATGTGTGATACTGCGACCATCATAGCATTATGCGAGGACTCCACACACAAAGGAAAACATGTGGAAGGTACCATATGAGTCCCTTTTAGTGTTCTTCCTTATATTTCCAAGGGGACCCGAATAATTAGTGGTGTTGTGGTGATATCCAGATATGTTCCTCCAAGAAACATGGATTTTCAATGACTTAGTGCCTAAAAGACCCTATGAAAAAACTTATAAAATTAGAGGAATATAGAATAAATTTGGAGTCTATTTTTGGTTGCAAATATCACGCGACACATCATTGATGAGGAGAATGGTTTTCCTCAAAAATATTCAAAAAAACTCATGATACCCTGGTGCCTTTGTAGAGTAAAATAAAGTTAATAAAAGTGGATGAGGTAGCATCCACTCACTATGATAATAGTCACATGATGTTCCCCTAGTAATCTGCAAGACATCGCTAGAACCAGGTAGAATGTTTGCCACTATCGTGAAAGATCCCCAGCATGACATTCCATTAAGTGGAGGGTGACAAGTATATCTATGTGACCACACACTCCCCCTTTGGGTCATTAAGGACAATTAGACCAAATTTTCCATTATCTTCTTGCACATCTCCATGGGACCTTTTTAGGTCATGCAACACATCACCAAGAGAAAGACTTATTTTCCTCGACAACACTCATGAAACCTCACGAGAACCCAATTTCGTTATAGAATAAAAAAAGTAAATAAAAAGTGAGGAGGTAGAATCCCCTTTAGGTCATAAAATTTCCGTGATATTCCCCTAGAGATCTACAAGACACAGTGGGACCCTAGCGGCATGTCCGCCTTGTCTCGCGAAAGACCGTTGACAGGACATCCACATTACTGAAAGGCCTTAGGTTTTTCCAAACAACCAAATTCCCCCACTGTGGATCCCTATGAAAAAAAACTGGGATTGACCTTGAAATTCTCATGCATCCCTATTGGAACATTATTGGTCAGGAAACACATCCCCAATATGAAGGGTTATTTTCCACGAGAATACTCATGCAATCTTTCATGACTCTAGACCATTGAAATATGAAGAAGGAAAATAAATTAAAGAGGAGGTGGAATCCTCCCATGGTCATAAAACACTAATTATACACTAATTTTTTTCCATAGAAAGGTCTTGAAAGACCCCTTGAAAAGTCGGCATGAACTCGTGAAGTCCCCTTGACAAGCCATCCTTGTCTTTCAGAAAGTCTGAGACAAGTCACTTGAGACCACATGGAGGTCTTTCATCAGGAAACCTAATATTAAGAGCACACATGCACATGTCAATATGAAAATTTTTGGGTCCTTTGGTATGTCCACATGATTCAAAATGGACCCATTAATTATCCATAATCCAATATAGGATGAATTAATTGAGTACACTCATGACTTTAGAAAATCAGGTGACCTCCTTTGAGCGATTCACAACAGATAATCACAAAGACACATGAAACTGAAGTCCTTATCCAACTCCAACCTAGAATCATGTGAGATACCCCATGTAAAGAGGTTAAAAACTAGTGTATATTGGCCTATAAATCCCCCACCACAAAGAGAAAAATGAACCCGTGGACACTCTGATGTAAGGGTTTTTTGTACATCAAAACACACCAGTGAGAGAGAGGATTTCTCAGTACATCTGACATTGCATCCTAAAAATATTCCCACCATGTATGATCTAGGAAAAATCTGGATAAATCATGTGACATGCATAAAATACTTCATATGATCATATATAGATCACATGAAAGACCTCTAGAAGGACATACAATGTACATCCTACACACATGCTAGATCACACGATACAAAAAACAAGATAACACTAAAACAATGTATAAAAATATGGAATATAAAGGAGTGTGAAAGGAATTAAATGAGATAATTATTCTAAGAACATATAAAATGATATGAATTCACTTTCCATTAACCTTCCAGGTCATTTGGAATCACCAATACAGGTCACCAAGATCATGCGACACTCCTTTTTTATACAGTTTAAATCATAAGATGTCCCTTGGACTTGTCAAAGCCTGTCATATGGTACCCCAATCATGTCTATCAAGTCTCAAAAATTCCTCTAGGATCATCATAATTGTCTTGTGATTCTCTTCAGAAATGTCTCCAGACGGACATGGTCATGTTAGTTCACATCAGGTGAGTCTCATGATATCACCGTGTCATGTCAACTGGATCCTGGGACCCCCCTGAGCATTCCAACCACGTCTCATGATGTCCTCTAGACATTTCATTCATGATACATGGTGCCCTATGATACAAGTAAAACTAACTCACATAACTCCCTTCATTCATGTTATCTACCTCTTGTGATGATGCTGGGGAAAGTCAGCTGGGTCATGCTACACACTCTAGAAAACTCAGTAAGCTTTAAGTGATGGATTCCAGAGTAAACTGGCTGAGATTTGATATTTCCTCTAGAAAATCCATTCTAGATCTTGAGACAACCCTTATATATGTCATCTAGGATAAATGAAGTCTATTTGTAAAGGTCAATTAGATCATGTGATTTCCCTATGACATTCCAGGAAGAAATCCTCTGACATGTCATGTAGGAAATCAAAGTATGTTGAGTGGACTATAAATTCATGATAAGAAGGAAACCAGTTCAGGTCCAAATTGATTCCTAGGACTTAATAATCATGTTTATATTTTATGTGTATGACCTGATGATAAGGTAAACCTTAGTGTGTGATCCATGATCAAGTGAAATATGACGACTCTTATTCTTGTAATAACTAAGATATCGAGGATTCCTCTACATGTCTAGAGATCAATATTAATTTCTATAAGGGAACTCCCAGCACATAAGTCCCACACCCTCAAGCAATGAAATTGATTATTTTCTATCCCATGTTTCTCACAATGACCATATATTATGTGAAAATTGGGATTTGTAATAATCATTTTCTTCATTAATCTCTATAAGGACAAGGGAAAAAAATTCATACGCCTTGATCCAATTGAACTATGAGGACTCTGATTCCTACCATAACTAGGATATGTAGGATTACTTCTTAATGTCTGAGATCATGCTCAAATGGGCCACTACCTTGGTGTAATACCCCCCAAGTATGCGATATTTTAGCTATCGTGAATCTAATCCCTCTCATGGGATGATCAATACCTCATCCCCTAGTGGACTGTGGAATTCCTAAACATGGAAAACTCTAATTCCTTCATAAACAGGATATGAAGGATTCCTCCTTGAGGTCCATGCTCCATTTTGAACATCCCAAGGGTAGTACCAGTATATATTCCCCAGATCTATATAATTTGAGATTGATTACATGATATCCCATCTTTCTAACATCGATCATAGCTCAGGTGGTCTTATAATGTTATGCTAGTCATCTCATTAGCATTTTAACACCCCAAGATTTTATAGTAAGTTATTTTTTAAAGTAATCCAATAGCTTGCACTACATGTAACATTGAGTTCGAGCGCACCATGACTTACCAAACCAGCCTTTCAAAAAAAAAAACGGTTAAGAGTAATATTAACTGAATTTTGAATTTTATATACTCCATATAATTTTAACATCTATATTATGTGTTTCTTAGACATAATATAATAACAAATTCAATTTTTCAGATAAAAGAAGTATTTTTCAAAAAGTACAATTTTACCTCCTTTTAATGGTGAACTTTTTTAAATCCAATATTTGACACTTTAATATATTCAATTTGACAAAATAAACTCATTCTTCAGAATCGGGTCATAAAAGTTTAGTTTGGATAAATTTTTATTTCTTTTCTGATAACTTTCGTATTTTGATGAATAGTGAAAAATATTAAATTTTAATTGAAAACAATATTTTTAATCAAAATAATTTATACTATTAAATTATACTTTTGAATATTTTTGAAGTATAATTAGATTATATATTTATCATTTAATCCAATTTTTTTCATTGGATGTAATTTCACATTAAAATTGGACATAAACAAAAATCAATATTTTGATAGTTTTTACTTCTCAAAAACTCGCTTTCGAGTTTTGACATCGGGAATTAATTTTAAATTAAATAATGAAAAATCTATGTTTTGAATTTGGTAAAATAGAAATCATTTTTTGATTTGGAATATCAAAATTAGATTAGGGTGAATTTTTGGTATTTTTCTGAAATCATTCAATTTCTGATGATTAGTGAAAAACACTGCTTTATTGTTTAAAACAGACATCTTATTTAAAAAATTACACAATTTTTTTAGATTTATTTTAAGTCAAAATCCATATATAATAACTATCTTAGTTCAATTAAATTTATTGTAGTCTTTTTATAATAAAATTATATGTATAAAATCTTATTGATCTTTTTTCCGCCTTTTACCCACCTATTAGGCACATTTGCAAATTTCCAAAAAAAATAATTTTACAACTTTTATGAATTGAAATTAAAAACTAGGAGATACATAGTTGATATAAGTAAGTAAAATGTGGTTCAATAAGATTAAAATAATTTTTGGTGAATAGTAACTTTTGACTTTTATTTACCACGGTTAAATGTAAATTGGGTAATTAAAGGTAAAAATGATATCAAAATTACCCTAAAACAGGTCATAATTCTATTGGATAAGTTTTTTTAGACCAAAATAAAACTTATTAATAAAATATGATCCTCTTTGGTCCACATGGATTTGATTAGGACATTTATTATAGTTTAATTTAAAGAAGAGTTAAAAGTATTAAATTCAAGTTTTCATAACTAAAACATTTTTAATATAGATACACGACATAAATTAAACTATAAATATTCATTATAAATCTAAATTTATTTCATACATTATTGTATTTTATTTATAATTTTTATAAATTAAATAATTTAATTTATTTATGACACAATAATTATGTAGTATTTACCTTATTAATTAAATATTAAAATAATTGATATTATAAATACCCAAATAAATATAATTTGAGACTTTTGATGAAATATAAGAATTTTATAGGTTAAAATGACATGTTATGGTGGATTAATTTAATTTATTTTGAAGTAATAATGTTTTTAGGACTTTAACAAAAATCAATTACTAAATTGTGTCAAAACTGACAGAAATGAGGTTTTAAAACCAATACTATATTATTAATTGATATAATGTTCCTAAAAATATAAGGATAATCCAAAGGACTTAGATAAGGTTATATATATCAATAATGAACCACTTGGGGGTTTTATGGTAGATTATAGTATGTTTATTAAACATATAATATAAAAATACAAAGAGACATGGTAAATGTCAAACTATTCAACTAAGAGTTAAATCTAAATGAGAAGGTTAATTTAGTGACGTAAACCTCTATAAAACCTATTGGATGAGAGGATTTAGACCCATCCCCACCTTAACCTCGAAATATATTATTTTTTAGAAATTATAAACCAAATATTATAGTATAATAAAATAATATTTCAAGGTTTTCCTAAAGTGACCCTCCACCCCTCTTATAAAAAGACACTCCCCCTTATCTCAAAATCACCCCTCCAAAGCCTTTTTAATCGGCCAAAACCTTCCCAAAGATCCTCCCAACATCCCTCAATTAAACCTAGAGGCATTACTTTGGTCATAAATCCAACCTATGGAGCCCCTTTGATCAACTCAAAATGAAACACCCGAAGAAGAGGTAATACTTTCAACACCCTCTTTCAAGTTATTTTATTCTTCCACTTATTTTTTCATTGTTGTTTCCATACCAAAAATAATAACTCTAGTATATTTTAAATATTTTGATGTTATTATAAATATGGTAAAACCATATTCATTATTATATACATCCTATAAATGTCAAATTCACCATACGTGCGTACATACGGCTTACCGTCTCCATGTCGCGGCGTAGTTTATCATTCAACACTTCACTATTTGTATGGGAATAATAATGAGTATAATTGAAGTAAATAATAAATATAACATGTTTATGATTCTGTATATATGATATAACATCCAATTACATACGATCCCACCATCAAAATAATGATATTGTCACTCGTGCGTACGAATGAATTATGGTCTCCACGAACGCGATGAGATGCCATTCCCCATCGTAACTATTCAAATATAATTTTCATTTGATGATTAAAAATAATGTTTAGGATCATAATATCATTCTGGATATGATTAAAATACATCCTATACGTGAAAAACATGATTATGTAACATAAAAATACCAAGGAAAATGAATCAGTTAAAACCCAAAACAATGATACTACTGAAATAACATTAACAAAGAAATATTAGAAGACCGTATATGATATCATAATTATGTATTTGTTTCTTTTATAATTTAATAACAATGATTTCACCATTATATAGGAGTTTAACCTACCCTATACTATGGAAAATTACAAGGTAATGGGTTTCTTGTCTCACTTTTAATTCCGTGAGATTTCTATTGTTCACCACCTATTTATTGCATGTGGAGTATTATATAATTCTATTTGATATATATTATCATGATTATATTTATATTAAGAGTATTCTGTGATTCATTTGGTGGTTATTAGTGTCACGACCCGACCCTACCCGGGCTCGAGCCGCAACTACCCCAGGCCCGCCTCCATAGGCCAGGGGCTGGCGACCAGTGCCGAAGGCACAATAACTCGGGCAGACCTTTGCCTAAGCACCTGTACACACACACGCAGCACACTCAATAAAAAAGCCAGAGTAAAATAAAAGACAAGTAAAGAAAAGGAGCAACTGCTATATAAATACCAAAAATGTGCATCGACCTCTAAACAGTACAAGGTACAAGCTGAAAGGAAACGGGGAAAAACACGCGCCCAACCAAAAAGTGCCACAACCCGGCAACAGGTAAACGAAAAGAAATAGCTGATGGGTCTCCCACCTGGAACCCGACCACGACCACCGCATGCGGTCCAAAATCCCAAGCTCATACACTCCACTGAAGTCACGCTCCACCTGTCCGTCGTCTGCAAGGGCACACCATGTGCGGGCAAAGCCCAAGCAGGGGTGGGCATAAAATTACTCAGTAGGATACCCCGAAGGCTCGAGGGAGCAAAAAAGAAGGTACCGAAGGGTGAGCAGTAGAGAGAACAGGAAAAGTAGAGGAGTACAACTAAAAGTGCAGTAAAGAGTCCAGCTCAACCCAACAAGAAAAACGTAGAAGACTCGTCCTAACACAAGGAGCTAGGAACGGTGAGAATATGTACTTCTAATCAAGCTTTCGCTGCCTATAGCAGGAGAGTAGACTCATCCAACCATGAGAAGCTAGACACGGAAAGCACGTAGCATACCCCACGCATCTTCGCCTCTCCTGGAAGGAGAGTAACCAAACCCAAGAAGTGGGTACCGGAAACAAGGTATATACATATCTGTATGCTCAACAAGAAACCAGAACAATCTCATAACGGGATCTCTATCCCGTAGCTCAGCCCAAGAAAAAGTGTCGCCAACAGTCCCAGAAGAAACTCCATCACTGATGCCCAGTATCCCGCACGTCTTCCCTGAACCGCAAGCCAAGGGGCTCAGTCACCGCACCTTGATACTATCCGCTTTGGGCAGCACTGACTCGCCCGCACGGTTTTAGATCGCGTCGCAAGAACACATCTCGGTGGGGAAAGTGCCCCTCGTAGTTCAGAGTTCTTGGGAAAGTCAAACCACACCTCGTCACTGCCCTGCAGTCGAGAGGTCTCCTCGAAGCCAAAGCCTTTCCATCACCGACCCATACAACCAAGGGCCCCGCTCTGGTAATCATGGAGGAAAGCCACAGTCTGGCCTAGTCGGAAGGACTAAGTCTTGAATGCCAACTGGTGTCCCACTGCCTAGCCCTGCTAGAGGGTAATTCATAACCATATATCGGGTGACCCACTGCCCAGCCCTGCTAGAGGGTAAACCGTAATACATCGTCAGGTGACCCACTGCCCAGCCCCGCTGGAGGGTAAACCATATTCAGATATCGGGTGACCCACTGCCCAGCCCTGCTGGAGGGTAAACCCTAATACATCATCTGGTGACCCACTGCCCAGTCTCTGCTAGAGGGTAGACCTGGAATAGGTCGACAGGCGACCCACTGCCCAGCCTTGCTGGAGGGTAGAACTGGAACTAGACGACGGGCGACCCACTACCCAGCCCTGCCGGAGGGTAGACCCTAAGAGGTCGTCGGGTGACCCACTGCCCAGTCTCTGCTGGAGGGTAGACCATAAGTGCATCGGGTGACCCACTGCCAAGTCTCTGCTGGAGGGTAGACCCTAATAGAGTCAGGTGACCCACTGCCCAGTCACTACTGGAGGGTAAACCCTAGAAGTCAGTGGGCAACCCACTGCCCAGCCCTGCTGGAGGGTAAACCCGAAGAGGTCGATGAGTAACCCACTGCCCAGCCCCGCTGGAGGGTAGAACTAAGAATTGCCCTGGCCATCTCCACCAGAGGATACAACACTAGCCAACCGAACACGGAGTGGGCATCACGCAACCACCCAACTCTAACACAACTCACCCAAAGGGGTTCAACACCTGTTCCATCACATGGTGTCAGTAACACAGCTACCGGACGATCCATCGAGAACGAAACCAGGAGGAGACCACTCAACCCTGCTGGTCAACAAACGAGCACAGAGGGACCCTCTACGCCATGAGAAGTCCATGTACGCAAAGAATAGCCCGGCACGCACGTGGGGCCCACACGACGTGTGTCCCCAAGTCAACCCCAACCAAGCGCATGAACATCTCAGGTACGAACCACACGTACCTCCAAGCGTTCTCGTATACTCCCAGAGTATACCTCATTCCAGCCCATAGGCTATCGTGCACACGGCACCCAATGTCAGTGCGAAGGCGTGACGTAACAACTCCACCTCAAAGGCCCAGGCACGACCAACCACGTCACCTCAAGCATTTACATCACTCACACGAGAGTGCACGCGATCACTCTCGAAAGGTCCGCTACAAGCAATGTAGGGTGAACCACCACTAGAGCACCTTTCATGCTTCCACATTTAATAAGATCGCGCAAGAGGCTTCGTATAGCCAAACAGATCACACCGTTGTAATCCTGGAGAAAAAACACGCGAGTTAGCTAATCACTCGCCCGAAACGGTCAACAGGTGGAAAAGTTACTATTCACCATGACCAAACCCGTGTGGGGACCACCCCAAGATCCCGAAACTGAACCAACGGATCACGCCACTACGATACCCTCGGAAAAACTCACGGGATTGATTACTCAATCACCCAAAACGGCCACCCGGTGAAAAAGGTACTATTCACCGTAGCCCGATCGGGGGGACCCACACCACATCTCCGAAAGAGGTTGGGCGGACTGCGCCATCGCGATGCTCTTGGAAAAACACGTCGAAAGCACTACTCGCTTGAGTAGAACGGGTATCCGGAGAAAAAGATGTGTTCCGGCGCACCGCACATGAGCGACGCCACGTGGGACCCGCATCCCGGTCCCAAAACTCAACGAACGGATCACACCGTTGTGATCCTCTCGAAAAAGTGCACAAGATGGACTACTCACTTGTCCAAAACGGTCGCCTGGTGATAAAGCTGGAAATCACCGTCAACTCCCGAAATGACCCTCGTGGGCCCCGCACCATCGTTCCGAATTTGAGCGGGTAGATTGCACCATTGCGATCCACTCGGAAAAACATCCAGAAACGACTGCTCGCACGCCTCGAACGGATGTCTGATGGAAAAGTCGTGAAACGCCGCACGCAGCTCAAGAGTCGGCCCATGGGGCCCGCACCTCAAATCCAGCCTCAACGCCTGGAACTGCACTGGAAACCCCCGCCTCAGTGCCAGGGTCACAACGCCGCTGACGGTGCTCAAAACGGATGTTGTACGCGTCCGCGCCATCCAAAACAAGAATTCCGAAAAAAACGCTCGCCCACTTAAGGACGCGTCGCGCCTCATCGGCCCCTCGTTTCAGGAATTAAAAATTCCCAAAACCATCTCAAAAACTCCGTCTTGATGCAAGCTCAGCGCTGCCGTAGACAGCGCGCAAAACGGATGCCCGTAGCCTGAAATACGGGCGTCCGAAGTTTGAGGAGCAAAGCCCCTTTGGGCCGGACCGGCCCAGTCTGGCCGGTCCGCCCTGCTTGGGCCAGCCCGCGCCGGCCGGCCCGGTCCAGCCGAGCCGCGGGCTGCCGCTCCGCGGCCCGCTCCTCTTCACACCCGCGCGCCCGCTGCGCGGGATTTTCCATCGACCGGCCACGAGGGCCGGTCGCTCGGTCCACGCGACGACCCGCGAAGCGCGGGTCGTTGCCGCGCTGCACGGGGTCGCCGCCTCGCGGCCCCTCCTCCGTTTGTCGGCGCCCGCGGCCGGCTTCCGACAGCCGCCGCCGAACGCCGCCGCCGCCTCCCGGAAGCGCCGCCGCCGCCTTCAATGCCCCGGCCGACCGCCCTGCTCTGCCTCGCTCCGCCCCGCGCCGCCCCGCGCCGCCGCCGTCTGCCGCCTTCGGCCCTTGCCGGAAACCGGCCGTGGCCAGAAAATTTCCAAGGACCACCAGAAATGATCCGGTGGTCGAAATTTTGATCCAGATAGCTTTCTGGAAAGCTCGGGACATGATCTACACAACCACGGGATTTTTTCGAGGATCCAGTGGCGCGATTGATCATAAAAGGGGATTAAAATGGGGAAGGGGAGGAAAACTCAAATCCGCCTACCTCGTTGGGCTTCGCCCGGCGCTTCCCGCGCGATCCGCCGTGCGCCATCGCCTCGCCGGAGTTGGATCGCCGGAGCTCGCCTCACCGGATCTCGTCGGAAAGCTTGCCGGAATGGAAGAGGGAAGGGGAGAGGGTGTGAGGAAGAAGAAGAAGAGGGAGGGGGGGTGCATGTTTAAATAAAAACACTTAAACACCCCACCCGGCACGCCCCCGACTCCGCTCCCAGAGCAGACAAAAAGGAGGGCGTCCCTGGGGTAAACATGACCTCCCGAGCACAACGGTGGTGTCGAAATTTTAATCCGAGACCCCGTTCAAAAGTTATTAAAATTAGCGCCCGAGGCCGCCAAATTACGAAAACGCCCCTTGGGCCATTTTTCACAAACGGCCCGCGCCCGCGAAACTTACACCCCTCCTAGGGTAAACGGCATGATCCGAACTCAACGGTTCCCTAGGTTGTCCAATCCGAGCCACCGTTTAAGAGATACTAGCGTTTCACCATTAAATGAATAAATAAATTAATTAATTTGTCCGTTTAACATTCCAGATGCGGGCGAGGGGTCCAAACGTCCCGCACCGACAAATTTTATGTCGTTCCTAGGGTAAACACCCCATTCCGGACCCATCCGTACACTCGGATCCTTGATCCAGAACTCTGTTTAGGAGTTATCTCATTTATTTAGCATTTCCAGTGTGAACGCACCGAAAATTTAATTCCGGCCACTCCGGGGCTCGGAATTGAACGCCGTCTGAAGGCACTGCTCTGGAATATTATCAAGAATATTCCAAAGTCTTTCTCAGCAAAAACTAGGTTCTTACAATTAGGTTTTCGTCATATGACTTGATTGATTACAACCTGGTAAGGGGTTTCATCTCATTTTTTATTCCTGTGAGATTGATTCTATAATTGCCACTATCTTCTTTTGTGTGGTGAATGTACTACCCATGATTGTATTCTTTTTGTAATATACATTAATTTATGGGTATTTACATATAAATTTTATGATACTTCTTTCATGTGGTGTTTGTTTTGTAAGTTACCAAATTAGTAAGGGAATTCCAAATTTCAATTTCCACTCATTGGGTTTCACTAATAATTCATTGATTATTTTACTCCAAGATTATATGTGAAATAATTATTTATTTCATTATGTAGTAACTTCCACTGCCCTTTGTGTGCATATATATTTGATACACATAATCACTCCACTGGTAAATTCTCAAGTCATCGATATGAATTTGATAAGAGTAATCTTAACTCAATTTCTATTCATTGAGTTAAACATACAAGTCATTGGGGTTGTTTTTACAATAATATGTGCGATTGTAATCTGATTTATTTACACCGAATATCCAATCATATTGAGTGTATTTGTATTTTTCACACATAATTATGTCATTGATTTATCCCTACCCTAAGGATACAGTCTTTATAAGGTATTTCATCTCAATTTACATTCTATTGAGACTTCTTTGTTATTATGCACCAATTCACTAATATATGTTTTATATATTGTACATTGACATAGTATATCATGAATACCTTTATTCTCATGATATTATAATTTTTGGATTACTTCAATTATTTGTATTCATGCGTCTCTCATTTGTTTAGGAACTCTAACTAAAATATCATTTTAAATGTTTTAAAGATTTATTCTTCTTAATCTTTCTCATTAATGTCCAGTTTTTAAAAATGGTTTTATGAACTTATTTATATGGACATTAATGTTTTAAAATTAAAATTTATATTAAAAGTTTCAAAGTGGTATGGTACCCTTTGATTCAAAAATCTATTTTAAATGGATTATTGATAAATAGTGAGACTTTTACATGTTTTCAAGAAAAAGGGGGATATTTCTATCAAATAGTTTTGATGATTATTTTCATCTATGTCAATATCCTTCATTATTATCTATTAAGGTTAATTTATTATAATACAATCATATATATTGTATTGAATTACTTATGTTTTACTGTGGATGTTCAATTTTTATACCATTCATTGTTTGTGGTTAAAGTATTGACATATTTTATGTTAGTTTTAATACGAATGTTTATGTTATGTTTTAAACATTTCATATTAGGAATGTATTGGACTTAGTATGTGATGGGTGGAGCCCTCTATAGCTCCTCGATGCATCGGTTGGTCTCATGAGATAAACTAGTGTCTTGGCACAAATCCTTGACAAAATTATTATTTTTAGTCTTGGCACGAGGCCTTGACAATGTGGTTATGATATCCATCATTATGAATTCCATCATTATAAAATTGGCTATTGATATTGCATGTTATTATTCGACTACTAAAATATCCATGAGAATAAGTAAATAGAATTATTTTGACTTATATTTTCCATATTATGCTGAAGTTTATGTTTAAAAAGGATTTTGTTTTAGTCTTATACATTTCTTTAAATGTTTGCTCTTATTTATGAATTTTTATGCTATATTGTTATCTTTACTGAGCATATGAGCTCACCCCTTCCTATGTTTTATTTTTTCCAAGATGCGAAGATGTATTTTAAGATTAACCTGAAGGAATAGACTAAGGGTTAAGAGTGTGTTCAAAGGGGACACAATGATGTTGTTTTTATTTATTTGAGGATGTAATGTAAAACTTATGTATGTTTCTATTACTTCCAGGGATACTAAAATGATCGATCTTTTGGGAAATGATTCCTTGTATCATGCCAATTTTATGTAATAATGCACTGGCTTCGGGCTTCTAGAGTCGGGGCGTTACAACCATCAAGGGTATCCACATGCCAAGTAAATCTCATTACATAAGACATGATGAGTGTTATTATATGATCCTCCCCATATGAATATATCTACCATGGGTCCATTCCCAAGGGCATGATCGAACTATGATATCTCATATTCTTTCTATAACTAGGATACGTTGGATAACTCTTCGAGACTAGAGCAAAAATATTTGGAACCCTACTTCCAAAACATATGTCATCTCTTCAAGATGTTATACTACATGGGGTAATGAAATATGAAGGTTTTTATTCCTATAATAAACAATATACATATGAAGACTCATAAGGTCTCAATCCCCTCATTGGAATATTAACCACCTCCCTGTGTGGCATCAAATTTTGAAGCATCTGGTCATATGACATCAATAAATAAAGTCGTTACTCATCATTGGGAAATAGACGAAGAACATGAATTACATACAGATGGGATTCACTAATAATATAACCAATTAAATTTATATAATAATTGACTTAACCCATAGTTATTTTGTTAGGCTAATCGGTCATGTATCTAAATTAGGATCCGATTCTCGAAGAAATCATAAATCTATTAGAGAGTCCTAGTATAGGAAATAATTCCCCTAAAAAGGGTGTGATGATCCCGACCTCCCATTATCTCAACCAATGCGAGTCTATTAGAATCACTTGGTTTGAAACCCCAATTGTCTGCTTGCCTTTAGAAAGAAGGGTTGTACCCAGTTCTGGAGAAGGGAAATGTTTCATATTTCCATTAATAATGACAATGGTAACCTAGTGTTAATTATTATGAAATAAATGACCCCCCCCCCAATCAACCTGCAGACTCGAAAAAAATCACACATTGGTAGCCTATTTCCCCATTGATACACATACAATGACAAAAGAGTTTCGAAAATGGATGTCAAAATGGATTTCCTTAATTGGAACCTTAATAAGAATGCCTATATGATATAAACAGAAGGGACTTTGAAAGCAAATCATACTAATAATGTTTGAAACTTCTAGAGATCCATTTATGTATTAAGAACAATCCATGTTGTGGAACCATAACCTTGATAAACCCATAATGGATATTTTTGTATGAAATGAATGTGGGCCTTATTTCTATGAATATTTTAGTAATAATATGGTCTTATCCTAATAATATGTAATAGAGAAATTTAATTTATTGGAAGGGATATAAAAATATAATATTGTTGTTAATACATGGAAAATATATGATTCTATATGAATTACCTAGGTGAAAATTCACATATTATTGGGATCAAGATCCTCCATGATAGATATAAGAGGTTACTTTGTTTAGGTCAAGGTACATATATTGGCAATATACTAAAGAGGTCAGCTATAGTCCAATCCATTAAAGGGTTTTTTGTCACAAGGTATTAATCATAAAAAGAAAATTTTTCTTCATAAATATATGCAGATACATAGAATAGAAAGGATCCTATACACAGAAAATATTGGTTTAGTCATGTATTTCATACTATATACCATTCTAGATATAGTTTATACGTTAATTTTAGTTGGAAGATATCAGGAAAAACTAGGACAATACCGTTGGATTCAAGAAAAAACTATCCTTAAGTATCTGAAGAAAACTAAAGATATATTACTAGTATATAGAGAATATTAGGATCTAGTCATCAATGTATATAAAGATTATAGTTTATAGAAAAATAAATAAAATCTGATTTCATAATTGAGATTCAAATTCATCATAAATGGTGGAACTATGAGCTTAAAGATCTTAAATAAACTAGTCGATGTTGACTCTATAGAAAAGATGGACTATATTACAGCTTATAAGGAATCTAATGAAGTAGTGTGGATACCTGAGTTTTGATAAGGTATATATTTAGTACCTAGTATTAATGATCAAAACACGGTTTAAAATGATAATACTTTAGTGGTGGGTCTTACTCAAGATCCATGTTCACATCAACAGGTGAATTATATACTATGAAAGTATCATATCTATATAGATTTTTCTTAGAGAGGTGACGTTGAAGTGAGGTGAATTTCCAGGAAACAAAATGTGGGGGACCCCTTGAAAATGTCTGTATCTCAGAAGAATCAATTTTTTAACATGAGAGATGAAAGATTAATGGTTTTTGATAGTTTGATCTAGTTAAAGTGGGAGCTTGTTAGAGTTGGTGTCATTAAATTTACTGATTTTTAATCTAGGTTAATGGTTATAATTAATGAAGTGTGTATTGAATATATCTTATCACATATCAATCAGGATTATACATGAATTTTATGTGATAATATCCTAAGTTATATATCTCATAAAAATAGGTCATAATTGTTCTTGACTATGATGTGAACCCAAAGATATAATGGAAATATCATTTTTTTAGAAAAGGTCCCTCGACCAAAAGTTGGAGTCATTTATTCAAAAAAAGAATGAAATTTAAAAGAATCGAAAATGAATGGTCTTATTAAAATCAATCTCCTAAAGAGGAAGAATATCCACTAGGAGACTATCTGACCTGTTAAGTGTCACACCAACTCCCAATTTTGGAATCCCATCCACAATCATGTTCTCCTCCTAATAAACATGTGTGATGATGAAGTTGAGGCTCATTAGTGTCTTGATGCATTCCATACACTTTTCTACAATCCTTCGTGAAATATGCAATTCACCATTTATGATGGCCTACACAAGGGAAGTAGAGTCACTTTACAACTAGATATTAATAAAACCTTTACTTTTAGTAAACGATAGGGAATGAATGATCCCAAAAATTTCCACCATAAGGGAACTATCCATGACACAAGTTCCATTGGAACATCCCTTAACAAAATCATCAGGGGCCCTAAAGAATTCCCCACACCTCGAGGGCCCAGGGTTTCCATTAAAAGCACCATCAGCATTCACCTTGATCCATAGAGGGAAAGGAGGCATCAAAAAAACTTCAAGAGTATGAAAAACATGTCTAAAATTACCATTTGGACCCTTTTTTTCAGAACCATAAGAATCTATATACTATTATCACACTCCCCCATAATAGTAGAACACATATCTTCTATAGAAACAAAAATATGTTGTGTAACTAGCTTCAAAACACAGCCCCTCCTGACTCATGTACATAGATGTAATGACTAAAATCTACGACACTCTAGGTTAACTCTATTTTGATATGTTTTTTATTATGGGATCTATATGATAATAATTAATATGTCGATTATGGATATTTCCCTTCCATATTTATAGAATTTGATATCTCATTCCTTTATCTAGAATGGAACTGACGAACTAAATTCCATGCCCATTTTGTTGTAAACAAGTTCGTTACAGAAAATAAATGAAAGGAAAATCAAGAATAAAGGTTGATGAGATGATTATGCACCCTTATTAATGTGGTATTGAGAGAAAATGGATATTTATCTTTCCTCTCTTAACTCTCCCCCTCTCCCTCTCCACCCTGCCTAGGTTTCCCTCCTAAAACTCTATGATACAGGATTGGTGGCGTGTCTGAGTGCTTCTAATTCCTCCCCTTATTCTCTTCCAATCTTTTCACCACTTTCTAACTCTTCCTTACCTATTTGTATGACATTAGATGGTGTTTCCATTGGAGCCTTTTCCCAATCCCCTTCTCTGACCAATGTTTACCATGAGGATTTCTAAGTCAGATTTGAAGTGGGGTAACTAGTAGGTTTTAGGATATCTTGGTTCGGTGTTAATTGGTTCTCAAGGAACTTTGAAGTTGGCCTTTAATTGTTTCTAGTTTACTTCCCCATCATCATTGTGTCATTTTAAATCTTCATCCTCTCCATTTCCTATTTATTCATCATGTTTATTTTCCCCTCTCCAAAGCGGATCATAAGTGGGGTGACACCGAGGTTTTGGGATGTGGGTTTGGAGGCTGCCGGAGTTCTAGGAATGCATCCTTCGTTAGTGGTCATTATTTGTTTCTCTTTCACATGGAATCTGATGATGGTTTATAAGAGTTTATTTCTGCTTATGTTAGTGAGGAAGGTCTTCACGTGTCAGCCTCTATGGTTCCAGTGTGGCGATTTTAGTTTCAATGGTCTACTCCATTGATTTCCATGGTTCTTCGGTGGTGGGTCAGTTGTGGCCGCCATTGCTATTCATGATAGTAATTATTGATGATAATGGTTATCTTTTGATGAGGTTGACTCTGTGCAAGGAATAGTGATTGAGTGTTTGTGTCTTGTTGGAGGTGGTGATTAGAACTCATGAAGCCTGAGTGGTTGATGATGACGGGATCATGGTTTTCATTTTATTTGAATTTTAAATCTTGAATGGAGGTTTGTGTCTGGAGGTGGTATTTTGGTGGTATGGAGGTTTCTTCATGGTGTGAAGTGCTCAGTTTTATTTTTTACTATTGAATTTGGAATCCTGAGTGGTTTTTTGTGGCATTGGTGTCGATGTTTTTTTATTATAAATTTTTTATTTGAATTTCTTGGTATGTCGGTTTTCATTTTGATGGATTCATTAATTTGGTGGAAATATGTTTTTGTGGTTCCCAATGAACCAAAATGTTGTTTATTTAGAAAATGGGGAAAAATGGATTTTGAGGGATTGATACAAATGTATTATAATAAATTTTTAGGATTCATTTGTGGTCATTATCATTGTGACATTAACTTATTCCCCTTGGTTTCGTATAATAATTACTATATATTAATCTTCAATAGTAGGTAAGGCTTCCTAAAAATGACATGGAATAAACTTAGAGGGACACAAGCCAAGTGTATATGTTGGTCGCAATTAAATTCAATTTGAGGTTAATTATTGTAGTAAATGTTATTCTCAAAATCGAGAAATAATTTTATTCACAATTTATTGATTGCATATATTAAAAAATTTAATTTTCAATGTGATTATTTGATTATGGGGATATTTAATATTTTTTATTAAGTAATTTATTGAATAAATGCTTAAATATTTATTTGGATGTTCAAAAATTTTCGAGGAGGATAGGAAGATAGATAAAATACCTAGAAATAAATATTAATTTTCAACATTGAAAAATAATATTTATGGAATCATGAGAGAATTCAAATAATAAAAATAATATATATTTTTTTTAATGGGGAATGGTTATCTAATGGTTTTAATATATTAATAATACCTATGTGAAATTAATTTAAATTAATCACTAATTCTATGTCTATCATTATTGAGTTATGTCATGTGAGAGTGTTAATCATTGTCCACAATTAATGTCAAACCTATATATATTTTTCAAGAATTATGAACACTACATGGTTTATTCTCTCAAGACAAAGAGATTATAATAAATCCTATTCCTCTCAATAATAAAAGAGTAAGAGTTATTATTAAGAATGTATGGAATGTTTTTTGTGATCTAGGCGAACAGTATAATAATATTTATCCTCTAGGATAGCACTTGAAATTATATCAATGTTATTTCTATATCAAAGAATCATTTGTTTATCAGCACCAGAGGTATTCTAAACTACAGTACTCCATGTTAAATTATGGTATACCAAATGAGGTTTGGATGATAAACATGATCCTTGAAGAGAGATCTCAAGACTGAGGCACAATTTTCCTATTTAAATTAATTAAAAATTTAATATATAGATACTATTGGTTCCATAATTAATTGTGTAGATTAATTAGAATGATTTTAATGTTATTAGATATTTTTGGTTTACATTTCATTTTTTCCATTTAATATGAAAAAATCTGATTTAGACTGGGATCCAATAAGCACTTTCACCACATCTAAAACCTTTAAACCATACATGATAACTTATTTTTCATAATGATAACATTATTCTTGATTTATCTTTATGTAATATTAATCATGTAACAACACCATTTTAATTTATTAAATTTATAATTATAATTATCCATTTATGGTGGTGGTTAAAAATGAAATACATCCATTGGGAATGTAGTGGTATGCTTTTATACATAGACAGCGTGTTCGTTTTCTGTATAAAATAACGATGGTAGGAATTGTATTATAATTTTGGAATATTAATATTTTTATAATATCATATTTATCTATTTAATTCCACCATCAAACCATCCATTAATGTCAGGTATTAAAAATGGTTCACGTCGCTTATGGATGCATTATTTTTCACGTAACACAAACTAGTTTCCATTTTTTAAATGTTTGGGAGGATGGCAAAAAATGGTTATCCTGTAAAAATAAATAAATTTAAATTAATTAATTATGTTTATGTTGTTATGATTTAATGGTTATATTATATTCAACATATTTATAATAATAACTAATGAAAAATAAATGAAAAACGGGTAATTGAAAATTTTACATTACTCTTTGGAAGAACTCAATTTTAAATTAGGATAATCCTTTTAATGGTGTCCTTTTTTGGATAAAACACATATAGGGTTTATGTAGTAGTTTTGTGGAGGGATTTAGGTTTATTTTGGATTATCTAGATGGATTTTGGAGTAGGTGATGTGTGGTAGTGAAGAGATCCATTTTTTAAGTGAGTGGGGTGACCGTTCTCCAAATACTCGTTACTTAATATAAATGGCATGTAACAATCAAAAGAAAGTGACTCCAAAAGTATAAAATAATTGATATTGGGTGAGTATTTTTATTTTTACAACTCATAAATAGAAACAAGTGATAATTTATTATATATTTTAGGCTTTTCCCTTAATTTTATATTTTATCTTAATTTACTTTTACCATGATAACTTGGTTATAACCTCAATAACTTATTTTAAAATATAAAAATATAATATACCTTGTTTTGACATTGGGATATTATGAACCCAAGTATAAAACAATTTTACATCATTAAATTTCTAAAAATGGTTAATTTGTTTTTTAAAATTATAAATGCATATAACAAAAAAAACAAGTTTTAGATAGAAAATACAGCTTTGGTTCTAAAATGTCAAATATAGGTTTGTAAATTAAATATAATATTTTTAAATGAATAATATAACTTATAAAATAAATATTTAGTTAGGAAAAAGTATTATAAATTTTATGTTCATCTTATAACTTAATAACTGCTTAAACGTTATGTAATTAGTAAACAACCATATTTTTTATTATTCACCTAAAAACACTCTTAAAAAAAATCACAAAATAATTTACTTTGTTAATATTTGTAACACCCCAACCATCCATGGTACGCTTCTCTTTGAATAATACAATAGCGTGTGTTGTACGCAACTTCGAGTTCGAACAAACCACAACGAATCAAACTAGCCGTTATGAATAGTAATACCCAGTTTTTTAAACTTTATAAATTTTATTTTTCAAAATGGAATTCATTTTTGGATTTGGATAATCGAAATTATCCTAGGGTGAATTTTTTGTATTTTTCTAAAAACTTTCAATTTTTGATGAATAGTTAAAAACACTGAGTTATTAGTTAAAACCGAATTTTTATATAAATAATCATTTGTTTTATTTAAATTTATTTCAGGTCAAAATAGATACATAATACCTATTTAAGTTCAATGTAATTCATTTGAGTCAATCTATATTAATTTTAGATATATAAAAATTTTATTGAACTTTTTACCGTCTTTTAACCACCTCCTAGGAGAATTTTCAAATTTTCATAAAACATAATTTTACCGCTTCTGTGAATTGAATTTCAAAAATCTGAGAAATATGGTTTATATCAAGAAGTAAAATGTGGTTCAGTGAGTTGAAATTAATTTTTGGTGAATAGTGACTTTTTTACTTTTATTTACCACGGTTGAAGTAAATAGGGTAATTAAAGGTAAAAATGATATTATTTTTACCCTAACACATGTCCTAATTCTATTGAATAAGAATAATTCGACCAAAAAAAACCTTAGGAAGAAAATATAAAGCTCTTTGGTCCACTTGGATTAGATTAGGACATTTATTATTATTTAATTCAATGAAGAGTTAAAAGAGTTAAAATCAAAGTTTAATAACTAAAACATTTTTAATATAGAGTTATACATTAGATAAATTCGATTATAAATATTCATTAAAAATCTAAAACTATTTCCTACATTATTATATTTTATTTCGAATTTTTAGACATTAAATATTTTAATTTATTTATAACCCAATAGTGATGCAGTAATTAACTTATTAATGAAATATTAAAATAATTGATATTATAAATACCCAAATAAATATAATTTGAAACTTTTTATGAATTCCACCATTTCAATAGGTTAATTTGACATTTTATGATTTACTTAATTAAATTTTTTCTAAGTAACCATTCTGTTATGATTTTCACAAAAATCAATTTCCAAATAGTTTCCAAATTGACATAAAAGACTTTTTGAAACAAGTATTATATTATTAATTGATATTCTATTCATAAAAATATAAGTTTCGTCCAAGAGACTTATATAATTATATTCATATCATTAATGATCCACTTGGGGTTGGATTGGAAGTTTATAGTCATTTTATTAACTATATAATATAAAAATACAAAGAGACATGGTAAATGTCAAACTAATTAACTAAGAGTTAAATATAAAAGATAAGGTTAATAAAGTGACCCAAACCTGTCTAAAACCTATTAGTTGAGTTTTTTATAACCCATACCCACCTTATTCTAGAAATAAATCAGTTTAGAGCCATTAGAAACCTAAAATGACTTTATTATAAAATAATATTTCTAGATTTTTCTAAGGTGACCCTCACCCCTCTTATAAAAGGGATCTCCCCATCTCTCTAATTCAAACCATCAAAGCCTTTTTTCTCGGCCAACACCTTCCCAAATACCATCTCAACTATCATCCCTTCATCATAGAGTCCCTCATTTATTCAGAAAGCCAACATATGGACCCCTTTTGATCAAATCAAATAGAAGAACCCGAAGAAGAGGTAAATATTTCATCACCTCTTTCAAGTTCTTTTCTTCATCCAATTCTTCTTTCATTATTATTTTCATTCTAAAATAATTACTCCAGTTTAATCTATATACTGTGATGTTATTATAAATATGGTACAACCATATTCAGTATTATATCCATCCTTTGTATAACATGTCACCATACGTGCGTATGTGCGGCTTACCGTCTCCACATTGTAGTGAAATTGTTATTCAATACATTATTATTTGGATGGGTATGATAATGATGTGTAATTGATTTAAATAATAAATATAACATGATTATGATTCTGTATATATGATATACCATGCAATTATATATGATTTTAAAATCAAAAGAGTGATATTGTCACTCGTGCGTACGTACGGAATACCGTCTCCACAAACGTGATTAGATTCATTCCCCATCGTATCCATTCAAGAATAATTTTAATTAGATGATTAAAAATAATTTTTAAGGACTTGATATCATTATGGATATGAATAAGATGCAAACTATCCAAAAAAAACCCGACTTACATAAAAAACATATAAAGGAAAATGAATTAGTTAACACCCGAAACGACGATAATACTAAGATATTATTAACAAAGAAATGTTAAAAGATCATATATGATATCATATTTATATATATGGTTATTTTATAATTTAATAACAATGTTATAACTATTATACAAGAGGTTAACATACCATCGACTAAGGAAAATTACAAGGTAAGGGTTAATTTCACAATCTCTTTATTATCAAGGTTGTTTTTATATAAGTATCTACGGGGACCTCTTTATCATCCACATCCATGTTTCTTCAAAATGTATTACAAAACATATTTACTATTTACTAGACTATGGTTTAATGTTATTTATACCCTTGTTCTAATTTTTATAAAATGGGTTGAAAGGAATCTTTCCGTCATTTTCCAAACAAGGTACTTTTTGACCCTTTCGACAAATTTAAGGTAAGATTTTTTTTTAACATATACGGCAGGTGCATCTATTTTCCGCCATTATAAAATCTATGAAGATTACATTACAATATTATAAGAGTATTTTCAAAATAAAGGTTTTATTTTATAATTATGTGACTTTTAAATGATTTCTAAAAGGAGATATTTCTCTCAAATAGTTTTGATTTCATCTATGTCAACATCCTTTGATAGATTTTAAACTTATTTGAAGTTTATTTATTATGATACAAAACATCCATATTGTATTGACGGTTTTGTGATATGTTGACTGTGGATGTGTTATTTTTATAACATTCATGGTTTATGGATAAAGTATTGACATTTCGTATGCTAGTTTTAATACGAATGTTTATGTTATGTTTAAACCTTTTCCATATGAGGAATGCATTGGACTTAGTAAGTGACGGCTGGAGCCCTCTATAGATCCTTGATGCATTGGTAGTTCTCATGAGACAAACTAGTGTCTTGTCACAAGGCCTTGAAAAAATATTATTTGTAGTCTTGGCACAAGGTCTCGACTATGTGGTTATGATAGTCTGGCATTATGCATTCCCTTATTATGAAAGTGGTTATTGATATTGCATGTGATTATGCAACTAGTAGAATATCCATTTGAATAAGTAAATGACATTATTTGATTTTACCTTTTTCATATTATACTAAAGTTCAAGTTTAAAAGGATTTTGTTTTAGTTATACATTTACTCAAATGTTTATGCTTATTTATGAATGTTTCCGCTATATTATTATCCTTACTGAGCATCTAAGATCACCCCTTTCTATGTTTTATTTACCTTGGGTGTGAAGAAGTATATTATAACTGACTTGTAGGGATAGTCTAAGGGATAAGTGTGTTCAAAAGGGACAAGATGTTGTAGTTGTTTTTATTACATGATGTAATGTAAATTTTATGAATATGTCTATTATTTACAAGTCTACTAAACTAATCGGTCTTTTGAGTCTTTATCATTTGTGATCATGCCAATGATATGTAATAATGCCCCGACTCTGGGTAACTGGGTTCGGGGTGTTACAGTTGGTATCAGAGGAAGTTTAGTAATAAACCTTGGAAGCTAGATTTAGATAAACTCTGATTAGATCACTTAGCCCTAAGATAGAATTTAAGGAATAATATATAATAACTTCCTAGTATTTTTGTATTGTAGAGATTTTGTTAGTTTTCTGAGCAATACATCCCTGTCTTGATATGTGCAGGTAGAGGTGGCTCTGAAACAGATGTACTTAGCGGTAAAACCCGAAAACACCGCTTTGTGCTATGATCGAACGGGAACAGGTGCACGACAACGGGCCTTGTGCACTCTTGGTTACGACACTCCTGGGGGATATGCTTAGGATAATTCTCATTTTCTTTACAATCCATTATGAAGGGTTTATGAGTATATACTTCCTCAAAGATTCTTTTTATGATTATGGATTATATCCATAAACTGTTCAATCTAAGTTAAGTGTTTTAAAAGTATGGAATTATGTATTTAGATTCATAAAATAATTTAATTTATGCCATTGTTTAGAAATGGCGCCTAGTGGAAGGAATGGAAACTACATCAATGCATGCACTCCATCAAGGGATTTCCCTCCAGCTCAAAATAATTATAGTGGAGCTGGTGATACAACTGGTGTAGATCACCTTATTACTATACTGGGACAACTCACTTGGGTTATGAATAATAACCTTACCCATATAGAGAACCCTGATCCGTAGTGTGGAGGATCAATTTTAGATCACTTAATGAGGAAAAACCCACAAAACTTCAATGGGTTTAGAAATCCATTAGTAGCTGAGCAATGGATAAATTCCCTAAAGAAAATATTTCAGGCTTTGGGGATTAGTGAAAGGGAAAATGTTGTCATGGAAGTTTAGTGCCTCACTGGAGATGCTGATCAATGGTGGTCATTGATTCAAAATATAAAGAATGATGAAGAAGTATAAAGTATGGAATAGAGGGAGTTAAAAGAAATTTTCTTAGAAAAATACTTTCCTCATGACCATCGAGCGGATATGGAAAGACAATTTCTCAGTCTGAGGAAAAAGGAGGATGCGAATGTTGAATATTATGAGGCTAACTTTACGAGGTTAGCAAGGCATGCTGAAAATTATATACATAACCCAAGAAGTAATATCGGTTATTTCCTTGATGGGTTAAAACCATTTCTCTGTCGACCATAGGTCTCACAATCCATCTAATCATACGAATATATTTTCTCATGTGCTATCAAGACGGAAAAGGAATTCTCTATGTCTAACGACTTTAAAGCAAAGCAAGAGAATAATAGATCTGCTGATCACTCTGGAAATGTAAATAAGGGGAATAAGGGGAAATTTGAATATCAATCCAGTAGTAAATGTGGGAAGAAACACCCTGGTACTTGTCTGAAGGGAATGATATTCTGTTACAGGTGTGGTGAAAAAAGCCACATAAATCATGATTGCAAGAGGAAGGAAGAAGCTACTGATGTTCAGTGCTACAATTGCATGTAGATGGGACATTATGCAAATAAATGTCCTAACTGTTAGGGAAACTTACCTCAGAAAAGTCCGAGGGAATAAGGACAAGCTTATGTTATCACTACTTATGAGGTTGAAGCTCAAAAAGACGTTGTGGTAGGTAATTTAATGGTTTCTTCTAACTTATCCAATGCTTTATTTGATTCTAGATCATCTCATTGTTTCATATCTTCCCAGTTTTCTAAGAAAATTAGATATTTCCAATTTGATTTAACAAGGGATTTGTCAGTAAAAACTCCTAAAGGATGTTTCATTGCAACAATTGTTTGTGAATCAGTTCCAATTAGGTCATATAAATGTTCTTTATCTGCTGATCTCATTGTCATAACCATGATTTAATGTGATATAATCCTCAGTATGGATTGTCTTTCGGACCATGATGTGAAAATTTATTGTAAGAAGAAGGAGTTTACAATTTTTGATGATGATGATAAAGAGTACCTTATCTTTAGATCAGAAACGTCACCATCTAATTCTTATCTAGAACTACCCCCAGTAGCTTAACTAAATTCAATTATTGGGGAGGAAGAGAATTAGATAACTGTGGGTGGGGAAAGGAGTGTTCAAATAGAGGATGCACCTATTGTGAAAGAATATGTTGATGTGTTTCCAGAAGATTTACCTGGACATCATCCAGAATGTGAAATTGAGTTTTCCATTGACCTGAATCATTGTTCGAGGCCCATATTGAAGACCCCTTATAGAATGGACAATGTGGAATTAGTGGAAATGAAGAAACAACTAGAGGAATTGAGTAATAAGTGATTTATTCTCCCTAGTGTTTCTCTATGGGGAGCCCTTGTCATTTTTGTTTAAATGAAAGATGGATCCATGAGGTTGTTCATTGACTACATGGAGATAAATGTTATAACAATAAAGAACAAGTATCCCCTACCTCACATTGATGATTTATTCAACCAACTTCATGGAGCTCAATACTTTTCAAAGATTTACCTTCGATCTGGATATCATTAGTTGTGTGTGAAGAAGGAAGATATTCCTAAAATAGCATTTCAAACCAGGTACGAGAATTACGAGTTTACAGTAATGCCTTTCGGATTGACTAATCCACCCTCTCCCTTCATGGATCTAATGAATAGAGTTTTCAAGGAATATATTCATGACTATGTAGTGGTATTTATTGATGATATCCTGGTATACTCCAAAATCTATGAAGATCATGAAAATCACTTGCGCATTATCCTAAAGACTCTTCGAAGACATGAATTATATGGGAAGTTTAGTAAGTGTGAATTCTGGCTTCGGGAGATTTCTTTTCTTGTCCATATTGTCTCTAAGGATGGAAACTCTGTTGCTCTTTCTAAAACAATAGAAATCCGAGAATGGCTAGCACAAACTAGTATAACCAAGGTACGCCGTATTATTGTTTTAGGTTATTATTGGCATTTCGTCCAGATTTATTCCTGATTGGCTAAGCCATTAACCAAGCTTACACGTAGAGGTGTTAAATTTGTTTGGACAAAAGAGTGTGAAGAATGTTTTGAAGAACTGAAGAGAAGATTAGTCAGTGCTTCTATCTTGACCCTACTACCAAGAAATGATGGGTTTGTTATTTATAGTGATTCCTCAAAGAAAGGACTTGGTTGTGTCCTTATGCAGAATGATAGGGTTATTTCCTATGTATCACGACATCTAATAATTCATGAGAAAAACTATCCCACTCCTGATCTTGAGTTAGCAGCTGTAATACTTTCATTGAAGATATGGAGACATTATATCGACGGTGAATAATGTGATATATATACCGATCACAAGAGTTTGAAGAGTATTTTCTCACAGAAATAACTCAACATGAGGCAAAGGAGATGGCTCGAACTACTCAAGGATTATGATTTCACTATACACTACCACTAGGGGAAGGAAAATAAGGTGGTGAATGGTTTGAGAATAAAGTATCATGGAGTTTTGAACAAGATGAGAGTTGAAAGGGATCCTATTTTCTTGGATCTAGTGAAGATGGATATGGGAATAACCATGGAAGGTGAAACATCAATTCTTTTTCAAATGGTTTCCAAACGATATTTACTAGAAAGGATAAAGAGTTCTCAGACCGATGCTGAAGAGTTTCAAAAGATGATTAATGTTGTGAATGATGGAAGATTGAGTGACTTTGTGTATGAAGATGAAATTTTGAAATTTGGGAAGAGGCTTTGTGTTCCCGATATACCTGATCTAAAAAGAAAATTGATGGATGATGCTCATAGTTCCAATTTCTCTATACACCCTAGTAGTACTATGATTTATAGAGATTTGAAGCAACATTTTTGGTGGGAAAACATGAAGAGGGAGATTTCTGATTTTGTTTCAAGATGTATGGTTTGTCAACAAGTGAAAGCTGGAAGGCAACAGCCTGGAGGATTCATGAAACCTCTTCCCATACCTGAGTGGAAATGGGATAATATTATGATGGACATTGTCATGGGACTACCAAAGACTCATAGAAGGAACGATGCAATATGGGTCATTGTTGATCATCTTACCATGTTATCACATTTTCTTTCTATAAGAGAAGATCTACCACTTGAACGTCTAGAAAGACTATATATTAATGAAGTTGTGAGACTTCATGGAGTACCACTATCGATTTTTTCTGATCGTGATCCCCGTTTCACATCAAGATTTTGGAAAAGTCTTCAGAGGGCCTTGGATACTGAACTTCGTTTGAGCACTTCCTACTACCCTCAAACAGATGGGCAAACAGAACGAACTATTCAAACCTTAGAAGACATGTTGAGATCCTGCTCACTTGAAATTCAAGGTATGTGGGATCAATATTTGCCTATGGTAGAATTTTCCTATAATAATAGCTTCCATTCAAGTATTCTGATGGCAGTATATGAAGAGTAATACAGAAAGAGATGTCGTACACCAACCTGTTGGTATGATAATGGTGAAAGAAAACTCGTAGGCCCAGAACTTGTGGAGGAAATGATGGAAAAGGTGATGGTAATCCAAACCCACATCAAAGCAGCTCAATGTAGGTAGAAGAGCTATGCTGATAATCGAATGAAGGATTTGGAATTTCATGTTGGTGATCATGTTTTCTTGAAGGTATTTCCATGGAAGGGAGTAATACGTTTCGGTAAGAAAGGTAAATTGAGTCTCAGGTACATTGGACCTTTCGAAATTCTAGAACGAATTGGGGCTATAGCTTACTGTTTGGAAATGCCTCCATGTCTCTCCAAAGTTCACAATGTATTCCACGTATCACTGTTGAAAAAATAAATGCCTGACCCAACGCATGTACTCACCTATAAGGAATTAGAATGGGAACCCGATCTGTCTTATTGCGAAAGGCCCGTCAGGATTCTTGATACAAGAGAACAAGTACTGAGAAACCAGACGACTACTCTGGTAAAAGTTCTATGGAGAAACCATAAGATGGAAGAGGTGATGTGGGAACTCGAGGAACTTATGATGAAGAACCACATTAGTCTTTTTATGCAGTAATATTCTAGAAATTTTGAGAACAAAATTATTTGAAGGAGGGTATAATGTAACACCCCAAGCTTCCATGGTACGCTTCTCTTTGAATAATACAATAGCGTGTATTGTATGCGACTTCGAGTTCTAACACGCCACAACCAATCAAACTGGCCGTTATGAATAGTAATACCCACTTTTTAAAACATTATAAATTTTATTTTTCAAAATGGACTTCATTTTTGGATTTGGAATATCGAAATTAGCCTAGGGTGATTTTTTGGTAATTTTCTGAAAACATTAAATTTTTGAGGAATAGTGAAAAACACTTAGTTATTAGTTAAAACCGACTTTTTATTTAAATATTCATTTATTTTATTTAAATTTATTTTAGGTCAAAATAGATACATAATACCTATATAAGTTTAATTTAATTCATTTGAGTCAATTTTTATTAATTTTGGATATATAAAAATTTTATTGATCTTTTTACCGTCTTTTACCCATGTGCTAGGAGAATTTGCAAATTTGCATAAAACATAATTTTACCACTTCTATGAATTGAATTTAAAAAATCTGATAGACATGGTTGATATTAGTAAGTAATATGTGGTTCAATGAGATGAAAATAATTTTTGGTGAATAGTAACTTTTTACTTTTATTTACCACGGTTAAAAGTAAATATGGCAATTAAAGGTAAAAATGATATTATTTTTACCCTAACACATGTCCTAATTCTATTGTATATGTATAATTCGACCAAAAACAAACTTAAGAATAAAATATGAACCTCTTTTCTCCACTTGGATTAGATTAGGATATTTATTATTATTTAATTCAAAGAAGAGTTAAAAGAGTAAAAATTAAAGTTTAATAAATAAAACATTTTTAATATAGAGTTATACATAAGATAAATTCGATTATAAATATTCATTAGAAATATAAAAATACTTCCTACATAATTTTATTTTATTTCTATTTTTAGACATTAAATAGTTTAATTTATTTATGACACAATGGTGATGCCGTAATTAACTTATTAATGAAATATTAAAATAATTTTTATTATAAATACCCAAATAACAATAATTTGAGACTTTTTATGAATTAAACTAATTTTATAGGTTAATATGACATGTTATTATTGATTTAATTAACTTTTTTCGAAGTAATCATTCATTTGTGAGTTTTAGAAAAACCAATTTATAAATTACTAGTGCAGAAAACGTTTTTTACGTCACAATTTTTTACGTCGGTTATATACAACCGACGTCATAATATGTAAAACGAGGTTTTTTACGTCGGTTATTTAATAACCGACGTAAAAACCTGGTTCGGTACACCTTTAACGTCGGTTATAAAAATAACCGACGTTATTAATCGCGCGGATTCTTTTGTTACGTCGGTTATAAAAATAACCGACGTAAAAAACGCGGTTTCCGAAGGGTTTTTTACGTCGGTTATTCGATAACTGACGTAACAAAAGATTCCGCAGATGTTTTTGACGTCGGTTATGGAATAACCGACGTAAAAAACGCGGATTTTGAGCCCTTTATAACGTCGGTTATAAAATAACCGACGTAAAAAAAGAATCTGAGGAAGGTTTTTACGTCGGTTATTGAATAACCGACGTTATAAATGTTTTTAAAAAAATTATAACGTCGGTTATTGAATAATCGATGTGATAACTCATTTAAAAATTTACCCAGACCCGTGGATTGTCATTCGCTTGTTTACCTTCGACAGTCGCGACTCGTCTCTCTCGCGCGTAAACCCGAATCGGCTCGTCCATTTCGTTGGTTTAGATTCATTTTGCGATCATCGTTTCTCATATTTATTCTCCTCGGATCAATCATCTAAACTCGCAGCACTCAGGTAATCCTCCCACTCGTTTGTTTTTTTTTCGCGGATAGTATATATATATGTGTTGTGATTTTTTTGTTGAAACTAGCTAAGATTCTTCGATTGCGAACCCTTTTAACTCGTTTTGGCACTATAATCTTATTTATCATCCCTAGATCTATTTGTTCGACTTGCAATATTGACTAATTTTATGATTTCACTAATTTTTCATCGTTTTCTATAAATCCCCTAGGGTTGGGGCGTGTCCAAGGGGGGTGTCCAGGGGGGGTGTCCAAAGGGTTGGGGGGTGTCCAGGGGGGTGTCCAAGCAGGTCGGGGGTGGGGGGTTGTGTCCAGGAGGGGTGGGGGGCTGTCCTGAGGGGTCGGGGGGTGTCCAGGGGGGTTTACAAGGGGGTGGGTGGGTGTGGGGGGTTGTCCAAGGGTGTGGGTGGGTGTTGGGGGTGTCCAGGGGGGTGTACAAGGGGGTAGGGGTGGGGTGGTGTTTAGAAGGGGTGGGGGGGGGGCTGTCCAGAGGGTTGGGGTGTGTCCAGGGGGGTGTCCAAGCGGGTCGGGGGTGGGGGGTTGTGTCCAGGAGGGGTGGGGGGCTATCCAGAGGGTTCGGGGGGTGTCCAGGGGGGTTTACAAGGGGGTGGGTGGGTGTGGGGGGCTGTCCAAGGGTGTGGGTTGGTGTTGGGGGGTGTCCAGGGGGGTGTCCAAGGGGGTAGGGGGTGGGGGTGGTGTTTAGGAGGGGTGGGGGGGCTGTCCAGAGGGTTGGGGGGTGTCCAGGGGGGTGTCCAAGCAGGTCGGGGGTGGGGGGTTGTGTCCAGGAGGGGTGGGGGTGCTTTCTAGAGGGGTCGGGGGCTGTCCAGAGGGGTCGGGGGGTGTCCAGGGTGGTGTCCAAGGGGATGGGTGGGTGTGGGGGGCTGTCCCAGGGGGTGGCGGCCTGTCCAGAGGGGTCGGTGGGGTGTCCAGGGGGGGTGTCCAAGGGGTTGGATGGGTGTGGGGGGCTGTCCAAGTGGGTGGCGGCCTCTCCAGAGGGTATTTGGGGTTGTCCGGGTGGGTGGGGGGCTGTCCAGAGGGTGGGGGGATGTCCAGGGGGGTGTCCAAGGGGGTAGGGGGTGGGGGGTGGTGTCCAGGAGGGGCGGGGGGCTGTCCAGAGGGGTCGGGGGGTGTCCAGGGGGGTTTACAAGGGGGTGGGTGGGTGTGGGGGGCTGTCCAAGGGTGTGGGTGGGTGTTGGGGGGTGTCCAGGGGGGTGTCCAAGGGGGTAGGGGGTGGGGGTGGTGTTTAGGTGGGGTGGGGGGGGGGGGGGGCTGTCCAGAGGGTTGGGGGTGTCCAGGGGGGTGTCCAAGCTGGTCGGGGGTGGGGGTTGTGTCCAGGAGGGGTGGGGGGCTGTCCAGGGGGGTTTACAAGGGGGTGGGTGGGTGTGGGGGGCTGTCCAAGGGTGTGGGTGGGTGTTGGGGGGTGTCCAGGGGGGTGTCCAAGGGGGTAGGGGGTGGGGGTGGTGTTTAGGAGGGGTGGGGGGCTGTCCAGAGGGTTGGGGGGTGTCCAGGGGGGTGTCCAAGCAGGTCGGGGGTGGGGGGTTGTGTCCAGAAGGGGTGGGGGTGCTTTCTAGAGGGGTCGGGGGCTGTCCAGGGGGGTCGGGGGGTGTCCAGGGTGGTGTCCAAGGGGATGGGTGGGTGTGGGGGGCTGTCCAAGGGGGTGGCGGCCTGTCCAGAGGGGTCGGTGGGGTGTCCAGGGGGGTGTCCAAGGGGTTGGATGGGTGTGGGGGCTGTCCAAGTGGGTGGCGGCCTCTCCAGAGGGTATTTGGGGTTCTCTGGGTGGGTGGGGGGCTGCCTAGAGGGTTGGGGGATGTCCAGGGGGTGTCCAAGGGGGTAGGGGGTGGGGGGTGGTGTCCATGAGGGGTGGGGGGCTGTCCAGAGGGGTCGGGGGGTGTCCAGGGGGGTTTACAAGGGGGTGGGTGGGTGTGGGGGGCTGTCCAAGGGTGTGGGTGGGTGTTGGGGGGTGTCCAGGGGGGTGTCCAAGGGGGTAGGGGTGGGGGGGGGGTGTTTAGGAGGTGTGGGGGGGCTGTCCAGAGGGTTGGGGGTGTCCAGGGGGGTGTCCAAGCAGGTCGGGGGTGGGGGGTTGTGTCCAGGAGGGGTGGGGGGCTGTCCAGAGGGGTCGGGGGGTGTCCAGGGGGGTTTACACATCGATTTGTTTTATATTTCAAAATTATTTACATTCAAATTATGATTTTTTTCATATAAACATATATTTGTCTTATCTAAAAAATATATATATTTTTACTATTTTTTATAGGTAATAATGAGTCGAAGTTGGATTACGGCACATCGAATGAGCAATGAATATGAGGAAGGTGTTGATTCCTTTTTGGAATTTGCTAAACGAAATGTTCCAAGTAGTGACATTTTTTTCTGTCCATGCCTGAAATGTCTGAATATGAAGAAGTTGAAAAGTAGAGAGATAAAAGATCATCTGATTTGTCATGGTTTCAATCTGAGTTACAACCCTTGGATTTGGCATGGCGAAACTGGACAGAATGTCACTGATGATAATGAATCGCAAGATGGTAACTCAGATGGAATTGAAGAAATGATTCGCGATATTGTAGCAGAACAAATTGAGATAGAACCGACAGTTGCACGTCTATATGGTGATGCCGAAAAACCATTATATCCTGGTTGTACAGATTTTACGGTTTTGTCGGCGGTGTTAATATTGATTAACCTGAAGGCGAAACATGGATGGAGTGACAGAAGTTTTACAGAGCTGCTACAATTGATGAAAGACATTCTTCCAAAAGATAACGATCTTCCAGATTCATATTATAAGGCCAAAAAAATATTATGCCCGATGGGATTGGGATGCAGGAAAATACAGGCCTGTCCGAATGACTGCATTATATATAGGAATGAATATGAATTTCTGAAAGAGTGTCCTAAATGTGGGACATCACGGTATAAGGTGAAAGAAAAATCACAAGCTGATGTAGAGATTACAAAGCTCCCTTCAAAGGTATTTTGGTATCTTTCTATAATTCCTCGTTTCAAACGTTTATTTTCTAATTCACATGATGCAAAAAGGTTAAGATGGCATGCTGATGAGCGGGTATGTGATGGAAAAATACGTCATCCAGCTGATTGTCCACAATGGAAGAAAATTGATGCCCAGTACCCTACATTTGGAAATGAAATTAGAAATCTGAGACTAGGCTTGTGCACAGATGGAATGAATCCATACCGAACCCTCAGTAGCACACATAGTTCATGGCCTGTTTTATTGGTAATTTACAACCTCTCTCCTGAAGTTTGTATGAAGCGCAAATATGTCATGTTGAGTATCATGATCTCTGGTCCAAAGCAACCCGGCAATGATATTGATGTATACTTGTCACCGCTGATTGATGATTTGAAACTGTTATGGGCTGATGGTATTAGGGTGTATGATTCTTATAAAATGGAATATTTTCAACTGCATGCAGTGCTTCTATTCACTATAAATGACTTCCCAGCATATGGAAATTTGTCTGGATACAGTGTTAAAGGGCATAAAGCATGTCCAATTTGCGAACAACAGACGTCATATTGTCAATTGCATCATGGGAGGAAAATAGTGTACATGGGTCATCGAAAGTTTTTGCCTATGGATCACCCTTATAGAAGACTAAAAAAGGCATTCAATGGCTCACAAGAATTTGATACTGCTCCAAAACCTTTATCCCTAGATTTGTATTTTGAGAGGGTGAAAAACCTTGATGTGACATTGGGAAAGACACATAAATCTGGTAATGATAGACATATTTGGAAGAAAAGGTCAATATTCTTTGAGCTACCATATTGGAGGTATCATGAAGTCAAACATAATATTGATGTCATACACGTGGAGAAGAATGTCTGTGATTCTTTGATCGGAACATTGCTAGATATTAAAGGAAAGACAAAAGATGGGTTGAATGCAAGGTTAGACCTACTATCAATGGGAATACGTTTGGAGTTAGCTCCCACTCCTAAAGGAAGATGAACATTTCTTCCCCCGGCTTGTCATACATTATCGAAGAGGGAGAAAAGTAGCTTCTGTCAGTGTCTTCATGATATCAAAGTGCCTCAAGGTTATTCTTCAAATGTAAAAAATTTTGTCTCATTGAAAGACTTGAAGTTGATAGGTATGAAATCACATGATTGTCACGTCATGATGCAACAAATTCTACCAGTTGCACTGCGTGGAATATTGCCCATCCGTGTCAGAAAGACTATAATGAGGTTGTGTTATTTTTTCAATTCAATTTGTAACAAGGCGATTGATGTGAATGCTTTGAACCTTTTGGAAAAGGATTCAATTTTTATACTTTGTCATTTGGAAATGTATTTTCCTCCAACTTTTTTTGATATGATGGTGCATTTAATGATTCATCTGGTTCGAGAAATAAAGCTTTGTGGACCTGTATATCTTCGTTGGATGTATCCTTTTGAACGGTATATGAAAATATTAAAAGGATATGTTAAAAATCCATATCGACCTGAAGCCTCCATTATTGAAAAGTATATTTCTGAGGAGGTAGCAGAGTTTTGTACGAGCTACTTGGCTACGGCGCAACACATAGGTTTGCCTCCATCTCGCCATGAACGGGTTAATAATGAGGGAAAGGGGATTCGTGGTTTGAAAGTCAAATCACTGTCAGCTGAACAGATGAAGAAGTTAGAATCATACATCTTGAATAACATAGCTGATGGTCAACCATATATCACATTGCATATTAATGAGTTGAAACAATGTCATCCAAAGAAGAAAGAAATGTGGATTTTGAATGAGCACAACAAAACTTTTTTGCCATGGTTTAAAAAGACCTTGCTTGGTAGATCAAATGTATCAGAGACATTAAAATGGATAGTGGGTGGTCCATCTTTAAATGTGATAACATGGTCCGCTTATGACATTAATGGCTATACATTTCATACGAAAGCTCAGGACAACAGAAGTGCAGTTCAGAATAGTGGTGTATTGGTGTTTGCAGAAGCAATGCATTTTTCGAGTACTAAGGACAAAAAACCAATTTCGGCATCAAGTGCATATTATGGAGTGATTGAAGACATATGAGAGGCTGATTACTTTAAAATTAAAGTTCCTGTTTTTAACTATAAATGGTTTATCGGTAACAACAGTGTCAGAAACGATGAATTTGGAATGACACTTGTTAATCTGAATAGATTGGAAGACGCAGCTGATTCTTTTATAATGGCAACACATGCCAAACAAATTTTCTATGTAGTAGATCAATCAGATATGCAGTGGGCTGTTGTTTTACAAGGGAAAAAACAATATGTTGGTGAGGATGAATTTGATGAAGATGCTGATTTATGTGAGATCCCTACTTCCATGGAAAGATTAACAGAACATAATGATGAGTATGTTGAAGACATGGTTTGTGCCATAAGGAACGATCACGACAAAGGAATTTGGGAAAACAATCCAACTGCACATTCCTAAAATTACAGGTAACACATGTTTATTTCTTGTTTACATTTAGTTTTTTCATATAATGTTAGATATTGTAAATTTTTTACTTATTAAAACATGTATCAAACTAAAATCATAAAACAATAAAAACCGTAAAGAGGAGAAGTCCTGGGCGCACCGGCCGGCCGGTGGGGGATCACCGGTTGGCCGGTGGTCCAGAGCAAAGCTCTGTCTGGTCCACCGGCCGGCCGGTGCTGAGCCAGCGGCCGGCCGGTGGTCCAGACAGGAAGGCTCTGTCTGGACCACCGGCCGGCCGCTGGATCACCACCGGCGGGCCGGTGGACCAGACAGAGAGCCTTCCTCTCTGTCTGGTCCACCGGCCGGCCGATGGTGATCCAGGGGCCGGCCGGTGGTGATCCAGCGGCCAGCAGGTGGACCAGACAGAGAGGAAGGCTCTCTGTCCGGTCCACCGGCCGGCCGGTGGTGAGCCACCGGCCGGCCGGTGGCACCAGGCAGTGGGCAAGTCTACTGCCTGGGTCCTCCGGCTGGCCGGTGAGCTCACACCGGCTGACCGGTGGACTCAGTGAGTCCACTTTTCAGCTTTCTTGGGCCAACTCCTTGGCAACCTTTTGCTTATCAACAAAAACACTTGAAAACAAGTTAGAACATAATAAGAGTGAATGTGATCATTAAAATCCAAGATAGAGGGGTACAACAGACTGTGTTTACCATGTTTATCATTGTTTAACATGCTTACCATATTACCAGTGTTTACTATTATGTAATTTAGTACACTTTTCTATTTTCTGATTTAGTAGTATTACAATATTTGAATTTGTATATTTGTGAACTAATGTTTGTTTTTTTTGATTTGAAGGAAAATGAAAGATCAATCAGTTGATCAGCCACATGATTCTGGAGATGAGCATATTGGTCATACATCTGGGGAGGAACATTCACATGCTCCTATTACGAAAACGAGTTCAAAGGTTGGTAAGCATGGGTGCACACATTTACCAAAATTATCACTTGCTCGTACGAAGGAGGAGAGGATAGTCGTGGAGTTTGATGATGATGATCTTCCTAGAGGTCCAAATGCTAAAGATTTTAAGGGTTTTGTAGCAACTCAGGCTAAGAGCAAAGTAAGCATTCTCTATGATGATTGGAGAAGTGTGGATAAGGCAATAATTTCTCAGCTGTGGGAGACCATTTTGGTAAGATCTTTTGCTATTGTTTGACTGTTCTTTAAATGTTTCTAGTATATATATAATATTTTTAACCTCTTTTTTATCAGATGACATTTGATATTCCTGACACTGGAGGAGTCAGGAAGAAATGCTTATCGTTGGCTGCTAGGAGATGGAGGGATTTCAAATCAACCCTCTCATCTGATTTCATTTATGGTCATAGGATTCGTGAGAATCCATGTCGTATATATCCTTTTATAGATGAAGACACATGGAGACAATTTTTTGAAAGTAGAAGAAAAGAATCATTTTTGGTAAGGGCAATGTAAACTTTTATAAGTTTCTTATATAAATGATCTTATTATTGTTTTGTTAATGATTACATATTCTTAATTTACAGCAAACAAGGAAACCTCATCAAGAGATCCAATCTAAAAATGTATACCCTCATAGTTTATCTCGGGGAGGGTATGCATTATTGGAAGAACAAATGATGGCAGAAAAATTTCAACAACTAAGAGCTGAGTCTTCAAGCTCTGGAGAGGTGGCCCCTCCATCCCCTCCATATAGACATGAGAAATGGAAAAGAGCTCGGAAGGGCAAAAAAGGACAATATCTTTCGGAATAATCGAGACTCGTAGTTGAGAGGATTGTAAGATATCTATTTTATTTATTTAAGTTTACTATTTTCGTCATATATTTCCAATCATTATAGAAATGTTCAATTAATTATTACAGGACTCTCTTGAGGAGCAGAGTTCACAGGGGACATTTACACCATCTGGGAGGGAAGATATTTTATCTGTGGCATTGGGAAAGCCCGAACATCCTGGCCGTGTAAGAGGATATCCGGCAGGTGTATCGGTAAGAAAAGTGTTGCCATGTTCCTCAACTTCTAACGTTGAGGGAGTTTATAAAAAAAATAGAATCCTTGGAGGCTGAAGTCCATAATATTAATGTGACAATGGAGGACAAGATTAGAGCATCGGTGCAGGTTATGTTTGCAGACTTGCAAAGACAATTTCAGGGTGCATCTCCCACTCCACCTCTCCTAGTAGCTCCCACTCCCCCACCTCATCCTGTGGACCCCATTTTTGATCCTCCTCCTCCGCCGCAGCTACCTACTTATTGTGAGTTGTATGTTGATGATCCTCAACATCATATAGTTGCATATGGGAAGGTATATTGTATAGGAGATACAGTTCATCATCAACAGTTAGAGGAAGAGAATAAGAGGGTCACTGTACAGGATATTATAGATAGATCAGCTCGGATACCATTTCCTACAGATGAGGTGACGACAGTTGGACATAGTATCGGCCATTTTTTACTTTGGCCATCCAGACTTCTTCGACTCATTACCATAGAGGTATGGATGTTATATCATTTATTTTATATTTTTATTAATGTTTTATCATTTGAAAACTAATATATTTTTCAATTTATTTTTACAGGAATACTTCAAAGGTAAAGAAATACTGTATAGACAACAACAAAGACAGATAGATATGACTTCAGATGCAGATACTAGCAGTCTTGACAAATTGTCAAGATATTCAAATTTGTTGGCGGATCATTATGACTTTACAATGGAAGCTCATGTCTGTGGACGTGAACTAAGTGTGGGGATTATGAAAACTGGTATCATGGAGTTTGTCATTGGAGATAAGTTGGGCATCAACGTGGTGTAAATTTTTTTCATGTAAGTCTTAACACCTTTTCCTTGCGTTATATTTATTAAAAATGTATACTTATGTCTTCTTTGTATTAGGTATCTGTATAAAATTTGTGAGAGGAATGAGCTGACAGATGTATATGGATTCGTGGACCCACAATTGATTTCCCCTGAAGCATGTGCATTGGATGAGGAACAAAGAATGATTTATATTGCTGATAGATTTGAAAAGAATGTAATCACACAGAGTTGGATGATGCCTTTTTGTGAGAGGTATGAAACACATCCCTCTCAAATAGTTAATTATCTTTTAACATAAAAAACCACTAACGTTAAATTTCCTTTTATCAGGGATCATTGGATGTTAGGGGTTTTTTTCCCTAGGGAGAAAGCACTTTATTGGATATGCTCTCTCTATGATGATGTGCGAGAAAGTTTTAAGAATATATTGGAAACGTAAGTTTCAATTTCACAATAGTTTTATATATTATAATGAATTTTAAATTTACCCCATTCGTATTATTTTCTAACAGGGCATGGGTCCACTTTCGAAAAAGCGCAAAGAAAAGGAATTTCAAGATCAAATATGTACATGCGAAGGTAAATATCCATTTATAATTTGTACATTTTGATTTATTACATAAAAATAATATATTGAATTTACACTCATTCAAATAGAAATGTCATGAGCAACAAGGCATCATCGAATGCGGATATTACATGTTAAGATTTATGTATGAAATAATAACAACTGGGACAGTTCTGAGTTTTGACCTGGTAAGATTTCCTCTTTCTCATAATATTTCAATTTGATTTATTCATTATACACGTTGACTACTATCCTTTTCCTTTGTAGCTTTTTGATGACCCTCAACCCTTTACTGCTGAAGATATCAAACACTTACAAGTGGAGTGGTCAAATTATTTTACAGGTTTGATTGACTTTTAGTTGTTTGTAATGTAAAATGTAATTTTGAATATTGTCAATGTAATTGTGTATTTCGTAGTCGTTTAGGTTGGATTTAGTTTTTTTTGAAGTTGACAGTGTAAGTTTTGAATGTTATATAAGTGAATGTTTAATTTTTCTCTACTTTTTGTTTTGGTCTACTGTTGATGGTTTTTCTGGTCTGGATTTTGGTATGGGGGGAGAGGTTCCAAGGGGGTGGGTGGGTGTTTGGGGGGTGTCCAAGGGATATGGGAGGGGTGTCCAAGGTGTGTTTGGGGCTGTCCTAGGGGTCGGGGGGGTGTAAATGAGGGTGGGGGGGTTTCCAAGGGGTGGGGGGTGTCCGAGGGATATGGGAGGGGTGTCCAAGGTGTGTTTGGGGCTGTCCAAGGGGTCGGTTGGGTGTAAATGAGGGTGGGGGGGGGGCTATCCAAGGGGTGGGGGGTGTCCAAGTGGTGGGGGGTGTCCAAGGGATATAGGAGGGGTGTCCAAGGGGTGTTTGGGGCTGTCCAAGGGGATGGGGGGGGGGGGGGTTTCCAAGGGGTCGGGGGGGTGTCCAGGGGGTGGGGGGGCTGTCCAAGGGGTGGGGGGTGTCCATGGGGTGGGGGGGGGTGCCCAAGGGATATGGGAGGGGTGTCCAAGGGGTGTTTGGGGCTGTCCTAGTGTTCGGGGGGTGTAAATGAGGGTGGGGGGGCTGTCGAAGGGGTGGGGGGTGTCCAAGGGGTGGGGGGGGGTCCAAGGGATATGGGAGTGGTGTCCAAGGGGCCGGTTGGGTGTAAATGAGGGTGGGGTGGCTGTCCAAGGGGTGGGGGGTGTCCAAGGGGTGGGGGTGTGTCCAAGGGATATGGGAGGGGTGTCCAGGGGGTGTTTGGGACTGTCCAAGGGCTCGGGGGGGGGGGGGGGGGTGTCCAGGGGTCGGGGGGGGGGGGGTGTCCAATGGGTGTTTGAGGCTGTACTAGGGGTCTTGGGGGTGTAAATGAGGGTGGGGGGGCTGTCCAAGGGGTGGGGGGGTGTCCAAGGGGTGGGGGGTGTCCAATGGGTGTTTGAGGCTGTACTAGGGGTCGTGGGGGTGTAAATGAGGGTGGGGGCTGTCCAAGGGGTGGGGGGTGTCCAAGGGTTGTGGTGGGGCTCCAATGTGGTGGGGGAGGGCTGGCCAGGTTGTTAGGTGGGTATAGATGAGGGTGGGGTTCAGTTGGGGCTTGGGGGAGGGCTGGCATGGTTATTTTTATTGTTTGGTTTCTGGTTTCTTTTTGGTGAGAGCAGTGCAATTATTTTTTTTAAAAAAATATCTCTTTCACGTCGGTTATAAAATAACCGACGTGGTAAATAAATCTGTAGGGGTTTATCACGTCGGTTTTTTCAAGAACCGACGTGCTAAACCGTTCCCGGGCCTTTTATCACGTCGGTTCTTAATATAACCGACCTGATAAAAGGCCTGGGAATCGATTTACCACGTCGGTTATTGGATAACCGACGTGCTAAAACGTTTCCCAGTCCTTTTTATCACGTCGGTTATTTAAGAAACCGACGTGATAATAGGCCCGGGGAAGGGTTAATCACGTTGGTTATGTCATAACCGACGTGATAAACGATATCCCAGGCGTTTTATCACGTCAGTTTAGAAAATAACCGACGTGATAAACCCCCCCCCCCCCCCCCCCCGCGCATATTTATCACGTCGGTTATTATATGAACCGACGTGATAAACACCGTGATGTTAGGGATGTTACGTTGGGTTTTAAATAACCGACGTAAAAAACGTTATTTATAACGTCGTCTGTATTAACGTCGCCTAAAAACCGACGTAAATAATGCAAAATAACCGACGTAAAAAATGTTTTCTGCACTGGTGAATAGTGTCAAAATTGACATAAAAGAGATTTTAAAAAACATATTATATTATTAATTGATATTATATTCCTAAAAATCTACGGCTCATCCAAGAGACTTATATAATTATAGTTGTATCATTAATGAGCCACTTGGGGTTCTCTTTGAAGATTATAGTAAGTTTATTAATTATATAATATAAAAAAACAAAGAGACATGGTAAATGTAAAACTAATTAACTAAGATTTAAATCTAAAAGATAAGGTTAATAAAGTGGCACAAACCAATATAAAACCTATTGGTTGAGTTTTTGTCGACCCATACCCACTTTATCCTCTAAATAAATCAGTTTTGAGCAATTAGACACCGAAAATAAATTTATTATAAAATAATATTTGTAGTTTTTCCTAGGATGCCCCTCACCCCTCTTATAAAATGCTACTCCCCCTTCTCTATAATTCACACCTTAAAAGCCATTTGGATCAGCCAACCCCTTCCCAAATTCCCTATAAACTTTACTCCATTCATCCTAGAGTCCCTCCTTTAGTCATAAAGCCATCCTAAGGACCCCTTTTGATCAAATCAAAAGGAAGAACTCGAAAAAGAGGTAAATATTTCATCACCTCTTGCAACTTCTTTTATTCATCCACTTATTCTTTATTTGTTATTTCCATTATAAAATAATAAATCTAGTATCTTATATATACTGTGATGTTATTATAAAAATGGTACAACCATATTCAGTATTATATACATCCTTTGAATTACATGTCACCATACGTGCGTACGTACGGCTTACCGTCTCCACGTCGTGGTGAAATTGTTATTCAACACATTATTATTTGGATGGGTATGATAATGATGTGTAATTGATTTAAATAATAAATATAACATGATTATGATTCTCTATATATTATATACCATCCAATTATAAACGATTTTAATATCAAAAGAATGATATTGTCGTTGTGCGTACGTACGGAATACCGTCTCCACGAACGCGATGAGATTCATTCCCCATCGTATCCATTCAAGACTAATTTTAATTTGATGATTAAAAATAATGTTTAAGGACTTGATATCATTATAGATATGGATAAGATTCAACCTATGCATAACAAACCCGACTTACATAACAAATCATATAAAGAAAAATGAATTAGTTAACACCCAAAACGACAATAATACTAAGTTATTATTAACAAAGCAATGTTAAAAGATCATATATGATATAATAATTAGGTATATGGTTCTTGAATAATTTAATAACAATGTTTTAACTATTATACAAGAGTTTAACATACCATCGACTAAGGAAAAGTACAAGGTAAGGGTTAATTTCGCAATCTCTTTATTATCTGAGGTTGTTTTTATGTAAGTATCTACTGGGACCTCTTTATCATCCACATCCATGTTTCTTAAAAATGTATTTCAAAACATTTTACTATTTACTAGAATATGGTTTAAATTCATTTATATCCTTGTTTCATTTTTTAGAAAATGGGTTGAAAGGAATATTTTCGTTGTTTTCCAAACAAGGTACTTTTGTCCTTTTTGACAAATTTAAGGTAAGAATGTTTTTTTAAATTATACGGCGGGTGCAGCTATTTTACACCGTTATGAAATCATTAAAGATTACCTTATAATATTATAAGTGTATTTTAAAAATGAAGGTTTTATTTTATAATTATGTGACTTTTAAATGATTTTAAAACCGAGATATTTCTCTCAAATTGTTCTGATTTCATCCATGTCAACATCCTTTAATGGATTTTAAGATTATTTGAAGTTGGTTTATTATGATACAAAACTTATATATTGTAATGGCAGTTTTGTGATATGTTGACTATGGATGTTTTATTTTTATACCATTCATGGTTTATGGAAAAAGTATTTACATTTTGTATGCTAGTTTTAATACGAATGGTTATGTTAGGTTTAAACCTTTTCATATGAGAAATGCATTGGACTTATTAAGTGATGGGTGGAGCCCGCTACAGCTCCTCGATGCATTGGTAGGTCTCATTAGACAAAATAGTGTCTTGGCACATGGCCTTGACAAAATATTATTTGTAGTCTTGGCACAGGGCCTTGACTATGTGGTTATGATAGTATGGAATTATGCATTCCCTTATTATGAAAGTGGTTATTAATACTGAATGTGAGTATTCAATTAGTAGAATATCCATGTGAATAAGTAAGTGGCGTTATTTAATTTTATCTTTTCCATATTATGATGAGTTTCTAGTTTAAAAGTCTTTTGTTTTAGTTATACATTTCCTTAAATGTTTATGCTTATTTATGAAATTTTCCGCCATATTGTTATCCTAATTGAGCATCTGAGCTTACCCCTTTCAATGTTTTATTTTTCCCAGGATGTGAAGAAGTATATTATGACTGACCTGCAGGGATAGTCTAAGGGATAAGTGTGTTCAAAGGGGATAACATGTTTTTATTCACTTTATTACATGATGTAATGTGAAATTTATGAATATATCTAGTGTTTCCAAGTCTACTAAACTAATCGATCTTTTGAGACTTGATCTTTTGTGATCATGCCAATGATACGTAATAATGCACTGCCTTTGGGTAACTGGCGTAGGGGCATTACAATATTGGTATTATTATTCCAAGAATGAATTTTATTTTATAAAATTAAAATTATAATTGTTATGATTTAAACTTTTAAATAGAAATATAAAATAAAATTAAAACTATGTTTATGGATAAATGATTTCTACAAATATTAATTGTTTTTATTCTGATTTACTATCATTTAATAGTCAATATTTGTAATATATTACTCATATAAATAGTATTTATTATCATCATATAAACATAAAATATTTACTTTCCTGAATTTAATATAGATAATGTATAAAAATTCTAATTTTAGAAAAATATATTTTTAATTATTAAATGATTTTATTAATTATTAAGTTATACTAATAGAATTTTTCAATGAATTTACAAATTTAAATTATTTTTTATTATGAATATATTTAATAATAAGAATACCTCTATTTATACCTTAAAATTAAACAACTATATTATAATGGAAATATTTTCTATTTAAGATTTTATTTATATAAAATGTAGTGTGGTTCGTTTGAGTTTGGTGATGAATATTGAAGAAACTATTAAACAATGTATTTATTTAAAGAGAAATTTAAAATACAATTTTATTTTGTTTCATGGTATGTTATTATCTGTATGAAACTAAATGACCCTATTATATCAACTTACATGTTACTATTGAAAAAATGGAAATCAAAAACATATAAAATAAAATGAGTGATTCTATCAAAAAAATATAATTACAATTTAATATGTGATTAATCTGATACCACTTCAAGGTAATTTGGAAAAGAATATTTAGTTGAGCATGTGGTTAGTAATGATTTTCTTTAGTTTCATTGGTTTAAATCCTCATAACTGGATGAACGCAACCTCAGATGACTAAGAGAGGAATTTTTTCTACATACAATTTATAATTAATTTATTCAAACATGAAGTACATCCCTGGAAAATTATTTCTTCATTATATAATTAGACGACCTTATCTTCATATTGGAATTGTGATGAAGGATCTGAAGTGGAATCCCTCTAGCAGTATTAATATATGCTCCATGAACCTCATAACATCATCATAACAACATTGATTGATACTATAGATGATCCAAATGTATTTCACAATTCAACATTGATCAAAAAAATAATTCATTTGGTCTAGGTGGATTAATTGTAGTTTTATCGATCATTTGATGTGGGAAGAGAATGTACACTCTTCATTCATGAGAGAGTTCTTGAGAGAATCCCCTTCAGTCATGATATGATTTTATTGATATGAAAATGTGTCATCCACAACAATTATGCAACACCAGAAATGCTATAATATGTGTTATATACTTTGATCGTAATATTAGTTATTCTAAAAAATCTCTTAAATTTTTTTCTATTATAATAAAACCCCACGTATAAAAATAATATTATTATTTTTACTATTTTTATTTCAATGACCTATGAAAACTGATGAATATCAAAATATCATTTTTAAATAAATAATTTAATACTTATATAAATGATATTAAGTAAATATATCAGTTCATCTAGACCCATATATGTTCCCATCAAACCTCCTTGGAATTTATTAGACCTTGAATAATAAATATTTCATTAAAAAAATTAATATCATTATATTATTCATGTAGTAGTGAGATAAATAAATATTATATTCTATAATTGGTTATTTAATATTTATTAATTATTAAACTCACTTAAATTATTTTAAATAATAGTATTACAAGATCCACCTTTTTCAACACCATAAATGGGTTATGTCAGTGCTAAAAATAACTAAAATGATAAGAATCCTTAAAACCATATGTCATTTATCAGTTTTAATAAAATCACAAACAAAGGCCCCCATTATGTATGCTAAAATAAATCCCATATAATGTTATCCCTTATCAGTTATTTATTTTAGCAATAATAAAGGCCACCATTAACATCAAATTATTTTAGAACTAATAAAAGAGGCATTATTTGGTTCTTTATTTAGTGCATATAAATTTTTCCTTTATCAACACTTTTCTCAACACTTATAAAGTCCATAACTGTTGTAGTGATGATATAGCCTAAATAAATATGTAGTTGGGGTTTGGCTTAGTGGTAATCCCCTCATAATACTACATGGAAAATGGGGGTTAAAAACCCATGGGGCGCAGGTTACTATAGTGGTACTGTAGCAGTGGCGGCACTGTTCATCAGCGGGTACTGTAGCGGCGGCAGGTCACTGTAGCGGCGGCGATACTGTACGGTACTGTAACAGCAGGGTACTATTCACAGAATGTGAATTGACCTTAGAATTTGGTCCTACGGGCTATTTAATGGAATACAAGCCCACTGGGCCTTCGTGCTATGTAATGGGTTTCCCTCTACCCAGTTAAAAGAGGACTTTGCTTTAATTTAATAATAAAAAATGAGGCTTCAGCCCCAACCTTTTAAAAAAATATAGCCTAAATAGAAAACTAGATTGGAATACAAATATTGTAGAATACTTTTTGGGAATAATTGTTATACATTTCACCATAATTTTAATTCAAAATATAGATTAAAAAAATTCTAACAAAATAATTACATTGATGTGTATTAAATATTAATAAAAAAATTAAAACCCAATAAAAAAAACTCTTATAGAAGGATTCTTCCAATGGTCAGTCTGTAAAAAATAATATGTCCCTATAATTAAACAAATGTTTATTTTAGTAATATTATATAAAAAATAATGAAATTATAATTTAAATTTTATATAATCCATATATGATAAATCATATTGTCACTTTATGAATACCTTAATGATATTATCACTTACTAATTATATTAATTATTTACATAATTGATATAATTATATCAATATTTACTAATATATTAAATACATTATTAATTGAAAATATTATTATTATTATTATTATTATTATTATTATTTGTTAATTATATTAAGTAGACATTTTTTATTATTAGTTATTAATATAATTAATTTAATTAATTTTATCATTAGTTATTAAAACTTGCACACAATATGTGAATGTGGTTCATGCCTTCTATAAGGGGTCTCCATTCACAAATATATTGAAAACACGCACTTGGAGTCATAATAGACACATCATATATTATATTGACATGTGGTCAATTCCTACACACCTAAAATTAATTATATACCATTTTCAAAAATTTTAAAAAAATCAGATTTCATTCTCTTTGTTTGGTTATGTGACATGTGTTTTAAACTAAAATTACACTTTTATATTGGAAATACACAGTTTGAGTAATATCGGCCACATCATGTATCAGATTGATTTGCAGTAAATTCTAAAAGTAAAAATTTATTTAGGAATCATTTCCCTAATGTATCAAGGAAACCTATGATTGTTAATTTTTTTCCTATATTTCACATGTTTTAGAGTAAAATGACACTTTTAATGTGAAAACATGAACTTTTAGTCATATCATCCACATCATGTGTCAAATTGACGTAAGGAATATTCCTACACATCACAAGTCATTAATGGATCTTTTTATTAACCTTTAAATACACCTCAATATGTTTTCTCAATTTATTCTATTCAATGAATGTTTTAGATTAATGTGATCTTTTAATGTGAAAACGTGCCCAATTAGTCATACTAGTGCATCATTAGTTGGATTGATGCGCATTTGACTCATATTTATAAAATTAAATTATGCATAATTTTTATTTATTACCAATATATTATGAGATAATTTTCAAAAACATTCCAATATGAATCAAGTTTTAGAAAAAATTGGCGATTTTTTATTTTAAACCTGCAGTTTGAGTTCTACAGAGAACATCATGAGACAAATTTATGTTAGTCAATCCTAAAAAATAGAAATAAATGATTTATTGTTTTCATAAAATATTAAGATAATCTTATCTTGTTTTTTGATTTTGTCTATGTAACATGTATTTTAGAGTTAAATGACTCTTTTTTAATTTGAAAACATCCTCTTTAAGTCATACCAGCCAAATAATTTCTTGAATTGATTTGTGGTCAATTCCACATATCAAATATGAATTATATATCACCTTCTAAATGTTTGGATATAATATATGTTATTTTTCTCATTATTGGAAATGTGATGTTCTTTTTATACTAAAATTACACTTATATATTTAAAACATCCAATTTGAGTCATATAGACAACAACGTGTGTTCTATTGATGTGTGGTCAATTAATACAAGGAAAAATATATTTATGTATCATTTACCAAAGTATTAAAGAAAATAAAATTTCTTTTTATTGGATTCTTCTACGGGACACTTGTTTTAGACTGAAATAACAATTTTTTATTTAAAACATGAACTTTGGGTCATAATATCCACATTGTGTATGATTGATTTGAGGACAATTCCTAAATTTATTAAGCAATTATGTATCATTATACTTATGTATCAATGAAATATGAGCTAAATTTCTCAGTTTTGGCTATGTAACAATTATTTTAGCGTAAAGTGGCACTTTAAATGTGAAAACATGATCTTTGAGTCATACTAACCACATTATGTGTCAAATTGATTTGAAATCAGTTCATACATATAAAACTAAATTAAGGATCATTTTAGTAATTTATTATGAAAATTGGATCTTACTTTACCACTTTTAGCTATGTAACACATGAGTTAGAGTAAAATGACATTTTAATGTGAAAGTTTAGTCATACGGGACACATTATTTGTTGATTGATGTGCATTCAATTATAACATGTCAAAAATGAATTTATGATCTTTTTCATAAAGTAAAATGATTATTAAATATCCGTTTCTTGGTTTTTGATATGTGAATCATATTTAAGACTAAAATGACATTTTTATATCGTGAACAAGAACTTAAAGTCCAACCAGGAACATCATTTAATGAATATATATGAGATTTATTTTCACATTTCAAAAATGAATTATGGAAAATATTACTAAATATATGGAAAATGTATCATTTTCTTCTCTATCGCTTTGTGATGTGTGTTTTAGAGTAAAATGACACGTTTTCATATGAAACATGCAATTTGAGTCATACTAGACATATTTTCTGTCGTATTAATGAGTGTTTGATTAGTATACAAAAAAACTAATTATATGTAATTTATATAATTTTCAAAAATATGATCTTATTTTACTATTATTTTACATTTTTACCCATGTTTTCAACTAATATGTCACTTTTATATTGAAAACATACATATTGAGTCATACCATCCATATCATGTGTCAGTTTGATGTGAATTTGATTCATATATGACAAGAATAAATAATATATAATTTTTAAAAATATTCATGACAATCTAATCTATTTATCATACTTTTTCTATGTGATGATTTTTAGTCAAAAAATGAAAATTTATATATAAACATGCATATTATGTAATACTGGCCACATTGTGTGTCAAATTGATGTGCTAATGATTCCTGAAAATTAGATCCCTTTTCATGGATTTGGATATGTTACACGTGTTTTAGATTAAAATGAAACATTTTTATTCAAAACACACACTTTGAGTCACACCAACAACATAATGAGTTAAATTGATATTTAGTCGATTCCTGCACATCAAAAAAGAATTATGGATCATTGTCCTAAACTATCAATAACATTTTTATAAACTCATAAAATTATATAAGGAAACAAAATAAAAATTATGGGGATAGGAACATGAAAGTAACTTCCATTTATAAGGATCTCTAAAATCAATTTACATGAATAAACGTTGAGAATGATTCCATTGAAACTCCTCTCGTTTTAGGTTTGGTTTATTCATTAGTAATGTTTTAGTCTTTTCAACCTATAGTTAATGGACACAGGGGAACACCATCATGAATATGGAACTAAAACCAAAAAAAGTCTTTGTAATTTCTTAAAATTTTGAGATGTAAACCTAATGCACACCTTAATGAAATTCCATGGGTGAACTGTATCCAACAATTTTGAAAGAAGTATTTATATTTTTGGGTAGAAGGATTTATGACCCATTTCTCTCTCACTATTATTTCAATTGCATCCTACCATATAATTATCCTTATGAAATAGATAATGTATTTCTTTCCATATAGGGTCATCACCAAAATGTTTTATTATTTCTAGAATCTCATTTTAAGACCTTGAAGAAGTAAATTGCTGAACAATTGAAAAAATGCATGTTCAATTGGGGAATGATCACATACCTTTTAGAAAAATGTAATGTTAGAGTACCAATAGGAATATTGAGGTACTCACATGAGATTAGGGTTTAGTAAATATATCTAAATGGTTGAATTGAGGTTGTACTACATTGTAGAAAAATCATGTGGATTTGATCATTCATGATATTCTGAAATAATTTTACATGATTTTCATTCTTGTATTCATGATTCTTTTTTAAATCTTCCAAATCATCCAAGAACAATAATCATGAAAAAATACCCTATAAATAAAAAATAAAAAGTGTTTGTATCTTTTTTTTCTGGATTGGTCCTTGAATAGCTTACCAAAATGAGCTAATAATGATTCAATATCTTGAATCAAAACTATCATAATGTTTTCATAAAGAGGAGTAACAATAGTTGGGTTTGAATCATCAAATATATTTCCTGTCTCAAGAGGGAGATAAAATATATAAGGGGGTTAAAATTATATTTTTATAATACGAGGATCAAATTTCTTAAAAATATTTGGTTGGAAATTGAAAATTTTGGATTATAATAAAAATATAACCCATTTGATTTCCAATACTGTACAAATTTTCATTTAGAGAAATTAATATAAATGAATTACTACAGTAATGATTCACACCCCAAATGTATCATTGAGGTCATAGCCTATACTATATCACAAGCATAATAAGTAATTTTCTTCACATTATGTCAGTAAACATTCTGACATAACATACTCAGACCAATCATCTCTAGAAAAATATATTTATTCTCTTGAGTACATTGATGGTTGGATCCCAAGTAGTACTATGAAAATATAGTCAAACAAATTATTTAAAAATATTTTAAATTAAATTGTAATTAACTTTAGAAAAACATATGTGGGGATTCTAGTTTGATTATGGTGTATAAAATCTTTCATAAACCTAAAAATATCTTATATAGATAATCATTGTTGTTATTTTTTAGACACTATAGGAACATTATCGAATGAATGTAAATATTTTTGAAATATGTTTTAACAGGTAAATCCTTATATATATATATATCATAATCTATCTCAATCTAATGAAATCCACATGCTTATATTGATATTCATTGACATCATACCATGATTTAGAAGGTATTTATATATCTCCCCATCATAACAATACTCTCTTTGAAACCAAACTAAGATTTATATTTTTAAATGTATCTATAAAATTATTATTTAAGAACATTTATATTTCATAATGGACATCATGTGAGGTTTTTTAAATCCATGTTTTTTATCCAAAAAAATAAACAAACTAGGTATCCAAATTGAGTGGGATTAGTAGCGAGTGATTCATAAAAAACAAGTAGTGAAAAAATAAAATTTTAATTTATATGATTTGATTATATATTTCCCCACTTCATTATAGTCTTCATTATAGACTAAAAGATGAGTGTATTTTCATACTAACTTTTTATAATTAATGAATAAATGAAACAATAGTTGTATTGAAAATATGATAGGTTTTTTTGTGTCCATGTGTGGATAAACTTCTCATTACCTAGACCTGGGAGTACTCAAGTGTAATATTCAAAAATATTTTCCATAGGCTCATATTATTTATTTTGGGAATGATTAAATTTAGTTGAATAATTGTTTTTTCTTTCTTCCAGAACAATTTAATAGACTTTTTCTCTTACATTCACCTTTTTGAATATGTTTAATTGAAATGTTATTGCATATAGAATAATAATAAGAGAATTCAAAACTGATTAAGAAAGGTCCTATTTATTTACAGATAATTAAAATTTATCATCACCCAATTGATGTTGTGATCATATTTAGTATTCCATTGAACTCTTCTTATCAGTGATTGTTGATAACTTAATCAATTAACCTAAAATAAAAACAATTCTTTTTATGATTTGTGTAAAGAATATATATTAATTTTAACAGATACGTTCATAGTTCATATGTTTGGATTATGTACTAAAAATTAACCGTTAAAAGAAATAATTTTGGAGCATTGAAAATAGAAACGTCATAGCATGAACATTTTTATGGTAACAACTCTTAATCTACTTCTTAGTTTCCAAAAAAGTTGAATTCTTCCTTTTTAGATTCCCTTTCAATCTTTCACTTTTTTTACATTCATCAAAACCCCCTATTTTCAAATAAACTTTCCAATAAAAAATAGTTTTTAATTAAATCATAAATCTATTTTAAATAAATACAAATATATTCATTTTGAATAAATTCTTCTATTAAGTGATATAGAACAAATTTAGAAACCTTTTTGAGATATGACTTGTGACAACTATATTGAATTCTTAAGTAAAAAATATTTTTTTTGATATAGAGACAAAACACACACTATAGAATTAGAATCATTGCTGGGGGGTTATCAAGAAGTTTATTGTATTTCATATTTTAGGAAAATACATTTGAAAATATATCTTATTACACTCTATATCTGATTGATAACAATTTTTTGTCTCCAAAATAACATTATAAAAAAACACACACTGATTTATAGAATTGTGACCCTAAAATTAATATGAATTTTTTTTGTTATAGAATTAAATATGGGGGAGAGATATTCTATGATTTTAGAAGAGTGTTTTAAGGAATTTGTTTCTGGTGAAAATCAAGAAACATCCACTTCCACAAATTAAATAGTTGAGAAAAAGATCTAGTATCCAAACCCTTTTGAAATCATGGATGAATAAAGAACCATGATGTAATTACTTGCATCTGATCTGGGTAACTGAACACATTATGGTCTCGATCATTTCCACTAGTTCAAACAACTATGATATTGATCTTATAAGGGTAATGGAGGTGGTATGGTACATAGGAATAGAATAACCATATATTGTGAAAAAAATGAATGATCGACTAAGAAGGATTAAAAATGATAACTTACTATCCTTTTGGAGAGGTCAAATTCATCCAATAATTTCAAGGGGGAAAAAGGTATTGTTTTATAAGATCATTAATGGCATGACTCAATGGGGGTTTTATCGTTGAATTTAAAAGGTTATTGGGGGTTTTGTCAGTTCTTTCCAAATAACAAAAATAATTATAGGTTTCATCAGTGCTAAAATAAATGGTAATGATAAAACATATCTTTATTAGTACTAAATTTTGAGCACTAATAATTATATATTTTATCTGTGATTTTTATTTTAGTAGTGATAAAACAATATTTTATATATTTTTTTAAATCGTTGATAAAAAATCTTTAAAAAAATTAAAGAAAAAAATTCAATTAATATATATTAAAAAATAATGAAATATAATAAAAGAAAAAAATTAATTGAAATTTTTTATTATTTAATATTTGAAAATTCATGAATGTTTTGAATGAGTGAAAATATAAATGAATTTACATCAAAAATATTATAAACAATAATAAGTTATATCAATTATTTAAACTATTAAATAAATTAAAGATGAATATATATTAAAATGACGATGAATACATATTAAATATGTTCATTACAACTATATTAATATAATTTAATTTTAATGAATAAATATTTATAAAAAATTAATAAAAATATATGAATTATTTAAAACAAATTACTCAATAAATATAAAAAATTAATAAATACTAAAAAAAGATTAAAAAATTAATAATATTAGTGAATAAATAATAATAGATAATATTATATGAATTAATGTTTAAAACATTGACATTTACTAATTTAAAAATAAATATACTGCAAAAATATTCGATAAAATTAATAAGTGTTATTAATTATAAGGATTATTAAAAAATTAATTAATATATGTTAAAATGGAAATCAATATGTATTAATTAAATAAATTTCAACTATTTTAAAAACATTATATTTTAATGAATAAATATTTATAATTATATATTATAAATTAATAAAATTAATTAAATATCAAACTAATATAAATAAAATATGAATAAATAAAATAATATTTAAAATAATACTATTAATGAATAAGTTACATTAAAAGGGAACATGTTTAAGGCCACTATAGTAAATCTAGTTCTTGATTTCCTCAAAGGATGATTTTTCCCTTCTTAAACCTCTGTCACTCTTTCAATTGTTTTCATTCATAAAAATCAATTGTTTCGATACTCATTTTATAATAAAAATGTTCTTTTTTTTAATTGCATCATAATTATATTTTCAATCATTCATATTATACTCAGTTTGAATAAATTAATCATTTAAGTGACATATAAATCAATTAGAAACCTCCTAGATCGAAAAATAGAGATAAACATAGTACATTACTATGTAAAAAATTTCAGTGAGACATAGTGATAAAATGATCACTATCAATTCGACATCATTATCAGTGGTTACCAAGCAGTTCACTATTTTTTCATATTTTGATAAAAATATTTTTGAAACTCTATCTAATTACATTAAATTTTTTATTTAAAAATATTTTTGTTAATATGTAAAATCACATTTCAAAAATCCACATAATAATTTAGAGTAGAGTTACTATAAAATTAATTTTAATTTTTATAATTGAGTCAAATAATATGTTAGAGTGAGATTATATGATTTTCTATGAGTTTTTTAAGTCTAAAATTTGTGATAAAAACTCGAAAACATCCATTAACGTAATTGAAAAATTAAAAAAACACAAACATGATTATCTAAACCCTTTTGAAATCTTGTATAAGGAGAGAAACATGAATGAGTTTTTTTGATCAAACATGGTTAATCAAAAAACTTTTTGTATCAATTTTTCCCCCGGTTCAAGCCAAAATGATACTAACAGTTCAAGGAGAATGTGGGATGTATTGATTATGGGAAAAGAAGAATTGAAAATTGTGAAACAATGAAAGTTTGACAAAAAAGTACTATAAAGATTCAAATACATTCAGTTTTGAGTTCTTAAATTCTTCCATGAAGTTTAAGGGGTAGTTTTGGAAGAGGTTGGGTTATGAAGGATCACGAATGGTGCCAGTGAGTAGGGCTCTATTAGGGCTGATCATAAAATATCAAGAAGGGTTTTATCAATTCATTCTAAATAGTACTAGTAAATATCTGTTTTACCATTACTAAAAAAAATTTAATAATAAAACCATTCATTATCATCATAAGTGTTTTAATGTCTATATATATAGGTTTTGTCAGATATTTTTATTTTATCCATAATAACCCCAACTCTAGTAACCTAGAGATGGTGTCAATTTAACAACATTGACTTATTTTCAAGGAATATAATCCTAAAGTACTGATCTGTATAGTAGCCTTTTATAACTATTTACAAACATGATACCCATTTTACATTTAGAATAAAATATAAAACCTAAAAAAGTAAATGAATATCATCCCTGATACTGATTCAAAGATTTCATCCTCATATCCTGGGGAAATGTGAAAATTTACTGGTGACCTCAAATGCTTTGTAAGGGTAACATATAATGGGTTTTATCATTATAAAATGAGTAATAATCAATATATAATGGTAAATAGCTGAAAACACATTTCATTTAACCAATACCTCATGAACTAAATGAATCCATAGATAATAACAACAGAATGATACCATGGATAATAATAAAGAAATGAATTCTCAATGATGGAGAAGAATAATATTAGATCTGATGATGTTAAACATCATGATATTTATACCGTCTACACCTTGGGGAAAGAAATTTTAATCGGTGTGTAAGTATATATGAAAACCCCTTTAATTCATCCAACCAATTTCTCCCATGAGATCAGTCAACACATAGATGTGCTATCTATTATCAGGCCCACCTGTCACTACATGTCTAATGCATTCCACATATATTGAACTTATAATTCAATTAATAATTTTTTTTCTTATCAATAACTATCTTTATTGTTAAAATAATATTGATTTATGAATATTTTACATAATAATATAAATAAAATTCACAGTAAAAAATAATATATAAATAATGTTAGATTTGTGAAATAAGATATTAATGATATATAAATGTGATATTTAAGGTAAATATAATTCTAGTGATCACATGAAACTAAATTTTGCAAGCGAATGTTAATTACTACAGAATTAATAAAGAAAGAGAATACCAACACATACCCTAGTCAAACTAATCACATACCCTCCACAGATAAACTAATGATGATATCACTACAACATTTCCCTAATGGATTAAAATTAAAATAATGCTTTTTTGTCATTGGTGAATTCAAATACTATAAAAATATCACTGATGAAATCTTGAGGAAAATATATTTTTCACATTTTATTACACTTTTTAAAAACTAATAATTTGTAGTATATTATGAATTATATTTTCTAGGAAAATAAAAATGTAATATTATAAATTAATCTTCAACGAAAACCATTTTCATTATGGTATAAAAATACGTTCTTGTTTTAAATGGTAAAAATAAATATCCCATCCAAAATATATAATAGGAGTCAAAAGAGAACCATTTGAAAAACGTAAACATATTACATTTTAATAACTTTTTAAATAAGGTCAAAGATCATCAAAAATAGTTTTATGAAATTATTATTTTTTAAATAAGAACACATTTGAGACCATTTTAAAAAATATTACATATAACAGAAAGATTCCTAATCTAAAAATTATATATGATCAGTATCACTTACAAAAAACCTTCTTGATGTTTCGTTAATTAGTAAGGGTATACATGTAAACTAAGCATATAAAATTATTTCATCACTAGAGGAGAAAAAAATAGATTTTTTAAGTAAATAAATTTCTATGATTTCCTCTATAGGAATCTTGGACATAAAAAATATCAAAAAGAATAATGATTGTAAAAGAAAGGATTTCAGGATTAATTAACATTTGAATAATATCTAATTGAATGCAATAATATGGAATTGATATATAAATATAATGAATTACATTTAATGATATTTCAAAGATAATTAATTGGGTAGTATGTATATCATTCAAGGAAAATTATGGTGCACGTCATGAAACTTGTCTTAAGAAAATAATATAGAGATAAATAAAACCCTTTTCTGATTTATATAATAGAATTGAGAATTAATAAAAAGGATAAATTATGTGAGAAAAATGTAAATACACAAATATAAAACTAAAATATTGAATAAAATAACTTATAGACAAATTAACACATAATCATTTATTAATAATGTCAATGAGGAAGTGTTATAACCTAGTGAACAAATATTGAGTTAGGAAATATTTTACCACTTGAAAATGTTCAATTAAAATACCATTTGATGAAATAATAAAACAAATACGATGTATAATGAATTATTCGTGATATTTTATATAAAAGGGGTACACATAAACCATATAAAATAAATTAGTTTCATAATAACAAAACAATCCTCAATAAATGGAAATTGTGTTGGAATCCCATACAATACGCTTCAATATAATTGAATGTGGTTCTGTATCATATATAATAAATTATAATTAATTATAATTATATAAAATAATAAAATAAATTATTATAATATCATTATGATCCAATTATTGTATTTTAACACTTTTTTATTCATTATTCTTTATTAAAATTATTATTTAATAGTGTTAACTGTGTCATTTGTCACATAAGTCAACATTAGGTTGTTTTGATCCTTTATTATTTTTCATGGTTACATGATCACTAGAATTATATTAATTTAATAAATATCATATTTATTTTTAGACTCATTTTTATTATCATTATTGAAATGTGTAGATAAGAAAATTAATTATGTAGTTCTTAGACACGGTAGGTTGTACATATGCATGAATGCTATTTTAACTTTTAGATTGATGGAATAAAAGAAATTTAAATAATAATTATCATTAATATAATAATTATAATATCATATATATGATATATATTCATTAAATCTATCCTTATTATTGTCCATGTAAATCCAAAAAGAAAAACCAATCACATCAATGTGTAGATGTGGTAGTTCAGACGTACACACAAGCGAAATTATCATTTTTCAACAGATTAAAAGGTAAGAATGTATATATAGTATTATAATTACATAAGAATATATATTATATAAATATCATAAGTAAATACTAAACCCTTAAAAATAACCAATCATAAAATACATGGATAAAAAACGAATTGTATCACTACATTGAGAGGGTAAGTTGTACATACGACCGAGAGATAGTTTTATATTACATTTGATGTGAAATATGATAGATAATGATGTAATAATTTTAAAATAACATTTTATTATATTTAGGTTTCCTAATTTATTTTTCAATGAAAAATAATATCGATTTATAGGAGGTCAAATAAGAAGAAAGAACAAAAGAAATCAGTTGAGGCAAATACCTCTTCATTTAAGGTACTCCTTTAGTTAACTTCTTATGGATCCGTGGGTTGTTATTTTGGGAATATAAGAATCAATAAAACATAGATAAGGATATTGTGGAGCGATTTTGTTAAGTTTCTTTGGATATATGGCTCAATGTGGTGTAAAGAATATATGAGATGGGAAACCTTTTATATTTGGGGAAGAGGACACACTTTTAATTTTTAAAAATATTAAAATATATTATTTTCATAATTAAGTAAAATGAATAAAAATTGGACAATTAATGTAAATAGAATGATCTAGGGATGAAATATGGAAATCCAATAGAAATTGGAAACTTTTAGGCCATTTTAACACCTATCTCTTTAGTTTAACACCTCAGTAAACCTTGTTTAACCTTAATTATGGTCAAAAAAATTAATGGTTTTATTTTTTATTGAAAAAAATGAAATGGAAAATTTACAAAATATTAACACTATTTTTAAAAATATTTAATCCAATTTATTATATAAAAAACTCATAGGTGGAATGATTTAATATAATGTTAATCCCCAAAAAACATAATAAAAATTATTTATTTTTGGAAAAATGTTTTTCTATTTATAAAAATGAATGTATACCAAATTTCATTATAGAATTCATTAAAAATATCAAAAAAATATTATTAATAATATAATTTAACCAATTTTACTTTTAAATCATTTTAAAATAAAATTTAACTTTGTGAATTCTTGAAATGAAATGATATTTTTCAATGAAAATCGGTATTTTTCACAATTCATTGAAAAATAAAAATTTCCAAAAAAATTAAATACATTAACCCTAAGATAATTTTAATATGATGATTTCAATATTTAATTTCATTTTATCAATTAATTTTCAATATGTGTAAAAAACAAATTATATTATTTTTCATCAAAAGTAATAAAACCCATTTTGAATAACCATTATATTTTGAAGAATAATATGCCTTTAAAAGAATTAGATGCATACCTCATAATAATTTATAAATAAATTTTTATGGAATGTAACCCTCATACATATTTAATTATGTGGTCATTCATATTCAAAATCTCTAATTAAATGGAAATTTTATAATAGTACTATTTAAATAATAATAATTTGTGGTTCGTTTGATCTCAATGATTCTTATTATATAAGCTATCGAACATAGTGTTCAATTAAATTATTAGGGTGTTAATTTCTCTGACCTAAAATATATTAAGTCCTTGAAATTTGAAAATTCCTTGGTCGAAAACCCATATCATAAATTTTTTAATTATACTTCCTCATAAAAAATGAAAATGTAAATATGAAAGTCACTAGAAAACAATGTTTATAAATAGGATAATGTTAGTGAAAAATATAAATATGGAAAATTGAATAGTGGAAAATTTGAATCTCACGGGATAAATAGGTTTATAAATTGGAAAACATGGTGTTCAATTTTCAATAATCAAGGATCCGACATTTGAAAATTCGTTTGTGGAAAATCCATATCATAAAATTTTAAATTAAACTTATTCTAAAAAAGATTGATAGGTTAATATGAAAGTCACCAGAAACCTAGGTTTATAAACAGTATAACATTAGTGGGAAATGAAAATATGGACACTGAATATAAAACATACGCCCAACGAATGATAGGGAGTTATAGAAAACATGGTCAAAAGAAAATTAACTACCACAAAACCCTAAAGCAGTGAGGTGTGAAAAGACAATCAATTCATCAGAAATGAAGGTAGTATGATATTTTTTTCAAGAAAATTTTCATAAAATTGATTGATTTATTTATTATATTTTAAAATAAACAATAAAATACAATCATTTGAAAAGTATAATTTCATCCACAAATCAATAAACCCCATAATCTCTCTTTTTATCCAAATGATGAGTTCTTAAGATGTATTTTTCATGAATCAAACACTAAAATGAACTTATAATAGATCACATAATTCCAGAAAAGGATGAAAATATATTCATCATGCCTTAATATGTTTAATAAAATAGTGATTTTTAGAACAATGTTCGATAATTTTTAAAATGAATATACCTTTATTTGAATCTCCAATTCTAAAGTTCAACTTCAATCATTCAATAAATAAATAACCCAACATCCTAAATAATCTCAGAATAATAATAATAATAATAATTTATGTAATTACTAAATAATCAATCATGTTAAATCATATATTAGACCTATGGGCTACAATTATTTCAACCCAATTAAAAATCTCCCAAAATACAATTATTCACTTCAAAATCCAGAAAAGTCCAAATATTTGTTCCAATAATATGTTTCACAAATACACATAATATTTATCAATCAAATCATTTAGGAAAAACAATGTCTTACTAACCATGATATCATGTAGTCTATTGGTAGTCACTAATCACTTGTCTCCCTTCTATTTTGGGTTAAAACCTTATTTCCTAGGCTAATGCAACATGTTGTCCTTTATTCTAAGACTATATTAATTTAATTTGTATTCCCTCTCCATAATTATAATGAAAATACTTAATGTATTGGTAATAATTAAAAATAATATAAATGATAAAGGCTATCAATACTGTTAAACCCATGAAAATATAATTATTCCTCAAATAATGCTTCATGTTGAACCTACGAATTATGTATACTTTATCCAAATAAAATGTCTCCAAAAACTGTTATTAGTTACATTAAAATCTTATCACTTAAAACCTAAAAATGGGTTTCAATCATTTTGAAGAAATTATAAACCATAAAATAATAATACAATGATTTTATCTATAACTCTTAAGTTAAATAACATGAAGAAATACATAATTTTTAAATTTAACACAATTCTTAAATGTTTTAGGATTCATAAAAATATGATACACATTATAAAAAACTAATACCGCATAATTATTGATTCCAAATACATAAAAACATCAACCATTTCACATATATGTTTATAGGTCCTTCCATTGTGTAGGTTTTAACCATTAAAATATTTCATTTTCTTAGATAATTCTAAGCTTCCCCACATTTATATCAACCAAATATTAATGGATGCCTATGATGAAATTTATTTCTCTTCATCGAACTCCTCACTTTTCAACATCAATTCATTAATATATGACCTTATTTTCCACATAAAAAACATTATCTTATTCCTTTGATATGTTCTATTACATTCCTCTTCCCACATTTCACACAACCAGGAAGTTGATCCTTGATTCCTCCATTGTCTCCCCCACTCGGGATCTTAGAAGATTCCATCCTTATCTTATTTTGTGAATACAAATGTTTTATATGGTATGGGTTTCAAATAATATGTTATGATACTGATTAGGAATATTCAAAATATCTTTCACTTCAGTCATCATCCCATTCAGTTTCTTAGAATCACCATATTTCCAATCATATGCAGTGGTTACATCATTACTCCTTATTCAATCCATGTACTAAATCCATTAATTATGGTGTCAGAAACAATAATCAAAACAATGAAAAATAATTTATAGGTTTTTTAAATCATGACACCTTGTTTTCAATATACAAGGTAATAGTTTTAAACTAGGTTACCCATGATCATCATCTATTCAAATCCTTTGTGATGGATCATAGAGAGAAATCATATTAACCCAAGAATATCCACCAAGAGAATCAAATCGTGTGAGCAGTAAAGGAAAATTCACAATGCACGAGAATGATGGTAAATAAATACTAAACTAACTCTTTCGAAGGTTATTAAAACTAGATGTATGTGCAAAATAACATTATATATTCGTAGTATCTATATAGGGATGTATTACTAGGAATCCCATATAATATCTATGTTATAGAAAAATTAGGATTCCATCCTAAAAATAGACATATAATAAAAGTTAGACTTAATTAAGTGTTCCATAATATATTTTTCACTAAATCCATATCACATGGTTTCTAATAAACATCCAGTGATACCAATTGTAATATCCCCAAATCTAGTAACCTATATCTGATGAATATTTTATCACTTTAACGTAGATACAGTAAATATAATCTGAAACTGACAATATGTTTAGTAGTATTTTAGAATAAGATTAATACATGATACCCATTTTACATTTGGAATAAAATATAAAACATAAGAAAATAAATTACTCATTATCCATTAATATTATTAAATTATTTCATCCACATATCATTGGAAATGGAAAAAAATAATTTTGATCTCAAATTCCATGTAACGATTGCATAAAAAAAGAATTTTTCAAGAGTATTTAAGGAATAATCAATATGGAAAGGTAAAAAACTGGAAAAAAATCCATTTAATCAATTACTTAAAAACTAAATTCATATATGAAAAATATAAATTTATTAATATCAGGGATAATAATTATAACAGAATTCTCAATGAAAGTAATGAATAATATTAAATGTGATGATCTTAGACATCATTACATATTTAATGTCATTATCTTGTGAAAAGATAGTTTAATCAATAGGTAGGTATACACCAAAAGACCATTTAATTCTACATTTAATTTTACTCATGATACTTATTGATGAAACCAGGCTATAACTATAACTGGGCTCGAACCATCATTGCAAGTCCAATTCATCTCTCATGTATTTAATGATCAATTAAATTCATAAATAATATGTCATATAAAAAATATCTGTATTGAGTAAATAATATCGATTTATCAAGTTTTCCCCAAGCACTAAAATAACATTAATATTAATGCACTATACCAAGGAATGATATATAGTTTAGTAATAAGATTATCCATGATAATTAATATTGATTTTAAGGCAACTGTAATGCAAAATGATCAAATGAATGTGAATGTTTCATGGGAATGATAATGAATACCAAATTAATCAAGAAAGTGAATTCAAAAACCTTAATAAATCAAATTGATCATAAAAAATGCAGAGAAAGAATAAGTAATGTATGAATACAACATATCCCCATTGAAGTATGTGTAATATTAATAGTTTTTATCATTGATAAATAGAAATAATAAAAAAATATAATTAAAAACATTCATGAGGAAAATATCCTTCTGACATAGATGTATGCATTTTAGAAACTAAAAATTTCCAAAATATTATGAAATAGATTTTCCTTGAAGTTGACCATGGAAACATTTAATGGAAGATTATAGTAACTAATGGTCATTATAGTGGAAAAATCCATTAATTTTGTAACTGATAAAAATAAACAATCATCTGAAACATTTTATAAATGGGGTTAAAAGTGAACCATTTGGAAAAAGGTAGGTAATTTTCTTTTAAATACTTTATAAAAAGATAAAATATCATATAAAATATAATTATGAAATAATAAATGTTTAAACAATAACTCATTTGTAAACAATTTAGAAAACATTACTTTGGAAGAGAGACACTTCCGAATTAACATAATATTAATGATCAGTATCACTTGAAAACAACATTCTTGCTATTTCACTAATAAAAATATAGGAAATGGAAACTAAATATGTAAACTATATTCCTAACCATAGAAGATGAAAATATATTTTGTTTAATAAATAATAGTATATTATTTTCTCTAAAGGAATCATCAACAAAAATAATCTCGAAATAAAATGACATTGTTACATAAATCCTTTACTGCTTGGGTAAATTTTGAATCCAAAGTCATTGAATATAAGAATATGACATGGCTATATAAATATAATGAGTTATATAATGTTATATATAATAATTTATTAATGATTTAATAATTAAATAATATAAGGAAATTCATGGTGCATGACATGATGTCTGTCTTAATTAATTGAGGTAGAGAAAATGAAAACCCTTTAAAAGATCAACCATCGAAATGAGAATTAACTAAAGGATATGTTATTTGAAATAAATTTAATTCAAAAAACAAGGGGAAATACATTATAAAATAATTAATGTATAAATTCATACACAATCATGGAATAAAAATATCAATGAATAATAGTTACAACCTAACAAAAGGAACTTCAGTTTGGAAACCCTTTTCCACATTGTAACATTCAAGTCAAACACTATTTGATGAAAATAATTCAATTTTATAATTAAAATACCGTGAGTTATGAATTATTCATTGAATAAAATGTAAAGGGTGAATCATATAAACCATATAAGGAAAATTTGGTTCATAATAGTAAAATATGAATGAATAAAAGGAAATTTTTATGAAATCCCTTACCTTATTCTTACAATATGTCAAACTAGATTTGTCCTCCTGTAAAATAAAATAAAAATAATTATCATTATATATCATTATCAATTTATTACGTATAATATAATATATTATCAAATTATTATGTTTCCAAACTCCTTTATTAGTAATTCATTATTGAAATCTCTATTTCTGAGAATCAACTATCTCGTTTGTCACGAATGTATTGGTTGGTAGTTATGATCCATCCATATTTCTAATGGTAAAAACATTTAAATAATGATATTGCCTTTATAAATATCATTCTTATGATTTAGATAAATTTAAGGAATCATCCATTAATGGGTTATACAAGAAAATTGAATCACATCATTCATGGAGATGATAAGTCATATGTACACATGAATATTGTTTTGAATTTTCAATTGATTGAATGAAAGAAAGATAAATAATAATTAACCATAAATAAAATAATTATTACATCATATATATCATATATATTAATTAACTTAATTCTTATTACCATCCATGTAAATTAGAAATAAAAAATGAATCACATAACTTCATGGAAGTGGTAGTCCACACATACACATGAGCGATGACATAATTTTCCAAAGGATTTGAGGGTAATAATTTTAATGTGATATTATAACTAATTTTTTTTAGATAAATATAATTTTGAAATATTATACTCATCATAATATCCATCAATAAATAATGGTGATGGAAAATGGATGGAATCACTATGTGGAGACGGTAAGTCATACGTATGTATAAGGGACACATTCAGTTCCCATTTAATGGGAAAGAGTGTGGATAATGGTGGGTTTATAATAATAATAAAACTTTATTATATTTTTTATAATGAATAATTATTTTATGAAAACCAATATTTGTTTAGTTTAGGTAAAAGAAGTAATAAAATATGATCGGTTAAGGAGATTACCTCTTCTTCGAAAGAACTCCATTAGATCTCCCCTTTAGGATCCTAGGGTTGATATTTTTAGAAGATCATTAGATATAATACATGGATAAGGATGATTGGGAGATATTTATGTGTGGTTTTTTCATAATATATTTTTCAATGTGGTGTAAATAAGGGAGGGGATGAGTCTCCTTTTATAAGTGGGGGAGAGGACACACATGGATGTTTTACAATGAATAAAGTATATTATTGTCTTATAGAAAAAAAGCTATGAAATGAAAAATTTATGAATATTAGAAGAGATATGGTCCAAAAATTGTGATTAAAAAATATAAATCAGACATGTTTTTATGTTATTTCGACCCTTATCTATTTAGTTTAACCCCATGGTAAACCTGTTTTAACCTTAACCACTTTGTCAAATTTATACAGTTTTTTCCTTACTTATGGAAAAAATGAAAGTGGAATAATTACCAAATTTTGACATGTTGATTCAAAATATTAAATCCATATTTATAACAATCAAACCATAGATGTGGTACACAATAATATAAATTGAATGTTGAAAAATGTAATGATACCCTAGTTTTCATAAAACCATTATTTGAAATATAAAATCATATTTATACCAAATTCAATTATAAATTTCATTCCTATGACCATAATTCGATTATTAATAATTTAATTGAACAAATTTTTTCTTTCAAATCATTTTAAAAAAATTGAACTTTTTTAATTCGTGAAACAAAAAGATTGTATTCAATAAAAAATAGTATATTCACTATTCATTGAAAAATAAAACATTCCATAAAAATAGAAAAAAATGACCATAAGATAATTCGGATACGATAATTTGAAAAGTGAAGTTCATTTTATCAAATTAATTTTCTTATATAGGAGAGTTTATTTAGAATATTATCCTTCAAAAATAAATATAAATAAATTTTGAAGATAGAGTATATTTTGAAGAATAAAATGACTTAAAAATAATTGGGTGTTTATCTCCTAATCATTAATCAACAAAATTATATTTAATGGGACCCTAATATATATTTCATAATATGGTTATTCTTATTCATATATACTAATTCAAAAACTAGGTTATAATTGTCATATTTAAATAGAAATATTTCATAATTTGATTGTGCTCGATGTTTTGTTTTGTATAGACTATCACGAATAATGTTATATTAATATATTTGGGTGTCTTAATAGCACTTATAAAACCATAATTAATTTTATATTTTCTATCACGGAACAAATATATTTAAAATAAATTACAAAAATATTAAAAATATATATATTTATATAGATTAAAAATGAATAAATTATAAAAAAACTAAAAACTAGTTAACATTAGTAATGAATTAATAATCTCAAATGCATGAATTTTATAAATTAGTGAAATATAATAACTTTAAATGAATCTACCTCAAAAATATTTAAAAAATTGATTAAGTTTTATTAAGAATAAACATTATTTCAAAAATGAATACATATTAAAATGATGATAGATAAATATTAAATATATACATTGTAATCATATTAAAATTATTTAATGTTAAGGAATAAATATGAATAAATTAAAATTCAAAATGAATAAATTTCATAAATTTTTAATTAATAAATATTAAAACATAATAAATTATAAAAAAAATTAAAAACTAATAAATTTTATTGGAGAATAAATAATATTAAATAATTTTAAAGAAAAAAATTATAAAAAATTGTGACAATTAATAATTTAAAAAATTAATATTTAAAAAAATATTTAAAAAATTAACATGTGTTATTAATTATATAGATTATTAAAAAAATTAAAAAATTTATATATTTAAAAAAAATGGATACATATTTAATATATATATTTCAACCATATTAAAAACATTATATGTTAATGAATCAACATGTTAATTAAATAATAAAAATAAATAAAATTTTAAAAAAATGAATAATGATTGAAAATTAATAATCTTGAAAAAAAATATTAAAAATTATATTATATTATTAGTAAATAAATAATATTAAAAATTAATAAATTATAAAAATAATTAAAATGTGAAAACAATATATATTAAATAAAATATTAATAATGAATGAAATTTAACTATTAAAAACATAATATATTAATTATATTGGGAATACAAAAATAAAATGACCATTAAAAATTGAATAAATGATAGAAATATTATATGTGTCTGTGTGTTTATATAAAAAATTATAGTAATTAAGTATATAACTATGTGAATTCGATGTGTATATATATAATATATCATTGATATATGTTAAATTGAAAACTCAAATGACATTTTTGTAATATGCACATTACACATCCATTATATGATACTTATTTGTCAATATTTTTAGTTAATATTAATTTTTAATTATAAACAATTTTTCACAATATATATGGCTTATGAAATGTAAATACATATTTTTTATTATATAATTCCTTTTTTGGAAGCATTATATATTCATATATTTATATATTAAATATATTAAACATATGAATATATAATCATGTATAAAATAATACTAAAATTTAATAAATCGGAAAAAAATATATTAAATGAATAAATATAAAAAATGAATAAATTATAGAAAAAGTAAAAAATACATCATATTATAAATGAATATATAATATTAAAAGAATACATGTCAAAAAATGAGTGAAATTTAGTAGAAAATGGATCGATTGAAATAACATAAAAATTAAAAAATTCTTACTAATTACATTAATTTTAAAATATTAAAAATTAATATATTTCCAAATCAAAATGAATACATTTATTAATTATTTAAATTAAAAACATTTTAAAAAAATTAATTTAAATAAATAAATATGCATAAATAAATATTTAAAATGAATAAAATTACAAAACTATTAACCAAATAAAAATTTTACATGAATAATTTATATAATATATAATATATATATATATATATATCAATGAAATAAACAATGATGATGATTAATTATTATATATATATCAAAAATTTAAAAGTAGAATACAAAAAATTTAAAAACAAAAATGAATAAAATTTGATAATTAAAAACATAATATATATATAACATATAATAAAAATATAAAATATAAAATAATAACAATAAAAATTTATTATGTTTGTATTTCTATTTCTATAAAATTGAACTAATTATGTACATGTGAAATTAATTTATAACATATTATGTTTCAATACATATTTATTCAATATTTTTAATCAATAGTTAAATATTTAGTATTATATATATATGTCAAAATGAAAAGACACACTAAATTTATATAAAAAAATGTTACTAAATGTCTATTAATAATAATTAGTAAAAAAATAATTAATATTATTTTTTAATTAACATATAACCCATTTTGAATAATCAAATAACATTTTAAATATGAATACATTTTTAGTATTTTATAAATCAAATTTATGAAAATTATATATATATATATATATATCAATATAAAAATATTTCTATATTAAATATGGTTGTTATTTATATATAATTTTTCTTAGAATACCTCCTTTTCTCTGTGAAATCACATGTGCTGATAAAGGACACTATTATCATCTATCAAAAACAACATTGAGTCGTATGGCCCCAAGTAAGAGATATTATCAACAAATATAAAATTATTTTCAATTATGTGTCTGAATTAGGAAGGGATATAACAGTTAAAATGACATCAGATTAAATCTATGAAATAAATTAAATTACAATGTATGGGTTAGATATGTGGAATTTAAAAAGAAACTATTTTTGAAAAAAGAACAAGTTACAAGGAATATATAGGAATGTGGTAAAATATGATAAAGGACATAATTTAATTCAACCCATTTTGGACCTACATGTTTTCCATGAACACCACCCACCCACACATTTTATAAGCCTCAAAAGAAAAGTGATATAAAATAAAGTCCCACAATTTGAAGAAAAAACAAACCAAAGCAACATAAGATTTATCATTTTCAAACTAGAATGGAGGAAAAAATACTTATATGTTTGGAGATGAGATATCTCCGACGATCATGTTCTATCTGAGTTACTAGAAAGATAAATTCTGGACTAGCAGAAAGTTCACTCATGTGAACTGTGTCTGGATCAAAGGATATACACTTCTCCTAGAGCTTCTTGATCAAACAATTTCCATATATCATCATCATGAAGGTGTTTCATCAATACTCCACCATAAATGGTCTATGTGGGGTAGTTGAGATGGGTGGTAGGATTTAATATGATCTCACAAAAAGCAGTTTTGTTATAATGAGCTATGGATTCACCACATCAAATGGGATTCGAAAAAAGGAGGAATGGGAAAAATAAAATGTGAAATTATAGATCTAGTAGGTGTGATCAATCCCCCTAACACATTTCATGTCCTAGAAATGGTCCACCAAATCATATGCATACACATAGAATAGAGTCAAATAGAAGAATGTCATAATTGAGAAAATTCGAACAATTCTAGGGTTGATATCAAGAGGGTTAGGAAGTGATTAAAATAAATAAGAGATACCACGGTTTATTGGTTACACTGAAGTGAGAAAGAGTGCAGACAGTATGAAATAGAATCATGTTATAAGAGTCCCCTCTAAAAAATCCCATATATAGTCCCGTCAAACCTTATACACAAGAGTAATAAAAAACATAAAATTTGATCCCAATCAATGAAATTTATAATTTCTGTATGAATTCAATAAATTCATATAAATATAAGAATTCCAATTAGGTTATATAAATATGAAAACACGTAAATTCACGAATTTATAACACTAACTTTTAAAATTTTAAATATTCATGCACCTATGTTCATTGAGTGGGAACAAAATTCATTGAATCTAAATAATAAATGAATTTTTATATTACCATAAACTTTGGTAAACTATCATATAGTTTATTACATGTAAGTATCATGTTTATAGATACATTTCTAAATTAAATGGATTTCTAAAAAAAATTAATCCTAATGTCTATATGATTAGATTTACCATGGAATAATATGTTTTGGGACAAATGTTAAAAATATTGACTATTACAATAAACTGTAATAAAATAATTGTAATATTTGTTTTTGAAGTAAACACTTTTAAGATAAATCCTCTATGATAGTCTCGGTTAAGGATATATATTATGCCTTTATGGTTGATAAAGCCACAACATATTGCATGTTACACGTATAGGATATGGGATCTCCACAAGCATTGAATACATATATGGTAAGTTGTTTTCTTGTATCAACATTACCTTCATAGTTAGAGTCTTCATATACAACAATGTGTTCACTACTAACCATATTTCTACCATAAAGCATAGTAATGGTATATCTCTCTGTTTTGTTGGCTTGCCATTTTGGTAGGAGTCTGGATGCAATGCTACTTCTTTCAATTTTTGTCCATCTTTATAATGTTTTAGAATTGTCGATGGTGGAGGCTGGTTTTGAAGCGATTAACACCCAATGAATGTTGCTTCTATGGGGAACATACTTTGTCTTGTTGCAATGTCTGGCCATATCATGCACATGCACATTGTACTTTTCAATATTACTCAGGTTTTCCTGACTTGGAACACCAACCAAAGTTTGATGCTCTTCTCTAATAAATTATATGATCAAATATCTGTCCAATGGTTGATAGGTTTGAGCAGAATCACATGAAGCTAATGTAGCTATGGAGAGATCTTTAATCCTTTTAAGAACAGTTTCTAAAATCCCTTTATATAACTCTATCAGTCGATTTACTTCAGCCAATAGTTGATGAATTTCATTTATTATCTTAGTGTTGTTCTTGAAAATTTCTTCAACTAATGAAATCGAATTAGGTTGAATCGAAGATACAACCTACCTGAGATCATATCATCATCACCCTCACTGAGATTAGAAAACGGTGCTAGAGAAGTATCAGCTTTCAAATCCTTTATAATATCCTCATCCAAAGATATTTATGATTTAAACTCATCATTTAGAAGTTCATTTTCAATCCTTGCTTCATGAATATCATGAATCATTTGAGGTAGAGTTTTCAATATCAAGTTTTACATAAGAAGTCTAGCATCTCTCTTGATGAGGTTTGTCACAAGATCAACATTTGACATCATAATGTTTCCAAATTTAGACAATATATTATCTCCAAAAACATTCAAATCATCAGGGATTACATAACTAGGGGTTTCTTGAGGAGGCTTATGAACATATATAGGTTTTTTCTCTACATAAGATATCAATTATTTTTCTATGATAGGTTTTAGTTGAAACTCAATTGAAGGGTATATTTAATTCACTAAGTACATCTGAGAATCATAAAAAACTAAGTAGCTTGAAAAATGTACCAGGCATCAACTAAACTTGAATCAACATGATTATATAGTTCAGTATGTTCCAAACTATGGTTCTGGTCCCCCCATATAATACTTCCCTTAGAGTATTATGTGACTCCATCAGTTGAACTCTTTCTACATCATCTATTATCTGTTGTTACCTCTTATTCGCAGCCACAATTTTTTATAACTGAAAATCTTCTTCTATCCTTACTTTTGTAAGTAAAATATCTTCGGTTTTTGTAGATTCTTATTCTATTTATTGTTCATTAGAAACACGTGCTTTAAAATTTTCTTCACCTTTACTAGTATCTATATCCTAGGAGGTATTTGTATCACTTTCAAGTTAAAAATCCTTAGATATAAGATAATTTCTAGAGGGGACATCCAGATATGGGTTAGGAGATGCATGATGAGGCTCTTCATCCCTTTTGGAAATAACTCGATCACTGCTTTCAGAAAAAAAAACTCCATCTTCATATCTAAGAACATCAATTTCCATTCATACATCTGAATACTCCACAAAATCATATAGTTCAAAACAAGGATTAGTGATATCATTAAGTCTTGAAGGCTTCTCAATAGGATTGAAATCCTTAAACAACCTTTCATTGTCTTCAACACAAAATGTCTTCCATGGATTCCAACTAATATTTATTCGCCTGCATATATCATTTGATAGAAAAAATTCATAATCCTTAGAAAATTCTTCATACTTCCATACCAAACCCTTATCTTGAACAATATCATAAATTAATCTTGGATAACATAAGGATGTTGACTTTGAAGTGGTCTTGATCATGTCACACATGTGAAGAATAAGATAGTTGCACAGATTTATCTTGTGACCATTGGTCATGAAATGAAACAAGAATATATCTTGATATTTCAGAGTAGGTAAGTCACATTTACTTAGACATGTTATGTGTTTAATAAATTTTAATATAAATACTGTATATCCATATAATTCAGTAGCTATATTCCTTCTCCTTTTTCCATCTCTAGTAAAGTCACCCAAAGCCTCTTCTAGGTTAAAAATTTCACTTAGAGGTGGAGGTTTTCTTTGATTATCCTTGAATATAACATCATGATACACTCTTAAATATCCATCCCACAATGTTTATGAAAAATTACACCTTTTCCATTTATTAAACTTCTAACCACAATGTCATCCTTTGAATTGAATGAAAACTAGACATATTGATTGAACTCAAAACATAGTTTGGTATATATGGGTCTCTTATCTTTTGAAAACCATTATAACCAGAGATATTCTTCCAACACTCTGTGAAAAATTGAATTACTTAAGGGAATATAATTCAAATATATGTCATTTTCTGGCATGACTACACGATCTTCAAGACCATGGTTTAGAGGTTTCTCGGGAATTTTTGTTTGGTCTATTTTTTTTTCATTGATGACTTGTGCTTATCTAGAGTCAAGGAAAATGGAAACTTCATCCTTGTAATTTTATAAATGTTGAGATATTTTGTAGGAGGGAAATTATTTCAAGAGATATGTGTTTCAGTTTTGGGAGAAGAGAGAATGAGTGAGGAAATATGTGGAGTAAAGGGTTTTTATCATTTTGGGATTTCAGACGTCACAAAATAAAAAATTAATATGAAAGTTAAATATCATAATTAAAATAGTGATCTGGGATAACTTTAATAAATATAAAAAGCTAAGCCATAATATTCATAATGGAATGATAAATCATGGTGACAACAAAACTGTGTGACTATGATCAGTGAGACAACAAACAATGAGATAGTAAACTGGGAGACAATAAATTGTGAGATAGTAAAAAGTAACTTAAGGTTGATCATTCCCAATTCATAAATTATATAGCTCATTCATTCAAATATTATCATATTAGTAAATACATTATCATGCTATTGTTCTGTTCTAATGAATTCTAAAGTAATATCATCATTTTGATAATGATCTCTCAAGAAGTGATGTCTTGCATCAATATGTTTTGTTTGTAAATGAGAAACTAAATTCTTAGAGTTCTTAATAGAAATTATGTTATCATAGTTTATAAGTACATTTCTAAATTGATATCCATAATCTATTAATGTGTGTTTCATCCACAAAATATGAGAACAACAACTACTAGAAGCTATATATTCAGCTTCTGTAGTAGATAATGCGACATAATTTTTCTTTTTACTACACTATAGTAGTAGTAACTTTCCCAAAAAGTGACATGTTCACGAGGTTATTTTTATATATAATATACAACCACCAAAATCAGAACAAAAATAACTAAATAATTCAAACTATTTTACTCTAGGATAGAACAGTTATAAATCAGTAGTATGTTTGAGTTATTTGATTTTTTTAACAGAAAGAAGATGTGACTATTTATGATTTCCTTTAAAATTAGCACACATACATACAATAAACATAATTTCAGGTTGGGTATAAGTAAAGTTGAGTAGAAATCCAAACATACCTCTGTAATTGGATTGATCAATGGATTTCCCATTTTCATCAAGATCTAATTTACTGGTCATACTCATAGGAGTATCACTACTTTTAATTCTATCCTGGCTAAATGTTCTAGAAGATCATTAATATATTTAATTTGATTCAAAATAATACCTTTCGTATTTTGAAGTATTTTAAATCCAAGAAATAATTTGAGTTCACCCATCAAACTCATTCCAAATTCATTTTTCTTCATTTATAAATAATCAATACATAAAAAATTTCTTGAAGATCAAAAAATAATATCATCAACATAGATTTGTACTACCAGAAAATATTTTGAAACTATTTTCATAAAATGAGTAGGATCATTTATACCTTTTGTAAAACCTTTTGAATTAAGAAAAGTGCTTAGTCTATCATAAGAAGCTCTTGGATCCTATTTTAATCCATATAAATCCTTTGATAACATAAAAACATGATTTGGAAAATTGGAGTTTATACAACCAGGGGTTGTTCAACAAAAACATCCTCATCTATATACCCATATAAAATTTCACTCTTCAAATCCATTTTATATAGAATGAAATTTAGATGTGTTGCATATGCTTACAGGGTTCTAAGTGATTCAAGTATACCAATTGATGGAAAAGTTTCTTTATATTCAGTTCTTTCTTCTTGACTATATCCTTGTGAAAACAATCTAGATTTCTTTTGTAAAATAGTACTAACTTCATCTACTTTATTTCTAAACACCCACTTAGTGCCTATATAAAATTTGTCTTTAGGTATTTCCACTAGTTTCCAAACATTATTTCTTACGAAGTAATTCTTTTATTCTTGAATATCCATTACCCAAAATTCATCATTGATTGCATAAATGATGTTATTTGGTTCAATATATGACAAGAAAGCTTTCTGTACAACCTAATATCCAAGAGAAGCTCTATTACTACTTCCTTTATCTAAGTCTCTAACTACAGTATCTAATGGATGGGTCTTAAGAGTTCTATTAGTTCTAGAAGATGAAGGGCTTGTAATTTCATCTTCTTCAATAGCTTCAGATTCAATGTGACTAGAGTCTAGATAATTTATAGAACTGGATGATTTAAAAGGTTTCTTTACAGAAGGATTAGAAGATTTTGTAGTTATGTACAGATTGGATAGATCATCATCAAGGTTTTCTAAGGAGGTATTAGGTTCAAGTTGATTTGTTTAATCAAATTTGACATGTATAGATTCCTCCACATAGTTGTTTCTTTTATTAAATACTCTATAGGATTTTATATAGATTGAGTATCCTAGAAAGATTCATTTATCAATTTAGATTAAAATTTATCAAGATTACCCTTATTATTAAGAATATATACTTTTCAACCCAAAACATTATAGTAATTAGCTTTGGGTTTCCTATAGTTCCATAACTCATAAGGTGTTTTCTTAAGGATAGGTTTGATTGAGAATATATTAGTTATATAACAAGATGTATTGAAAGCTTCAACCCAAAATTAAATTGTTAAATCATATTCATTTAGCATATTTTGGGCTATTTCTTATAACGTTCTATTTCTTCATTATACAAATCCATTCTACTGGGGTATCCTAGGAGCCGATAATTTATGAAAATATTAATTTTGTAAGAAAAAATATTCAAACAATTGGTTTTCAAACTCACGACCATGGTCACTTCATAAAGATTTATTTCTAGGACCACTTAGGTTTTCTACTATTCTTGCATACTTATTGAAATGAGAACAAGATTCACTTTTGTATGTAAGAAAGAAAGTCCATGTATATATAAAGTAGTCATCTACTAGAACATAAACATAGTGCTTCCCATTAAGACATCAAACTCATGAAGTTCCAAGAAAATACATATGAACCAACTCACGAGGTTGAAAATTTGAAACATTTTTCTTTGGTATGAAAGAGATTTTGCGATGTTCACATTTTTGAAATGGATTATATACTTTGTCATTTAGAAATTCTAGTTTGTGAATATCCTGGACTAGTACACTCCTTTCAAGCTTCCTAAGTGAGTTAATATTACAATTTCCTAGTATCCTATTCTAGATATAAGACTCTTTTGAAAAATCATTCAAAGAAGAATCATTTTGAGAAATTCAAGAATCTAAATTAACGACATAAATATTTTTATTTCTTCTAGAAGTAAAAAAACAAACTCATTTTTAGAAATTAAACAAATTACATGAAACATTTTCAAATTTAACATTGAAACTATCATCACATAACTCAAAGGTGCTATGCATATTATATTTTAACACATCAACAAAAATTACTTAAGAAATTAATATTGTATTAGTGTTACTAATATGGATGAGGCCAATTATTTTTTGTTTTACATTGTCACCAAAGGTGAAATTCCCACAATAAATATTTGTAAAATTATTGAAGTATGAATAATATCATGTAATGTGTCTTGAACATCCACTATCCGAGTACCATAGGCCTATACAATAGCTCTTTAAATAGATTTCCTACAAATAAAATTTTAAAAATATTGATTTTGGTACCCAAACATGGTAGGGTCCAGAAATTTTTGTAATAAGTGCTTTGGGAAGCCTTATTTCTTCATTAGTTTCTTGTAAATTGGTTGTAATGTATTAGAAAAATAAACATTATTTAGTCTAGAAAAACCACAGGTAGTAGAATTCTGTCCATTTTTAGAACATGAAGAACAATTATTAGTTCTGAACCTAAAAATGATTTTCAAAATTTGGATACAAAATGGTTTTAGCTATGTTCCTCTATCCAGGTTGGTATCCAACACAAGTAGTTTACCTTGAAGCAAATTGTTTACCTAGGTTTTTTGTAAGAGTATTTTCGTATTATTAAACTTCTCTAAGTGCTTTTTAAATTTTTCATTCGATAGTTTAAGCTTATTACCCTCTTTAATAAATTGATAATTTTTATCTTTCTCTGCAGTAAGTTCAGAGTTAAAAGTAAAGGTAAGAGCATGTTGTTTCATCAAAATTTTATATTTATCTTTTAATTCATTACCTGTGTCTTCAAGAATTTGTAAGTATGAAAACATTTTATCACTGGTCATGTTTTCAGAATCACATTCATCTCTAAAATAATAAGTATATTTTTCAACAAACTCAAGGGTTACCACATATGTGTTTATCATGAAACATATGTTTTCCTTGTTATAATTCTCATCATATGATTATTATGAATCACTAGAGCTATCCTTAGAAGCACTCTAGGTGGCCTTAATTTACTTCTTATACTTCCTAACATAGTCCTCATATTTTATCTTAGAACTTAACTTAGTAAAATTAGACTTTACATGTCCTCTAATGTTACATTCATTGAAGACTATCTCATGTGTATTGTTATTTTTATTCCAATACTCTTTCCAGTTTCCCTTATTGTAATATTTTTCTTTGTAGCTGGGATTCCTGAAAAAAATTCTTCTTTCTATAAAACATTTCAAATGTTTTGGCTAATTGATCCATTTAATCATCACTGACTGATGGTGAATCTTCATTACTTCAGCTGTCATGTGAGGACCCGACCCTGGAACACCCAGAGCCAGTGCCTTCAGAACATGATGTGTACATTTTAAACTAAAACATACACTGATAAATTGCACATCATGTCTAATCCAGAGGGGATCGAATTGGGTTCAGGTTCTGGGAAACCAGCCACTGTTGTCATACTTCTTTTAGCTCAAGCTGATACCTGAAAATTTATTTCAAAAACGTAGGGTGACCATACAAATTCCCAGTAAGGGGTTTAAAATAAACTTATATAACATTTGAAAACATTATTTAAAATATTCCATGAAACACTTTCTTTAAGGAAAAGTTATAACCCAAGTAACATATCATAAAAGTGCTCAACTAAAATATCTTGCTAGCAGAAATATAAGGATACATGGTTAAATTTCGGTATTCCCATTTTGGGTAATATGTAAAAGACTTTCTAAACATGTATAACATATGGATATGTAATCACAGGTTAAAAAGATAATAATCAGAGTGGCGCATAAAAATAATAACTTCAATTTCATACACTAAATATTAATTCACTGAGTGATAAACATATGTCATGCCAGAAGCCTTTACTTTACTAATACTCAGAAGTACTGGCTCATAACCATGGAAATTATACAAATAGGATATCCATTTGGTTACATAATTATCATACACATAATGAGTGAATGTATAATTCTTGACTTCTATGTCAAGGCCTTGTTCCAAGACCTAAGGCCTAACTGTGACCGGACCCCAACCCAGAGAGCTTACTTTTACCGGTCTCCAACCTGGAGAGCTTACTTTTACCGGTCTCCAACCCAAAGGTCTTACTTTTACTGGTCCCCAACCAAGAACATATTAGTCCAATACATTCCTCACATGTCAGATTGGGTCATGTATTCAAGGTTTCCCATAGAACCTTGAATAATTAAATTTATTTCATATTACTCAAGGTGTCCCATAGCACATTGAGTACTTTGATTCCTTATCTTATTATCATGTTATGCCACATCCATGCATCAATGAGTGCAACTACATAATTTAAAATGAAACCATTTAAACCATTAATACATAATTTGACAGACATTATTTCAAAATAAGGCAGTAAGAGTTTATCGAAGGCATACATGGCTCATTGCATTCTTTTAACAAAAGACAATTACTAAAACAGATCACATAGTGGGTGAGAAGGGGTTTTCCACATGAGATGTGAAAATTATTACTATTAAATTCAAAATTCATAAAAAAGAAATTACTTTTTATTTAATACACTTCAAGGAAGTGTTAATGATCAAATAAATAAATTATGACTCAACTAACAACAATCACTACAGTTGATAAAACCTCAAGTGTTCATAAACTGGCCGCATGGTTTAATATAACCTTTGAACCTTTAAATATATTTTGGTCAAAACAAGAGTGTATCTCCTCTATAATCATAAAACACAACAAGGTAAGTCATACAATACCTTTGAAGTATAGAATCATCATTAATAATTCTTTAACTGAAAAAGGTTGACATACTTCTATGGATTTGGACAACACCTTTATGTAAATACCTCCTGGTTTGACTTACAAATATTCTGACAATTCGTAAAGTTTTACAAGTATTAATTTCATCACATAATTAAAAAATTTCTAATGAACCATTCATAAAATTAAGGTGTTGGAAATTATAACTGCGTATACACCAAGTATATATGTGAGTTTCCAATTCACTAATAATTTCCCATTAGTAATAGATACGTAAAACATATTTATTACACCTTCACTAAAAACCCAACCACGTTAGGTTGTGTTATATGTAACTGTGTAAACCTATAAAAAAGTTATTCACATATATATGTTGCATGAGGAAAGGTATTAGTTCTTCACGTTTGCATAACCCGAAGGTTCGAAGGACCTAGAATCAGGTATTTGTGGATTTCCACCCAATCTATATGACTATACATGCTTTCATACTTTCATAAGTTAATCTTACAACAAACGCATGAATATATATATATATATAGCTCATAGATTACATATTTTCATTTATTAAAATACTCCCATATGTTTGTAAAACCTCTTGTTAACATCATCAAATTGAGAACCAAAACTCATGCTGGGTTTGGAGTATATAAACCCATGGACATACATATATAAAAACTAAAATTTTGAATACTAATATAAATCAATTCGAAACCAAAACTTTATTCTCATCCAAGTATTTATTTACAGATTTCAAATAAATGCCTTAATAACATAAAATAGCGATAGATTGAGTTATGTGTATATGTCCGAATGTGCACTAAGTGGATATTCGATTTTCCTTAACTAATACCATATTAAATGAACCCAAATATAATCATCGAACATAGAAAATTAGTACATACAAATTTTTAACCTTTAGGAAATCCATATTCACCTTAGAGAGTATATATATATATATAGTTATGAGTGTATGGAAATATACATACTCATATATATATTTAAAGCATTTATATATAGGATTTTTCATGAGAAAAACAAAACATAAACACCCTTACATATATCCGAAGAGAAGAAGATCTCGAGGAAGACTTGGATTAAGATTGCTAGAGTTTCGAGAGGAGAAAACCTGAGGGGTTCCAGGGTGCAACCGGTTTATAAACTATATAAAATATTATAAGATTTTATTACAACTACTGATAAGAACCCAGTCCAAACGGTCCATTTATTGGTCGGGGAAGACTTATGGAAAAAGGGGACAAGAAGGTTCCACCTGGTCTATCAAGGTTGAAGAAAGAAGAAAAGAAATTGTGAAATGGGGTGTATGGTTCGGTACAGTGCATGCCGCGGGAAGGAAGAAGACGACATAGTGGGGTGATACCGGGAGAAAAATGGACGTCTCGGATATGATCCTGGATTGATCAGATGGTCAGGATACATACACAGTTTATAAAAGTTATGGACGGTTCAGATAGATCCAAGGAGAGATCAGGAGGCTCTCGATCATCGCAACATTTTAAAAACTTCTAACAGGCATGATTAGCTCATGCCAGATTGGACGGTCCACAAAACATGCAGAGTGGTTTGTGGCTTCCCGGGATCAAAACCCGGATTGAAATCAATAGCCCAGATCGCATGTGGAAAGATCTGACGGCCTGGATTCAATACCAATTGAAAAATCTCCATCCGACATTGAATTAGTGAGAGGTTTAGTAGTTCTTTATAACCCTAAGCCTCTCGAAACACCACCAATGATACAGCACACACCAGGGAGCATTACACATGGCCTCCCACCTTCCCCCGCAGGCTTTGGCCTACCCCTGCTTCTCCATGACACTGCGCCCACTATGGAACACCCATGCGCTCCTCCTCCTGTGCGCCCGTTGGGGAACCTCTACCTATGCCTTGGGCCGGCCTTGGCTTGGGCTGAGGGCTGGGATCAGCCACTTTGTGTGACCTACCTCCCTTGGCCAAGCCCTAAAGGGCTGGGCCGATCTAGCCTATTTTTTTATAAAACCTAACTTACAAAGATCCTAATTCTTAAGGGAAATAATATATATTCATTAAAACCATATAAAAATTATCTTTTTTGAAATGAATTTCCCTTTAAACATTAGAGGGCTAAATATTACAAATTATATTTTGGTCTTAGATCAAATTATTTACAAACACTAATCATTTAACATACAAATTATAATATGATAATTCTTATACGAGTATTATAGAAAACAAAGTTAAATTAAAAATATAATTCGATTTGAAGACAATAAACATAATTTGTAAAACTGTTTAAGAAATGAAAATCCTTACATTATAATTGAAATATTTGCAAAGTGCTTCTGAATTCCTTATTATATTTCAAAACTTAAGTGTAATTCAAATAATCATATCATAGTTAGGGTTTATATTATAATTTTTCAATTCATAACGCAAAATTGTACTTAATTATTCTTTAGCTAAATCACCACAGGGCCAACAGTTATAATTATAGACATTAGATTTCCAACGGTCACCAAAAGTAACGGTCAAGATGATAACATATAAAACCTTGTCTTAGGGTGTCCTAAACTCAAGGTAGTTGGAGAAGATGGATCTCATCATAAAATTGGTTCTTAGCAGGGCTGCGGTGATCTTTTCTATTCTAATGTTTTTTATGATTGATACTAAGGACCCTTACTACCTTCTTGCGGTTTATGTTGTTTTAGGGGGTCTCACTGTCATTTTGATAGGGTTTCTAGTAGGTATATTTTCTTAGCACGATTACCCTTTTTATCTCGGTGTATTGTAAAAATTACATTATTCTTTTTATTATGAAAAAGTCTTGTGTTTATTTGTGTGTTTTACTCAGTTGCATTCTAATATAAATTAAAACCACATTATTACTTTCTCATGAGAAATATGTTTTTGTATGGTTGTTATGTAATTCAAAAAAATGTAAACATAAACTTATTAATACATGAGGTTCGAGTTTTGGGGTGTAACATTATTCTCCCTTCAAATAATTGTGTCCTCGCAATTCATTCTACATACGCATCAATGAAATACTCCCCAACCAATTTTACCACAACAACCATCATGAGGGATACTTAGGTAAGGCTAGATAATTACCCAAGTTCATGTTCAGTTCCTCTATTTCTCTGGCCCAAACACACTTCGAATAGTGCTTGTTAAACTCGTGATGTGTGCACTCAGGCTTCCAAAGAGAGGCTCGATAGGTGGAGAGTTCAGAAATGTCTGAATGGAAATTTTTTCTGTGAATTAATTGCGTTGACTCCTATATGAAAATTTTAATGACATAAACATGGTCAAACATACTGAGGCTCAGGATCTTGTACAAGTAGGCTGCGCATAGGTCCCCTTCCAAGGAAGCATCTTGAAACAACATCCTGGCCATGTAGTTTTGGGATTTGGTGAAACATCGAAAAAGACCTTCATTGTACTTTCCCCTTCATATATACATTGAAAGTTGTGCATTATCTATACCATGGTAAATATAGGTATTCTATTGATAAAAACGGAGAATGCTTGGACTGTTTGACACTTTGTAAAATTGCTTGCACATTTCTTATAAGTTTTTGAAGGTTTAGTACTCTCTCACACATGCTTTGACCAAGATGGTCTCTAATATCTCAGCAGGGAGTGATAATATGTGAGTCTGTCCTTCCATCTGAAAATTTGGAAAATCCTCATTTTAGTAATACCTTGGAAATTTTCTCATTGTTTATGTTTTGATTTTCCAGAGTTATCTAAACCGAATCCTCTGATTCCCTCATTGAGGACCCAACCCAAGAACATCCAGAGTCGGTGCCTTTAGAACATTATGTGTACGTTTTAAACTAAAAAATGCACTGATAAATTACACATCATGTCCTGTCCAGAGAGGATCGAATTCGGTTCTGGTTCCGGGAAACCAGCCACTCATGTCATACTTCTTTTATCTCAAGCTGATACATGAAAATTTATTTCAAAAATGTAGGGTGAGCATACGAATGCCCAGTAATGGGTTTAAAATAAACCAATATAACTTTTTAAAACATTCTATAAAACTTTCCGTAAAACACTTTCTTTGAAAAAAAGGTATAACACATGTAACATATCATAAAAGTTCTCAACTAAAAGAACATGCTAGCAGAAATATAAGTATACATGGTTCAATTTAGGCATTCCCATTTGGGGTATTAAGTAAAAGACTTTCTAAACATGTGTGACATATGGATATGTAAGCACATGTTAAAAGTAGAATAATCAGAGTTGTGCATAAAGATAATGACTTCAATTTCATTCACCGAATACTAATTCACTGAGTGCTAAACATATGTCATGCCATAAGATTTTACATTCCTTATACTCATAAGTACTGGATCTTAACCATTGATATTCTACAAATCAGATATCTATTTAGTTACATAATTATCATACACATAATGAGGAAATGTATAATTCCGGACTTCTGTGTCAAGGCCTAGTGCAAAGACCTAATGGCTAACTGTGACCGAACTCCAACCCGGAGAGCTTACTATTACCGGTCTCAAACTTGGAGATCTTACTTTTACCAGTCTCCAACCCAGAGGGCATACTTTTACCAGTCACCAAACTGAATCATATTCGTCCAATACATTCTTCACATATCAGATCGAGTTGTGTATTCATGGTGTCTCATACCACCTTGAATAATTAAATTTATTTCATATTACTCGATGTGTCCCATACCACTTTGAGTAATTTGATTCCGTATCATATTATCATGTTATACCACATGCATGCATCAATGTGTGAAACTACATAATGGAAAATGAAACCATTTAAACCATAAATACATTATTTGACAGATATTCTTTGAAAATAAGGCAGTAAGAGTTTATTGAAGGCATACATGGCTCATCACATTCTTGGAACAAAACACAATTACTAAATCACATCACATAGTGGGTGATAAGGGTTTTTCCACATGATATGTGAAAATGATGACTATTCAATTCAAAATTCTTATAAATGAAATTAAATGTTATTTAATAAACTACTAGGAAGTGTCAGTGATCAAATGAATAAATTCCAACTAAACTAACTACAATCACAGTAGTTGGTAAAACCTCAAGTGTGTATAACCTGGTCGCATGGTTTAATACATCCTTTGAAACGTTAAATATATTTTGGTAAAAAAAAAGTTTATCTTCTCTTTATTCACAAAATACAACAAGATCAATCATACAATACCTTTGAAGCATAGAATCATCATTATGAATTCATTAACTGAACAAGTTTGACATACTTCTATGGATTAAGACATACAACTTTATGTAAATACCTCTTGGTTTCTCTTACAAAGATACTGACATTACTTAATGTTTTACAAGTATTAATTTCATTACTTAATTAACAAATTTATAATGATCCATTAATAAAATTAAGGTGTTGTAAATTATGACTGTGTATACACCAAGTATATATTTGAGTTTCCAACTCTTTAATAATTTTTCGTTACTAATAGATACTTAAAAAATATTTATTAAACCTTCATTAAAAACCTAACCATGTTAGGTTATGTTATATGTAACCGTGTCAACCTATAAAAAAGTTATTCACTTATATATGTTGCATGAGGAAAGGTATTAGTTCTGGAAGTTTGTATAACCTGAAGGTCCGAAGGACCTAGAATCGAGTATTTGAGGATTTCCACCAAATCTATATGACTATACATGCTTTCATACTTTCATAAATTAATGTTATAACAAATGCATGCATATATATATAGATCATAAATTAAATTTTTACTTGTATTAAAATACTCCCCTAAGTTTTTACAACCTATTGTTTACATCATCGGGTTGAGAACCAAAACTCATGCTTGGTTTGGAGAATATAAAAGCATGGACATACATATATAAAAACTAAAATATTGCATAGTAATATAAATTCATTTGAAACCAAAACATTATTCACATCCGAGCCTTTATTTATAGATTGAAAATAAAATACTTAACAATATAAAATAGGGGTAGATTGAGGTATGTGTATATGTCTGAATGTACACTAAGTGGATATTTGGTTTTGCATAACTAAAACCATATTAAATGAACCCTTATATAATCATCGACCGTAGAAAAATTAGTGCCTAAAAATTTTTAACCTTTAGAAAACCCATATTCACCTTAGATAGTATATATATATATATATGGGAGTGTATGGACATATACATACTTGTATATATATGTAAAGAATGTATATATAGGATTTTTCATGAGAAAAAAACATAAAAACCATTACCTCTATCCGAGGAGAAGAAGATCTCAAGGAAGACTTGGATGAAGATTTCTAGAGTTTTTTGAGGAGAAAACCCGAGGGGTTCCTAGGTGAAACCAGTTTATAAACTATATAAAATATTCTAAGATTTTATTACAACTGTTGAGAAGAACCGAGTCCAACCAGTTCATTTATTGGTCAGGGAATGCTTATGGACAAATATGGACAAGGAGGGCCCACTTGGTCTGTCAAGGTTGAAGAAAGAAGAATATAAATGGTGAAATGAGGTGTAGGGTTCGGTGCAGTGCATGCTGCGGGAAGGAAGAAGATGACACAGTGGGGTGATACCGGGAGAAAAACAGATGCCCCTAATTTGATCCCGGATTGATCTGGCGGTCGAGATACATCCACATTTTATAAAAGTTATGGATGGTTCAGATTGTTCTGAGGCAAGATCGGAAGACTCTCGATCATCTTGGAATTTTAAAAACTTTGAACGGCCATGATTAGATCATGCTAGATCAGACGGTCCATGAAAAACACGGAGGGGTTCGCGGCTTATAGGGATCAAGCCCCAGATCGAAATCAATGGTCCATATCTCATGTGTCAAGATCTGATGGCCTGGATTCAATCTTAGTTGAAAATTCTTTATCCCACATCGAATCGACAAGAGGTTTAACTATTCTTTATAACCCTGAGCCTCCTGTAACACCATCGACGACGCATCACACACTAGGGAGGCTTACACACGGGCTCACGCCTTCCTCCACAGGCTTCGGCCTACCCCTGACTCACCGTGACTCTGCACCCACCATGGCATGCCCATGCACTCCTGCTCCCATGCGCCCTTTGGGGAACCTCTACCTATGCCTTGGGTCGGCCTTGGCTTGGGCTGAGGGCTAGGCTCAGCCACTTCGTGTGAGCTGCCACCCTTGGCCTAGCATTGAAGGCCCGGCCCGATCTGGCCTATTTTTTTTATAAAACCTAACTTAAAAAGATCGTATGTCTTAAGGGAAATAATATATATTCATTAAAACCATATAAAAATTATCTTTTTATACACGACTTTCACATTAAACATTAGAAGGCTAAAGATTACAAATTATATTTTTTTTCTTATCTCAAATTATTTACAAACACTAATCCTTTAACATACAAATTATAAAATTATAATTCTTATACTAGTATTATTGAAAAGTTAGTTTAATTAAAAACATAATTCGATTTGAAGAGAGTAAACATAATTTGTAACACCATTTAAGAAATGAAAATCTTTTCATTATAATTGTAATATTTTCAATGTGTTTTTGAATTCCTTATTATATTTCACAACTTAAGTGTAATTCAAATCATTATATCGTAGTTAGGGTTTATATTATAATTTTCCAATTCATAACGCAATGTTGTACTTAATTTTTCTTTAGTTAAATCACCACAGGTCCGGCGACTATAATTATAGCCATTGGATTTCAAACAGTCACCCAAGGTAACGGTCAAGCTGATTCCATATAAAACCATGTCTTAGGGTGTTCAAATCTCAAGATATTTGAAGAATATGGCTATCATCATACCATTGGTTCTTAGAAAAGATATGGTGATCCTGGCCATTCTAATGTTTGTTATGAAGGATACTAAGGACCCTTACTACCTTCTTGGGGTTTATGTTGTTTTGGGGTTATCCCTATCATTTTGATAGGGTTTCTAAAAGGTATATTTGGTTACCATGATTAACCTTTTGATATCAGTGTATTGTAAACATTATGGTGTTCTTTTTATTATGAGAAAGTCTTGTTTCCATTTGTGTGTTTTACTCGGTTGCATTCTAACATAAATTAAAACCAAATTATTACTTTCTCATGAGAAATAAGTTTTTGTTTTGTTGTTATGTAATTAAAATAAAATGTAAACATAAACTTATCAATACACAAGGTTTGAGTTTCAGGGAGTTATATTTTTCCCCCCATCGAAGAATTGCATCCTCGCAATTCCTTCTACATACGCATAAAAGAATGACTTCCTCACCAATTTTACCAAAAAAAACCATCGTGGAGGATCCTTAGGTAAGGATAGATAAATACCCAAGATGGTGTTTAGTTCCTCTGTTTCTTTGGCCCAAACACACTTAGGAAAATACGGGTTAAACTCGGGATGTATGCAATTGAGCTTCCAAAGAGAGGCTCGACAGGTGGAGAGTTTAGAAATTTCTGAGTGGACAATTTCTCTGAGAATTTGTCAGTTTGACTCTTGTATGAAAATATTAATGACATCAACATGGTCATACATACTGAGGCTCATGATCTGGTACAAGTAGGCAGCGCGTAGGTCCCCTTCCAAGGAAGTATCTTGAAACAACATCCTGGACATGTAGTTTTGGGATTGGGTGAAACATAGAAAAAGAACTTCATGGTACTTTCCCCTTTTTCTATACACAAGAAGTTGTGCATTATTTATACCATGGTAAATATAGGCATTCTCTTGATAAAAACAGAGAATTCTTGGACTGTTTTACACTTCGTAAAATTTCTTGCACGTTTCTTGTAAGTTTGCGAAGGGTCGGTACTCTCTCTCACATGCTTTAACCTAGATGTTCTCTAATATCTCGGTAGGGAGTGATAAGATGTGAGTCCGTCTATCCATATGAAAAATTGGAAAATAATCATATTTAGTAATACCTAGGTAAATTTTTCTTTGTTTATGTTCTGCTTTTCTAGAGTAATCTAAACTGAATCCTCTAATACCAACTGCGAGGACTCGGACCAAGAACACCCGAAGCCAGTGCCTTCAGAACACGATGTGTATGTTTTAAACTAAAACATGCACTGGTAAATTGCCCATCATGTCCTATCCAGAGAGGATCAAATTTGGTTCAGGTTCTGAGAAATCATTCACTCCTATCATACTTATTTTAGCTCAAGCTGATACCTGAAAATTTATTTAAAAAACATAGGGTGAGCATTCGAATGCCCAGTAAGGGGTTTAAAATAAACAAATATAACTTTTGAAAAAATTCTTGGAAACATTCCATAAAACAATTTATTTGAGGAAAAGTTATAACACATGTAACATATCATAAAAGTGCTCAATTAAAAGAAGCTGCTAGCATAAATATAAGGTTACATGGTTCAATTTATGCATTCCCATTTGGGGTAATAAGTAAAAAACATTCTAAACATGTATGCCATATGGATATGTAAGAACATGTTAAAAATAGAACAATCAGAGTTGCACATAAATACAATAACTTCAATTTCATACACTGAATACAAATTTACTGGGCGCTAAACATATGTCATTCCATAAGATTTTACTCTCCTGATACTCATAGGTACTGGCTCTTAACCATTGATATTCTACTAATCGGATATCAATTTGGTCACATAATTATGATACACATAATGAGGGAATGTATAATGCCAGACTTCTTTGTCAAGGCCTTGTGCCAAGAATTAAGGGCTAACTGTGACCAGACCCCAACCCGATGAGCATACTTTTACTGGTCTCCAACCCAGAGAGCTTACTTTTACCAGTCCCTAACCAGGAACATATTATTCCAATACATTCCTCATATGTCAGATCGGGTCGTGTATTCATGGTGTCCCATACCACCTTGAATAATTAAATTTATTTCATATTACTCAAGGTGTCCTATACCACTTTGGGTAATTTGATTCCATATCTTATTATCATCTTATTCCACATGCATGCATCAATGAGTGCAACTACACAATGGAAAATAAAACCATTTAAACTATAAATACATAATTTGATAGATATTATTTTAAAATAAGGAAGTAGGACTTTATCGAAGTCATACATGGCACATTACATTCTTTGAACAAAAGAAAATTACTAAATCACATCACATATTGGGTGAGAAGGGGTTTTCCACATGAGATGTGAAAATGATGACTATTAAATTGAAAATTCTTATAAATGAAATTAAATGTTATTTAATACACTTCTATGATGTGCCAGGGATCAAATAAATAAATTACGACTTAATAAAAAACAAATAGTGCAGTTGATAAAACCTCAAGTGTGCATAACCTGGTCGCATGGTTTAATACAACTGTTGAACCATTAAATAGATTTTGGTTAAAACAAAATATCATCTCTTCTTTAATCATAAAACACAACATGGTCAATCATAAAATACCATGGAAGCATAGAATCATCATTAAGAATTCCTTAACTGAACAAGTTTGACATACTATTATGGATTAAGACATACACCTTTTTGTAAATACCTCTTGGGTTGGCTTACAAAGATACTGACATTACTTAAAGTTATACATGTATTAATTTCATTACTTAATTAACAAATTTATAATGATCCATTCATAAAATTAAGGTTTTGGAAATTATAACCGCGCATACACCAAGTATATATGTGAGTTTCCAATTGTTTAATAATTTCTCATTTGTAATAGATACTTAAAACATATTTATTACACCTTCATTAAAAACCCAACCATGTTAGGTTATGTTATATGTAACCGTGTAAACCTATAAAAAAGTTATTTACATATATATGTTGCATGAGGAAAGGTATTAGTTCTTCATGTTTGCATAACCCGAAGGACCTAGAATTAGGTATTTGAGTATTTTCGACCAATCTATACGACTATAAATTCTTTCACACTTTCATAAATTAAACATAAAACAAACGAATTCATACACACATATATATAGATCATAGATTACATATTTTATTGTATTAAAATACTCCACTATGTTTGTAGAACCTCTTGTTAACATCATCGGATTGAAAACCAAAACTCATGCTTTGTTTGGAGTATATAAACGCATGGACATACATATAAAAAAACTAAAATTTTGGATACTAATATTAATCCATTCGAAACCAAGAATTTATTCGCATCCGATTATTTATTTATAGATTGAAAATAAAATCCATAACAATATAAAATAGGGGTAGATTAAGTTATGTGTATATGTCTGAATGTGCACTAGGTGGATATTCGGTTTTTCTTAACTAAAACCATATTAAACGAACCCAAATATAATCATCGACATTATAAAAATTAGTGCATACCAATTTTAACTTTTAGAAAACCCAGATTCACCTTAGAGAGTATATATATACAGGTGTGAATATATGGACATATAAATAGTTGTATATATATGTAAAGCATGTATATATATGATTTTTCATGATAAAAACAAAACACAAAAACCCTTACCTCTATGCCAGGAGAAGATGATCTCAAGGAAGACTTGGAACAATATTTCTAGTGTTTTGAGATGAGAAACTCCGAGGGGTTCCTAGGTGAAACCAGTTTATAAACTATATAAAATATTCTAAGCTTGTATTACTGCTGTCGAGTAGAACTGAGTCCAACTGATCCATTTATTTTTCGGGGAAGACTTATTGACAATGGGGGACAAAGAGGGTCCACTTGGTCTGTCAAGTTTGAAGAAAGAAGAAAATAATTAGTGAAATGTGGTGTAGGGTTTGGTGCAGCGCATGCCATGGGAAGGAAGAAGATGACACAGCAGGGTGATACTAGGAGAAAAATGGGTGGCCAGGATTTGATCATGGATTGATCCAATGGTCGGGATACATCCATAGTTTATAAAAGTGACTGACGGTTCGGATTGATCCGAGGTGAGATTGGGTGGCCCCTGATCATTACAAAGTTTTAAAAACATCGAACGAACATGATTAGATTGTGCCAGATCGGACGGTCCACAAAAAATGCGGAGGGGATCGCGACTTTCAGGGATCGAACCCCGGATCGAAATCAACGGCCCAGATCAGATGTCGAAAGATCTAAAGGCCTGGATTTAATCACTGTTGAAAAATCTTCGTCCCAAATCGAATCGGTGAGAGGTTTGGCAGTTCTTTATAACCCTAAGCATCCCGCAACACCACCAATGACACAACACACACCAGGGAGCCTTAAACATGGGCTCTCATCTTCCCCCGCAAGGTTCGGCCTACCCCTGCCTCGTTGTGACTCTACGCCCACCATGGCACACCTGTGTGCTCTTTCTCCCGTGCGCCCTTAGGGGAACCTATGCCTATTCCTTGGGCCGTCCTTGGCTTGGGTGAGGGATAGGCCCATTCACATCATGTGAGATTCCTCCTTTGGAACAACCTTACAGGACTGGCCCGAGATTGCTTATTTTTTTATAAAACCTAACATACAAAGATCCTAAGTCTTAAGGGAAATAATATATATTCATTAAAACCATATAAAATTATCTTTTTAGACATTAATATCACTTCAAACATTAGAAGGATAAATATTAGAAATTATATTTTGGTCTTAGCTAAAATCATTTACAAACACTAATCCTTTAACATAAAAATTATAAAATGATAATTCTTATACTAGTTTTATAGAAAACATAGTTTAATTAAAAACATAATTCAATTTGAAGTCATTAAACATAATTTGTAACACCGTTTATGAAATGAAAATATTTACATTATAATTTGAAGAAATGTTTTTTTTGAATTACTTATTATATTTCACAACTTAAGTTTAATTCAAAGCATTATATCGTAGTTATGGTTTATATTATAATTTCGCAATTCATAATTTAAAGTTGTACTTAATTGATCTTTAGTTAAATCACCATAGGGCCATTACTTATATTTATAGCCGTTGGATTTCCAATGGTCACCCAATGTAACAGTCAAGCTGATTTCATATAAAACCTTGTCTTAGGGTGTCCTAAACTCAAGGTATTTAAAGAATATGGCTCTCATCATACCATTGGTGCTTAGCATGTCTGTAGTGATCTTTGCCATTCTAATGTTTGTTATGATGGATACTAAGGAAACTTACTACCTTCTTGGGGTTTATGTTGTTTTGGGGGGTCTCCCTGTCATTTTTATAGGGTTTATAATAGGTATATTTGGTGAGATTGATTACCCTTTTGATCTCGGTGTATTGTAAACCTTACGGTGTTATTTTCAGTCTGAAAAATTGTTGTGTCAATTTGTGTGTTTTACTTAGTTGCATTCTAACATAAATTAAAACCACATTATTACTTTCTCATGAGAAATAAGTTTTTGTTTAGTTGTTATGTAATTCAAACAAAATGTAAACATAAACATATCCATGCATGAGGTTCGAGCTTCGGGGTGTTACATGTCAGAATGAGTTTTTATACTTTCCTTTTCTTTATTTTTGGATGTAATGGATTTGAATGCTACTAAATTTCTATTTGGTTCATCCTATCTTCATTTTTTGGCATTTAATTATTTCTTATGCATCATCTACTTTACTATTATATCCTTGGATGGCAGCTTACTGATATCACAGGATATTCTAATTGATACAAAAGTTCTTCTCCACCTTTCAAGTAGACATCTAAGTGGCCGCATTATTTTTTCTTTGGAATCCATTGGATTCCTAAGAGACCTAGTTGCATTGAATATCTCATTGAACCTGAGATACATATGAGAAATGGGTTCATCAGGCTTTATCTTGAAATTATCAAACATAATACTATAGGTATTAAGTCTCATTTCTTTAACAGTAATGGTTCCTTCATGTGAAATAGCTAAGGTATCACAAATTTCATAGACATATTTACATGTACAAATTCTATTAAATTATTCTTCCCCTAATGAAAAAACAAGGAATTCATAGCTTTATAATTATTATTTCATGTTGTGTTTGTGGTTTCACTCCATATAGTTCTTGGAGCATCTATTATGTCATATTTATCTTCTATTATAGTACAAATATCATACCCCATGCTTTCTAATTGCATTTTCATCTTTATTTTCCACTAGGAATAATTTTTACCATTAATGTGGGGATGTATGTTGGTATAAACACTTTCATGTCTATTATACATAAAGCATAAAGAATTGATTTTAAAGAGCTAAAAATTCAGAATCAAAAAAAATTGGAGGTCTTTAAAACCCAACTAAAATCACTATTGAAAATATTCGAAAATAAAATTTTGAAAACTATCTATGATACCAAAATTTTTTTGGAGTAGGAAAGTAATAAGGGGGGTGAATTGAGTTCTTATAAAAATATTTCTTAAAAATTATTTATTTGAAATCCCAACAATTTAAAATCAAATAGAATATTTAACCAAATTAGCTTATTTGTATGATATCTTCTTATTTGAATGATATCTCAAATACTGATAAATTCTTAGTTAAAGTAATTTTTGAAGTTACTTGACCATTGGATATCAGTCTACTAAATCATATTCTTGAAAAAAAACTATTTACGATTAATTGTCAATGAAAAGTAGTGTTTTCAGATTTGAATAAAAAAATATAGGCAAGAAAACAGAACATTAACACATTGGATAAAACAAGAGCTTCTGTCTCATGCAAAGACTTAGTCCTCTTCACATGGTGATCACCTACAACCATGAAATATATATATAAACAAGATTGATCCAAACCCTAGTTCCGGGTTTACAAGAGCATACAAAGATGTCAAGGTCAACTAGAACTCTACAACTATTTTACGTGGGAATAAAATATAATCAGGTCATACAAAGAACTCTTTCATAGGTAAATGTTGCAGTGAAATATTGTAATAGAGTAGTAGTGAGAGGATATCTTGTATTCTCTAGTTTCTCACATGAGACAGTACATGTTTTTAGTACATATACACACATAGCCCAAAGGAATAATAAAACAGTACAGAATAGTGTATTATAGAATAAGAAGGGATTAGTACTTCTATGAGTGTTTTTATATGCCGTTATGGACTCTTGAATGTAGAATATTTGAATCTATAGTTCACTTATGGAAATAGACATAGAAATATAGTGTCTTGAGTTCTATGTTATGGTTTCTAGTTCAACGGGATGTTATTCATAACTCTTCTTCGTCTTTGAGTTCCTGATTTTGTAAGGATGTTCACAGATGGTTCACGGTGATTTCTTCATTAGCTCACAGTAAGAAATATGGATTTTCATGGATCTTCTTCATGTTCTGCTATGTGTTGCACTCTCTGCTTCTTCAGATCGTGTGCCATAATATATTAATCATCAGGTGTTTGTGTTTTGGATGATTAGGAGTATGATCTCCACAACTCATACCTCATACTATTTACTAACATGACTTCAAGAATAATTATTAATATCATTATCATTAAAATAGATCAAATATTAAAGTTATAAATAATTTTTAATTTAATTGAAATAAGGTATAAATGGCATAGTACGGAACATTTTCACTGTCAGTAGTGACATATGAATGGTGAATCAGAAAAGGTGCCACAGTCAACAGTGGATCGTCCTTTTCTTGTAAGCGACACCTACAAACTGGTGCCTTATGCTTTGCAAAAATTTTGGATTGGTTAGGAGATGCAATGGTGTTGCGGCAACAATGTTTGGTCCTATGTGAGAAATGGTTTCACTGGAAACGGTGTCATTGAAATGGTGTCACTGGAACGGTTTAACTGACTTTGCAGGAATTCTAAAACTGGTAGCACAGTCTCTTGTCTATATCAATGGTGTTGGGTCATTTTTGAATATTCCGAAATAGGTGTCTTAATACAACAAAGACTGGTTCTTTGAAATTATTGTAATAGGTAGCATTATATAATGGTGTTAGTGTAGAAATTACTCATACGTTACCTATTTTCATAATAAAAAGTGACAATGTTTGGTCAGAGTAATGACGACTATGAGTTCAACATAATGGTGACTCATACTTTACCAAATATCTACAATATGTCTTAAGAAGTAATAATCACAGAATAGATTAATATTAAACTTGGGAATAATGAAAAATTATAGAACAAGATTAAACAGAATTTACCAGAGATAAAAATGATTTATGAGCATTACAACAATAGGAGTCCAACATTAAATTTCAGCATTTTCATTATTTGTTAAAAAATGCTCTCTTTCTGAAAAATATAGAAAATCCACCGTAGAATAATTTTTATTTTTCACTTTCAAATACTAATTTTATTTTGATATATTAAATCAATAAATGTGTCAAAATACATATTTAAAATAGGTTCTCCACATAAACGCCGTAAAATGACTTAATACAAATATATTAGTTTATGAATTATATTTTTTTGTTCTTATATTAGGCTTATCAAATCCATGGGATTTATGTCAATAAAATTTAATTGAATATATAACATATATATTTCATTAAATTAATTTAATAATTTTTTAATATGATTTATTAGTATAAAATAGCTTTGTGAGCATAAGAATAGTTTTATATAAAAACATTTTGTTGATATTCAATTGGTTCCTGTATTCATTTCAAATTATTTTTAACCTATAAATTAATCTTATATTATCATAAACAATATATTTTGACAACTTAATTAATAATATTAAAAAATTAAAATTTAACTTCTTGGTTATGTACTTGTAGACGACGAAAAAGTCCGTCACCCCCATAGGAAGTTTCAAAATGACAAAGCGAAGTCATATTCAGAATCAGAGGCCTGGTCCGGAGGCCCGGAAAGTGGTGTGCAAAATTAAGGAGGAATTCCATGAAATAATGAGGTGTGCACGAAGCATTCCTGGGATTTGCATAATCGAGATGATGGCGCGCACAATTTTTGCGTGCCCCAGTTCCACGGGGTGAAGATTTGCGCGCCGACGGTTCCCGGCACGAAAGATTTCACGCGCCACCTGGATTCCGCGTCGGCTGATGCTAATAAATAGATGGTGACCCCTGACTGTTTGGGGGTTGCGGAATTCATAACGGCTCCCGTGCATGCAATTCAGACTCCCCCGTGCGTAAGATGAATTCCAGGTAATTCCTCATTTCGCGTAACCTTGCCCCGGGGTTCATTTTTGTGTGCAACTCCCCCGGATTAATTGATTTCACTCACTCCTCTGGGTTCCTCCCTTGCACGCAATATTTACCCCATGTGCGTAATCCCCTCATGTGTGTGCAATCCCCATGTTTTGTGCGCAATCTCGTCTCCACACAATCCTCTGGTCCTATTGCACGCCATTCCGGTGTTTTGCGTGAAAACCTTCATTTTTCACGCAACACCCAGGACCCCTTTACCTTGACGCCCCTTGGCTGCCTTTCCGTGTCGGCACCTGATGTCTCCCCTGCCGGGCATGCGCGCCATGCGTTGTTTTCCCATACGGCCTTCCAGGCTCGTACTAAGTAACCTGAAGGTCCCTTGGACGGTGTTTCCCATTGCGTTGCTTTGCCTTATGCTTTGCCGTATAGGCACACTAATGGCTATTGCTTCTTCGCATAGCCATGCTAATGTGGACCCCTCAATGGTTCGCCCTGCGGCCCCCCTTCAATACGGCCTAGCCGATGCTTTCCCTCCCACAAGGGGTAGAGGGAATTGGGCATGTAAGCCCTAGGGGTGTGGAGTACGCCCACCTCGTCCAAAATGCAGGACGTTAAACTACTAAGCACCTTGTCCTTAACACATGATGTTAAACTATGGTTTGACCCCGTGCTTCGCATGCAGGGTCCCCCCATCTTGGACATTTTTTATGCCTCTCTTCTCCATGGGAATGGAATCTTCCTCGCATGGAATGAGGTCCTCCTTGTTAGAGTGGTGTTTGTCCACGGGGGAAGGGTTGCCTCAAAGCGTATGCCCCTAGCCTCTCTTACGGAAGGTTGCACCCATGCACCTTCATGCTTCCCCCCAAAGCCAGTGGAGTCCCTTTCCCACTTCGCTTTATCGCACCACGGGCCTCTATCCTGGAGTAAGCCCCGACACCCAGGGCCGCTAACCACGCGTAAGCCCCTGTTTCTTCTTCGGGCCTCCATCTTGGAGTATGCCCCAGCACCCAGGGCCGCTAACCACCCATAAGCCCTTGTTTCCTCTTTGGGCCGCTCCACGTGTAATCCCATTTCCGCTTCTCACGGACGCACCCTTTGCGACGAGATCGTCTGGTCCCTACTGCCTCTTGTTTCTCACATCGAGCATGAGTCACCTGGGCTTAGAGCGCACATAGAAAATGACATCTTCTTATGGGACGCCTCAGAGCGTAAGCCCCATACCAGCGAACTACATGGACTTTGATCCGTGCTAACGCATGGTATGTAGGAATCCTCCATGAGGTTCAAGCCCACCACCCGGTCGTTTCGACTTCTTCACATCAGTTCACCAACACCATGGGCCTCCTCAGAGCGTAATTCCCAAATTCTCTCATCCCGCATGATGTAAAACTATATATCGTCCTGCATGACGTTAAACTGTATCTCATCCCGCATGATGTTAAACTGTATCCCTCGTCCCGTATGACGTTAAACTGTGTGCCTTCATCCCACATGACGTTAAACTGTATTTCGTCCCGTACGAAGTTAAACTGTATTCCCCGAACTATGTGGAATTTGATCCGTGCTAACTCATGGTATGTAGGAAGCCTCTACGAGGTTCAAGCCCGTAACTCCATCACCCATCCTGATCCTTACCCGGGCCGCCACATCCCGGTGAAATCTTGACACCCCATCCCACTCCATAGTATCCTGGAAGCCGCCCACATGCTGGCCCCAACATTGGTGTTCCCCCTATGGGGTTCTTCAATCTGATCCACTCTCAGTGTTCCAATCAGTTTGATCCGTCTCTCCAAGACATTTAACTCGCCGCGTACCCTGTGTTAAACATGGGAAGATGAGGAAAACCTCAGATGGTACACAATTCCCCGCGTTCAATGTGGGATCCCTCATGTTTTTGTGCCCTCAAGAAACCTTGTGATAAGGGAAAGAAGACAGACATGCTGATCCCCAGTGTCAAGACATTCCAATGACACCCCAACGTGACCATTATCCTCAACGAAGGTTTCTACCCCGACAAGACCCCTTGGAGTGTCTCGACGGAAGCAGCGTAATTAACTGGCGTCCATGCAGATATGGCACCGAGAACGAGCTTCATGAACCCGTCTTAAATCTATGAGGGAGTCCCGGACTAGGTGAAGAGCTCCGAGGAGGAATCCACGGAAGGAAGAAACGACATCCCATCATCCCGGTTTCGATCAAGGAGAAGACGACCCTAAACAAGGAATGGATGCCGCCTGCCTTTGGAAAGCGGGAATGTGGGGCAATAAGCCACGCATCCTCCCATGCATGACAGACATGCGCGCGCCTCAGCCTAAAAGCGTCAGAAATAGAAAATGGTGAACCAACGTGAAGCTCTTATCCTCAATATAGGGACATTTAGTGTTCGGGGTGTCAGAAGATTATCATGTCACCAGGTCCGGGTACCTATTACCGGGATGTGAAACCCACCAGGGGTTGAGGCAATCAAGATGTTGAGCACTCCGTTCTGCGACGTCATCAGCATGGATCCCTCTCACTGACCACGAAAGACGGAATGACGCTGGGCTATTGGTTGTCGATTTCTTTTCCTGTTAGTACTAATGGGTTCATCTCCATGCTTCCAGGAATCATATCACTGCATCCGGAGCTCTATCTCCACCTGCCCACCGGCACAGGGGTAGGGGCAGTACCGACGCTGTTACCCCGTGCAGTCCCGACTTTTCCATAGTCACTCCGGCTCTGATTTCTATGACTTTCGGGCGCTCACGCCCCCTTCCCCCATTAGAAATCATCTAGAAAAGGGTGATCAACGGCCTAGTCCGTAGGTATGATGAGGAAGGGATCATCCCCACCAGGGGCATGGCCCGTTTGGATCTAGAGGCGGTTGCGCCTCACCATCTTCTCGGCCCCCGAGGGCCGCCCAGGGAGCTGTCGCTCCCCACTCCAACGTTCAACCGCTTCAGGAACCTATCCCCAGAGCACCTTGACACATCCCTCCACTACGCCAATGAGGTGGGGGATGTCTGGGTTCGCCTGATTAGAGTCCCATCCCAGGGGTTAACGGCAAGAGCCCCCGCCAGGCTGCGTCGACGCCGCCACCCGACTCCCTAGGCCAAGGAGTAGGCAATCTTCGTGCCTACACCACCGAATCCAACCTATCTGACCCGACGCCAGCGTCGGGCGCGAGCGGAAGAGGATTCCTGTCCTGGGGCACCAACGTCAGCAACCACTTTAGCCCGAGCCGCTACATACTCCTGTTACCAGACCCCCGCACACGTTGAGCAGGGGCAGTCACATGCCCGACTGGGATCGAGGCCCCGACCGCCCTGCAAGTAGGTTAGGTTTACTCTCCCGGTCACAGGCACAGGCAATGGCCACCGTGGACCAATCCGTGATAGTGCCACCCACTATGAACGCTCATTCTGTGCCACTGATATGGAAAGACGAAGGCTTCTCCGTGACAGCTATGCTATGGGTATGACTCTTCCCAGCGCCCACTGCACTGGGTATGAGGTCACTCCCCCTACCGCTGGCCGCGAGTATGGAGACATTGCATATCCGGTCGCTCACCCACATGGAGGTCCTCCCCATGTCCCTTTCGACATCTGTCCCAGTGCTCCTCGCACCCCAGCCTTCAGTCCCCTCTGCCCCAGCACTATTTCAGCTAGGGGACTCCTTGAAGAAAATCATTCTTACCCTGAGGAGCCACCCAGGGGAAGGATGGTGGGACATCGTCACCGTAAGAGGAATGTCAGGGGAGCCCAGACGGAAATTAGACCAGTCCGTTTCTCGGACTCTGAGGCGGAGTACGACTCGACGATGGAACCTTCCCCCCAAACCTTTGAGTCGAGGGAAGGGATGGGGACGCGACGTGTCAGTCTAATACTCCCCGAATGTGAGATTCGTATGATTCCCTCCTTGCTCTGAAGGTATATCCAGGAGGACAAGGACTTGGTGTACCCCTAGGGGTCGAACCCGCAGTTATCACTGGCCTCCCCAAAAGCACCTTCCACCTCAGTCAGGGTGGGTGGGGAACTTTTCTGGGGACCGACGGAAGAGTCGCGACATGGCACACCCTTGGCGAGCATCGATACTATGACAAGAGGCATGTTTTCCATCCCATCCTATCGTGACGTGGCAGCCAAGGCACTGAAACCCTTGGAGGAAGACTCAGGGATTGGCGGCCAATTGGCATGTTCACTGTATTCCCCGCTGGCCAGATCACTGGCCCGGAGGCCTGCCTCGGTGCCGTTGCCAGCTCCCTGACCATTCTCGGTTGATGAGAAGGGGCAGCAAGGGCTGGATCCCAAACCAGCATCATGGAGCTTCTGGACCGTCCTTGCAGCGAACCACTTCCCTGAGAAGTTTTGGCCGGTCGCAGGATCAGATTTTGATATGCCAGAGTCACTCACCCCATGAGAGGTTGAATGTTTCCGCCATACTCTTTGGGCAACTCACTCCTGTCTTCGCCATCTACTAGCACCTTATCCCGGGAGTCAAGCACATCTTGAGGATATCGGTGAGCATTGACGTCAGGTCAACCTGGCTGCGCTCCCCGCGGGTCGGCACCCCGAGTCACTGGACCACCACGGGGCCCTCTAGCAACAATTTGTCCTATGTTTTGATGTACTCCACAAGGTTATCGAGGAATCCACCCCCACACGCACATCCACAGATGGGGAAGTACGCTTCCCTTCTTTTCTGTGAGATCCGTCGATAGTCCGACTCACTGGGTGGCCTTGAGGGAATGTCACCAACCGAAGTGGCAGTTAACATGGTTGACCTTTTAGATGAGGGAAACAGTGTGGATCTCCTTGATGGGGACTCACCCCCTGAGGAAAAGCTGTTACTGGACCCATCTGGGAGGATGAATCGCCAACAGAGTATCTTCCTAGGTCTCCCTACACCCATTGAATCCTTAACACTGAGCCGAAACATCAGAAAGGGTAAAGAGCACGTCGGGTCTTTCAGGCTTACCGACCCATCTGTCTCGGTACAGAAGGCATAAGAAGACCCCGAGAAGGCCATGCTACACCAACAGCTTGCTGAGCAATAGAGTCTAGTGGATGAGCTCTTGGCCGAAAGCATTGCAGAGCGGCGGCCTGACTACGGTAACCCTAGGCCAGGACAGCAGGGGCAGGAGTACCTACCCCTTGACAAGATTCCCCCGGGCAACCGCGACCATGTTGAGTTCACCTATAGGGGAGAGGCCGGAGCCCATGGCAAGAGGGCGCGGTATGTTTTGTTGGACCCTCCCAAGCAGCAGGATCACTTGGGGGACCCTACTCGGTTTCCTCCTACTGCCCCGAGAGTTGCTCTGCCAGCCACCCCACGAGCTGTTGAGCTTGACTACCGGATTGAAGTGCCCGACAATGCACTTGTGGTTAGAGATCCCCGTTAGGACCAGAATCCGCATCCGGATGATCTAATGGAGGCGCTCATCGCCCACTTAGAGGCCCTGGAAACTTGGCAGTTGGCAATCCCACCGGACGGCAAGCCATACCCAGCGTGGGTGGATGACATGCTGTCCCTTTCGGGATTTGGGAACTCCACTTTTTCCCCCTTTAACGGGACTAGGGACCTTCCACAGCACCTGGCCCACTTCAACTAGAGGTGTGAGCCTATGTTAGGGACTCCAGTACAGCAGGAGGCTGCCAAGCTCCGTTGCTTCGTTCAGACACTGGAAGGACCAGCATTTGTCTGGTACAACCAGCTCGCCGTTGGATCTGTGACTAGCTGGGAGGACCTTCGACAGAAATGCCTCTACCAGTTCAGTTCCACAACCCGGAAGACGAACATCACAGACCTCTTCAGGTGCAAACAAAGGCCCGATGAGCGAGTCTCAGACTTCATCATCCGGTGTAACACGTACTCCCTTGACATGCCACTGACTTAGGTGAAATTACTGACAATGTGCATAGGGAACGTCAAGGCAGAGCTGGTTCCTTCTCCAATTACTCATAATTACCCTAGAGGGTTTCGGGACATCTCGGACAAGGCTCCACACCTCGAAGAAGCCCTGCGACAGGCCAGTCAGGCACGCCCACTGCCTCCTGTAATCCCTACAAGGAATGCTGCCAGATCCAAGCCTACTATTGTGGCCCAGATAGAGGACCCCAGATATCTAGAGTTGCTACCAGTAAGACCAGCTCAGCAGCCTCATAGGGGTCCACCCCCATGGGCACAGCCTCAGGCCCATCAGCGACAGCCCCAAAATCGGTGGGCGCCTCCTCATAACGCATAGCCACCACTGAGGCGAGATAATCCGGCTCCAACTCCTCGGCATGCTCCTCCGGCCCCTGGTCATGGTCAGCCTCCAAGATCCCCCTTTCTAGACAGAAGGAATTAGACTTACTCGTTTGAAGAGGCCCAGGTCCCTGGTTATTTCCATAGCGCCTTGGAGACGAGGATCGTGCGGCTGCCTGACAGCCAGAAGCCAGAAGAGGCACGTATCACTGATCACCCTAACTACTGCCCTTATCACCGGACCCTGGGGCACACCATCCAGTGATTCTATGTGTTCAAGGACTGGCTCCAAGACCATATTGAAAATAACATTGTCAGGTTGGGCCCGTCCCCGGCGCAAGTGGCAGCTGTCTTCGTGAGATCAGATGGCAGCAGCGGCAACGAGGATGAGTGGAAGCAGGTTTCCGACCGTGGTTCCCAGATTTATAATGACTGGATGGCCCGCAAGACGGTCTCCTATTCCCATGGCATCATCCGTGCCCACCTGAGTCTGCCAGAGCCCTCAGAATCTGCGAACGCTGCTTTGGCATCGTCGTCCCAACCTACCTCTTCCTAGAAGAGCAAGCGGCAGCGCAAGAAGAAAGAACGTGCCCTGCCAATGTTGTCATCATCCTACACGCTTAGCGACTTTATGCCCCCAGAGATGGGGATCCCTTCGAGACTCCATCGGGTAGTGGATGAATCCTCGAGTGAAAGCCCGGGGTACGCTTCGGTTAACACCGTAGAGTTGGTAAAAACCTTTTTGACTCCTGATGATGAGGAACTCCAGGTGGACCTTCCCAATGTCCTCAGCCATCGCCAATGTCAGTGGAGCCGCGGCTATGTGAATCGCCGGGGCATGGCAGTCGTCACCTCCAGTCAGGCCGTGCAAACTACTGAGGCCAGGCAGTAGGCCCGATACAGAGCTCAGCACACACGGCCCCCTCAACTGGTGCCGACAGGTTCACCTCTACCACCATTTGTGTTTCTGGATCAAGCGGTACCACCTCGGCCATGCCGCGACCAGCCCTGCCCTGCCACCAGCCAACTATAGCCTTCCTGTCCTAGCACAACATCCACCTCCCAGGTTTTACTAGTGAATATCAAGACGTGCCTAGTACCAATCAGTCACCGGTTCCGCCGGCAGGGCCCATCATGCCTCCAATCGCAAAGCAGCCTCCTGTAAGCAGAAGATCGCGTTTGGCTTGAAAGTATGATGTTATGAAGCACCTGGGTGGAATTCCGGCAAGGCTTTCTATCCTTGAGGCCCTTCGTCTATCGTCTGAAATGCATGAGGTGCTCATCGAAGCTCTAAGGAGCCCCCTTCAGTTTGAGACGGAGGTGGCGGCCGCAGAATCCGTCCACACCAAGGTGATTGAGGACGCCGAATGTCAGGCGGTTATCTTGTTTTCCGGTGAAGATGGAGACCTTCTCATATAGGGGAACATTCGCCCACTGTACATCACTGGGCAGTTCAATGGTGTGGAAGTCCACCGCTGTCATGTTGACACCGGTTCTGGGATTAACCTAATCCCAACTCGGACACTACGGAAACTGGGGTTGTTTGAGGATGATTTAACTCCCTCCAACCTCAGGATCTAGGGTTATGACAGGACCGAGTAGACACCACTCGGAAAGATTCGCTTGAAGACCCATTTCGGCGGATTAATTGCCAACACCAAATCCATGGTTGTCTCTCAGGACACCGCCTACAACGCATTGATGGGCAGGCTGTGGCTCCACCTTCACGCCGCGATCCCCTAATTGTATCACCAGTGCCTAAAATACTCCATTAAGGGCCGAGTGGGTGTGATCCCAGGAGATGCGTCTCCTTTTGCCTCTTGTGAAGCCCATTATCTGGACACAGACTATTACAAGAGCAAGGACAAGAAGATCCTAGCAGGTGAGGTTGAGCCCGCCACTGTCATGAGTGAACCTTGGGCACGTTTGGATGACACATATTTCTTCCCAATCCATCAGTTGGAGGCCACGACCCCTGACATGGGGCAGTGCTTCATTTTTTCGAGTACTAGAGGAAGGCATATTTCCGGGTCCAAGTGACGGCGGGAAATCACCTCATACTCTTACACCAACAAGGCTCAAGTGATCCTTGAGCCCCTTACCCCTATACGATATCGGGACGTTAGGCTCATGGAAATGACAGTACATCATACGTGTCTGTTTCGTTGGGCCAGAATCGACCGGATCCAGCCAACGTGCCACTACTGCTTTGATGTCATAAAGAGTGGCCCATTGGGCCGAAGGACAGATGGGATTGGATCAACCACCTTTTTCGCCATGGTCTCCACAGTGCATGAGTCGCCGGATGTGATGACCTCTGCTGCCCAAGCCGACACCAGCTTCCGATCAGGGTCTGGCAGCCCCGAAACGGCTCCCCCCATGGATGATCCCTCTATAAGTGGAGAGGAGGACATGGAAGATTCTCCTACTACCTTTGAGGAGGGCATCCCCACCATGGTCGAACAGTTAGTACGGGTGAACCTAGGTAGCAAGGCGGGCCCGAAACCCACATTGGTCAGTGCTGCTATGCCCCCCGAGGAACGACAATTGTACGTAGACCTCCTCAGACAGCACCGTGATGTGTTCTCTTGGAGTTATGACAAGATTCTAGGGTTAGACCCCTAGGTAGCCATCCACTGCCTTGGCCTTCCAAAAAACCATCGCGAGTTCAAGAAGCCTCCCAGGAAGATGCACCCCTCTCACGGTGCCATGGTTGAGGCCGAAGTTGATAAGCTCACCAAAGCCAACTTCATCAAGGAAGTCCAGTACCCCAGGTGGCTAGCCAACATTGTGCCAGTCAAGAATAATAATGGGATGATCAGGGTCTGTATCGACTTCCGCGATCTCAATCGCCACTATCCGAAAGATGATTTTCCCCTTCCCATGACAGAGTTGTTGATTGATTCCACGGTCGGGTTCCAAGCCCTCTCCATCATGGATGGGTACTCCGGGTACAACCAGATCTGGATGGCCCCCGAGGATAAAGAGTTCACTGCCTTCAGGGCCCCCCAGGGTACTTTTTGCTACCAGGTTATGCCCTTCGCCCTGAAGCATGCGGGTGCCACCTATATACAGGCTATGCATCACATATTCAAGCCGATTCTTGGGACACTGGTTGAATGCTACATGGACGATCTGGTGGTTAAATCTCGCCAGCACCAGGACCATCTCAAATACCTTGAGAATGTGTTAGTATTCCTCTGTTCTCACCACTTGAAGATGAACCCATTGAAGTGTGCCTTCGGGGTCACCTCCGGAATGTTTCATGGCTTCGTTGTTAGTATCGAGGCATCGAGATCGACCCGGAGAAAATCAAGTCCATCAGTCAGATGCGTCCCTCGAATAATATTTGGGAGCTGAGAGGTCTTCAAGGACACATAGCCTATATACGCCGATTCATTGCGAATCTGGCCGGCAAGTGTAAGCCCTTTTCTCATCTCATGAAGAAAGTAACTGCCTATGAATGGTACAAAGAGTGTCAGATTGCTCTTGAGAAAATAAAGCAGTATCTGCTCCAACCTCCGCTCAAGATGCCACCCATTTCCGGAAATCCACTGGTCCTTTACGTGACATCCCTGGAGTGATCCCTCGGTGCACTTCTCACCCAGAAGAAGAACCAGGGAACATAGAATACCCTATACTACCTCATCCTTATGCTCCTCGATACGTAAATTAGATAATATTCCATCGAGATGAGCTTCCTAGCGCTCATATTTGCCATGCATAAATTGAAGCACTACTTGCAGCACCATGAGGTACAGCTGGTCTCTTGGGTAGACCCGTTGAAATACATCCTGAGCCGACCTATGTTGACCGGCCGATTGGCGCGCTGGGCGGTGATCCTCCAGTAGTTCGACATCAGGTTCGTACCTCAGAAGGCTGTCAAAGGACAAGCATTGGTAGACTTCTTAGCTGCCCACCCAACCTCTGCGGACCAGCCACTAGATCAAGGCTTTCCTGATGAGGCAATCCTCTCAGTCGATCAGGCCATCCCATGCTGGCAGATGCACTTTGACAGTGCCTCCCGGAGCCCCACCGGTAGGAGGCTCAATGATCCTAGGCTCAGCAGAGTGGGCATGGGTGTCGTCTTAATCACCCCAGAGCAAGCTGTTCAGTCGTATTCATTCCTGCTGTCATAAGGCTTCACCAACAATGAGGCAGAGTATCATTCCCTCATCACTAGCCTCGAGTTGGCTCTCGAGATTGATGTACCCCATCTGTATGTAAAAGGGGACTCTGAGCTAGTAATCAAGCAGGTCAATGGTGATTATGCTGTCAGGAAGCCAGAACTCATGCCATTTATGGAGTGAACCCTTCGTCTAATGGCTATGTTCCCCTCCCAACCAGAGTTCATTCACATTCCCCGGTCGCAGAACAGTCGAGCAGATGCTTTGGACAGCCTGGCCTCATCACTTGCGCAGCCCAAGCAGGATGACCTAATTATCCACGTGGCACATCGGAGAGTCATTGCTCCTGTTTTTACGGAGGGCGACCGTGGCCCACGAGTGAACCGTCTTACTGTTGGGGCCCCTACTTCAGGATCCTCGGGGACTTCAGGTGTGGTAATCGAGACAGTTCCTTACTGGAGGACGCCCTTTTTTGAATATCTCCATCATGACAATCTTCCATCAGACCGAGCTGAGCACGAGCGAATCTGATGTCGCGCGCTTCATTTCACCCTTCAGAGTGGTCCCATTCTTGAGAAACTCCTTTACAGGCGCAGATTTGATGGTGTTCTCCTTTGTTTCCTTCAAGGATTCGAGATCCCACAAGCCATGCAAGAAGTGCACACTGGTTCCTGTGGCGCCCACCAGGCCGGGTCAAAGTTGTCCCACCAGATTCGGAGGCTGGGATACTTCTATCCCTCCATGATCTATGACTGCATCAAGTATTCCAAGAGGTGTCACGTGTGCCAAGTTCATGCTAACTTTGTGCATCGGCCACCGAAGCCTCTCCATACTACCAAGTATTCTTGGCCCTTTGCAGTCTGGGGGTTGGATGTTGTAGGACCTTACCCGTCGGCGACGGCCCGCCAGTTCTGGTTCATCTTGACCGCTATGAATTTCTTCTCCAAGTGGGTAGAGGTAATCCCTCTCAAGGAAGTCAAATCTTGTTCTATCGCTGACTTCATGAGCTCTAATATCGTCTATCGATTTGGAGTACCTCACGCTATCCTCACGGATAACGGAACCAACTTCCAAGCCACCGAGCTGAAGAAATTGTACACTAAGTACAACATTCTCTCTAACCACATCCCCCGCTATCATGCGCAGGCGAATGGATGGATCATGGAGTTTAACAAAACCCTCTCTAACATTCTGAAAAATATTGTTGGTCAGAAAAAGAAAAGTTGGCTTGACAAGCTCTCCAACGCCCTCTGGTCTTATAGGACGACGACTCGTAACTCCACCCAGGTGACTCTGTATTCCCTGGTGTATGGAGCTGAGGCCGTCCTGCCCATCGATATCTAGTTTCCCTCATTGCGCACGGTGGTCTATAACCAGCAAGGGCCAGATAGAGTTGTCGAAATCCATCTAGCCGAATTGGAAGCGCTGGAAAAAAGTAGGATTCGCGCGTTACATAACTTGGAAAGGCATCAGAACAGGATGGCTTGAGCATTCAATAAAGAAGGTTTGCCTCCGCTCCTTCCTGCAAGGTGACCTGGTGCTGGCTCTCAGAGTGCCGATGATTCTCGGCAGGAAACCACCAATTTTGGAGCCCAAATGGGAGGGGCCGTTCATTGTCCATAAGGTCTATCCCAATGGCGTGTATTACCTGGTGACTATGGATGGTGAGTGCATAACTCCTCCCACCAACACCAGGTTCCCCAAGTAGTACTTTACCTAGGTATGTATGGTCCTGCATGACCTTAAACACTATGGTCCCGCACGAACCTAAACCACACCTTGGTCCGAGTTCTAAGACCTTAAACTAAGATCCTTACACGGTCCTGCACGACCCTAAACTGCACCTTGGTACGAGTTTTGAGACCTTAAACTAAGATCCTTACATGGTCCCGCATGACCTTAAACTACATTTTTAATTACATCTGGCCCCCCAATGATCCGAGTTCTAAGAACAAAAACTAAGATCTTTTCCCCATCCCACACGACGTTAAACTGTATTCCATCCCACATTACGTTAAACTGTATTTCGTCATACATGACATTAAATAGCATTTCATGAACTTTGTGTGGTATGATTCCCATATTTATGGGATACGTAGGACCGCCTGAACACTTAGATTTCAGGTCCAGCCCCATATCTTAGGAGATCTCACGGTCTCCCGGTTTCCTTGGACTTTTAACCTACCCTTCCCTCTGTAATCCTCCATCTTCTGGCCGCTCTCAGACTGAGCCCCTCGGCCCTTTACAGTGTTCTGTTAATGTGTTCAGAGTACTCTGGTCTAGGACCTGGAGTGTCAGATTCTACTTAGGAAAGTCTTCGTCTGCTAGTCAAGCTTCATGTTCCCCTTCATTCAGGCCCCACCCTCTTTCACACATGGAGGGACCCCCAAGAACGGTCTGGATACAACGCCTAAGGGATCTCCAGCCACCATGGGACAATGGCCCCGAGGGTTTCAGGCAACAAATTCATACAAATAACATATTGCAAATGTGGTCAGTGGTTGAGGCTCATTTGTCTGCCCCTACCTCTAGGCTAACGCGACAGGATGTTGTGTTACGAACATGGTCAGCAGTAATCCTCAATCGTCACACCGGTTTCTTCGGGCCCTGAATGTTGGTTGCATGATTCACACTATGTTCCACCCCACCGTGTCAAGGTGGAATCTCGGCACTCCTCGTACTAACCCTCAGTACACCCCCACACGTCAGTCGGACCAAGCTGTGTAACAGTTTCTCTCGGGGCTCCCGCTATCTGAGTGCTAGAGTATGTGCTTGGGTTTCTTCTTTACAGGTTGCGTGCAGCTTGAACCTCATCCCCATGGCGAACGAGGAGTCACCCAAACATTGCATTTCGGGCCCAGCGTAGCTGGGAGCAAGCATCTCCTCCCCCTGATTGTTGAACCCTCGTAGGCCCCTTTTGCCCGAGGCTCCTCTCTCGGAATCACGCGTGGTGATGGTATGAGATTATGTCCTCGTTCGCATCAGGTATGCTTTATCGCATCATGCGTGTTTCCCCTGGTCCGAGCCATACGAACATAAACTGTTCCACCAGGTCCAAGCCATATGACCTTAAAGTCTGCCACCAGGTCCTAGCCATACGACCTTAAATTGTGCTTCCAGGTCCAACCACATGACCGTAAACTGTGATGATATCGTCCCGGCTGCGCGCCGTTAAGGCACTACCTCTCAAGAATTATGTATGGATTGATTCTAATCCTTATGAGATACATAGGAGCGCTTGGGAAATTCCCCATAGGCCCAGCCTAACTTTTTGTGTTCGGTCTCTCGGCCTAAACGCATCCCTAGGAGGACATTGTAAGCAGGGATTTTCCCCATTCACGTTGGGTTTTTCAGCCGCTTTACTATGTGTCTCCCATTCCCCTTATTCTTTGGTCTGAGTTCTAAGACCGTAAACTAAGACCCTTGGCTTTTCACGACTCGGTCTCTCTTGTGGGATTATACGGTGTGGTGCGGGATTATGTCCTCCTTCACGTCAGGTTACTCACCGTACCATGCCTATCCCCAGATAAGATGTGTCCCCCATCCCGCACGACGTTTAACTGTATTTCATCCTACATGATGTTAAACTGCATTTCAAGAACTACGTGTGGCTTGATTCTCATACTAATGAGATACGTAGGAACGCCCGGACATTTCATCTTGGGTCCAGCCCCAGGGATTACCAAATCTCGTCCCTCCTTATTGTCGTCCCCTCAGCCTGACTTCTTGGGAAGTGGTGTAATCATGACATCTACCCCAAATAAGTTCGAGATGCCCCATAGTAATAATGGGAAGAGACAGTTCTCTCGCCAAATAGGTCCTGTCTGAAAATTGGGATGATCCGTGATCAGTTTGGTACGCCTGCCTAATGTGCCTCCGACATAGTGGCGCAATTTTGGGAGTGTTGGACTCTGTTCGAACAAACAACCACTCCACTTTCCACGCTTTGTGCACCCCTTTATTCGGATCCTCATTCTATTTCATGTTCGATGGGACCCCCTAACAGTATGGATGATAGACCTACGGTCCGCCTACTGCCCTGGGCCAACGTTCTGGAGGAATGGTCATGTTTGACGGGACCCCCTAATAGTATGGATAATAGACTTTTGTCCGCCTGCTGCCATGATATGGATGATAGACCTTTGGTCTGCCTATTGTAGCAATATGGATGATAGACCTATAGTCCGCCTGCTGTCCTGGGCCAACGTTCCGGAAGACTGGCCGGCGATATTTGAGTTAGGCCCCGTGTTGCGAACATGGTCAGCAGTTAACCCTCATTTATTTCCCCCGTTTCAGGCCAACACGATATGGATGCTGCATTTCCACCATGGTTAACAGTTATCCTCCATCGTCGCACCCCAGAGTTTTCCAAATTCGGATAGCAAGATTCACCTTTCCATTCCATCTCCCTATGTTCGGATGGATTTCAATGCCCCCAGCATTGCCCCGCTCGTGTGTCAGAGCGCATTGATAAGGAGATATATCAATCGGTCTGAGGTCTTCTCCTTAGAAATCCAGGCCTAATTTCGGATGCCTGAAGCTTGGTTAATGCCCCACAGTTGGGAGAAATGATAACATGAGTATCCTTTGCTTCTTGCGTTGGGTGTGACCCACTGGAGCTTAGGGATGAGTTGTTATTCATTTCGGAATTATGGTTGAGAATATTAAACCAAGGGTAAAAATGAATGGATTTTTCCATGTATTGGATTGAGATGATGAGCAGTACAAGAAGGAAGTTCATGATATGGCCAAAAAAATCCCCTAAGGGTCGGCGTTCTGGATCGATCCTTCTAACACTGCCACCCTTTGGTTGGTAGCCTCCTGGACCACTTCTTGCTCCTTGCAGACTCTCTCCTCATCAGTCGCCGCAGAGCGCATCTCGCCAACCCTATCTTGTGCTTGCGCCCGCTCGGTTTGAAGTACGGCCATCTGCTGACTCACCTCCATCAGTTGTTCCTGCACATCAGCCAGTTGGGCTGCCAGTTGTTCCACGAGCTAAAGCACGTCACAAGGAAGGCCTCCTTCTATGCCGCCTTCCCTTTGAGGTTCCGGACCCCCCGCTCCACCCTCAGCAACGATCAGGCGCCCGCCTATCTTTTCTGACACTGGGAAACGTCGGTGCGTCGGCTGCTCTTGCGTATATTCTCAGCCATGTAATCACGGACCGTCTGATGAAGTCGCTGAGAGTCAGCCCCTCCGGTGCACAGGAAGCGCAACCAGGTCTGGAGTGATCCCATCTGCCTCAGCCAATCCAACTGGGGCTATCTGAGAAAGCGCTAGATACACTTCCACCCTTTCTGTCGTGTCATCCGGATCTCCTCGGCCACTTCTAATTATGAGTCATCTATCTAGTCAGGGTCAGCGGGCTGGTACACAGGAAAGGCATCCATCAGGTCAGTGGCATGATCTTCCTCAGGGATGTCTTCATGAGGAACAGGATCCTCGATGTCCAGGCGATCTTCCTCTCTCTCCCTAACAGCGACGGTGCCTCCGTCAGCCTCCGACCATGCCTTAGGAACAGCGCCGTTGATGCCCGCTGCACCCGGCTCACCGATTTCTAGGGCTGACTTAGTGCGGGAAGCATGTTCTGAATGAGGTGGTATGTTCGCCACTGGTCCGATCACGAACGGCCCGGGATCCGCAGCCTGATGAGCCTCCAATGTTGAGATCACTGCGCAAGGCGTATGCTGATTAGTTGGGATCTTTTGTTAACAAATTCCAGTAGTGAATCGTGAGACTCACAGGAATCCAGAGCATCGGCCTTCAGTATTCCGACCTCTCTAGGTGCCGCCGTGATGGGAGACCCCTCTGCACTTGTCAATTCAATGATGGGTGTCGGATCCCCATACTTTCCCATCGGTTCCCTTTCTCCCTCCTCTAGTGGGGATGCCTGAACAATTCTTAGGTGCTCCTGAGAGAGGTACATAGAGAGGTTTTGGAAATTGAAATGGAGAATGGATGAAAAATGGAAATGAATGAGGGTAGAGAGAAACCTCCAGTATCTCAGTTATGTCGAGATCAGAGCCGATAATCTCTCTGCTCTCTCGGAGAATCCCTTGGTAGGTCGCCCCCTGCATCCTCTCACCTTTGGTTTCTCCTTCTTCTTCATCCTCCCTTTCACCTTTGTCTTATCCAGTCTCCTACCCCTCCGACTCCTCGTCACTGTCGCCCTCTCCCGGAGGCATCACTTCAGGATCATGCTCCTGGCCGAGAATCACTTTCACTAGGAAAGTTGGCTCCGCATGCCGACCCCTTTGGCACATGTATGTGTCCATGGTTGTCAGATAAGCATGCCGACAATGGAAGTTTACCTGGCTAGTAAATTGAACGAGCTCGACCTCTGGCAGTTGGATCCCGTTTTTCATGATCTTCTGCCAGACGGCTTCAACGCTTAGTGATTGCCGCAGGGTCATCTAGGCCGACCACCGTGCCGGGAAAATTGTATCTTGGGAAGGTTCGAGCAGGGACCTTATCTTCCTTTCGGGCAGTTCCCTGGCCGCCTCTTGTGACCCCCACGGGCAACAAGGCTGCGGTGGCACCGTGTGATGTGCCCGCTACTGAGGTCCTAGCCTGCGCAAGCCTCGCTGTCGGACGCGCCCCTAGTTCCCCCTTCTGTCGGCACTTTGCCTCTTCACCCGTCGCCCAGTTTCCGTGCGGGTAGCCTCAAGTTGCCGGACTGGCTTACGTAAAAGCCCCTCAGGGTACACAATGGTCCAGTGCTTGTCATACTCAGTTGCTAGGCCAGCGTCGACCTCGGTTGGAGGAAGATTGATGACGTCGCCGGAGCCGAATGTTGTAAACATAAACCACATCTGGTGAAAAATGCAGAGATTATTCTCCTGCCAGACAGCCGTGAATACCTTCTTCGACATTCGTTGGAGGCACCTGAGTTGCCTTGCGAATCGAGATGGCATGTAAGGCTCACAGATCAACTTCCCGTCGATCTGAGCCACAATCACCCCGCCCCGAATGCTCTGGAAATACTCCCGCTGCTCCAGTGGGCCTCTCCCATTGTCCTCCATCTAGCCGACCGGTGTGGGGAACGGGCTGAAGTTGAAGTTGGTGTGGTTACCAATGCGGATTCTCACGCCCACCTCATAGAGCGTCATCGGCGCCACCCCGGCGATGTTTATCAAGGATGGTCGTAGGCCATTTCCCGGAGTATGGATGGTGTTTGGGAAAGTGTACCTGCCGAGGTGAGCCACCACAAATCCGTGGAAGATCTGGAAGGGGCCACATACTCTCTGAGGTGACCCCCCTCGTGAGATGCGTACCAGGATGGCATACAGCTTGGCCAGTACGCGGATACCCAAGTTGAACCATTTGTTGGCGGCCAAGGTGCCCGCCATCATCAGTGTTGCTGGACGGACGCCCATCCTCGCATCCCGCACCGGCAGGAGCCACCCGCTCAGGAAGGCGGCAAGGAACCCGACTTACCGGACGTTCGGGTCCCGGGCCTCGATGACGCAATATCCCCAGGATTGGAATTGACCCGCCTCTAGGGTCCTCGAATATGACCCATCCCTGATCCTCTGAGCCGCGGTTGGGAACCGTTTCCCCCGTACCAGCATCTTGATTGTTGGATCCTTCTCGAGGAACTGGCTGAACCAACCCTTGTAGGAAATGTCCTTTAGGAAGTCCTTGACCCCCAGCCTCTCTTTGGCCAGCTCCAGCAGGTGCCACTTCAGCATGGGTGTCCGTGACCTGTCTTCCCAGCTGTTCTTCGGAGGAACAAACACATCATATTGGAAGCCCCCCAGTGGGATACCTCTGATGCAGTGAACGTACCAGAGATTGATGCCAACTTCCCCATGGTGAAGGTGGAATGTGTTGGTATCAGGAGACCACAGGGTGAATAGCTCCGGCCCGAGCTCAGTTTGACGGTGGAAGTGGAACTGCGATGTCCATATCGCCTTGAACAGGCCAATATGCCACAGTTCATCCCCAAACTAGTCGCAATTATGGTGAACCCAGAATTCCCAGGCCCACTCGCTGGTGAAGTTTCCACAGGACCACAAGTCCCAATCCTTCAGCCAGCCCTTCGTGTCATTCGTGACGCTCTGACGAAACATGCTCACGTAGGGGGCCGTAGAATTCTCTGCAACAGACTCATCCCCGGTAATGGTCCTAGTCCTCGGGTTCAGGACATATACGTCCATATGTCTGTTTTCCCTAGCAGGATGGACGTTGTTGGTAATGTTGTAGCGACGAAGATCATCCTCCCGGGTTACCCATGACGGCGGTGTGTCCACCTCGAATCTTCGTAGAGTCACCTCCTCCAGGATGCCAAAGTTCCAGAGTGGGAGGTTGTCAGACATGGGATATGTCTTCTGGGATGGAGTCAGTAGATTGAAAAAGGTCATATTGTTGGAAACGATCACCTTAGAACGATAAACCTCCTCGTTCGCCGCCATTTCGGTCCTACGAGCGGCGGCTTCGCCCTCATCAACTCGGTTTGTGGCCATCTCAAATATTTCGGTAGTTGTACGAAATCAGGATGTAGTACGCGGGATCAGAGAGTGTTGCGCGAAATCTGAAGTGGCAGTGCGAAATCCCGGAGTTGGGCGTGCAATTGGCATGCTAGGTGCGGAATAGCCCGAGTAGGCGTGCAAGTACGGCCGAAATTTGGAAGGAATCACGTGCTGCCAGAGCGTTTTTACGCCCAGCCGCGAGAGCAATTTTGCGCACAAGGGCGTTAAGCCTATCACACGGAAAAGATTCTATACGGATTTGGGACCCAGTGCCCCTTTTTATAGGTGAGGTCAGGGTTCTGTGCCGCACGGAAGGAGAATTCCACGCGGATCCGTCATTTTGCGCGCCACACCAGTTTTTTGCGCGGTAAGTGCCCAGTATAGGCCCTGCTTCGGAATTTCGGAGTTTCCCTCGGAATCCGAATGTTGCGACATCTCGCCGATCCAATTCTGAGGGGGGGAATTTTTAGACGCCGAAAAAGTCTGTAACCCCTAGAGGAAATTTCAAAATGACTAAGCGAAGTCATATTCAGAATCAGAGGCCTGGTCCGGAGGCCCGGGAAGTGGTGCGCGAAATTAAGGAGTACTTGCGCGAAATAATGAGGTGCACGTGAAGCATTCCTGGGATTCATGTAATCGAGCCGATGGCGCACGCAATTTTGCGCACACTGGTTCCGCGCGGTGAAGCTCTGCGCGCCGACGGTTCTTGATGGAGAAGATTTCGTGCGCCGCATGGATTCCACGCCGGCTAATGCCTATAAATAGAAGGTGACCCTTTAAGTTTTGGGGGTTTCGGAATTCAGAATGGCTCCCGTGCGCGCAATTCAGACTCCCCCACATGCAGGATGACTTCCAGGTAATTCCTCTTTTTGCGCAACCTTGCCCCAGGGTTCGCCTTTGCAAGAAACTCCACTGGGTTAAGTGATTTCACTCACTCCTCCGGGTTCCTCCCTTGCGTGAAATCTTTACCCCATGTGCGCAATCCCCTCATGTGCGCGCAATCCCCATCCTTTGCGCGCAATCCCATCTCTGCGCAATCCTCTGGTTCTATTGCACTCCATCCCGATGTTTTTCACGCAAAACATCGTTTTTCGCACAACACCCAGGACCCCTTTACCTTGATGCCCCTTTGCTGCATTTCCGAACCGGCACCTGATGTCTCCCCTGCTGGGCATGCGCGCCATGTGTTGTTTTCCCGTACGGCCTTCCAGGATCTTATGAAGTAACCTAAAGGTATATTGGGTGGTTTTTCCCGTTGTGTTGCTTTTCCTTATGCTTCTCCGCATAGGAACGCTAACGGCTATTGCTTCTTCGCATAGCCATGCTAACGTGGACCCCTCAATGGGTCACCCTACGACCCCCCTTCACTACGGCCTTGCTGAAGCCTCCCCTCCCACAAGGGGTAGAGGGAATTGGGTATGTAAGCCCTAGGGGTGTGGAGTGATCCCACCTCATCCAAGCTATATGACGTTAAACTGCTAAGCATCTCGTCCTTAACACATGACGTTAAACTGTGGTCCGACCCCGTTCTTCCCACGCAGGGTCCCGCCAGCTCGGACATTTTTTTACGCCACTCGTCTCCATGGTAATGGAATTTACCACGTATGGAATGAGTTCCTCCTTGTCGGAATGGCGTTTGTCCACAGGGGAAGGGCTGCCTCAGAGTGTAAGCCCCTAGCCTCTCTTACGGAAGGTTGCACCCATGCACCTCCGTGCTTCCCCCCAAGGCCAGTGGAGTCCCTTTCCTACTGCGCTTTGTCACACCACGAGCCTCCATTCTGGAGTAAGCCCCGGCACCCAGGGCCGCTAACCATGCGTAAGACCCTATTTCCTCTTCGGGCATCCATCCTTGAGTAAGCCCCGACACCCAGGGTTGCTGACCACGTGTAAGCCCCTGTTTCTTCTTTGGGCCGCTCAACGCGTAAGCCACATTCCGCTTTTGACGGACGCACCCATTGTGACGTGATTGTCTGGTCCCTGCTACCTCTTGTTTCTCACATCGAGCAGGACTCACATGGGCTTAGAGCACGCATCGACCATGACATCCTATTATGGGCCGCCTCAGAGTGTAATCCCTATACCAGTGAACTACGTGGACTTTCATCCATGTTAACACATGGTACGTAGGGAGCCTCCACGAGGTTCAAGCCCACCACCCAGTCGTTCCGACTTCTTCACGTCGTTTCGCCAACACCATGGGACGCCTCAGAGCCTAAGCCCCAAATGCTCTCGTACTGGATGACGTTAAACTGTATCTCGTCCCGCATGACGTTAAAATGTATCCCTCGTCCCGCATGAAGTTAAACTGTATCCCTCGTCCCGCATGGCGTTAAACTGTATCTCATCCCACATGACGTTAAACTGTATCCCTCGTCCCGCATGACATTAAACTGTATGCCTTCTTCCCGCATGACGTTAAACTGTATGACGTCCCGCACGATGTTAAACATTATTCTCTGAACTACATGGACTTTGATCCTTGCTAACGCATGGTACGTAGGAAGACTCCATGAGGTTCAAGCCCATAACTCCATCACCCATCCTGATCCTTATCCAGGCTGCCACATCCTGGTTAGATCATGCCACCCCATCCCACTCTATAGTATCCGGGAAGCCGCCCAAATGCTGGCCCCAACGATGGTTTTCCCCCAAGGGTGTTCTTCAATCCGATCCACTCTTAGTTTTCCGATTAGTCTGATCTGTCTCTGCAAGACGTTAAACTCACAGCATACCTCGTGTTAAAAATGGGAAGCTGAGGAAAACCTCAGATGGTACACAATTCCCCGCGTTCAATGTGGGATGTCTCAGGCTTCCTCCCCCTCGAGAAGCCCTGTGATAAGGGACAGAAGACAGACATGCCGATCCCCAGCATCAAGACATGCCAACGACACCCCAACATGACCATTCTCCCCACTGAAGGTTACTGCGCCGACAAGACCCCTTGGAGCATTTCGACGGAAGCAGTGTAATTAACTGGCGTCCATGTAGATATGGCATCGGGAAAGAGCTTCGCTAACCCATCTTAAATCTATGAGGGAGACCTGGACTAGGTGACGAGCTCCGAGGAGGAATCCACGGAAGGAAGAACCGATATCCCATCATCCCTGTTTCGATCAAGGAGCAGACATCCCTAAACAGGGAATAGATGTCGCCCGCCTTTGGAAAGCGGGAATGCGGGGCAACAAGTCGCGCGTCCTCCCATGCGTGACGGACACACATGCGCGCCCCGACATAAAAGCGTCGGAAATAGTACTATTATATTAAATAATAATATTTTAATAATATAATATTCTTTGGTAAAACTCGGTCTTGTGAGTAATGCATGACATTGAAGAAGATCCATCCTAAATGTAATGCATGTTATCTCCATGTTGTGCGAATTTCCAAATATAAAATCTATAAAATCTATTTAAAATATTAAATATATTTCAATAATTTTGGGTATTATATCCCCTTATGTACTTGGTGTCACAGGTTATACATGCTATCACATATATGGTTCTTAATTTATAATTTTTGGGTGTTACAGTTTTGAAATATCAATAAAATTAATTTTATTAGAAGAAAACAAATTACACCACTTACATTAATCTAAACTACTAAAAAGTCAGAATATGTGTTCTTATTAAAAGGAGTATGAGCAGATGACCCTATTGGAAAAACATTTTATAAATGAGAATAACATGATATTTCTTATCAATCTCATTGTTGTATGTTTATGGCCATAAATAGATTTAATAAGTTTAAAAAAATCTGGCATATGATTTTCAAAATATAAGGGTGTTCAACATAATATTTATTTATTTAATAAACATTTAAAAAATAATATTTGATATCCATCTAGTAAAATGTAAAATTAATATAAGGTTCATTGGCTAAAAGGGTTTTAATGGGTTTTAATCTAGAAATGTAGGAAATGTATCTTAATAATCTATTTCGCCCAACCAATTATTACAATGATTAACTAGCATAGACTTATTCCAAGTTGTTATACATTTATCATAATTATTATTTCTAATAACTCAATTTCTTCCTATCACCAGATGTTTCGAAGGATTTTCATTTATTTCCCAAGAAATGTTTTTCATCAATTTATTTAGTTCTTCCAGCATAGCTAACAACCTACTCACATCATCTACGTATTATTCTATATATTTATTTCTAAACTAGAATACAATGGGATGAAACTCAATTAGGGTTCCAACAATACTCCTTGTGTTAAATCCTTTAACTGGGTATCCTATAACTATTTCTAGAGGATGGAGCTTTAAATTTCTAATCTGTCTGGGTATGACACTACCATGCTCCCTAGTTTCAAGTTATTCGAAGCTGAATTGGTTTTTATTATATTATAATTAACTTTTAAACAAATTATTTTAATAATAATGTTTCACATTATGTAAATAATTATTTTCTTCATCTATTTGAAATTTATAGTGGTTAAATAGATCGCTATCATAACAAATATCTAAAAAACAATTATTCACTATCCTTGAAATTTTATTAATCACCCTAAAAGAAGTAGAAGTTGTAGAATACCTATGAAATATTCCATCAACATATTTTAGATCAAAATTTACTTTATTTTATTCATTATTCATTATATAAAACTTGTACCAAAAATATTTAAGGTATCCTACTTTAGGTATATGATTATTTCACAACTCATAGGGCGTATTTTTCAGAAGGGGTATAATTAAAAATATATCTGTAATGTTATATATTTCATTAATAGATTATTCAAAAAAATAGTTGGTAAACTATATTCATTTAATATAGTTCTACCCATTTCATGAATAGTTTTATTTCATCATTTCTCAATCTCGTTTTGTTGAGGTGTTCTTAGAGAAGAAAAACTGTTCTTAATACCCAGATATGATAAAAGTGAATTCAATTATTTATTCTAAAATTATTATCCATTCTCACTTATGAGTGATACTATTTTAAAATATTTTCCATTTTGAACCATCCTAAAAAAATTTATAAATGCATAATAACATTCACTTTTGAATTTCAAAAAAGTAAACCCATGTTAATCTATAAGAATAATTAATTAAAAAAATGAATCTTCTAACAAATATTTCTACCTATGAAGGTTCAAAAACATTATATGGATAATTTTTAAATGTTTTGATGTAGAAAATATATGTATTCACATGATAGATGACTTATTTTCCTTTCCTATTTGTGATGAGTCACAATTGCTTTTCCCATTGAACATAAGAGTGGGTAGGTTAGAAACAAAATTATTATTAGTTAACACTAGAAACAAAAAAATATTATAATATTGGAGGTTTATATTCTATATCCAATATTGACAGAGATAATCATTTAAACAATTAACAAATTTTTCACACAATAAACTAAGTTCCAATGTATAAAATTTCTCAATTCAAGGTTATCCAAACTCAAGGAGTCTATTTTTAAAGATTGATTAATAATTGATAGATAAATTAATAGAAAATTACATCATTACAGAGTTGAAAGATAATTATCAAATTATTCTTCAAACCTTTATCCTAGATAACATTGTAGATCATGATAGAGAATGGATCTCAGACCAACATAACTCTAATGATATCCCCATTAGCATTATCAGCAAACGTAACCAACCGTCAATCTAATTTAGATAGTGCAAAAAATGAAAAAAAAATCAACTAATGTTCCTTGAACATCCACTATCTATGTACCATATTGAAATATTTTTCTATTTTTTTATACAGAAAATATATTGGAAAAAAATTGGAACCCAAATGGTTTTGGGTCCTACAGTGTCAGTATGTATTGATCTTGGAACCATGTTTGTCTAATTTTACCTTATTTTTTATAATTAACTTAATAAATATTTCTAAAAATATAGGCTTTATTTATACTAGTAATATGTGGATTATTGAAATTTTTTAAATAATATCCATTCATTCCACAATAAAAATAGGTTAATTTTTGCATGTTATGATTCTTTGAAACATGGAAGAAATAATTTCATTAATGTTTAGGTTTTTCTGCATTACACCATATTCCATTATTTTATTTTTATACACATTAATTAGCATAATATTATTTTGGTTTTATTATTCTTTAGTGAACACACTATGAAAAATTCTAAAATAATTTACATCAACCCACAACTCTTAAATTTTACATTCATATTCAGTGTATCTTGAAGCCGATTTGGTTAATTTTTCATTCAATTCTAAATGTCATTTTAGTAAATTAATGGTTTCACTTAGAAAAAGATTATGAATATTATTTAAATATTTATTATTTTTCAACATAGAATAATATTTTTATTCTAGGATATAATAATATTAAAATAACTATTTATTTGTGAATTTTTTAGAATCTAAGTCAAAATAAGAAGTACAAGATTATTGTTAATCATCTTCTGTAGCCATAACGTGTATATTTTATTTCTAATTTGATTGACCATTCTCAGACTCAGAACATGAATACCTACTATATTTTTCAGATAAACTTCATCTAACCTTCATAGTCTTATTTCCTTTGTACAAAAACTCATCATTCTTTCAATTAATCTTTTATTCTATCAATATGATCCATTTCTTCTTCAGTTGTGGAAAATCAATTTTCATATTCCCCATATCCATTCATTCATAAAATTTTAATTCCATCATATGATTAATTTAATTATTTTTATAACTAAATGAAAACATGAAACATTTTTTTATAAAACCTGTTGAATCATGTGCCTATATTTGAAAATTAAACATTTATATCCAAAAAAATGAATATTTTATGCATATTGTATCCTCATGTATACATGTTTAAATTTTTGGAATAGAAACCTTAATAGATTTATTCTCTTTTTTGATTATTCATTGATCTTCTACAACAACCTTCACTTTAACTTCACATGTCATAAATTTTCCAATGAATTCATTAATTACTAATCATTTGAGAAGAGTTGATAGTCTAACTAGAGAATATATTCAATTACACATTATGGAAAAAAAATCTATGTTACATTTACCCCTAATCTACTTTAGGAATTCTATTTCCAAGAGAAACAACACTTGTTAGAATTTCATTCAATATTCTATTTGTTTGGTGGTATGTTAAACTGATTACATATTGAATGTATCAAAATTTTATTTAGTAGTATTTTAACATGGTTTCCAAACATTGTCAATTACATAAAAAAACACTCTACCACATTTAATAGGTAATAACACATTAAGATATTTGATAAAACTCATCTAGACCATGTCTGACAATGATAGAATTCATAGTTATTGAATTTAATTCAAATTAACATTCACTAGTAGTATCCCATTTTTTTGGATCATATATAAGAATATCATATGACAGAACAACCATCATATAAACTTTAAAACTGTGATTCATCAAATAGATAAGAATTTGATCCTTCTAGTATCCATAATTTCATCACTGCAATATGGATCTCTAATTATTCGCATTCCATCTTTACGTTTATCCCTTGACATCGTACATTGATCGTATATTGAATTCAATCTAGTTATATATTATTAGAAATATTCAAAATATAAATCCCTAGATATTAATTTTTAGTCATAATAACGATGAATACGGAAAAGGGGGTCGAATTGTATCAGTTTAAAAACTCTTGAATATTATAAAACTAGATCCCCTTTTCAATTTTGAAGATGATACTAATTTTTTTTCAAACAGATTATGTAGCTTAATTCTAAGAATATAATATAGTAATTTTTACAGTTGATTGAGGAACAAATATTCCCAAGCCCAATCCCCCTATTAAAGAGCATGATGATTTTCACTAACAATTATTTTTCTAAAGGATATCGATAGTTGAGTTATTAAATTGAATCTTGTTAGAAAATCTTATTCAAGGCTTCAAATAAGACAATTAAAAACCCATGAATCACTCCAGGCCTGAGATTTTACACACAAATGTTATTATTTTCTTCAAACATATATATTTAATAGAAATCAAGATAAAGATGTTTCAACTAAAAAATAAATAGATCTTTAGAGGAATAGAGGGATAATATTTAATAAAATATCCATTAAACATGAATATATTTAACCTTCCATTGAGAATATTGTATTTTTATGGCATGGAACCAATAAGAAATTCATAAGAATAAGTAGAAACAACACACTGTTGTTTTTATAATATTAATGAATTTAAATTCTAGTCCTGAAAAGTTAAAATGGACTACAAAAGATTAACAATATATTTGGATAGATTGTTAATTTAGAATATAGAAAAATCTCCTTTGAAAATGGATATATCTAATATAAATTCAAAGTAGTGAATTAAAATCATTAAGATTATATGAAAATAGATTGTTAAAAAAGGGTAAACTAACATCACTAATTATTACTTCAGATTAGAAATTTCCTATTTATAAAAAGTAGGTAACCTGATTTAATTCTATTCATATATATCTTGAAAAATAACTAGTTTAAACATGATCTTCACAATGGTCAACATGTTTGAAATTTTAATTTTATCATCCACAGAAAAACATAACTGTCCTTGAAAATATAAAGGAATTAACATGTTTTTTATGATAATATGAAATGGTCATTGAATCACCTTATTGAGATAATAAATCCATCAAAATCATAAAACAAGTCATATAAAAAAATAAAAATTAAAAACCCCATCGATGGTGGAATTAATATGGGGTTTCTCTATATAAGAATATATCCAAAATTATGATTCAAAACATAAGGATGATTCCAAACATAAAATACTATAGCCTAAGGTTCAATAAAAACTTTTTGTTATCATGCCAAAAATAGATACACAAACATGGTGTTTTATCATGAAATTTAGGCTCTCAAACCTAATTTTCTATCTGAACACAAGGTTTTAAAAGTGATGTTCCCAAAGAAAAGTTATATTCTTGAGGATAATGTTCACAACCAACATAAATTTTTTAATAGTGATTCCAGACTTCTTTCATATATAAGAAATACATGGGAGAATAAACATTAATCTAAAAACAAGGATTAAATAAAAGATAACCACCTTGAATTTTTGGAAAAAATAAAAAATATATATAAAAATATAAATGAAAAATCCACTCAAAGTAATTTTATTAGTAAAAAAAATGAGGGAGTTTGAGTGCATAAAAATCAATAAAATTATTATTGGTAAAACATTCATATGATAAATATTTAGAAAATTAGTAGTATCTAGAATCCACTAAAATGGACTGGTCAATACATTCTTTAGTTTTAGGATTCTATTTTTATTTTCTACATTTGGGTCATATATCGACAATATTACCATAGTTGTAACATACAAGCTTCCAATCCTTATAATTAGACCTTGACTTGGTTTCCTTATAGATCATACCCTTATATTTATTATTTTATTTCTTTTTACCCTTAGATTGTGGTTTAACTCACATAAAAAGACTCTTATCCTCACCACCAATCCTATCTTTAGAGTGTAATTCCATAGAAAGTATATATTATTTTACTTCTTCAAAATTCAATGATTCATAGCCACACATTGGTGTTTCTAAAAATTAGCTATAGGATTTACCAATTGAAATCGAGGGGATAGTAGCTTTAACCTCATCATTTATATTAACAACAATACTAGATTGTTTAACTATTATCTTAGTAAAATCATTTAAATATTCTCTAACAGAAATAACAAAATGATTATTAACGTTAAACACTGGAAGTTCATCATATAATCTTTCATTAAGTGACACATACATTTAATATTTTTCTAATTTATGCCAAGAAATATAAGCATTATAATTATACATTAATTCATTAATAACATTATCACCAAAAAAAGTATTGAAGAACTATCGGCCTTAGCCAGAATGTCAATAGGGGCATCATGGAATGTAGTAGTGGTCTCAAAATCGTTAGTCAAGATCACAATCAGTTTATTTGGGGCATGAATAGAATCTATAAACACATACAGTAGAAGAAGGGGCCTCATTTTATTTCTCTACAAATTAAAATAATTATCATTATCAATCATTTTGATTTCATACTTAGTTGATTCCATTATTTACCTAATTAATATGATACCTATTTTTTCGGGATAATGTTGAGGATTATGCCTCCAAGAAGTAGCCATGAATATTGGATATAATATTAATTTCAATTAATTGTTTTAATTAAAACATGATATCATGGTTATATTATTTTTATATAATAATAGAGAATTCAATGTTGAAATTTAAGGTGACTTCGATATGATAAAATATAATAAAACTAGTCTTTTATTCAAATGAACATATAATAAAGTAGCGAAAGATGACTATGGATTTAACATGATTCTACCATTATTTTTCCTACGTTCTTGACAAGACCACCACCCACACACACCATTTATTAATATCAAGAGACAATGTGGTAAAATATATAGTCCAAAAACATTAATTACAAAATAAAATCAATTGAAGCAATTATTTTTTAAAATAATAAACAAGTAAAAAAGACTAATTTTAAGTCACATAGGGAATTGATTGTTGTGATCACAATAGAAGTTCTTATTGAGGATGATCCCAACTCAAGAAATATCAGTTTTTCTGGATAATTCACATATTTTCATAGATGTAAACTTCAAGACCAATGATTTTTTTTCAAAGAATATTAACAATGAAATATTCCAAAACCAAGAGGAGATATTACTTATTAAGCATATAATTAATTTAAATAGATAAAAATAAAGAATACATCAATCTTTATATGAAAACCCTATTTTTATTACAAACATAAACATGATTTATTACATAAACTATCACTTGATACAACAAAGAAGATTGAGAGGTTTAGTGTCTTTGGGGATTAGGATAATTACATAAAACATAAAACATGAAATACAACATCTTCATTGAAAACATCCTTTACCTGACCACAACATTCCCTCGTACTTAGCATTGTATGGGATAACCTGAGGACATGCATAAGAAAACAGTGAGCTAAAAATCCCAGTAAGGGAGTACACATGGAATAACATGAGGAGTACAATAAATGTTAGAAAACAGTCATATCAATAGATCATAAAAGAAACATGAACATAAAGTAATGATAAAGCATGATAATCATAACATTGAAATGTGGCAACAACACTTAACACGGAATTAGCATGAGCCAAGGCTCATTGCACATGGATCATGAGTAAATCCTCATTGCACATAAAGCACGAGTAAACCCTCATTGCACTTGAATTATCATGAGTCAACACTCATTTCACATGAAATATCATGATACTATACTTTACCCAATGCATTGGTGTGCTATAAGGGCGCACCCTTCTTAAACATTTCATTTCATGCATAAATGTTCCACATGGAACATAAATCATGGATTCATTAAACATAATAATTTATTCCACGATAAAGGAATGTGGAATTCATACATGAAACATTATAATCAATAAGTAAATGTTCATAAAGGTGAACACCCTTGATGTATAAATGGGAATGGTATTCACTACACAATGGCATTGGCTTAGAAAATCAGTGCGCTTTCGACAGCGTAACGACGTGACGTAAGAATTCATAAAAAAAGGTTGATGAGAGATAAAGGGGTTCTTCATCATATTTACATGTAATGGAAAGTAAGGAGGTCATATAGACACATGTCCGAACAATTTTAAAGGAATTTAGATTCATGATACAAAAGTATTGCTTGAATGCAAATGAGGAGAGAGAAGTTCCTTTCAGAATTTCGGCATAGTAACGGGTGTACATGGGAGGCATTTAATGAGAGAGAAAGGGGTCTCCCATCATTAAAACATAACGATGGTAGTATGAGGGAGGTGAGAAACCATACCCCAACATTCATAATTGAAACTAAAAGGCAAAACAACTTAAATAAAATTGGACAAAAATGAGAAAGGATGAAAAATCCTTACTAGGAAGTGTGCTTCCAAAGGCTAGAGAGAGGCTTTTGAGAGGCTTCTTGGGTGCTTGGGGAACCTTGGGAGGATTATAGAGAGAGTAGGGTAGAGTTTGGACGAACTCCAAGGGAATTGAGTGAGGATCAAGTGGGAGCTTGGGTGTGTTTATATAGGAAAGTTGAGGGAATTCTTTATTATTTAGGTTTGGGTCCCCTTACATTAAATTAATCCAAACCACAAACCATACCATGGATTTCGCCCATGGTTTTTGGAAAAGGGAAGAGGAAAAAAATATTTTATAAGGGAAAAGTACAAACATCTTAAAATATTAGGGTTGCTTATGTGGAGGTGAGTCACACCCCAATGGAAGTTAATTTAAAAAGGCAAGGTGTTGAATATGTCTTGAGGGGTCCATTAATGCTTTGAAAAGTAAGTCAAATAAACCCAAAATAACATTATTTTAATGGTAAAACATATATTTGCCGAACATAAAGACTATAGTATTTTATTACATCAATATAGGGTCATTATGATGTCATAAAACACATTATATATTTAAACGATATTTAATTTTTACCCAAATATTTGACTGTCTCAGAAAATTATGAAAAATTCACCGTTGGATTATTTTGACTTCATGATTCCAGAAATAACATTTATTTTATCTAAATAATTTTCTAAATATGTTAATTTTCACTTTTAAAATAAAAACCGGCATTTATAAAAAATTCACGGGTTTTGACAGAAATGGCTTTCAAACCTTAATAAAAATTTTAATTGCATTCATAAAATTATAAGATCATTTATATTTAATAAAAATTAATTTAATAAAAATATTATTATTTTATTAAAATATTAATTAATTAAAAAATCCAATAATTTAATAAAATAGATTTCTTAATTAAATAATAACTAAAAACGCCATTTGTACATTAAAAACTATTTACAATGTATCAAAAATGATTAGAAATTATATTAATTATTATATAAAAAAATAATGTACATGAACATAGTACTACTTTTCTGTTACACAACCCCTTAAAACAGCCACATAAGACCTAAGGGTAAGGTGTGCGATGGTGAAAGACTCTTGGGGTGGCTCGGATAACATCACTCGAGTAGTAATTTCAATCATCTTCCACTTTTACCGTAGACGGTCACGTTCGAGCTTTTCTTGATGAAGCTCAGCTTGGGATTGGTCAAGGGCGAATCCCAAAGACGCCACCTCTTTTCCGAGCTCCGACAAATGGGCTTCGTATGGGTAAATTCCACTAGATGAGGCCATCGCTTCCTTTGTCTGAGTAAATTGGATTTGTTAATGTCCTATATTTATACTAATCATGTGATCACTGTTCAATGACTATAATAGCAACGGTCAAAATTCATAAAATAAAACCAAAGAAGTTGACATTTTATATAAACATAAAGAGACATTTAATTAGATCAAGAGGGATTTACATTAATGAATCTTTGGGTCGTTACAATATTCCCCTCTTAAGAAATTTCACCCTTGAAATTTTCCTTTTCCCACACTAAAACAAATGTGGGTAAATCAGCTTCATCATATCCTTCGACTCCCAAGTTGGTTCTTCAAACTTGTGGTTTCTCCACAACACCTTGATGAGGGGCATTGTCTTATTTCGTAGAACTTTTTCTCTACGATCTAAGATCTTCACTAGTTTCTCCTCATAAGAAAGCTAATATTCCAATTGTACCACCTTAGAAGAGAGTACATGCGAAGGGTCTGGTATGTACTTCCTTAAGAGGGATACATTAAAGACATCATGTACTTTGGACATGGCAGGTGGAAGTGCTAGTCGATAGGCCACAGCCCCAAAACGATCAAGAATCCCGAAGGGGCCGATGTACCTAGGACTTAACTTCCATTTCCTTCTAAACCTCATGACCTTCTTCCACGGAGATATGCATAGAAACACCATGTCTCCAACTTTAAACTCAAGGTCTCGTAGACAATTATCTGCATAACTCTTCTATCGACTATGGGCTGCCTTGATATGTTGCTGACTGGTTTTCACCTTCTCCACCATTTCTTCGACCATTTCTGGTCCAAGCAGCTTACGTTCACTGACCTCATCCCAACACGCTGGTGTTCTGCACCTTTTCCCATACAGAGCTTCATATGGTGCCATTTAGATGATCGAGTGGGAACTGTTATTATAAGAGAACTCAACCAGAGGAAGATGTTGATCCCATCCTCCTTTAAAGTCCATTGAGCATGCTCTCAACATATCCTCAAGTGTTTGGATAGTCCACTCGGATTAGCCATCAATTTGAGGATGATAGGCCGTATTGAAGTTCAGTTCAGTATTCAGAGCATGTTAAAGACTTTTCCAAAACATAGAGGTGAATCTTGGATCTCGGTCAGACACAATAGATAGTGGTACTCCATTAAAACTTACCACTTCTCTGATATATATCAGTGCTAGTTGATCCAAAAAGAAATCCTCCTAAATAGAAATTAAGTGTGCAGTCTTTATAAGACGATCCACAACAACCCAGATTGCATTGTTGCCTTTGGATGTCCTTGGAAGTCCGGTGACAAAGTCCACAGTGATGTTCTCCCATTTCCATTATGGTATGGGCAATGGTTGCATCATCCCCTTAGACTTCTGCCTCTCAGCCTTCAGTTTCTAGCACACCAGGCACTTTGATGTATATTTAGTGATCTCCTTCTTCATATTAGCCCACCAAAAGTTTTCTCGGAGATCTTGATACATCTTTGTGCTCCCTGGGTGAATAGATAAATTTAAACTATGTGCATCATCCAAAAGTTCTTTATTCAGCTCCGGACATGATCGAACATATAGTCTTTTCCCAAACCACACAATTCCTTCTTCATTAACATTAAACTCTGAGGATTTTCATTTTTTTATAGCTTCCAATTTTCCTGAATTCCCACATCAATACTTTGAGCATCCTTTAACCTTTGTAAAAGAGATGGTTGATCAATAATTTGTGAAAGGAATGATGATGTTCCTTTATATATGATTCCCACGTCCATCTTCATCTTGTCTAAGAAGATTGGATCATTCTCAATTCTCATCATTGATAGAATTGTTGGGTCCTTTCTACTTAGGGAATCTGCCACCTTGTTCGCTTTCCCAAGGTGGTAATATATTGAATAGTCATAATCCTTGATGAGCTCTATCCATCTTCTCTAGCGCATATTATTCTCTTTTTGTGTGAATATATATTTAAGACTCTTGTGGTCAGTATATATCTCCCATTTCTCTCCATAGTGATAATGACGCCAGATTTTCAAGGCAAAGATCACCGCCGCCAACTCCAGATCATGCGTTGGATAGTTTCGCTCATGGATTTTCAACTTCCTTGAGGCATAGTGTATAACTTTATCATTCTGCATCAGCACACAGCCTAAGCCCTTATTTGAAGCATCACTGAAAACAAAAAAAGTTCCCCACTTGTTGGTAAAGTGAGCACGGGCGCATTGATAAACCACATTTTCAACTCCTGGAAGATTTCTTCGCATTCATCACTCCATGAAAACTTTAATCCCTTTCAAGTTAGCTTGGTAAGAGGGTTGGACAATCGTGAGAAATTTCTTACAAATTGCCGATAATATCCAGCTAACCCCAAGAAGCTACGGATATCCGTTACTGATGTTGGCCTCTGCCATACCTCAATTGCAACTATTTTTGAGGGGTCCACAGATATCCCATTTCTTGTGATGATATGTCCCAATAATGAGACCTCCTTCCACCAGAACTCACACTTTCTGTACTTTGCATAGAGCTTCTCCTTTCGCAAAGTCTCTAGTACAGTTTTTAAATGCTCCTCATGATCCTCTTTGATTTTGTAGTATATTAGGATATCATCTATAAATAATACCACAAATTTGACAATGTAATCTATAAAGACTCTATTCATCATGTACATGAATTTTGATGGAGCATTGGTGAGTCCGAAAGGCATTACTATGAATTCATAGTGCCCGTATCTTGTACGAAAAGCAGTGTTGGGGACATCTTCCTTATTCACCATTACTTGATAATATCCCGACCACAAATCCACCTTGGAGAAGTATTGTGCTCCATGCAGCTGATCAAACAATTTATTGATTCCTGGGAGAGGATACTTGTTCTTTATCATGATTTTGTTAAGTTCACGATAATCGATGCAAAGCCGCATTGACCCATCCTTCTTCTTGACGAAGAGGATTGGTGCACCCCATGGTGAAGCACTTGGGTGTATAAACCCTTTATTCAGATTCTCTTGTAGTTGTTTCTTCAGATCTTCAATATCAACAACAGCCATTCTATATGGAGTCTTGGATATTGGTAGCGCCCCAGGTATAAGTTCAATTGAGAGCTCAACATCTCTTCTAGGTGGAAGACCAGGCAGTTCCTCGGGAAACACTTCAGAAAATTCCCTCACAATAGTCATTTCTTCAAAGATGGATTCTTACTTGGACTCAATAATATGATCCAAATACATGTGCTCATAAGGCAGTAATATCCATGCTTGAGATGATGGAGCTAAAGGAGATTCATCTTCCTCCTTACACTTGTAAAGAATTGGGGGTCGATTCTCCATATGGAGTGTGATTTACCTCTCCCGACAATATATGTTGGCTCTATATAAGGAAAGTCAATCCATGACAAGAATTGCATCAAATTCCACCAGAGGGAGTATGACGAGGTTTGTCGGGAAATTCAATCCACAAACTATAATAGGTGAGGACTTATATTCATGGGATGCAATTATTACCCCATTTTCTGTACTCACCGATATCTTTACTTCCATGATTTGTGGTGGTGCTGGGATTGTTCAACTAAACTTTCGATATATAAAAGAATGTGTACAACCTGAATCAAAAAGTTTGTTCACTATTCTTGAATGAATAACCAGCGTACCAGTCACCACTTCGTTGTCGGGGTTCACTTCGGCAGAAGGGATGGCAAAAACTCTTCCTTATTGCCTTGGAGGTTGTTGGTCTTCTCCGAAAACCCATGGATTAGGGTACTAATATGCAAAATGACCTGGTTCTTTGAATTTATAGCATTGAACAAAACATTGAGGTTCGAACGGAGTGTTCCTATCCTCTATCGCAGCTGCGGGTCTTTCTTACCGACAGTTAACAACTAGGTGCCCTTCTCTTCTACACCTGAATCATTTCCTCGTCCCCTTAAGGAAATTTCCAGGGTGCTTCTTTCCACACATTTGGAAAATGGGGTTCTGGATCTTCATAGCACCGTTGTATTTATCCATCGGACAACCAGCATTGAAGTCCACCTTACTCTTCTTGTCCGCATGATACCCCTGTGATTCCCCGATCTCTATTTCGACCTTGAGGGCACATCAGACAATTTCCTCATAGCTGTCGAAGTCACAGATTGCTAATGCTTTCCGCAAGCTAGGCTTCAGCCCACCAATGAAGCGGTCAACCTTGCATTCAGGGGTAACGACAAAGCCGGAAGCATATTGTGCAAGCCTTGTGAAGTTTGCCTCATACGCTCCAACAGATTATTCATCTTTTTGCTTGAGGTAAAGGAAGTCCCTTTCCATCTTAAGCCGGAGGGTGCACCGAAAATATTTATCGAAAAAAATCTTACAGAAATCCTTCCATTCCAACACCTCGATCTCCTACTCAGGCTTCGTATATTCGATCAACGTCCACCATTGATCAGCTTCACCCTCCATATGATACGTCACAAGGAGGAACTTCTCTTGTTTAGAACATTGAAGGATGGAGAAGATCTTTTCAATGTAGTTGATCCATTTTTCAGTGATCGTGGGATTGGATGATCCACTAAAAGTAGGAGGCCTTTGTCTCATGAAGCTCTCGATAACAACTTGTTCTTTCTTTGGGGGGGGGGGGGGGTTGAATGTTCCTCTTGACCCATGTTTCTATTCAAAACATGGGTTATCTGAGAGAGAAGCGTGACAAAGTTCGTGATTCCCGCTCCCATTGGATTGGGCATCTCATTAGTACAGTCATCACACTGATCATCACAATGGTTGTTAGCCCGAGTCCTCCTATTACCGGCCATTGGCTTGAATAAAAGGAATGTTAGGGGTAACACATAAAGGTTAATCCAAAGACAAAACTGATGACTTATAAATAAACTTTTATTTCCTTACTCAAAAGTCTATAGGCTTCAATCTAGGCTTTTCATGATCTACTTTCTGACATATATTCATAGGGGAATTTTTTTTAATTCCCTTAATAAGGGTTCATACTATGATTTTGAATTTTTCAAAACATATCCCCTAGGAGTGTTGTAACCAAGAATGCAGCAAGGCCCATTGTCGTGCACCAGTTCCCGTTCGAGTCTACCTCAAAGCGGTGTTTTTGGGTTTTACCCTTGGGATACATCTATGCTAGAGCCGCCTCTACCTGCTCATATCCAGACAGGGATGTATTTTTTTGATAAACCACTTAATCAGTACTTACCAAAACTTAGGGATGTTTTTATTATACTTAGTCTTGTATTTAAGGCTTTACTAGGTTTTCTTAATCCCAAAAATAACTAAACTTATCCTCTGATACCAACTATGACAACCCTGCTTTTATTACAAAGATAAACATGATTTATTACATAAAACTTCACTTGATACAACAAATAAGATCAAGAGGTTTAGTGTCTTTGGGGATTAGAATCATTACATAAAAACATAAAACATTATATACAACATCATTATTGAAAACTTACTTTACATGACCACTACATTCCCTCGTCCTTAGCATTGAATGGGATAACCTGAGGACATGCACAAGAAAAGGGTGAGCTATAAAGCCCAGTAAAGGAGTACACATGTAATAACATGAGGAGTACAATACATGTTAGACAATAGGCATATAAATAGAGCATAAAATAAAAATGAACATAAAGGCATGATAAATTGTTATAATCATAACATTGAAATGTGGCAACAACACTTAACATGGAATTAGCATGAGCCAAGGCTCATTGCACATGTAGCATGAGTAAATACTCATTGCACATAAAGCACGTGTAAACCCTAATTGCAATTTAATTAGCATGATTCAACACTCATTGCAAATGACTTATCATGATACTATACTTTATCCAATGAATTGGAGCGCTATAAGGGCGCACCCTTCTTAAACATTTCATTTCATGCATAAGTGTGCCACATGGATCATAAAACATTGATTCATTAAACATAATAATTTGTTCCACAATAAAGGAATGTGGAATTCATACATTAAAATTTATAATCAATAAGTAAATGTGCATAAAGGTGAATACCCTGGATGGATAAATGGGCATGGTATTCACTACACAATGGCATTGGCTTAGAAAATTGGTGCGATTTCGGCAGCATAACGATGTGACGTAAGAATTCATAAAAAAAAGGTTGATGAGAGAGAAAAGGGCTCCTCATCATATTTACATGTAATGGACAGTACGGAGGTCATATTGATACATGTCCCAACAATTTTAATGGAATTTAGATTCTTGATACAAAGGTATTGCTTGAATGTAAATGAGGAGAGAGAAGTTCCTTTCAGAATTTCGGCATAGTAACGAGTATACATAGGAGACGTTTAATGACAGAGAAAGGGGTATCCCATCATTAAAACATAATGAATGCTGTATGAGGGAGGTGAGAAACCTTACCCCAATATTCATAATTGAAATTAAAAGGCAAAACAACTTAAATAAAATTGGACAAAAATGAGAAAGGAAGAAAAACCCTTACTAGGAAGTGTGCTTCCAAAGGCTAGAGAGAGGCTTTTGAGAGGCTTCATGGGTGATTGGGGCACCTTGGGAGGATTCTATAGAGAGTAGGGCAGAGTTTGGACGAACTCCAAGGGAATTGAGTGAGGATCAAGTGGGAGCTTGGGTGTGTTTATATAGGAAAGTTGAGGGAATTGTTTATTATTTAGGATTGGGTCCCCTTACATTAAATTAATCCAAACCACAAACCATCCCATGGTTTTTCCCATGGTTTTTGGAAAAGGGAAGAAGAAAAAAATATTTTATAAGGACAAAGTCCGAACATCTTAAAATATTAGGGTTGCTTATGTGGTGGTGAGTCACACTCCCATGGAAATTAATTTAAAAAGGAAAGGTGTTGAATAGGTCTTGAGGGGTCCATTAATGCTTTGAAAAGTAAGTCAAACAAACCCAAAATAAAATTATTTTAATGGTAAAACATATATTGGACGAAAATAAAGATTATAGTTTTTTATTACATCACTATTGGGTCATTATTATTTCATAAAACACATTATAAATTTAAACAGTATTTAATTTTTACCCAAAAATTTGATTGTCTCATAAAATTATGAAAAATTCACCGTTGGATTATTTCGACGTCCTGATTCCAGAAATAAAATTTATTTTATCTAAATAATTTTATAAATATGTTAATTTTCAATTTTAAATTAGAAATAGACATTTATCAAAAATTCACGGGTTTTGACAGAAATGGATTTCAAACCTTAATAAAAAATTTAATTGCATTCATAAAATTATAAGATGATTTCAATTTAATAAAAATTAAACTAATAATCATATTATTATTATATTAAAATATTATTTAATTCAGAAATCCCTTAATTTAATAAAATATATATCTTAATAAAATAATATCTAAAAAGTCCATTTGTACATTAAAAACTATTTACAATGTATCAAAAATGACTAGAAATTATATTCATTATTATATACAAAAAATAATGTACATGAACATAGTAATACTTATTTGTTACATAACCCCTTAAAATAGCCGCATAAGACCTAAGGGTAAGGTGTGCGATGGTGACAGACTCTTGGGGTGGCTCGGATAACATCGCTCGGGTGGTAATTTCAATCAACTTCCACTTTTCCCATAGACGGTCACGTTCGAGCTTGGCATGATGAAGCTCGGATTGGGCTTGGTCAAGGGTGAAGCCCAAAGACACCACCTCTTTTCCAAGCTCCGACAAATGGGCTTCATATGGGGAAATTCTACTGGACGGGGTCATCGCTTCGTTTGTCTGAGTAAACTGAATTTATTAAAGTCCTATATTTATACTAATCATGTGATCACTGTTTGACAACTATAATAGAAACAGTCAAAATTCATAACATAAAACCAAATAAGTTGACATTTTATATAAACATAAAGAGACATTTAATTAGATGAAGAGGGATTTCCATTAATGAAACATTGGGTTGTTACACTTTAGATCTTTCTTCAATGTTGTTTTTGATCATATGAAAAACTTTTCGGTCAACCAATGTTATGATTTTTGGATTCAAGGGGGGAATCCCTCCAGTTGTGAACCACATGTGCACCTATGGGCTCTAAAAAATTTCAATTCATTGTCGAGTTCCATAATGGTGGATTGATCATCTTACACTATTACACTAGGTCACTGTGAAAATTATATCATGAAATAATAATATTCCTTACAGTCTCATTATTGAGGTTATGGATGGGGGAAGAGAATCATGAGAGCATTATTTGGTCATGAAAGAGATATCTAGACTTGGTTGTGTTCAATGATTCTCAAATTTGATCTATCTCGATCTACCTTTACATAATTGAAAAAATTTAATAGTTATTGAGATAAGGTTAATATTTAAAATATAATTTAATTTCACAATAGATATTAAATAATATATTAATCTATATCTATCTTAATTTTATGTAATTATTATAATATTTTTATTTTCATATCCTGCATAAACTGGCCCACAGTGATAAATATTATTTTACCAGCTTAAAAATAAATATTTTTCACTAGACATTAGGTATTCTCATTCTCCTTTACATAATTCTAATGTAAATATTTAATAAAATATATATATATATATATATATTCATCAAACCAATATTTTATTCATAGTCTTCCAAATAAATATTTATAAAATATTAAATAAATACCACAATTATTTTCTTTAACGTCTCATTAATAAATTTTGATTAAATATTCAAAAAATTAAATAAATTTTTTATTAACAAATAAATAATTATATATTAATTTTCAAAGAGATATTTTTTATTGATAAATCATTAATTAAATTATTTCTGAGTCTTCATAATAATATTTATTTAAATAATTGAATTAAAATAAAATATAATTGAGAAAAATTGAGACACTTAATTTTTTACCGTCTCATCTTATTTCTAATTATCATTAGGTTAGTTTTCCTAAAGTCAAAAATTAAAATCTATAAATAGGTCAATCCACCAAAGAAAAATTTAGTAATATCACTACATCAGAAACCAAACACAATCACTTACTACATATTATAATACCTTTACCACAATATCTCATCAAGTTGGATTTACACTTGTGTCATGAACCTATGTTCATAATACATGTTTCTTTGACTGGATGAAATAAACTTGTCATTACACCATGTCAATGGAACTTAATGTGTCCATAATATTTCAATAAAAGGGTTGAAATATAAACTTCTATAAAGATAGAATAGAAAATTCCTTCCTTGAAAAATTAATTAATTACACATTACTCATTATGTAAATAACATATCTAACTTCTGCATGAACTATATCATTATGTTTTTCAAAATAAATCAATTTGCATGAGTCATGAAATGAATTAATAATAAGGATAAAGTTTATGAACCATTACAAATTCTCCTAGATAAGAATTCCCAATGACCATAAATATGACGAATTCCTATAGGCGGGATTGTAATAACATTCTCCTATCATATAGATTACCAAATGAGAACATCATGAGAAGTTATCTGATCTACTTATGATTAATTACTCCTAACAATAAGAATATTTTGTTTCCATAATATATGATTTTTCCAATCGTAGAACTAATATGTAAGAGATATTGGAATGTAATCTCGAGGTTCTCATCATAGAGAGGAACTACTATAAACTATTCTAATGTAAAAAATACCCTATAATATTACAACAATAACGTTATACAGATAAAAAATAAACATGTGATAATCCATTTATATTAATATTTTATTATATGAATATACATGTAATCTAAAGTAAAAAAGGGTGTTTCTTTTAGGAAACCAACTTCAATAAACCCCCATAGGTACTAAATCCAAATGGTAATGACTGGTTGGTTCTCACATAAAAATAATGATTCTACTATTTGTATATATATATGTTGGGATTATCATATTTCTATGAATAGGGTCGGTAAATCCACGTTTTTATAGTTAATCAACTTACTATAATATTACTACCTTTAAAAAATTTCCTAAGTAGTGATATAACCAAGTACTAACTGTTTGTTCCCATGTATGATTCTTGAAATCCTCACAAAGTATATAGTCAAATCATATTCTAATTATAGTAAAAAAATTATTTGGTATAAACCAAAATCGGAATAGGACATTGTTAGAGCACTCCTGAAGTTATATTAAAATTCATAGCACACTAGGATATTATATATATGGAAACAACAGGATGTAATAATATTTTATTTCATATTACCTTATCAATTTTTTAAGTGGAGTTTTGGTCAAAGACCAAAACACTAAATTTATTAAATAGAAGGATTACATGAGTTTGAAAGGTGGATTTGTTTTACAATTCCTATCATAATGATAATGTAAACCTATAGGGAGTTTTTTAACCCAGGTTATGTCATGATTTACTCCAATATTAGCAAGTCTATCTGCAGCCTTTTTTTCTTCACAAAAGGTACAAGTGACAATATAGCTGATATACATAAGAGAATGAAAATTTTCTATAAACCATGAACTAAGTGGCCATGAATGGCGCACTATGCCATTCCAACGATCTTGCACAATGGTCATCAAATCGCTTTTAATCCAGATATTTTTCCATCCAAGTTGATTTGAAAAATAAATACCCTCAATCACTCCCATCATTTCACCTTCCAAAGATGAGGAGACTTCATAGATGCCATATAATCACACTAGTGTCTTCCCAGAGTGGTTTCTATAGATTTCGCCACAACTTGAGGGACCCAGGTTTCCTTTAGAATCAAATTCATCATTAAAATTAATCCTCCCTTGGGGTGGAGCTTGCTAGAATACTTCAACATTGTCTTTTTGATGAGGATAGATACACTTCTACCAAAGATGATGCAAAATCCCAAAGTCGCTAACTATGTTGTTTCAAAGACCCTACTTAATTGAGTTTCCTTCTAGAATGGAAATGAGCATTCTCATTTTTCCTTCATTAATTCTAAATGAGTAGTTGTGATGTATAAGATAATTTCTATCATAATAGATCACGTGTAGAAGCTCAGCTATGGTAGTTATGAAGAGACAATGGCATTGATGAGAGGACCTCATATCCACACAATGTTGGATTTGAGAGTTTATTAGGTCATGAAGTAACCATCTTCACTCAAAATGATCAAATAAATAATTCAAAATTAAAATGGATATAAAAAAAGGTAGAAGCATGTGGTTAATGTATTTATGATGTTGATTACAAAGTTTACATTTAGAGAAAATAAAAATCCCAAAATATTGAAGGCAAGGGTCAGTGGGAACCCTTTTGTGCATAACATGCCGACCGAGCATGAATCAAAATGGTTTTATACATCACCTATCAATGTTTTTTAGCCATATCATGTTATTTTTAGAATTACTAGGAAGATGTCCAGAAAAAAAAATTGAGTCGAGAATGACATTAGGAGAAGGATTCAAAATTAAAAAATCATCAGTGTTGGCAAGGAGATATTTTTCAATGAATTAATTACTATTTTTAGGTAAGTTAAAGCATTCATATATTAACATATCTTTAATAGTATTAGTGGTGTGCTTAGGTGGTTGAATGGGGTAAACCATTGAAATGAGACAATCAACATTCCAGTTTTCAAGCTAGAAGTTCATGGAATATTTTTTGTTCATCATCTATTTGAAGTTAGACATGATGGTGTAACAGGAATTATCAATAGAAGGGTTTATTGAAGTTCTCATATAATTTAAGTTTGTTTTCTTTAATTTATCAAGAAATTGGGTTCTAAGAAAAGTAAGGGAATAAGATTTAATATGAAGAAGGATCCAAGTGAGTTTGGCATGTATGGAATCATTAAATAATTTTAGATTTTTGATGTCGAGACAACCATTATCCAATGGCTTGAAATAGGTAGACCAGGGAATAGTAACTAGTATATTTAAAGCATACTTCCACTCCAAATAATGTTTTTAATGGAATAAATCAATTTCTTATAATAACGATAGGAATATTATAAACTATCATGGAGTAGTCCATTTTAAAGACAATTTTGGATTTGACAAGATATATCCGACCATCCATAGGAAGTGATTTACCTTTCCAGGAGGCAATTTGTTGGAGGATTTGGTCAATAAGGTTAAAAAAGTAAATAGACTTCAGTCTTCCCCAAAATATGGGGACACAGAGATAAGTGAAGGGAAGAGTTCCTTATTTAATGCCTAAAAATTGATAATATTGGATTTTTTGTTAGAAGGAAACCATTTACTGGAAAAGATGACGGATTTTCTACAACTAATGGTTTGTCCATAAACATCTTCATAGTGCGAAAGGTCACATTTGAGATTATTGATATTTGTTTTATCACCTTATAAAAAAAGGATGATGTCATCACCATATAATTGATGTGTAGGATCATTCCAATTCCATGAATTATAAATATTTTTAAACATGTTCTGATCCATAAGACGAGTGAGTAATCTTCTTAAGAAATCATTAGCAACCAAGAAAGGAATGGAAGAGAAAGGGTCACCCTGTTGGACACCGTTAGTGCATTTAAAGTACCCCATATGAAATCCATTAAAAATGATTGAAATCTAGGAATAACTGAAAAGAGTTTTAATTTTACTTTTGAAAGAGTTATTAAACCCAAAATTCTGATGAACACTGAAAATAAAACTTCAATCCATGGTATCAAAAGGTTTTTGAATTTCATGTTTGATGAAAATATTTCAACCCCTATAAGATTCATTTAATAGATTAGTACAATATATGGAAAGGAAAATACAATCATGGATGGATCTTGTTTTAACAAAATCAAATTGGTTCTAAGAGACAATTGTTTTTATTATATAAGAAATTCTGTTAGAAAAATTCTTAGTGATGATTTTTATAAAGAGTATTAATAATGGGAGTGGGTCTAAAGAGATGAATATTTGAATAATTCTCCACTTTAGGGATTCAGGAGAAGAATTTTCAGTTTATCCCTTGGGGGAGAATACCCTTTGAAAAGAAAATCCTAACTAATCTACAAACATCAACTTGAATATCTTTCCCAAAATTGTTGATAGATGCCCTCATTGAAACCATCATGTCCTAGAGCACTGTCAGGATTTAAGTAAATATAGTGTCTCTAATCTTGTGGTCAAGGGGAATACTATCAAGAAAGGATTTGTCATCTTCATTCACCACCACCTGAATTACATTATATAATTGGTATTTGCTAACATCAACCCTGTTGAAAATATTTTCAAAGATAATAAATGATTCAAAATACCATATTCAATATCAATGAGGTTGTATCCATCTCTATGGAAGGCTAATGGTCTACCAGATTTCCTGGTGTATTGAAGGGAATTGTTGAATTTAGTATTTTTTTCACCATCAGTGAGCCATTTAGTATTCAAAATTTGTTCTCAAATATAATCCTTGAACGTGAGGAAAGAAACAAGTTTCGTAGTAATATTGACTTCATGTTGTGGATAAGAAGAAAAATTATTACAAGTAGTGGTTTTCAGGGTTTGGGTAAGTACATCTTCCAAAATAAGGATTTCATTGTCAATTATCTTATATTTTGATCTACACCAATACTTATGGACCTGTTTTAATTTTTTTTAATTTGATGGTACATGAACAATTATAATTTCAATTGTACATGGAAGACAAATTTTTTTATAATGTTAGCACATTCAGTTTCTGAAGACCAATCTATGTTAAATCTAAAAGGGAAAAACAAGCTTAGTGTTATTGAAGTAGAAATTGAACAAGATAGGTTAGTGGTTAGAATTAATTTTAAGAATATTGATGCTAAAGATGTTGTCCCATTTATCAAGGGTTGAAATTTTTTCAAAGGATCTATCCAATTTTCTAGAAACCGCCTGATTGTAATATTGTATATAACATGTAAACTTGGAACCAGTGAGATTAATTTCAATCATATTATTATCCTTAACAGAGGCTTTGAGTACACTTAAATAATTTTGGATCATGGTGGTCCCATTTTCTCACATAGGGGAAGGATGGCATTAAAATCACCCACAACAAACCAAGGGTTATGAATGTCAATACTAATGTAGAAGAGATCATGCCAAATGGGTCTCCTATCCTAGAATCTATTATTATCATATATAAATGAATTGTAAATGTAAGAGTGATCAAAGATGAAATAACATGAAAATTATTGCTCAAAAATATTAAAAATATTAACATTATGTAAAGAATAATGATTAATTATCCAAAAAGTTTCAATAGATGAAATGTTTTTACACTCTGCTAAAAAATTATAACCAATTTTGAATATATTAAAAAATCGAGTGGGAAAAATGATTTTTAGTTCAGCAATTAAAAAATATTTAGGATTATGATTATTGATAAATATTTTTTAAGAAAATAAATGTGTCAGGGTTTTCTATACCATATCAATTCCAAAATAAATTATTCATTACAACCTGGTTTTGGGGTTTGATCACCCTTTTCTCTTATTTACATAGCCCTTATTTCTGGATGATCTTCTATGAATATTTAACCTTGTTCAGGCTGGTCTTCATTTACTTCTTGATCATAAGAGAATCATGGAGATTGTTTGTAGCACCCACACTATTCTTAGTATAGATTGGGTCACACATTTTTGCATTTGAAATGAAAACTAGTTGAATTTTATTTTCAGTCACTGGTTTCTCATTCGAGATAGGCAGGTCAGTATTAGACATAGAAGCGTCAATAAGTTAAATTCATTATGTGTCCATTGTGGTATCTATCATAGTAATCAAGTGACTATTTCTTTCAGTTAAAGTCTTCTCATTCAGTTAAGGAAAGCCAATATTGGACATATTTGCATCTGATATTGAAAAGTATTATATGAAATTTGTGGTATCTATAGTACTGAAATACTATGTTCCATTGTCAACACATGAGTTCAGAGTAATGGGTGTCCAATTCTTATAAAACAAAATTTCAGTCCTGTCCGGTCTGTATTTTGATAATAATTACATAATTAGCAGCACATATGTTTTTATCCTCTGTACAATGAATATTAAGGGGATTTGTGTTAATTAAAGTTCCATATTCTCTACTCAGTGTAATCATTGGGAGACAATCATTCAGGTCAGCTGATTAACCAGTGGGAGGAAATAAACTTTGCGATTTTCATTCCTTTTCTTTAGTATGTACCCCCATGAGGGTTGATGGATTTCTTGGGAGTGCTTGGGGAATTCATATATGACTCTGAAATCACAATATCATGTTCAATTCGGTTCTATTTTAATACCTCCATTATAATTATTTCAATTTACCCAATTATACATTTCTATTAAGATTCATTTTATTGTTCATACACTAATACAACCCATGATTTTCCTACTTCAGCCCTATAAGGTTCAAATTCATTGATTTTACAACCCATTTTTCATTTATCTTCCTAGAGGGCTCATTATTATCAAAGTAATGCCCTTTACCTTTCTTTTGTTTCATGACATCAGTCGAATATATGTAATTCGGTTGGGTGAATTTCTTCTTTACCACTCTAAAATTTAGTATTGAATTCCCAATGATTTTTCAATACTCAAAAAATGAGGCTTACGCTCATATTCAACCTTCACCTCAGTCCTATAGTCATTATCATTAAAATAAATACTTTTCAGTATTTTGGATTCCAGATTAACTTCCACCATCACTCTAGAAAATATAAATTATTCTCTCTATAAAGTACACTGATCAATCTTGTTGGGATTTCCAATGCAACATGATATATCATTTAGTAACTTCGAGTTCCAGAATAACCAATTGAGGTTATACAATCTAACCCAAATCAATTCCATGGTATTACTATGAGTGTTTAGGTTAAAAGAAAAATCCTATTCAGAAATACCTAGTATTCCATTTTTGAGTTTAATATTTCCAATCTTCCATACCATGTCTTGTTCATCCTGAGAGGGAAAAAAAATCTGATAAATAGCATTTACCCAGTGGGACAAGTTTCCAATTTGAAAATCCCTAGTAGGGAAAAATACATGGTTCAAGATCCACATATTACTTGTTTTTATAACCTTTTAAGTAATAAATGTGAGCCATGATAGAGATCAAACACAATTAGGTTTGTTGTTGAACTGCCTTAGGGTCAGCCTCTACTGAAAATCCTCCATCATCTAGCTTCTTAAACAAAGGAGGTTTCAATGATGATTTCTTGAGTAGATCTGAGCCCTTGAGTTCTTTGAGGAATGAAATTCCTTTATATTTTAATTATGGACCTTGGTTAGGATTCTCTTCTGTAATAGTTTTTTCTTCCTTCAATATCTGAGGGATGGATTTGAAAGAACGCTCCCATTCAGGATGAAATGACACCATGATTCAATCAATATAGTGAGAAGAGATATGAACATCCCAAATCTCATGAGGATTAGGGTTTCCACCGTGAGGGTTCACCGAGCAGTTCGAAGAGATGCACATCAATGTTTCATCAAAAAAACCTTCTCTAGACATATCATATATTTTTCTTTGATACTATACCTAATTGAAATAAATGATAAAAAGTGGTCAATTTCCTTGATCAATAGTATTGTCACATATCCAGAAACTAATAACACATCCAATTCTACTTTTCCAAATACATTTGGATAGTTCAAACTTCATGATGATGAATTATTATTGGTTCCATTTAATATTCTACTTTTAAACATTATGCATAATAAAATGAAAACTACAATATATATATATATATAAATCATGGGATGTGATATAAATTCATATAACTTAATCATATAATGTTATATTAATCAAAATAACCTCTTCTTGTTCCCAATCATGTTCTACTGGATGTTTTAAATGCCACTATGAATTCAGTCTTGAATTATTTCAACAAGTAATTTTTAATACATTATTAATGTATGTACTATAAATATAATTTTAAAACTAATGGAACTATTTTATATATCTTGTTCCATAGAACATGGTCACTAATTTAAGTCATACATTATGAAATTTCATTACATAGTCTTAAAAAATGGTAAAATAGAATAAAATTTACATATGTTATAAATATATATTTCATAAAAAACATATAGTTCTCAAGACAAACATTTAGATACATATTTAACTCATTTATTTCAACAAAAAATATAGAATAATCATTATTCATGATTTATTCATAAATGAATTCATATAATATTCCAATCTCATTTGCATTTATTGATGTCACAAATTTTTTATAGTAATGAATTGTGGAAATATACCATAGGTTCTCCATTTTTTGACAGAATAAGAAGAATCTATTAATGATGGAGATCAGCAGAAATACATTCGCGTAACCCTGATGGAAAATGATTAAACCAGGGAAAATCCTCATAAGGAGGGCCAACGGCTGCCATCTTGTGAGCGGCTTCATTCGCTTCCCTTCGAATAAATGAGAAACTGCAGGATGTGAATCCTTGTCTCAAAGAGTGAATACACCGAGTAATGGATCCGAAAGGTTGAAGCCCGCCATCAGTGAGATTGATGGAATTGATTACGGTGAGACAATCAGATTCAATGTGAATGGAATCCCAACCACGGTCTTTTGTGAAGTTTAACCCAGCAAGGATGGCGGTGGCCTCCGCGACTGAGGATTCCCAAAGTGCATAGCGTGCTTCGTATTTGGCTGCGATAATATTTCCCTGGTTGTCTCGGGCCAGAAAACCTAATCCAACTGGGCCATCCTTAGGGAGAGAGGCATCCACATTGATCTTGATAATCCCTACCGGTGGGGGGCACCAATGTTGGGAAAGAGGAGAAGGGGTGAATAGTCTTTTCTGCTCAGGGTGGTTCTACCAAACCTCAATCCAGGATGATGCCCGGTCAATCCAGAATCTGGGGGGCCTCCGAAAAACATTGAAAATGGCCTCGTTCCACCTATACCATATAATCCAAGTTAGAATGAACAGGGCGCCTGCTTTAGCCGGTAAAAAGGAGGAGCACCATCTCATCAGGAGAGAGGTAAGATCCGAGGCGGCGTCCAGGGACAGCTCCGTAGAAGATCCCCAGCCATTCCAATCCTCCTGAGCCCCAGGGCATTGAATGAGAGCATGGATAGGGGATTCAGGCACAGAAGGGCAGAAGGGGCATGAGTTGTCATTTGAAAAGTGTCTGTAGGCTAGGAGGCTCTTAGTAGGAAGGATACCGGTGCACACCTGCCACCAGAAAAAGCGGATTTTAGGGGGAACATTATGCTTCCAAATTGATGTCCAGGGCCTTGCATCTCCTTCCGTAATTAGAGAAGTGAGAGCTAGCCGGTAGCCCGCTTTCACCGTGTACTCTCCTGAGGTGTCATTTGTCCAGTAGAGATGATCTGGCCCTACTTCTGGCACACAGGGGATACTCAGAATAATTCTCTTTTCCCTCTCGTTAAACCACGAGTAGAGTTTTTCCATGCACCATCCTGCCCCTTGATTATCAAATAGACAACAGACTGTGGCGTGTTCGGTGCCTGGATAAATAGGGGATGATGCCTTCGCGCCTTCCTGATCAATAATCCAGGGATCAGTCCTAATCTTGACCATTGAACCATTCCCAATCCTCCAGCCTAGTCCTTTCCTCAGAAGATTACGGGCACCCCAAATGCTTCTCCAGAGAAAACTGGGTCGATAGCCAAGATGGGAATCCAAGAAATCCTTATGTGGGAAATATTTAGCCCGGAGAACTCGCGTGCATAGGGATGATGGGTTATTAATCATTCTCCAACCTTGTTTATCCAGCAAAGCATCATTGAAAAGACAAAGGTCCCGAAAGCCCATTCTGCCTTCAGATTTTGGTTGGCAGAGAGTAGACCAGGCGATCCAATGGACTTTATATTTGCCGTCATTTCGACCCCACCAGAAGTTAGATGTGCTGGATTGAATCTGTGAAAGCACCACGTTAGGAAGTTTAAAAACAGACATCAAATAGCTGGGGACAGATTGAAGAGCCGTCTTGATGAGGGTTTCCTTCCCGGCTTTGGAGATTTTTTTGTGGGTCCAACCTTGTATTTTTTTCTCAATTCGATCCACAATTGCTGAAAAAATTTCTTTCTTTGACCGTCCAACCACTGCCGGGAGCCCAAGATACTTCTGGTGTTTATCGACCACAGGGATGCCTGCTATAGAGCAGAGTTCTTCTCTTTTCGGCTGAGGGACTCCAGAGCTGAAAGAAATTTCTGATTTACTCTAGTTGATCATTTGTCCTGAAGCCCGTTCATACTGTTGAATCGCCTGGCAGATTGTAGTGAACTCATAAGGGGTAGCTCGGGAAAATAGAAGGCAATCGTCGGCGAAGTAGAGGTGGGAGATCGGAGGGCCCTTGCGACACACTTTCACCCCATGAATTTTGGAAGACGAAGCTGCCCTGGAAAGGAGGTTAGAAAACACATCAGCCACTAAAATGAAGATGAAAGGTTAAAGAGGATCTCCTTGGCGAAGCCCACGGGACGGGGAAAAGCCTCGGGTGAGCACCCCATTGACATTAATACAGAAGGACACTGACGAGACGCATTGCATGATCATGTCAATCCATTTGGTGCAGAAACCCATTAAAATTAGAATTGAAAATTATTTTCGTAATGATTGTTTGTGTATATGTTTTTCTATAGACTAAACCATACCATGATTAATTATTCTTTACTAACACCATCATGTACCATCCATATCTAGTTTCTATTGAATACTCACAAGTAGTATCAAGTCATGGGAATATTCAAAATGTGGAGTCCTAGAAGGTTAATCCACGGATTCCAGTGTTGAATCTATTCATACCATTCAACCTATAAATGTTTAAAATTAATGCTTCTTGGTATGGATCATTATACTGATATACGATGATAAAAAAAATATCCTTGAATATAAATTCCATTGAAGTACACGTCTTCTAATCTACTCATCCCACTGAGTTCAGTGGAGTGCATCATTCTTATACCATCCCATGTGCATATAGAGCCTTAACCCAAATAGGATAAGCATTATCCAACAATATATATAGAGATTGGATTTTATTATAGAAATATATTGGGTCTTGAATTTATGTTATCATCCTTAGTGCCTATAGGAATATTAACTTAAATAAACCTTAGTGTTTGATGTTCCTTTTGAGCTATGTCTATATTTTATGAAACAATTTTCAAAAGGAACTTTCATTTTTTTCCAAATAAATTTTTATTATATCATAATTGATATGATACCCATTATATAATATAGTTGGAATATGGATTTTTCAATTCTATTTTCAAAAAAAATAATGGAATAAACTATGGAATATTTTCAATATATATAATAATTAAAATATTTATAATACTTTCCATTGATCATATTGTTACTACCATCATGATATTGACGCACAAAGGTAAATTTTAGTTTTTGAATACCTTTAATCCCCATGTATCATTAATGAATTCATTGATAATATATTCTATGACAAGAAAATTTTGAGATTCCTCAAATTTTACTGAGTTCACTCATTTACTTCACTGAGAGTTTCAAAAATATCATAAATGAATACCATTAAGTATATAAATTCCCCATTATCTATAGAATTCATCATGTGGAAATGTTTCACTAACTCTTAAAATATTTATGGAAGACATTTTTTTATAAAGGAATCATTATCTAAGACAAGATATGTAGTTTGTCATCATATAAAATATCTTATCTCATATGATACTAAAATACTTCTATGTGTATAAATAAGTCAACAACCTCTAAATTTATTTAAAAAATAATTATCTCTCAAGAATCTGGTAATTCTTTTATTGATTATATTCTTTATTTTTAGCAATGGATATATATGATTCATTATTTACATAACCATTGATTTGTTATTAAAGTATAATAGTTACATTTATTGAAAATGTGAAACATTTTTTCGTTTTTTAATCTAGACAGTAAGATAATTTTTTTGATAACACTTATTAAAAAAACGTCCATTTGGAAATGATATGTACGGATCACCCATTGATTGGTGTAGGAATATTCATTTCTCAACTTATTTTGAGTTCACTCTATAGCCTTTTTATTTTTTTCTCATTTAATATATTTAAATACATATATGTTGTAAGAATATTGTATTTGAAAAAGAAGTGTCAAATAAAAATATGATGACTATATATGAAGTTGTTGCATATTTTTTCTTCTTTAATTCATTTAAATTCCTTTTCAAGTATCCATTTATTCAACATTTAATAAAATAGCATCATTTCCATTCTTCTACATTAAAATACTCTGTCTCTTTGGAGGATATGTTAATGGATCTTTTGTATTTACATTATCCCTTCTATATCTATCATTTTCATTCAAATATTTCACCATAAAGGGTAGAGAAACATCTTTCAACCAATCCATATTTTCTTGGTGATGTATGTTAAAAAGATTCATGTGTGACCTATTCATTACATTCATCCATGCTTAGACTTATAATGATATCCTTGGTGATAAAGATAATAATATAAGACTAATTAATAATTTCATATCCAAGTTGAAGAACTAAATTATTAACTGATCAGTGTACCCCATTCTTTTGAGAGTATGATTAGTAGCTAGATTACCTTCCTCACGTTTACACAGATATAATAAATTGACAATATTATCTATTTCAAGTCTTTCCATATCTTTTTGAAGAAAAAGAAGATAAGATATTATAGTGTAAAAATCTATGTCCCTATTTTGTGTCATGAAATATAAAGACATAGTTGATCACATAATACAATGGACACAGGAAGAGACCTCTTCATATATTAGGTAGGAATTATTTTCACCTCTGTTGTCCTATTAGGGTGGAAGAACATGAATAAGGGGATTCCAATACATTGTACAAATTTTCTATTAATAATCTAATACAGAAATGACTCTATGATATCGATAGATTTGTGTTTTTTTGGAAATAATCTGAGTTAAGAAATGATTATAGGGGTTTTTTGGTTTCCAATTCCATTTTTCTACAGTAATAAAAATATATTATTAATACCTTACTGGATAAAAAATTATGCGATACATACTAATTGAAATTTTATTTAGTCCTCCACTCTTTATTCAAGTATCATCAGGACTCAACATTTAACTATGGATGTCTAGCTATATGGAAAATTTAGTATAAATAATCTATAGTTACCTCCTTGTGATCCAAAACATATAAATTAAACCTCTAGTAATATGTTTTGGTAGGTTTTTTCTCTAACTATGGACTTACAGTTCCTTGATCTATTGAATGGAATACCAATATAGAGATCCTAACTCCAATTTCATCTACAATTGCACAAAATTTAATTCAAAATTAAACCCTAGTGTTAATTCCATGTTAAAAAAAAGTGTCCAGACTATGTCCATGTAATGAAATAGTTATATGGATTCATTCATAATCATGTAATGGAAGACTTATTCTGATATAATATTTTTTTGGGGGAATTTATTTATTATAAAAAATGATTTATTTTTTATTCTTTATATGACTTGTTAATATAAAGTGGATTTTTCTTAATGGATTTACCATGTTTTGGTATAAAATTTAGAAATATTCCATTTATTTTAATTCCATATTATCATATTATTCCATTTACATATATGGTTGGGGAAATGCATCAACAAAACAAATCTTTCATAAGATGGAAATAAAATAAATAAATAACTAAAATCATCCTGATCATGATCTTATCTGATGTTTGATTTGTTATGAATATAATAAATCAACCAATACCTATAGGGTACAAATCCTTCTATTAAACATGGAATGATTTAGATAATTACACCTATACACTTATGTATCATCTTGGATGGTTTCCCCTTGATCCCATCTAAAACCACCTCCATGTGCCTTTGGGTACTCATTTTATTACAGATGTTTATAACCCACACACATGTAAGGGTTACTAAATGAATGGTTAAGGGGAATTACATAAAAAACCTTGTAAAATATTCCTTAATTAATAAAATATGGAGGGATAACTCATAGGAAACCATATTTAATTTAATAATAAATAATTGAAACCCCATGTAATGAGATTAAATTAAATTAAACCAACACAAAAAATGGCCTAATCAAAGATTATGATTGGTCAGAAACTTTAACTAAATATAAAAAAGTATATTTCCTTGTATTCACTTCAATTCATTATATATTAATAATAGAAACACACATATATTGAGTGATATAAATAATTAAATAATTTTAGGGTCCTGAAAATTCCGCAAGGAGGAAATCCAATTACCACAAGATCTGGAAAAGGATCGAACCGGTCCGCGCGCCGGTTCCCAGTAACATCACACGACCGGTCCGGCAGACCTCCCTCCCGCAATTTGGCGGACCAGCGTCACAGGGGTGGATCCCCTGCATGGGCATGAACCAGGAGGACCGTCGGATGCCAGGACAATCCACCACCACGAAGCACCCTCTATGCGTGCGCGCCGTCATTCGCAAAATGGAGGTGGAGTGGTGCACGGCCGCGGAGCAATTCCTCGGATCTCGGTTCCAAAAAATCTCGGTTGACCAAGTCATATGTGGGTGGGATTCCTTCATGGGCTTCCTCAAAAAGCATCGTATGCCATATCCCCTTCGTGACTCTATAAATATTCACCGAATGGCACTAAATGGAAAGGGGGAAGGATGGGTGAAAACCCATGGGGAGATGCTGGAGAAATCGCTCCCAGCGGTCCGCGACCATCCGTGGACCACATATCGTCTGTGGATGCACTCTTCCATGGAGAGGAGAAACCAGTCTATGAACCACATGTGGCCAGCTCCTCCGTGGCCAGCCCATAGCGGCCATTTCCTTCGCAAATAGTCCCTACACGGCCACCCCTTCTGGAGACTAGAGTCATTCACGAAATGGAGGTGGAACCCCTCCATTGGTGCGGAGTAGGATGGGCGCCAGCCCCTTGGCAGACACCCTTCGTGGACGTCCATCTCATCCATGGACAACCTCCTTCGCGGACAGCCTCCTCCACGTAAATCATCTGTCACGGAGAGCCTCCTTCGCGGAGAGCTTCCTTCGCGGCCATCTCATCCGCAGACACCCATCTCCACCGCAGACAGTCCCTCGCAACCGACACCTCACGACCAGCTCCTCATAGCCCGCCCCATGTGGAAAACCCCATGCACTCGCTGGTCCATACCGCGGGGGCTGTGCCCCCACACCCCCGCTCAGGTTTTGTGTCGGGCTGTGGTCCCGGCCCTCCGGGCCGGTCCCTTCGCTACAGTCACTGACCCCCATGAAAAATGGAGAGTCGTACCACTAACTTTTCAGGGTGGCATGTCAGGATTTTCCATTCCACCCTTGTGCCGCCCTAACATCTGTCCTATAAATTCCATGAGTCGAGCTACTCCTCATGACTCTCATTTTACCCCCATTTCCTAGCTCCTTTTTCTAGGATCATCCAGAATGGGCCGCCCTTGCGTAAGTCCCACGCCAACCATTTCATCCTAACCACAAAACGTTAAACAGTATGGTCCTCGTCCTGACCACATGACGTTAAACTGTATGGAAATAGTCCTCTCTACATGACTATAAACTGTAGAATTCCCTCACATTAAATAATTGGATGCCACTTTCCCCATGAAAGATATGCCTTATGCTCCAATAATAAGATGCCTCAAGCCATGTTTACAGTGGCATAATTTCAAGAGAGCTGGAATCCATTCAAAAATTTCATCACTCCACCCCATGCTTTGCGTGTCCTTCATTTGGATCTCCATCCTCTTTCATGTCTGAAGGGACCCCCTAACGGCCTGGCCTCATGCCACATCGGCTCACCTACCGTCCTTGGCCAACGCCCCGGAAGACTTTGGACAACACTTCAAGATAGGTCTTGTGTTTTGAATAGGGTCAGCAGTTGACCCTCATTTGTTTGTCCCCATTTTAGGCTAACGTGATGTGAATGCTGTGTTTCGAACATGGACAACAGTTATCCTCCATATCAATGCCACCCTCACTATGTTTCGAATATTGGGAATGTAATTTACACATTTCATCTCCCTTTGTTTGGACTGATTCCAACGCCCATGGCGTTATCCCGCTTGTGCACTTGCGCATAGGCGTTAGCCCCCATTATATTCCCCAACCCACCAATGGGGTGGAATGACCTCATGACCAAACATGAGGAAGACATTACAGGCATCCATATCATAGTAATCCCCAACCTTCTAGGCCTCCTCAGAGTGTAATCCCCAATTCATCACCCTGGGTCACCCTCATGCGTAAGCCCCACTCATCTTCACACGAACGCACCTTTCGCGACATGATCCTCTTGTCCCTGCTGCCTCTTATTTCTCACACCGAGCATGACTCACATGGGCTTAGAGTAAGAATCGACCATGACATCCTCCTATGGGCCTCCTTAGAGTGTAAGCCCCAATCCATCATTCGGGGCTGCCCCAGAGCGTAAGCCCCAAGCCAAAAAAGAACTGCGTGGACATTGATCCATGTCAAAGAATGGTACGTAGGAAGCCTCCATGAGGTTCAAGCCCAACAACTGGTCGATCTGAACATCTCCACATCGGTTCACTGCGCCACACCTAGTGCCAACTCAAGTGTGTTCCAGACCATCGGGGTCCTTAATCCAACAAGGGATGGTAAACCTTGGGCATAAATGATTTCGAACCCATGCATCCAGTTGACCGTTTCCCACCAGGGTTGAATCCTTGGACACTATGTTTGGGTATAAACCAAAGATTCACGAACATATGAATATATCTTAAATATATAAGAGAGTCCTGGAACAGGAAATAATTCCCCCCAAAAAAGGTGTGATGATCCCGACTTCCCAACCTCTCGACTGATGTGAGTACTTAAGAGTCGCTGGTCAGACCATCCAGTGAATGCCTGCCTTTGGAAAGCAGGTCCATCAATCATTGGATACGGAGCCGTTGGGTGTTTCGTGGCTGAAAACCAGAATGAAACAAAAAAGGGTGAACCTTACATGAATCGTTAACCAAACATGATGGATTTAACCTAATCTCTCCTTGTTCCCCCTTATGCTCTCAAGGAGGGTCATGCAAGGTCATTAGGTGTGCATGGGATCATGAGATGCTGCTTTGACAGGTTTTCTATTTGTATTTGTAAAAATATTTTACATGTACCTTCAGAACTCTCTTCGATCCAATGGAATCTCAAAGGAACTCACAAGCGCGCGCTTCCAACAATGCAAGGATTGGACATCCTCACCTACGGAGGACCCCTTCACCCACCCAGCATCTTCAACGCTGGGTCTCAGACGCGCTGATCAGAGAGTACCATCTGAATGGTACTCTACCAATGGTGGAGGCGGCCAGGCACGCCCTCCAATCCGTCATGATTCATTGGTCACTTGCCCAGCAACAACCGCAAAGGCGGACCTAGACAGCCCCTGTCACTGTCACCAACCGTTTCGGGAGTCTATCCCCAGAATGAGACAATGCGTACCTCCCATATCATAGGGAGGTGGATGAGGTTGACGTTGAGGACTTAATCCCTATCGAATGGGGGTTCCGCTCTCAGGCCCCCACCGAAAGGCATCATTGCGGTCACGTCGCGACTCAACATCCTTGCACCGAGGAGGATGTTTCCCCGAGGATTCAGGCCCACGCTCACCGAGCTCCGACCCCTCGGACCGCCTGACATGGGCAGTAGACGTACAATCAGGAACCGTTCATCACCCTGGTCCCTGAGGAGGAGCTCCGCAGCTCAGCCATGGAGACGTACCACGAACAGGCACCTACACCTGTTCGATCCTCCCATGCCCGCCATCCAGACATGGCGGCATCATACAAGCCGGCGCGCATCCCTGCCGAGCTCCATCAAGCCTGTATCTCACACAGGATGGCACTTACCAGGCATGCACCTCTCCCTTCCCAGGTTCGTGAAGCCCACCAGCTTGACGTGGTGGCAACCCGACAACTGTAGGACTTGCTCCTGGCAGTTTCCTCAGATGCCTTCCATCCTAATATGGTGGGGATCAATAAATCACACCACCCAGATGTGGCGGGAAATCATTGGCGTCCACGTCTCCCCACCAGCAGAGGCCACCAACTCAATACGGTGGGAAACCAATATATGCAGGGCCAACTTCCTGTGGATGCAAGTAAAGTCCGCCACCCCAATGTGGCGGAAAACAGAGAGAGAAACCAGCATATCCCAGTACAGGGGAAGATTCATTCACCTGCCCTGATACATGAGAATTGTCCGTACCCACTGACCACTGGAGGACCGGAGCAGAATATTCCTACTCTGATACCGGAATGGGCCTTCATCCCCGTTCTAGCCAAAGATGTCTCTTTTCATATCCTGGAAATGCTGGAGGAGCAGGTATCGATCCCAGATCATATCTTGCAGACTTTCCAAAATGTAATTGCATTTGCGGCAACAGTAAGGACTCGGGCCCGTGAGCCCGTCTCCCCGATTGAGGCGACTCATATAAGAGATGAGATAGCCACCTCGGAGCAGATCTGCATCCCTACTTCAGCCCAGGAGGGTCGCCGGCTATATTCCACGAGGAAAGGGCAACCGGATTGAGCAGCTTCACTCGTTCCAACTGGGGGACACCCTTCCATCACTGTGTAAGCTCTAGAGAAGGCATATATCCCTAATAAAAGTCAAGATGTTCATCGGCCTATCCCGAAAACGTCACGGGACCCAATTAGACAGATACCCAAAGGAGGTGAAGGCCGTTGTCAACAGCTGACGGTCCCCGCTGCCTGCAAAAGAGCACCCTGAACGCGCTGAAGGTAGCCGAGAAATAAAGAGCATGTTCACGACTCTGCTTTGCTAGAAGCTGGGGTTCCCAATGCAGCTAAGAACACATCAAAGTCTCAAAACCCTACCCCCCCATTACCATACTATGGGAGTGGTAGTAGTTGTTTCGAAGGTCTTCACCGCAATATTTCTACCAGCAGCTTTGATGGTCCTCCTCAGAGCACCCATGGGGGCCTCCCCTGCGAGAATATAACGATCAGTCACGAGTGCTTGTCTCTTAATGCAAGTCACAGAAACCCTCCACGTGACCAGAAGATCGAGCAGCAAAAAGGTACTCCACTTGCTGCGGTCCACCCTGAAGGTCCTCCTCGGGGTATACACTGCAGTCACTTTCCATGCAGTGGGACCACAAATTAGGATGGTAGTCCTCGCTATCATAGTCGCAACTAAAGAGGTCCTCCCCATAGTGACATCTCATCATGACAAGAAGGCCCTCCCCTTGTCGTGCCCTTCCCTGAAGGTCCTCCCCAGAGGTTACGCTGCCACAGAACTCCATGAAGCCAGGCATCAGGTCACAGTGGTAGTCCACACCACCCTGATAACAGAGGTCCTCCCCATAGAGACGTCGAGCAACAAGAAGGCCCTCCCCTCAATGTGGTACATTCTGGAGGCCCTCCCTAGGATGTATCTCGCAGATATTCTCCCAGCGGCAGCATTAATGGTAGTCCTCGCCATTGCCGTAGCTGTGATGGTAGTCCCCGCCACCATGGTCGCCATTGTGAAGGTCCTCCCTGGAATGGCCCCAAGCAACACGAAGGTCCTCCCCTTGTCACGGCGTGTCCCGATGGTCCTCCCCAGGATGCACGTTGAACGCCAAGCCATGATGGTCATCCTCACCATGATGGAAGTTGTTGGGAAGGTCCTCCCCGTAACAATGCCACACAGCCAGAAGGTCATCCCCTTGCAGCAACATGCCTTGGAGGTCCTCCCCAGGGTGTGCACTGCAAATGTCCTCTATGCAGTGAAGCATCAGGCAGTAATGGTAGTCCTTTCCATTACAGCCGTCATTGCGAAGGTCCTACTTGCGATAAAATATTATATCGACAGGATGGTCCTCCTCCTGCCGAATCAAGCACCGAAAAGCCCTCGTTTGACGAGGCACTCAGAAGGACGAGATCGAGCATGTCAGATTCCCAGCTTGTTGCTAATGATGACCTTCTTAGATCAGGAGCCGTTCCAGGGCCATGTTCATCTTCTAAACCACCTCGGAATTTCCCACAAGTCAATTCAGTACCTACAGGTCTCAATGCCTCCGACTACAGTGAGGGCCTTAGTTGGGCTGACCAGGTAGAGGAATCACTGGCGGAGGATTATGCCGATATGTTGCACCTGAGGAAACAACTGGCCAAGAATGACATACCAGTTATTTTTTGGCCCACAGCCACCTCTCAGTTCGATGTACCCAAGGATTTTTCGGAAGAATGCATGCACGACATCCGCCATAATATATGGATGACCCTCTGCCGGCTGAAGTCAAGCTTCCTTCCCTATGACGGGTATGTAGACCACGTCAAGACGATAGGGGACCTCCTGTGTCCCATAGACATGGAGACCCTTTCTTCGACACGAACACAACGCCCCGATAGGCGCAAAGGGAATATGGAGGCAGCTTGTCTTCGTACACTGCACGAACTGTGTCGCCTCATCAGTGACGCTCTGATGGGAGTCCATATCAGGGGATGGGTGGAACATGGAGCTCTTTATTTCACTCCACTCCCCGCCCAGAAAAAACCCGTTCGACATGGTATCATGTAACATCGTCACATCGATAAGGCAATCGGGTGGACCCCCTACTCAGGAAAGGAAACACACCCAACAGAGTTGGACCTTGAGTAAGTCCCAGAAGCGTCAGGCCCGGCGGGAACGAGCCATTCAAAAACTCATGAATCAGGCCACCGAGAGCATACAGCAGGCCTCTCACCTAAGAGAGGACAATCAACGATCTCTGCCTACCTCCCCAGAAGGGACTGATCCACAGGTGAATTCGACACCAGATCTGGTTCACCCCCTGATGGGGGCATGCGAGATCAGGCAGGTCACGATAGCCGCAGCCACTGCGGCAATCTAGGGTCAACCCCAGCCTGCAAGGATGGGGGAATTTTTAACAACAAATGTCCCTGTAAGACCAATAAAACCAGAAATAGGCTCAACGTCTAAGAAACAGAGCCAACCCCAGTCCTTAGGGCTGGGGGAATTTTTACCCCCTCAACAACAACCTTCCCCACGAGAATCAGTGTTCTCTTGCCTAGGTAGGACGGTCAGCAGAAAAGGTTCCCGTCCTATCCCATCATTTGAATCAGCATCCCCTCCTAGAGGAAGGCACACCTTAAGGTCACCTCAAAGAACTCTCTACGTCACCCTTCCTCAAGAAGTCTGAAGGAAATCCCAGGTCATGAAAGGGATGGCCAGCCGAAGACAAAGAAGATCCTCCTCCTATTTGGAAGGTGACGTCCCCTCCACTTGGAAATATGCGTTCATCAATGCCATAAAGGCTAACCCCGCAGTTGACACCGGAGAAAATGAAAATCCGGATGGATCGGGAGATGATGGTTCCAGTCAGGCTGTGACTCACAATGGACCCCCAGGTGTGCACACCCAGAACCAGAGGCCCACTTTAAATATGGCCGCCCATTCAGCTAATCTCCCTCCACCTACCCTGCGAGCCTCCAACAAGGATATGAATAAAGGTGCGGTTCCCCTTAACCTGTCCCCTTCACTTGATAAAAAAGAGCTTCTCACGCTCAAAGAGAGGTTCGCCCGACAAGAAGAAGAGATGAAAGAGTTGAGGTAGCTTAACGCCGAGATGCTCCAGAGGAAATGCCTTATTGAACGTGCATCCCAAGGATATCCACGTCTTGCACTCCCAGAAAGTGCACCTCAAAGGCTAAGGCTTGCTCCGGCAAATGAAGCACGATCAGGGCTCCAGCCCAATGAGGCGCCTGGTTTGTCCAACTACCTAAACGTAGATGATGAATACCTGGATTTCCCTCCACTTAGGAGGCAACTGGAGCAAGTACGCCTGAACCCTCCAAGGGTACCCTGAACGGAATATGCACCCTTGGTTCCGGCCATTCCAGATCCCCAGGAAATACCTTGGGCTATGCCTGCTCAGGACCGGGCCCAACAGGATGTAAACGAGGGACTCACCAACACCAACGAGGCACTAACAGCTCGATTGGAAGAGATGGGAGGTCGACGCGCTCCAATACATCTAAAGAGGAAACCCTACCCGGATTGGGAGACCAATACAGCACCTCCACCCAATTTTGGGAGCCCTGTATTACCCATCTTAAATGGATCAAGCGATCCAGATCAGCATTTGATGCATTATGCATCCTATTGCGACCCTATGATGGGGACCCCAGAATAGGAAAAAGCAGTGAAACTCAGATGTTTTGTACGAAACTTACAAGGATCCGCCTTCGTCTGGTATACGAGTGTGTCGGCCTAGTCGATAAAGAGTTGGGGGGACCTCCGGCAGTAGTTACTATTCCACTTCAGCTCAACGCTGCCTAAAACAACGGTCAGTGATCTCATGAACTGCAAGAAGAGGGAGAATGAGAGGGTCTCAGATTTTATCACCAGATGGAATGGTCTGACCTATTCTCTTAATAGGAAAATGCCTCAAGATGGGATGCAAGCCATATGCATCGATAATCTTAGAGATGAGCTGCGAACACTGCTCATACCGGTGGAGTGCACCACTGGCTTCCGCCATCTCTCAGCCATTGCCCAGAGAATTGAGGACTCCTTGTAGTGGACTAATTCAAAGTCATGAATAGCCTCGCAGGCTCCTGTGAAAAGAGCCCCTAGAGCTGAAGCGTCTGCTGTCACACTCAAGCCGACCCATGTTCTCGCTCCACCGCTTAGGCCTCCACCAAATCATCAAGGGCCCCCTGCATATCAGCGATCTCCCCCGCCTAAATAGTACGATCAGAGAGGACCGAAGCGGAACCAGTTTGAGGAACGAAGACAAAAAGTATACTTGTTCTGAGACGATCAAGATCGTGGATACATAATTTTCGCCATGAACTACAACTTTCTCGGCCTCCCGGAGCCAAGTAAATCTGAAGAAGTCGGTCGCGATGACATGCCATATTACTACCCCTACCATCGGATGTTGGGGCACAGTATCCGAGAATGCTTCATCTTCAAAGGCCTCCTGTAGAGGACGGTAGATTCCAGACAAGTCGAGCTAGGACCACCCCCAACACATGTGGCATGTATCTCTACCGTAGACTCCGAAAAAGAGGAGGGGTGGAAGAAATTCACCAGCAATCAGGGGAAGAAATTTGAAAACTGGATGACTTGGAAGACTATCAACCGAGAAAAGTGCATACTCTGAGATCAACTACAGCAGCCGGTGTTGCCACCAGTGGCCCCTGGCGCCGCAAAGCCAACCACATCGGCCTCACAACCCTCAGCAAGACATTCATCCGGATGTAGCCGAAGGAGAAAACAATCACAAGAGGAGCAGTCCGTGACGGGGCCAAAGTTAGTCCCGACCCTGGCAGACTTTATGCCCTTGAATTTGGCGCCATGGGCACCGACCCACCAAATGGCACCATCAGAGACAACCAACCAGGTTGACCTGTCAGAGGATGAAGATCCAATATTTGGTTCTATCAACATCATCCATTTCATTGAATCATCCCCTGATGAAGGCTATGATTACGAACCTGAGTTTCCTACACGAGGAGCCAGGAGGAGGAATTGCAGAGGCAGGGGATACCAGGGGAGGCGCAGCAGCGGCCAAAACCAACCCTATGGTTGGATCCCAGCCCAGACCGTCAATATTGATGAAACCCATGGGAGAGCCCTTCAGAAGACTCACTAGTAGAGGTAATTCCCCTCCACCTCCACAAACAGCCACTCTGGCCCTGTTGTTCTGTGATACCCACCAGAGGAGGAGCAAGTGTCTGGTCGCCTAGTGCACACAAACAGACCGGCCCGGCCAAGTCCTCAAAATGCGGGAACACCATCGACATCTGTCCCTGTATCCGGTCCCTCCTCATCAAATGCCCCAGCTCCCAAAGCACCCACTAAGACTCTCTAGCCAATGGAGAAGCGTCGACTGCTGGAGCAGAAATAAAACATCCTTAAGCAGCTGGACGCAGTACCAGCCAAGTTTTCAATCCTGGATGCCCGAGTTTGTCAGCCGACCTTAGAGAGGTGCTTATCGAAGATTTGATCAGCCCTAAATAATTCCAAGTCGAGGTAGCTTCCACCATGATTTACCGGATGGAGACTGGCCCGGCTGAAAGAAATTCTGTGATTTCCTTCACCGATCAGGATGAAGATGCCATCAAGCAAGGACACATCAGACCGCTATATGTGTCCGTCACACTGAATGGTATTGAGATCCAAAAAGTTTTTATAGACAATGGTTCTAGAGTTAACCTCATACCCCTACGGACTCTCCATAATTTGGGCTACAGTGAGGACAATCTAATTCCCTCAGCCACAGCTTTGTTAGGTTATGACAAGAGTGAGCAGAAACCAATGGGACAGATTAAGCTAAAGACCCATTTTGGTGACCTGGTAGCCTACACAGAATTCTTGGTGGTCTGGCGGTGCACATCATTCAATGCCCTACTGGGAAGGCCATGTCTCCATAAGCACATGGTCGTTCCTTCATCATACCACCAGTGTATCAAGTACTATGTCAATGGACAAAGTGGGACGTTGCATGCCGACAGGGCCCCTTTTGAGCTCTTTGAGTCACATTACATCGACGCTGGGTTCTATGAGAAAAAGAAGAAGAATCCTTTGATCGACGACATCGACTGGATCCCCACTCCAAATGGCTTGGAAATGGTCCACAATGACCCCCTCGGGCAGCTTGGCAGAGATTATGTCATGCCCATCAACCGTGTTGAGAGTAGGAGCTAAAGTCTAGACACACATTCGGATGTCCTCATGACTTCATCCATGATGGTCAAGCACGAAAACGTGTGAAAGTCTACCAACCCTCGTTTTGGGGAAGAATACTCAAGTAGGCATGCCCACGATGCCTCTCCCTCAAACCCTCTAAGGCTCAGACCGGAAACTCTCTCCTCGTCCGATCAAGAAGAGGAGGACATGGTAGAAGAAGAGGGGGAAGATCTCAGAGATGCACCTCCCACATTTGAGGAGGGTATCTCCACCACTATGGACGAGCTCAGGGAAATAAACCTGGGTACTGAAGAAGACTCGAGGCCCACTCTCATTAGCGTGGCCAGGTCTCCCGAGGAACATGATGTATATACCTCCTTCCTAAGGAAACATCAGGATTTCATTGCATGGAATTACATGGAAATTACAGTACACGATCCCGAGGAAGCGACGCATCACCTGGGACTTCCAGAAGACCAACGGGGGTACAAATAGGCCGCTAGAAGGACACACCCCTCACATGCTTCCAAGATAAAGGCTAAAGTCGATAAGCTCATTAAAGAAGGCTTCATCAGGGAGATCCATTACCCCATTTTGTTTGCCAGCATCATCCCTGTAACGAAAAAGAATGGGAAAATCCACGTCTGCATTGACTTCAGAGACCTTAATAGGCATTGTCTGAAAGATGACTACCATGTTCCAATCACCGAGTTGTTAATTGATGCGACGGCTGGCTATGAGGCTCTATACTTTATGGATGGCTATTCCAGATAAAATCAAATCAGGATAGCCCGAGAAGACGAAGAAGCTACTACCTTCAGGGCCCCTCAAGGGGGTATTCTATTACAGGGTCATGCCCTTTGGTCTCAAAAATGCTGGCGCTACGTATCAGCGTGCCATGCATCGGATCTTTAAGTCATTCCTAGGGAAATTAATTGAATGATACATGGATGACCTAGTGGTCAAGTCGAGACAACGTTCGGATCACCTGTCGGACCTTGAGAGCATATTCAACAAACTCTGACAGCATAGCTTGAAGATGAACCCCTTGAAATACGCCTTTGGGGTTACCTCAGGGAAATTCCTTGGCTTCGTCGTACGCCATCATGACATCGAAGTTGACCCTGAGAAGAAGAAGGCTATCTTGAGCCTGCCACATCCTAGAAATCTCACTGAGATGAGGGGATTCCAAGGACACCTAGCCTATATTAGGCAGTTCATAGCCAACTTGGCAGGAAAATGTTTTCCCTTCACCAGGTTGATGAAGAAGGGGGTCATGTACGAATGGACGAAAGACTACCAAGAGGCATTCAACAACATGAAGAAGTACCTCTTAATCCCACTGGTGCTCATTCCCCCGGTCGAAGGAAGGTATCTCATTCTATATGTGACGGCCCTAGAATGGTCATTGGGAGCCTTACTTGCACAGAAGAATGACGCCGAGAGCGAAAACAGCCTATATTACCTCAGTCGAACCACGATTGATGTTGAGACTTGATACTCAAATATCGAGAAGAGCTTTCTGGCCTTGGTCTTCGTGGTTCAAAATCTATGTCATTATCTGCAGCATCATGAGGTCCATTTGATCTCGCGGAGTAACCCTCTCAAGTACATCCTTAGTCACCCGATGCTAACTGGATTCCTATCCCGATGGGCAGTCATCCTATAACAATTCGACATTTGGTTCATGCCTAAAAAAGCCATCAAGGGCCAGGCATTAGCAGAGTTTCTGGAAGAGCACCCTTCAACAGGGACCACTGCACTAGATGTTGAACTACCTGATGAAGATATCTTCTCGGTTCAAGAGGAGTTCCTAGCATGAGAAATGTACTTTGACGGTGCATCCTGAAGCCTCACCGGGAAGAGTATGGAGGATCCTAGATTCAACAAAGTGGGTCTGGGGATAATACTCGTGTCCCTAGAAAAGACAGTTTTGCCGTATTCCTTCATCCTATCAAACGGATGTACGAACAATGAAGCGGAATGTCAAGCCCTCATTGCAGGCCTGGAACTCGCACTCCAGGCACAAGTACAACACCTTAAGGTAAAAGGTAACTCATAGCTGGTCATCAAGCAAGTCAACGGTTACTATGATATTAAAAAGGAGGAGATGATCCCCTTGTTTGACCATGTTCGAGGGTTAATGGCCACGTTCTTCACATAACCAACATTGAATTATATTCTCCGGTCCCAGAACGCTCAGGTTGATGCATTAGCCAACGCGGACACACCCCTAGATGACCTAGACCGGGATGAAACGGTTATCATTATTGCTCACCATCGAATGGTATTTACCTTTGTTCAAGTGATGATGGAAGAGATCCATGAAGTCAGTCCTATCCCTGAGCCATATGCTCCTGCTACCGGCTGGATGACCCCCATCACGAACTACCTTTAACGAGGAGAGCTTCCATTAGACAGGGTTGAACGAGATCAAATACGGAGAAGGGAAATCAATTTTGTCCTATATGGCGGCTCGGGTCAGCAAGAGGTCCACTAGAAATGAGGCCTCGATAAAGTAATCCTCAGATGCATTGACGGAGAAGAAACCATTATCGTCATGACTGAAGTACATGCATGAGCATGTGGAGCACATCAACCAGGGACCAAGCTCTCCCATCAGGTTCGAAGGCTTGGGTACTACTGGCCCACAGTGGCATGAGACTGTGAGCATTTTACTGCGAAATGCCACTCAAGACAGATTCATGCCAACTTCATACACCATCCCTCGAAGTTACTTTATCAAGCTAAGTACTCCAAGTCATTTTCCATCTGGGGGATGGACGTCATGGGACCATATCCTCCCACCATGGCCAAACAGCTGAAGTATATCCTCACAGTGACCGACTTCTTTTCCAAATGGGCAAAAGCCATACCCCTTAATGAAGTTGGGGCAAGAAATATTTTCAGCTTCGTGAAGACCAATATCATCACCAGATTTGGTGTCCCTCATACCATACTGATGGACAACGACACCAATTCCTTCTCTGCAGAGTTGGAAAAGCTATACCATGAGTATGGTATCAAGGCTAAACACTAATACCGCTACCATGTAGTGGCCAACAGACAGATAAAATCTTTACACAAGACCATGTCCAACATCCTCCATAAAATGGTGAAAAAAGACAAAAAGTCATGGCCGGATAAACTCCTCCATGCATTGTGGGCTTATCGAACCTCAATCTGCACCGCTACTCGGTCTACCTCGTACTCATTGGTGTACGACACGGAGGTGGTCCTGTCCATTGAACTCCAATTTCCATCACTCCATGTTGCCATCTCTGATAAATTATCCGATGATAAGCTGTCAAAAAAGCGGCTAGGTGAATTGGAATAGCTAGATGAGAAGCAGCTGCACACTCTACACCACCTAGAAGTGTACCAGAATCGGATCGCATGAGCCTTCAAGAAAAAGGTCCTCTTCTGGTCTTTGTTGGGAGGAGAATTAGTGCTGGTCCTCCAGACCCCAATGATACCTGGAAAGAAGCCTCCAATGCTAGATCCCAAGTGGGAAGGACCATATGTGGTACACAAGGTCTACTCCAATGGAGCATATACCCTGATCTCCATGAACGGACAATTTACAACTGCTCCTACAAATGCGAGATTCTTAAAGAAGTATTTCGCATAGAAACTGTATGGCCATCGTCCTGACCACATGAAGTTAAACTGTATGGCCCATTCCTCACCGCATGAATTTAAATTGCATGGAGTTCATCCTTACCGCACAATGTTAAACTGCACAGACAAGGTGATTTAAAAACACCCTCTTCCCCTGGGTACGGACCGGACCTGCACAGGGTGTATCGTCTTTCAGAGAACTACGTGAGGCTTGATTCCTGCCCTTGAAGGATACGTATTGACGCAATCATTCCACACACTGGACCAGCCACCTAAAAAAAGAAAAAAAAGGAAAAAAAACAAAAATGCACATTCCCCCGTGTATGGACCAGACTTGCACGGGGTGTATTCACGTCCTCGCCGCATGACATTAAACTGCATGGATTTCGTCCTTACCGCACGACGATAAAATGCACGGATGAAGAAGAATTTACAATGCCCCTCCCCCCGTGTATGGACCAGACCTGCACAGGGTGTGCTCATCGCCCTAACCACATAACGTTAAACTGTATGGACTCTATCCTCACCGCAAGACGTTAAACTGCACGAATTCTAGATAACTGTGTATGGATTAATTCCTGCCCTCGCAGGATATGTAGTAACACCAGGATCCCCAGTCCTGGCCCAGCCCCCTGAATAAAAGATAAAAAATGCCTTCTTTCCCCCGTGTATGGACCAGACCTACACGGGGTGTACTCATTCTAGAGAACTACGTATGGCTTGATTCCTGCCCTCGAAGGATATATAGCAATGCCTAGATCCCCAGTCCTGGCCCAGCCCCTTGAAAAAAAAATATTCCCTTTCCCCTGTGTGCGATCCAGACCGACACGGGGCGTACTTCTCATCCTTACCGCACGACGTTAAATTGCACAGACAATGATGTTAAAAATACCCCCTTCCCCCATGTACGGACCAGACCTGCACGGGGTGTATATCATTGTCATTACCACGTGACGTTAAACTGCACAGAAGTTGTCCCCACCGCACGACGTTAAACCGCGCAGACCCACTTTTTCTTTCACGTCAGTTCACCTTCGTCCTTACCGCAAGACATTAAACTGCATGGAGTTTGTCCTCACTGCATGACATTAAACTGCACGGACTTCGTCGCGACCCACCTAGGACACATGGCGATACGAGATGGAGATACTCCTTGCACATTTGGATACATCCTTTCTATACATCACACTCCATGGCCCGGATAATTATGGATCTTTATAAACACTCATGGCCATCGGAGGTGGAAAGTCATCGACCCGTGGACACCTTTGTACAACTATGCATACCACACTCTCAGCGGATCTGCATATTGATAGACCCTATCCCATCTACCAAAGGAACGATTTCCACAGGAGACACTCTTCCATGCTTCATACGCTTACCGGCCTCAGAGCCCCCATACCATACCTCTTGATCCGGAAGTTTATGGCGAAGTGGTTTACAAGTTCATTACCCTTTTCACATTTAGGTCTTGCCAGGGTTTCCCTATCTGGGTATCCTGTGTGTCCGCCATTGGTTCACATAGCGACCTGCATCAACAAACATCAAGTCGGGACTATGCTACATTGACTCAACGGACAATTGTAGTGAAGATGTTTTCTGTATACCCGGACACCATTATCCCCACATGCTGAACTCTGCACTGGGAGAAATCACGGATTCTCATAATCATTCATGGCCATCTAAAGTGGAAATTTATCGACCCGGGGACACATTTGTACGACTATGCATACCATGCCCTCAGCGGCTCTGCATAATGATAGCCCCTGGCTCATCCATCAAAGTCAATATTTCCTCGGGCGTTACTTCTCCTAGATCCGTACGCCTACCGGCCTCAGAGCCCCCACACCATACTCCTGATCCAGAAAATCTCAAATTTGTATTTTACTACCTTCATCCCCCGCCCTGTTCTAAGTATATCAGAACATGTTGACTCAGTTATCCTTCGAGTGACTGCAGCAATAGTCACCCAATGGTCTGAGCTCTATGATCGATAAACTAGGAATACCTCGTCCTTACCGCATGACATTAAACTACATGGAATGAAGGCACACCCCCATACAAAAAAAGAGAAAAGATCATTGCAGGGGGGATCTTTGAAACTCAACAAGTAATTAGGGACGGATATCCCTGACATGTCCAGACATTCTCCTGCCAAATGACAGACTTTGTGGCCCAGATAATTACTGATCCTCATAACCATTCATGGCCATCAGAAGTGGAGATTCATCGACCCGTTGACACCTTTGTATTACTATGCATACCATGCCCTCAGTAGGTCTATATAATGATATCCCCTGGCTCGTCCATCAAAGGCAAGATTTCCATAGGCGATGTTCTTCCTAGCTTCGTACGCTTACCGGCCTCAGTGCCCCCATATCACCTTTCCTGATCCATGAAGCCCTGGAACCATGATTTACACCAATCAACCCCCCCAAATCTGGGGAATGTTGATGTATTCAAACCCAGTTACATTCTGATGAAGATCATCCTTTGAAAAAATTCCCCAGTCCTTGCTGCATGATGTCAAACTGAATAGACACCTTTAAAACTGCCCCCGTCCTCGCTGCATGAAGTTAAACTGCATAGAAACCTTCAAAAATTCCTATCATCCTTGCCTCATGAAGCCAAACTACACGGATTATGTCCCAACCACATGACGATAGACTACAAGATCATACTCATCATGGGTTCATTGAGAAATAGATTCTTTTCTTCTTCTTTCAGTGCATGGGTCAGACTTGCACGAACCACCGCCTCACACCAGCGTGAGAAAGAATTACTTCACCCATTCTCATGAAGTTTAGCCTAGATATTTCCCCCGTATTTGGGAACCCTCTCATCATAACCCATAATCTGTACTTAGAAAAATCCGAACTCTCATAAGCCACCCCTAGTGGTCCCAAATCTCAACTTCCCTGATGTTGCTCAGCTATCAGAAGTGGATAGTATTTTACTTAAGAACACCTTTGTATGAATATTCATACTATTCCCTCAGCGGCTCTGTATATTGATCGCCCCTGGCCTATCTACCAAAGGCAAGATTTCTTTAGGCAATGCTTCTCTATGTATGCCTCTTGTCCGCTAAACCCCCATTTCTATCCCGAGATTCGGAAACCCTCTGAGCTACAGATTACCATCCTCTTCCACAATACTACTTGAATGCGGCGGAACGTCTTTGACGATATTACCAAGAACCAAGAGATGTCTTTCCATTTTAGATGATTTCCCAGCTGCATGACTTTAAACTGCATCAAGACTCAACCATCCCTTACACTAACTAAATGCGTAGGGAGATAGTCTCCGGACCATGCTCCTGATTAGTACGGATGCTCCCAAAACCCTTTCAGATGTCACACTCCTCTTCTGATCCATCCCTGGTGGTTTTCATAATTTTCTATGCCACCCATCATGGTTTCCATAAGCCGGACTTCCATGAAGTCCCCTAGCCATCAGAAATGGATAAGTCTTTGACTTAAGGACACCTTTGTATGACTATGTATACCATTCCCTCAGTGGCTCTGCATATTGATTGCCCCTGGCCCGTCTACCAAAGGCATGTTTTCCTTAGGAAATTCTCTTCCTACCACTGTACGCTGACACAGCTCCCATGCCTTGATACATGCCCTACATGCCGCTCAAATTCAAACATGTTCCCCCCCCCATGTGCGTTTGGAGGGTATTAAGACATATTTTAATCAGTTGAATCCCATTGGGGCCTTCGCCCCACCATATTTGGTCAAAGATGTTCGACCTAAAACATTAGTAGTGATAGTCTTTACGGCGGGACTTTAAACCTCTCACAAAAGAAAGTGGCACAAAGCCTGTTAGTCCAAAAACACGAAAAGGGCGACCTAAGAAAAAGTTGGGCTATATCCGCTGGGTTCACACCAGATGGGACCAGGCAAAATCAGGACATTAAAAAGAAAAGACAAAAATTTGGTGGGTCTTTTCTAAGAAACCCCAACAATAGTCAAACTATTCTCGCTGAGTCCCTTGGCTCAGAAAAAATTTAGAGCATTGTCCAATCACTCATCGATTTTCATGACCACTCTGCATCGGAATGGCCTCCTATTCGTTCCGATCGGACCCCATTCCGATGGGGATATTTTTAGGGTACTGAAAATTATCTAAGGGGGAAATCCAATTACAGAAAGACCTGGAAAAGGACCGAACCGTTCCGCGTGACAGATCCCAGTAACCACACATGGCCGGTCCGGCAGACTGCCCTCCCGCAATTCTACAGACCAGGGTCGCAGGGGCGGAGCACCTACACGGGCGCGAACCAGGAGGACTGCCAGACGCTAGGAAAATCCACCACATCGAATCAACCACTCCACGCACGCGTCATCGTTCATGAAATGGAATCGGAGTGGTTCACGGCTGCAGAGCAATTCCATAGATCTCGGTTCCAAAAAAATCACGGTTGACCGAGTCATCCGCGGGTGGGATTCCTTCATGGGCTTCCTCAAAAAGCATTTTTTCCATATCCCCTTCGTGACTCTATAAATATTCACCGAAGGGCACCAAATGTAAAGGGAGGAAGGACTGGTAAAAACATGTGGGGAGACGCTGGAGAAATCACTCCCAGCGGTCCACAACCATCCGCGAACCACATATCATACGCGGATGCACTCTTCCGCGGAGAGGAGAAACTAGTCCGCGAACCACATGCGGCCAGATCCTCCACAGCCAGCCCATAGCGGCAATTTCCTTCACAGATAGTCCCTCCACAGCCACCCCTTCCATAGACTAGTGTCGTTCGTGAAATGGAGGCGGAACCCCTCCGTGGGCGTGGAGTAGGATGGGCGCCAGCCCCTTTGCAGACACCCTTCGCGGACGTCCATCTCATCCATGGACCACCTCCTTTGCGGACAGTATCCCCCACAGAAATTATCTATCATGGAGAGCCTCCTTTGCGGAGAGATTCCTTCACTGCCATCTCATTCGCGGACACCCATCTCCACTGCGGACAGTCCCTCGCAACCGGCACCTTGTGGCCAGCTCCTCACGGCCCACCCCATGCGGAAAACCCCATGCACTCACTAGTCCATACCGCGAGGGCTACACCCCCGCAACCCTGCTCGAGTTTACTATCGGGTTGCAGTCCCGGCCCTCCGGCCCGGTCCCTTCGCTACAGTCACTGGCCCCCATGAAAAATAGAGAGTCGCACCACGAACTTTTCAGGACGGGATATCAGGATTTTCCATTGCACCCTTGTGCCACCCCAACATCCGTCCTATAAATTCCATGAGTCGAGCTACTCCTCGTGACTCTCATTTAACCCCCATTTCCTAGCTCCTTTTTCTAGGATCATCTATAATGGACCGCCCCTGCGTAAGTCCCACACCAACTATGTCGTCCTGACCATATGATGTTAAACTGTATGGTCCTCATCCTGACCACATGACATTAAACTGTATGGAAACAATCCTCTCTACATGAATATAAACTATAGAATTCCCTCTCATTCAATAATATGGTGCCTCTTGCTCCATGCAAGATATTCCTTATGCTCCAAGTATAACATGCCTCATGCCATGTTTATAGTGGCATAATTTCAACAGTGCTGTAATCCATTCAAACATTCCATCACTCCACCCCACGCTTTACGTATCCTTCATTCGGATCTCCATCCTATTTCATGTATGAAGGGACCCCCTAATAGCCTGGCCTCATGCCACATCGGCTCACCTACCGTCCTGGTCCAACGCCCCAGAAGACTTTGGAAAACACTTCGAGATAGGTCCTGTGTTTCAAACTGGGTCAACAGTTGACCCTCATTTGTTTGTCCCCAATTCTGGCTAATGTGATGTGAATGATGTGTTTCGAACATGGTCAACAGTTATCCTCCATCTCCATGCCACCCTCATTGTGTTCCGAATGTCAGGCATGTAATTCACACTTTTCATCTCCCTTTGTTTGGACTGATTCCAACACCCTTGGCGTTATCCCTCTTGTGCACTTGTGCATAGGTGTTGGCCCCCATTATATTCCCCAACCCACCAATGGGTTGGAATGACCTCATGACCAGACATGAGGAAGACATTACGGGAATCCATCTCGGAGTAAGCCCTGACCATCTGGGCCTCCTTAGAGTGTAAGCTCCAATTCATCACCCTGGGACTCCCTCATGCGTAAGCCCCACTCCGCTTCTCATGGACGCAACTTTCGCGATTTGATCATCTAGTCCATGCTGCCTCTTGTTTCTCAAACTGAGCATGACTCACGTGGGCTTAGATTAAGGATCGACCATGAAATCCTCATATGGGCCTCCTTAGAGTGTAAGCCCCAATCCATCATTCTGGGCTGCCCCAGAGCATAAGCCCCAAGCCAAAGTAAACTACGTGGACTTTGATCCATACCAAAGCACGGTATGTTGGAAGCCTCAATGAGGTTCAAGACCAAAAACCGGTCGATCCGATCATCTCCACATCGGTTCTCTGTGCCACTCCTAGTGCCACCTCAAGCGAGTTCCGGCCCTTCAGGGTAATTAATCCAATGAGGGATGGTAAACGTCGGGAATTAATGATTTTTAACCCCTGTGTCCAGTTGACCGTTGCCCACCAGGGTTGGATCCATGGATACTATTTTTGGGTATAAACCAAATATTTGAGAACAAATGAATACGTCTTAAATCTATAAGAGAGTCTCGGAATAGGCAATAATTCCCCCCAAAAAAGGTGTGATGAGCCTGACTTCCCATCCTCTCAACCAATGTGAGTTCTTAAGAGTCACTGGTCAGAACATCCGGCGAACGCCTGCCTTTGGAATGCAGGTCCATCAATCATTGGATACAGAGCCGTTGAGAGTTTCGTGGCCGAAAACTAGAATGAAAGAGTAATCAATTAATTTTATTTGTCTTAATGACATTCTAATGTCTATTGGAGATACTCATCATAAATTAAACCTATAAAATAAATATCCTGACAAAAAATTACAAATAATTATAATGAATTAATTGAGCATTTATTAATTCATCAAAATCATTACTACATAGTCAAACACATTTGGTGTCAACAATGTAATAAGTTTTTAATCCTACAATTAATTGTTTTAATGTAATTAAATTTTACACTTTATTGGGAGACTACAAAATGTTTAATAATGAGCCAAAAACCATAGTCATATCTTGATATGCATTTAGGATAATGTCTGAGTGAATTGATATGTATCTTGGAAGAATTATAAATCTTCTTCTAATGAGCTACATGATTTCTGGTCTGATAGTTATGTATCTCTGTAATCCTTTGATTGACTAGGCATCTTCATCAGATGTGAGGATAAATGACTCACATGATGTGTATATTGGCTAGACTTCATGTTATTATTTAATGTTCTATGTTTTCGTTATATTCCGGGGATTTACATGTAAATTTTAGGGTCAATGATTTATTATTTGGGTGTTATATGTGTTTTAAAAAAACCATATAACACCCACTTTTTTCTTCAGTTTACAAAAAGGTTTGTTCATAAACTAGAAACAAAAATTGTCTCTCATATCCATATTAAATCATGGGACTACCTTTCAAAGGTATCATTTTTTTGTGGAGTATCTATAGAAACATAAGAACACGCATTAGTCGAGATAAGGGTAGTTCAAGATTATCTCACACTTTTAGGAGGAATTATTTCCAACTCCAATAATCTCCTATAAATTAAATAATTTTCCTGAATCCGTAATTAAATCATAAATATAGGATGAGTCACCCTTAGATTAATAATCGATTAAAAGCATGTATTAAATTTAGATTCATATATATATATATGATGATATCAATTAAGGGGGATATATTTATGTATCTAAAAATATCCATCAGTGGTACTATTTATATATAGATTTGATATCCATATGTCATTTATTTTCAATATGATGGTTTTAAGACACACAATGGGGTTCTATGGAATTTATGGTCATTCAGGGACACATGATTTGTTTTGATTTTGGTAACGGGCCCATTAGATGTGATTACTTTGTGTCATTGTTAAATGAATTAGATACCACATGGTACGATTCCACATAGCAGGACATGTCATACATTTTAAGGTAATGTTACAAGGGCTGGAACATACTGTTTAGCTTCATTTTGCATGAAAATTTAAGTTCAAGGTACCTAGCTAAGGATGGTGCATGACTTCTGCTAAAGAGGTCCTTTCTAGTAGACTCGGCAAGGAATGTGGATTTTCGAGTTTAGTGTGTATTCCTTCCGGGAATATGAGGTCCTGATTGGTGATTATACCAAATAGAAGTCCCTAGGGAAGGTGAGAGGATGATTTGTAGAAGGATTCCCATTCCGAGAAAGTTATTTTACCATGAAGATGTCATGAATGTCACTAATCTTAATCCCATGTGAGCCATGCTTGGTGTGATAATCAAGACGATGTTGAAGAGCTGGAAGACAAAACAATATCCTTCTTCTATTGGTGGATGAGGTTGGGGATATTGAAGAGAGAAAGGGTATTCATGTTCCCATATCCTCACTTACTTTAATTCCACTAGGTTTGGGATTATATAGAATCCCATGATTGAAATAAATTCACATTACATAAATTTAGATGAATATTATTAACATTAAAAAAATACATTCCCAAGGAACATAATAGTTTAGTGTCTTTAGAATCTTGGAACATATTATTGTATTTTAGTGAATGTTATTCAACATATCTATTAAAGATATTCACCATTAGATCTCCTATATAAAATGATTATTCATAACTCGGGAAAAGGAAACATAAGAAAGTGGTGATCTTGAATACACAATAAGGATAAATAAAATAAATGAATCAGCATAACATGAACATAAGGGTATGAGAACATGAACATATCATTTGAATATCAAACCCTACATATAAAAGACCATAATCATGAGACATGGAATAAATATTCGTAGTTCATGAGACATGAATCCCAATATAATCATGAACACGAACCATGTGAGAATATCATAGGAATAAGACATTGAATTTTTGGCATATAGACAGACTTTTAATATCATTCCCTATATGTCAAGACTCATTTCCAAAAGATTATCAGGGAATTTCATGGTGACTACATCTACTAGGAGGGACAAACCAGCATCCGTAGTCACTTTTCATTCCTTATAAAGGAATGGGTTTCCCATCTTCCTAGAGTGGATAGGGTTTCCACATCTTTTTATAGTAAATTGGGGTTTGTCATCTTATCGTAATAGATCAGGACACACATATTTCCTAGTTTTGATCTAGTCGAACTTATTTCCCATTGTATATCAACCCCATATATGTTTTCCCATACTTATCACATGAAATATAATTATTTACCCAATACATTATAGGTAGATATAGGTCCCACCCATCACATAATAAAATCATCAATACATGTGCCATAAAACATTCATAATATCACAACCCATAAAAATAGATGGGTTTAATTAACATCATATCATAACCCCTGAAATGAAATGGGTATCATAAATATTTCATCATATCACTACCAATGAAAAATCAATAGGTTTCATAATCATTTCATAAAAGCATAACCCTAGAAAATAAGTCGGTTTCGAAAGCATATAACCCTTGGAAGAGAAATGAGTGTCATAAACAATATTCCATCAAAACATAAACCATTCAAGAAATATCATGGATTCTATTCATGGATCATATACCTAGTAAGGTATAAAATATAAGAATATATGTCATCATAGATGGATTATAATTTTTAAAGATCACATGGATGGTTTATTAAGTAAAATATACTTTAATTGGAAAGACCTAATATAAACCCATTTAAAAAATCCTTTTATTATAATGAATTATTTATATTTTCATTTTAAAAATTTATTAGTGAAAATATCATTTCCTCTTTGGAAATTTCTTTTTAAAACATAACATGCATTCAAATATTTTTTTGAAAATAACTTTGAAAACATAGAAGGGAATCTTGAAATCATTTAGAAATTATTTTTCATTGAAAATAATTTTCAAAACAATTAGTAATACTTGAAACAATTTAAAAAAATTTCATTCTAAATACGTGGATAACTTATAAGGAAATCTTGAAAACATTTTGAAATCCTTTTCCCTTGAAAATAGCTTCAAAACACGTAAACAATAATTTCAAACAATTTTAAACACATTGGAACATAAAAAAGTTCTTTCATATCATTTGTTTATAATTTTTTAGGATATCTTTTAATAACATTTTGGAAAATATTTTTAGAATACATTGTTTTTTAAATAAAAGTTATTTCTGACCAAAAAAAGAAATGTGGTTAGATTTTATTAAAAAATATTTCTTATTAATTTTAAGTAAAAAAAGAGTGTAAAATGTTACTAATACATGATGATTTAATTAATAATTATAAGTGAAAAAATTTCAAGGGTGTTCTTGAATGATGGATCAGTAAATTTCATCGATGGATGCATACTCATAAATAACCCCAATAAACATTGAGATTGTAACCATAAACTCTTTCCACATTGGATACATTGAATCATACTAACCATAAAAGAATAAAATTACATGGATCATAAGATATTATGACATTATGTATATTCATTTTATTAAACATAAAATATAATTATATACACCTCATAAAACAATATATGTTCATAACAAAACATGTGTCTCAAAGAATTCAATTTAAGAAAAAATAATCTTACTGATTTGTTAACTTTTGAACCGTAAAACCAGATGATATAGATATAATAAAATGGAAATAGAAATAGAAATAAATTTATTTATAATAATCATTGTATGTATTAATTATATGTTTATACACCAAACAAATTAAATGAGTGGTGAATAAGGAATAAGTCTCATAGAAATAAAATGGAGAAGAGAAATGAACTTACTATAAGGGTAACATTTCAATTATGATACCCATGAAATAATAACATCAATTATAACATAAATATCTTTAAATAATGGTAATTTATGGTATAACCTGTCTTAGGGAAGTATATGGACCACATAAAGGAAACAAATGGTTAATATGGAATGTATCTCATAGATATGAAAAGTGAGATGGGAAAACATTTACCTTAAGTCTTGAATTCATTAGTAATAATTAAATACTCATATATATTAATTATAATTTTCTTATAAATATAACACATAAAAATATTCTTATATATCATTCCATATATTATTTTATTATGGATTTATATTACCTATTTATTAACAACATCATGTTAACGTTACATTTCAGGTAATATCCTCTCAGTTTTTTATATATGGTTTGACTTGTTATTGTTGATCCGATTACTTAGACAATCATTTACATATTTATAGAATGAAACCCATGATTTAAATATCATATATATTCATAATATATATATATATTTATAATATTCTATAAAATATTTTAATATTAAATGGAATACACCGTTCATAGAGATGGTAGGTCGTGCGTAGTCAAGAACGATGTTTCCATTTTATTATCCTATAGAAGGAGAGAAAGTAAATTTCAAATATGTATATATATATATATATTATAATTTCATTATCATTATTATTGAATATATATAATATAATTTTACTCAACCCATCCATGATACAGTTCATGTGATGTGAGAATGGATTACCACACTTTGAGCTGGAGGTAGTCCACACATTCACAAACGATGTTATAATTTTTACACAAAATGTAAAGTATGAAGGAATGTTTTATATAATAATTACGTAAGTATAAATTCATCATAAATATCACATATATCAAATAAAAACATTATTCCAATCATATTTCGCAACCATGATAGGTGGTAATGGAAAAAACAACATCGTTTCGCGAGGCGTTAGTCAACCGTACACACGAACATTATGATCATTTCCCATTTGATTAAAATGTGTGTAAGTTTAGGAATAAACCTTTCTAAAAAACTATGTATATTGAGGATGATTATATTTTAATGTAATCATGTAATAATAATACTTTGGGTGTGCAAAATGAAAATAAGACCAAAGAGATTGAACAAGGATATTACCTCTACTTTGGATAACTCCTTTTGGATTTAACCAAAGGGATTACATGTATGGAATTATTACCAAGGTGAATATTATATGATGAAGGGTGGGGAGTTGTGAGGTTTAATTTTAGGGGAATTTTGTGCCAAAATTTCTTTATAATAGTAAAGAGAGAGGGAGGAGAGGAGGTCTTTTATAAGTGGGGAAAAGTACATGTTGGGTATTCCTGAAAATATTTGAGTGCTCCCCATATTTTACTTATCCCCCATGGGTTAAAAATGGATAATTATAGATATTAAGAGGGTTAATGGATGAAATATTGTCATAAAATATTTTTTAGAAAAGTGGAGGGTAATTTTTACACATTATGTTCTATGTTTTGTCAATAATTAATATCGTATTTACTTTAATCCATGCAATTATTTTTTATTAAAATCTGTAATATATTTCATAAAAATCTAAATTTAAAATTCAAATTATATATTATTATGATTCGAAATATGGATTCAATTTTTTCAAATTTTTATCACATATTTTTAAGAAATTAAATTAAATTATTCTTGTAGACGGGATGAGATGACATGTTTTTAAAGTGAAAAAGTCAAACAGATTGAAATGTTTGTATATAAATTTTCTCTATAAAAATGGTTAAAATGAACTAAATTGGATTAATTTAATTATATATATATGTCCCCAGACTTAAACATTAAAAAATCTTGAGTTATTTCATGAATTCACATTGAGGATCTTTTCAGGTTTAGATTTTTAGAGAATTATGCTGAAACTATTACATTACATCTTTAAAATTAAAAAGTAGACACTTTTACACTATCCAAATTTTTTCACAATAATAAATCTCTTTAAATAAAATAAGAATTATTTTCTTGATATAAATCTTCTTGAATACTTCCTTTCTCTTATCCTCCATTATACCATGTGTAAAACATATAAAAAACATGGGATGAGCATAAAAAGCTCTGTAAGGGTTATAAAATGAGGAAAGAAAAAATCAGTCCATCAATGCATACAAATCAATGAAATCATACTTCTCAATTGTAAAACAGAAGCTCTTTAACATACCTCATGAAATCATAAGATTTATGAATAACACATAGAAATCATAAATCATAATGGTAACTTGTGGCATCCATAACATAATTACATTGCAGCTTTTACAGCTACATAGGGAGTTACATTTGGAATACCCATCACTGTATATTCCGTAAATATCTTAGAAGAAACATTAATGTGTACCTCCATCACTTTACCCAATTCATTGGAGAGCTATCTCAGTCTCACTACCCCAGGTTTATCACAAAACCACTCGTATACGTAAACAATGACCAAGAACCATAACATATAAAACATGCATAAAAGGAATATAACATTTCCACATTGAAATCACAATATATCATTTCAATATATTGACTTAATTAATCCATTATAAAATCCATTTTTAATACCAAAATATGTAAAAAGATTATATGGTATTTATTTTCCATTTAAAATCATTACGACTTGTTAAGGAAGCTAAATATCCAATAATTCTCCTAGTGGCGGGAACATTATTGTCACCATATACTTTAAAAAGATACATCCAGTTTTCCATTTAGTAAAAATATTCATAGAGAATATATTCCTATTGAATTAATTTAAAATTCAAATGGTTTATACACCATATAAAATAAATTCATGTATTAATTAAAATATGCCTTAATGAAAGGAGATTGAGACAAAGTCCCTTACCTTGAATCCGACCCATCACGTATGTTCCTTGTTCTTCCTGAATATTAAACTTAAGGTAATTTATACTTTATTAAGAAACTTTTTCATGTTTATTATTCCTTTATATCACCGATTACCACTTTATAAACATTATATAATTATTTATGTTAATATCAGTCGTTTTGATGATATTTGGTACTTGAGTCAAAAATTACCTTGTATTAATTGTCCATGTGGTCAAAATTCCATTATCTCTATAATTTTATTCATGATTTAAATATCATATATACCCAATATATATGTATTTATATCTAGTATATATGTATTTAAAATAGTCCATAACATTTGGATATAATAAATGGAATGCATTGTTCATTGAGACAGTAAGTCGTACATACGCATGAATGATACTTTAATTTCCCTTTCATATATAAAGGAATTAAAACTAAATTATATGTAGGTATATTATAATTCAATTATAATATACTATATAATTTTATTAACTCCATCCTTTATACGTTCTATGTATGTCATGAATGTGTCATATCACTTTGAGTGGGCAGTTGTTCGCACTTCATCCAATGCAATTATCCTATTTAACCATTATGGAAACCATAAAGGTATTGAATAAATGAAAAATATAGAAGAATAATGACGAAATAATTATAATATATAACACATATAAAAATAATTCCATCATAATGGCCACCATGAGAGGTGGTCGGAAAAATCGAACAATCATCGTTTTGTGAGGCAGTAGTTCGTCATCCACAGAAACACTATGTTCGTATCAATTATAAGGAGGTGTGTGAAAGTTTAGTTCAAATAATTCAGATAAAAATATACTAGTATATCAAATTTAATGGTTTTGTGATAAAATAATGGAATAAAGAGAGTTTAGGGGGTTGGAGAAGGAAAATAAATTGAAGACGCTTGAGATAAGACAGTACCTCAAATCGGGTAACTCTTTTTGATTTAAGCTAAAAAGCCTTCTTGAATTGACTTATTCCCATGTTAAGGCTTCTAATAAGAATATAGGGATGTTGGTAGATTATTTGGTTAGCTTTTGGACGATCCAAGGGGGCTTGAGAGGTATGAGTAAGGGTTAGATGTGATTTCCTTTTATAATAGGGAGGATGGGTACATTAGGTAGGCTTTGAAATATTATTTTATTATAAAATTATTTTCGTGTCCAAAAGGTCCAAAACATATTTATTTCGAAAATAAGAAGATTATTGTTTGAAATACTCTCAACCAATAGGTTTTAGACAATCTTTGGTTTCAAATTTAACCTTAGCATTTAACTTTCACACTTAGTTAACTTATTTGACTCTTACCATGTCTTCTTGTATATTCATACTATATGGTTAATATAGTTACTATGAAATGCCAATAGAACATCAAGTGGTTAATTAATTACATTTAAAACCTTAAATAAGTCATTTTTTAGGATATTAGATTTTGAGGACTATTAAATCATTTAATAAAAAAGTATTTGTTTTAAAAACACATTTATGTCAATTTATATACTATTCATATAATTACCTTTTTAAACAATCCATAACAACATTATTATTTCAGAAAAACATCATTATTTAAGAGATAATAAGTCATATTCTTCCCTAAAATTCTTTTATGGCATAAAAAGTTTAAAAATAAATTTATTTTAATTTTTATTATCTAATTTATATAAAACATTCATTATAATGTAATCACTACATCATCATTGGGTCATAAATAAATTTATTTATTTCATGTATAAAAATTATAAATAAAATAACATGATTTAGAAATATTTTCATCCTTATAATGAATATTTATAGCAGAAATGATCACTTTTAGAACCCCATATAAAAATGGTTTTAGTAAAAGATGCATGATTAGGTTATATTTTCCGTAACTCTAAATTAAAAGTAATTTAATGTCATTTTCACACACAAATAGCTCCATGGGGTCCTAAAATTGACCCAAGTATGAACAAGGTTGGAAATATCTCTTCCAATAGTACTATGAGATCTGTTAGGGTAGGCTAATATTATTATAATATTTTTTTACCCTTATTTTCCAGATTTACCATTTAACCATGGTAAATAAAATATTTACTGAATTTACTATTCACAATATCTAAAAATAAGTCACCTTTTTACACAATTTGGACCCACTAATTCAAAATATGTAATCCATTTTTCCAAATTCAAAATACATAAGTTTCATAAATTAATTTAGAAATAATTCTTGTTGTCAAAACCAAAAAGTATTTTTTAAGTAATAACTAAAAAAGATTAACATGTGTTTATGTCCAATTAAAAAGTGAAATCACTTACAATGAAAAACATTGGATTAAATGATAAAATAAAAATATCATTAAACTTTAAAACCAATTAAAATTACAATCTATCTATATAAATAAATTATATGGAAGGGTAGTTTTGAATTAAAATGCGGTATTTTTCACTATTAATTAAAAAATGAACTTTATCAGAAAAATACCAAAAATTTCATCCAAAGTCAATTTTGATGTCTAGATTCTAATTAAGAAGTTTATTTTTTCAAATTGAATATATAAACATGACAAAAACTATATTTAAAAAAGGTTCTCCACAAAAGGCGGTAAAACTACCTTTTAAAAATATTAGAGTATTTCTGCTTAAAATTGGATTCATTCTCATTTTTTGCCTCTAAAATTTATTAGATAAATGTAAAGACATTTAACAAACCTGTATAATCATATTTAATTTTGTTCTTTTTGTTTCCACGAATACAATGACAATGTGTTAACTACCATTTAAAATAATAATATTATATTATTATTTTTTCAGTATGACTCAGCATTGTGTGAACCATAATATTTTAGGGAAACCCATTGTTGTGGGTCTAGTATGCCATCGAACATAGCATCCCCTTTAATGTAAAATAATATTTAATTCCAAAATATTAACATATATGAAAATTTCATATTTTTATTTACCCAGGATGTTACATCCTTCCTCCTTTTTGTAAATTGCATCCTCAAAATTTTATTCACTTATCAAATAAGAGGGGGTATTTATCCCTCATATAATTTTCATATTCCCATGGTTCCTATTCAAATTTATGATTCATAAAAAAATATATTACCTAATAAATTACCTTTTTCTGAAATAATTTCTCTCTTTGGTAAAGAATCCGGACTTGTATGTTCCTCATAAGAAATATTCTCTTCCAACTAAACTTCCACTGGACTCAAAACATGAGATGGATCCAGAACATATTTTCTCAACATTGAAACATGAAAAACATAGTTTACATAGGATAAAAATGAAGGTCAGTCCACTCTGTAGGATATTGACAAAACTTTATCTAGGATTTCATAGGGTCCAATGAACCTCAGGCTCAACTTTTCCTTCTTACCAAAATGCATCACACTTTTCAATGGAGAAACTTTGTGAAGGACATGATCAAATACCTTGAAAGAAAGATCCTTCCTTTAGTTATCCGAATGAATTTTCTGCCTGCTCTGAGCAGTTCTCATGTGCTTCTTAATAAACTGAACTTTTTATGCCATATCTTCTACCAATTTTGGTTCCATAAACTTTCTTTCTCCAACTTCATCCCAAAGATCTAGAGTTAGAAACCATTTTTCATATAATGATTAAAATGGTTCCATATGTATACTGGAATGAAAAATGTTATTATAAGAAGACTAAACCAAAGAAATATGTTGGTCCCAACTTCATTAGTAATCCATTGAACAAGCACATAACATATCTTCCAATGTCTGAATTGTTCGTTCTGACTGCCCATCTGATTGAGGATGAAAAGATGTAATAAAATTTAATTCAGTACCCAATGACTTCTAAAGGCCTTTCCAAAAGTTAGAATTGATCCTAGGATAGCGATCAGATATAATGGATAGGGGAACTCCATGTAACCTAAATATCCCTTTAATAAACAATTGGGAAAGTAGATCTAGACGGAGAGTATCTCGAATAGGATGAAAATAGGCAGATTTAGTCAATGGATCAAAAATAACCTAGATTACATTGTTATCTCAAGAATTCTTTGGTAATCAGACATTGAAATCCATGGACACATTTTTCCATTTCCACTCTATAATTGGAAAAGAATGAAGCTTCCATATTAGTTAATGTAGTTCTTCTTTAACCTATTGACAAGTTAAGCACTTAAAAGTAAAGTTAGCAATATCTTTTTTCATTCCATCCCACCAGTAATACACTTGAAGATATCTATACATATTAGTTCTACTAGGATGCACAGAAAGTAGAGATCTATGAGTTTCACATAACAACTCTTTCTTCAATTTTGAATCTCAAGGAACACATAACCTCCTTCCAAACCACAAAACAAAATCTTTATCAAAGTTAAATTCAGGTAAATTACCCTTCTGAACTAATTATACATTTTTCTTCAACTCACTGGCATCATTCTATGATTACTTGATTCTGTCTACTAGAGGCGATTGTACCGAAACCTGAAACAAAACATAGGAATCTCCTATAGTAATAACATATATGGAAAATAACATTAAATCCTTAATCAAAGGATATTATTCCAAATGTAACATGGTTATTGCATCATTACTTTTTTGACTCGAAGAATCAACCACATTATTTTCCTTTCCTGGATGGTAATGGATCATGTAATCATAATCCTTTATTAATTATACCCATATCCTCATTCTCATGTTTAATTCTTTCTGAGTGAATATATACTTCGATCTTTTTTTATTAGTATATATTTCACACTTTACTCCATACTAATGATGCCTCCAAATTTTTAATGCAAAAACAACTAAATTTAATTCCAAAACATGTGTATTGTAATTTAACTTGGGAAGTTTCAACTGACGTGAAGCACAAGCAATTACCTCATTATTCAATATTAGGACACAACCATGTCCTTTCAACGAAGAATCATTAGAGATAAAAAATTCACCATTTCTAGAAGGCAATGCCTAAACTAAATCATTCAAAAATATTCTTTTCAATTCATGAAAACTTTCATCACATTATTTTGACCATATAAACATAATATCTTTTCGAGTTAACATAGTTAGTGGGCAAGATAACCATGAAAACGTTTCAACAAAACTTCAATAATAACCTAATAAATCAAGAAAACTATGAATATCAGTTATATTTTTGGGTCTTGGCCATTCATTAAAAACCTTTTTAGTAGGATCAATAATTATACTATCTTTAAAAACAATGTGACCAAGGAATGAAATTTGATGTAACCAAAACTCAAACTTGCTGAATTTACCATAAAGTTTATTTTATTTAAAGGTTTGAAAGACAAAACTAAAATTACTTTCATGCTCCTCATTACTTTTAAAATATAATCATCAATAAACACAACCACAAACTTATCCAAGAACTCACAGAAATATTCTATTCAGAAGATCCATGAATATAATAGGTTCATTTGTTAACCCAAAAGTAATAACTACAAATTCATAATGGCCATATGTAGTACAAAACACGATCATCAGAATGTCTAATTACGTATTTTTAACTAATGGTACCCCGACCTTAATTGAATCTTCAAAAAATACTGATCTCGCTAGAGATAATAAAAAAATAATGGATATGAGGGAAATGATACGTGTTCTTAAAAGTTATGTTATTCAAGGATCAATAATCAATTTATATTCTCATTGAACCATCATTATTTTTAACAAACAAGACATGTGCACATCATGGTGATGTTCTCATTCGAATTAAACCTTTATCTAATAACTCAAGAAATTGATTATTTAACTCAAAAAGTTCAATTTGAGAAATTCGATAAGGGGGTTTTGAAATTGGATTAACATCAGGAACTAAGTCAATCATAAATTCAAATTCCCAATCACGTATTAAATGAAAAAAAACATCTGTAAAAACATCAAGATTCTCATTTAACTCTGGAACATCATTAATATGAACCATTCCTTTTTTTCAACAATATGTAATATGTAACATTCATTTATATCTTTTACTAGTTTATCGCCATTCTAATATGTTATCAAAATAAAGGGTTCATTCTTGTACAAAAAAAATTATTTCTAAAATGAAACCACATTAGCTCTGTAGTCAATCATATAATGATAAATGGGAATCCAATCCATACCTAAAATAAAATCTAAATCCACTAGAGGAAAAAAAATAAGGTTTATAGGTATATTATTTTTGCATAAAAGTACTGGATGGTTATTATAATTTGTTTTTGTCTCAAAATTTCTTCCAGGTGTTTTTACCACAAGTTCAGGATTCATATCATGAGATGGAATTCCCAATTTACTAGAAAATGTCTCATAAATGAATGAATGTGTAGACCCTGAATCAAATAAAATAGTGTCAAAATCTGAATAAACAAACAGTGTACATGATACTACTTCATTTAATGGCCCAACATGTGTTGAAGTGGTTTCAACAGATTTCACCACCCCTTTCTTCTTGTAGTCCTGCTGATTTCCCTAAGTTGAGTTCTTTGTTGGACACTCATTTTCATAATAACCCATTTAATTTCACATAAAAGATTTTACTAACTATAAATCATATTTTTTATTAACATTACCATGCTCTTTTTCATTGCAATTATGATCCTTATGTCCCATTTTATCACATCGGTAGCACATCCTAGAAATCAAAAGGCATTCCCTAGTGTTCTTTTTACCAAAATTTTCTCAAACAATAAACTTAAGTTTCTTACAATCAGATTTTTTGAATAATCATTTACTTTATTATGCAACCTCAACCTCTTATTATGTTGTTTTTCAAATAACATCTAATCATCTGAAAACTCCATTTCAACATTATCTGCACATCGAACAAGCTTTTCATAACTTTTAAACTCATTTGAAACTAAATCCCTTCAATACCATGGATTTAATCCTAAGTAAAAATGAGTTATTTTACTATCAATATATCATATGAAATTTGGAGCATACCTTGTTAGTTATGTGCATTTTGCGTCATAGGTAGCCACTGATTCATCCTCCTGCCTAAATTCTAAGAAATGATTTTCCATCCTTAGTCGAACATCCTTGGGGAAATATTTCTCAAGAAACAAACCATTGAATTCATCCCTATTAATGAGAATAAATCTCCTCACTTCCCCTAATATTCTTAACCATCGACCACCACTGATCGGCTTCACCTTCAAAATGGTAAACAAAAAGACTAATATTTTGATGTTCTGAACACCCCACAACATCAAAAATATTTTCTAGTGCTTTAATCAACCCTTCAGCTAGCACAGGGTCAGATGATACTTTGAATGATAGGGGGTGTTGCCTCATACAATGATCCACTATTAGCATGTTCCTCTATGGTTTATATGGATGATCTCGTGCATGTACACCACCACCATTAATATCTTGAGTCAACTACACCATCACTACAGCAAACTATTAGGTTTCATTTTCGACCATCTCAGGTTTCTGATTTGGAAGGTTTTTCCCCCTTAATGTCGTCCCATCATAGATGCCTTGTTTCCTCTACAGAAAAAAATTCTGAAAATAGAAATATCTTAGGCAAAGAAACGTTGTAATATTCAAATGCAATATCATTTCAATCTTACCATAAAGTAAAAATAATAATTTATGGATATTAATTTAACAATATCTTAACTCTTAATGTTGTCTAAACCGTCCTAGGATACCATCTATACGGCCCCAGAGTTAAACATTACATAATATTGAGTTAAATCAAGAATTCAAATTAAAGATCTTTTCATGTTTATAATTTTTTGAGAATTGCGCCATAATTATTACATTGCATCTAAAAAATTACAAAGTAGACACTTTTAATCCATCCAAATTTCATCACAATAATAAATCTCCTTATATATAAAAAAATATTTTCTTGATATAAACATTCATGAATAATTCCTTTCTCTTATCCTTCATTATACCCTATGTAAAACATTTCAAAAACATGGGATGACTATAAAAAGTTTAGTAAGTGTTATAAAATTAGGAAAGAAAACATTAGTCCATTAATACACACAAATCAATGAAATCATACTTCTCAATAATAAAACATAATCTCTTTAACATACCTCATGAAATCATAAGATTTATGAATAACACCTAGAAATAATAAATCATAATGATAACTTGTGGCATCTATAACATACTTAAATTGATTTTTTTACAGCTAAATAGGGAGTTAAATTTGGAATACGCATCATAGTATATTCCCTAAATATATTAGAAGAAAAATTAAAGTTTACATCCATCACATTACCTAATTAATTTGAGATCTATATCAAGATCAACTGCCTAATGTTTATCATGGAACCACCTGTATTTGTAAACAATTCCCAATATCCATAACATATAAAACCAGAATAAAAGAAATATAATATTTTCACATTGAAATCAAAATATATCATTTAATTATATTGAAATAATTAATACATTCTCAAAACCATTTTCAAAAACAAAATATGTAAAAAGAGTATATGGTATTTTTTTCCTTTTAAAAACATTATGGCTTGTTAAGGATGCCAAATATCAAATAATTCTCACGGAAGCGGAAGGGTTGTAGTCACCGTGTACGTTAACATGAAACATTCCTTTTGTCATTTAGTAAAACTCTTCATAAGGAAAATATTCCCTTTGAATGAAATTAAAATTCAAAGGGTTTTATACACCGTATAAAATAAATTCATGTATAAATCAAAATATGCCTCAATAAATAGAGATTGAGACAAAGTCCATTACCTTATGTCTGACCTGTCACATATTCTCCTTGTTCTTCTTGAATAATAAACATAAGTTAATTTAGACTTTATTCCGAACCATTTTTAGGTTTATTATTCCTTTTATATCACTTATTTCCATGTTATAAATAATACATATTATTTACGTTAAAATCGGTCGTTTTGCCGATATTTGGGACTTGATTCAAAAATGAACTTGTTATAATTTTCCATGTGGTCAAAAGTCCATTATCTCCATATTTTTATTCATTATTTAAATATAATATATATCAAATATATATTTATTTAGATCTGGTAAATATGTTTTTAGAATGGTCAATAACATTAGGTTATAAGAAATGAAATGTACCGTTCATGGAGGCGGTAAGTTGTACGTATGCATGAACTCTAATTTCATTTATTTTTCATATTTAAAGGAATTAAAAATAAATGATAAATATTTATTTTATAATTCCAATATAATATCATTTATATTTTCATTAACTCCATCCTTTATACATTCCATGTTTGTCATTAACGAGTCATATCACTTTGAGGGGGCGGTAGACCGCACTTCCTCAAATGAAATTATCGTATTTACCCATTATGGAAACCAAAAAGGTATGATATAAATAGAAAATACAGAAGGATAGAGAAAATATCAATATAATATATATCACATATAAATATAGTTCTATTATAATGTCCACCAAGATATGTGGTAGTAAAAATCGAATAATCATCATTTCGTGAGGCAGTAGTTCGTCATACATAGAAAGAATATATTTGTATCCATTAGATGGAGGTGTGTGAAAGTTGAGTTTTATTAAATCACATAAAGAAATCATAGTATATTTAAGATACTTTTTTTTATAAAATAAAGTAATAAAGATATTTTAGGGGGTTGTACAAGGAAATTAAATGGAAGAAGCTTGAGAGAAGACATTACCTTAAATCGGGTAACTCCTTTTGATTTAAGCTAAATGGACTTCTTGAATTTCCTTATTCCCAAGGTAAGGATTATAGAAGGAATAGAGGGATGTTTAGAGCTTATTTGGGACACGTTTGGATGATACAAGTGGGATTTATATCTGTGAGTAATGGTTAGAGGTTATTCTCTTTTATAAGAGGGAGGAGGGGTACTTTAGGAAGGCTTTGAAATATTATTTTATTATAAAATTATTTTTGGTTATAAAAGGTCCAGAAAACATTTCATTCAACTATAAGTTGATTATTGTTTGAAATAATCTCAACTAATTGGTTTCATACAAGCTTTGGATTCATATTTAACCTTATCATTGAGCATTAACCCTTAGTTAACTTATTTCACTCTTACCATGTCTTCTTGTATATTCATTCTATATGGTTAATATAGTTACTATAAAATACCAATAAAACCTCAAGTTGATCATTAGAAACATTTACAACATTATATAATTCATTTTGATGAATAATAGTTTTTTTGGACTATTAAATAATTTAATAATTTTAAAAAAAAAACTCATATAGGTCAATTTATATACTATTCATATCATGAATTTAAAAAAATCCATAAAAACATCATTATTTAGAACAACCTTCATTAATTCAAATATAACATGTCATATTAATCCCTAAAATTCATGTATGGAATAAAATGTTTCAAAATAATTTTATTTAAATATTTATAATCTCATTTATATAAAACATTCATTAATAATATAATCACTACATCATCATTGTGTCATAAATAAATTTATTTATTTGATTTATCAAAATTATAAATAAAATACAATGATGTAGGAAATATTTTTAGATTTATAATTACTATTTATAGTCGAATAGATCACTTACATAATCCCATATAAAAATGGTTTTAGTAAAAGAAAAATGTTTAGGTTATATTTTCCTTAACTTTAAATTTAATGTAATTTAATGTCATTTTCAAACAAAAATGGCTCTATGGGGTCCTAAAATCGACCCAAGTATGCACACGGTCGAACATATCTCATCCAATAAGATTAGGACATACATTAGGGTAGTCTAATATTCTAAAAATATTATTTTTTACCTTTATTTACCTAATTTAACTTTTAAGCATGGTAAATTAAATATTTGATCAAGTTACAATTCATAATGTCTAAAAATTAAAGTTTCATATTTACATAATTTAGACCTCCTAATTCCAAATCTCGAATCCATTTGTCAAAATTCAAAAACGCAGAAGTTTCGAATATTGATTTAAAATTAATTCTCGTTCTCAAAACCAACAAGCATGTTTTAAGAAGTAAAAACATCCCAAAGACTGACATGCGTTTATGTCCAATTAAAAAGTAAAATCACTCCCAATGAAAAATAATTTATTAATTGATATAAACATAATCTAATTACACTTTAAAACCAATTAAAAGTAAAATCTAACTATATAAATAAATTAGATAAAAATGTTGTTATGAATAAAAATGAGGTATTTTTTCACTATTCATTAAAAAATGAACTTTATTAGAAAAATACCAAATTTCGTCCAAAGTAAATTTTTATGTCCTGCTTCTAATTAAGAAGTTTATTTTTTTTAAATGGAACATATAAAATTGACAAAAACAAGATTTAAAAAGGTTCACCATCAAATGATGGTAAAACTAACTTTTAAAAATATTCGAGTATTTATGCTTAAAATTGGATTCATTATCATTTCAAGCCTCTAAAATTTATTAGATAAATGTAAAGAAATTTAACAGACATGTACAATAATATTATAGTTAGTTCTGTTCATTCCCTCCAATAAAATGGCTATGCCTTAACTACCATTTAAAATAACAATATTATATTATTATTTTTTTAGTATGACTCATCATTGTGTGCAACATAAGATTTCAGAAAAACTCATTATTGCGTGTCAGGTATGCCATCAAACATAGCATCCCATTTAAAGTAAAATTATTATTTAATTCAAAATATTAATAAATATGAAAATTCAATATATATTTTTTACCTGGGATGTTACAATATATTATTGAATTATACTTCAAAATCCAAGTAAAATATAATTTTACTGTATAAATAAATTAGATGAAAAAGAAGTTTTTAATTAAAATTAATTATTTTTCATTATTCATAAAAAAAATGAAAATTCTCAAAAAAATTACCAAATAATCACAAGAAGTAAATTTTTATGTTATAATTTTGAAAATGATGCTTATTTTGAAAAATAAAAATTATAAATGTGTCAAAAATTAGATTTAAAATAGGTTCACCATTAAAAGGTGCTAAAATTACCTTTTGGAAAAATATGTTTTTTTATTGATAACATTTTATTTATTCATATATTATGACTATAAAATATATGGGATGAGTGTAAAAAACTTGATTGAAAACATTACATATATTTTTTTTTCAAAAAAATAATCAATAGTGTTTAGTTTCATTTTTTGAGATAAAATGGTGTTTATACATAGAAAACATAATTTCATTGAAAATGAATTTATTTATTTTCAAATAGTTATTACATTCGTTTATAACTTTTTGATAACCAAAGGATTAATTTTGTATACATGTTTAAACAATATTTTCATAATTTATTAAATATCAATAATATATTCCATTATAATGGATAGGTGATAACAATAATACAATTTAAATTATAATATTAATAGTATTTTGTATTTCAGTAAAAGACAAACTTGTGTGTAATTCATGATTTCAAAGGAACACGACATTGTGTGCAACACAATACAACATAATGTTTCTAGTTCATCAAGCTTATCTAATTGTTGTGTGTAATTGAAGATTAAATTGATGTTGTGTATAATGAAATATAAACATAATTATTTCATAAAACAAAAAATATATTCATTGTTTTGTGAAATGAAAAATATTGAAAACGATAATTTAATTCAAATATATATATATTTCAAAAAATTTAAAGGTGATACTTCTGACCCCACATAAAATTAATTTTTCCATTTAAATTATTCTTGGTTATAAATGTTTTAATACTTGAATGTTCCATTTAGAGAAAACCACATCGCAAAAATGATTAATAAAACATCCATTAGAAAAGGAAAGTTGGAACCATAATGGTTATCCAATTAAACTCATAACTATGTTTCAAGATAGGATGATATATGTTGGGAGTGACTACTAGACATGGAATAAAAGAAAAAAATGATTTCAGATAGTGATTAATATCATTGTTCACCAGCAAGTGAATGATCAATGGATATTTAATGGCCCCAACACTATAATTTAATGTTGATTTATAAGACCATCAGTTCAATAGAAATGATGGTATTAAGATAAATATTTTCAATATGATTTTACTAGAGTTGAGGAAACCTTTTCATTTCTATGAATAAAAATAAATATATTTATTGATTTTATTTTATTTCATATGTTCAATATCACCCTTTGGTTATGTTATTCTCAATTTTCACCTCATCTCTTACTCAAAGAAATGAATTTGAATTTTTCATTCATAATGTACTAACAGATCATGAGGTATATTGATAAGTCATTTCTTCAATCTTTAATTAGAATCATAGAAAACAAGTTTACCCCGAATTGTCTGACATCCATAAATAATCATGTGGTGAGATAATGCTTTAATTACTATAACATCGTATGAAGGTTAACTTAAACTATTCCCAAAATGATTAACATCATAACCCTTATGAATTATGAAAATCTATAAAATTATAAATAAGGTGACTAGATTTCTCAACAAAATCATAGCATTAATCCCCCATATGACTTATCTCTTGGTTTCCACATACCAAACATGTGAATACATTCATCATATTTTATCTTGAAACAATATAATATCTTAAATTTCCATAAATTATTTTTGAAAATATGCATTCTTACTTATTCAAAACATTATTGGATATATTTCGTAAATCCAATTTTTTTTTTGCAAACTTCATCTATAGTAACATAGAGAACTTTAACAAAAAAATACTTAATCATATTTGTGGTCATCAATACTATCCAATTTAAATTATTCAAATAAATCATCTCTTTATCCAATCTAAACAAAATTTTATCATCATCTTAAAAAAAATTAAGGTTTATCGTCCCTAACACATAACATAACCATTCCATTAAGTCACATTTCTGAGCCTTCATTACTATTCAACTATTCAACATATCCTTTTCAATCTGTAATTGAAAACTTATATTGAAAATAATTATATATATTTCATGATTCATATAACATAATTGTTGAATTACAAAACATAAATGCTTAATTCATCTTACTTCCTTCTAAAATAATTAACTATGATCCATCATAATATTCCTTATATCATTTTTATAAAACATGAAATATGAATCTTTTCTTAAGGATCATCAACCTGAATTTAATCATGCTCATAAATTTAATGTAAACAATAATGTTAAAACATCCCATACCTTTCACTTGTCATTTTCAGTCTCTTTATCCCCAGAAGTATAACCAAAATTCGTGTCATCTTCCTGATGCTTCTTCATGAGACATCCATTTAGAAAATAAATTTTAAAATTTTCCATAATTTACACATATGAAACATTATATTCTAACTACAATTGGTCTGGTTCCACAATTGACTAAAACAAAAATGCATAGTATGAGAAACACTTATCATAATAGAAAATCTCATAATCATTAAAAACACGTATTGGATATCTAAATGAAGACACGTACCTTTTAATATATGATACCATTGGTTTATACTAGGTTTTTTAGTCATACTATATTTAAATCCTTAAATATTGTTTGAAAATATTTTGTGAATTTTCAAAGCAAATCGCCAGGGAGTGTCAAACACGGTGTGCTGCAAGGTCCATTATTATGCACTATTTCAAGATAGAGTCTAGATTAATATGGTGTTTCGGTGTTGTTACCCCTAATTAAATAAATAATATAGATACATCAACTTTTCGTATCCAAACAAGTATGTATTATTATGGAACCACTCACTCTATCCTTTACCAAAATTCCTGGACATTTTTTTAAACATTAACTTATCTTTAGAAGTATCTATAGATAAATTACTATAAATATCATTAGAACTATTCCTAGGAATATAAATAATGTTTTATCATCTAGTCTTCCAATGGTTGATTAAATTAGTCCATTGAAACCATCTATAGTGACCCAGGATTAACATACCTAGATATTTCATCAAGTTAGATGAATATTCGACACAATACAAAAATAATTTCTCGAGGACTATAATAGTTTATTTCCATTCAAAACATGGAACACCTTCTTATAGTTTGGTGAATTATATTTAATATCTCCCTTAAATATTTTCCCCTTTAGTACTCCTACTTAAAACCTTTCATCATAACATAGAGAAAGGAAACATACAAAAATTGTGAGCTCAAATTATTATTAAGGTTAAATAAAAGAAATAAGTAATCATAAATAGACACAAGGATATGATCACATGATCATAATATTTTAAGAATATAATCTTCATATCGAACACCATAATAATGATTCATGGAATTAAAATTGTATGCTTAGAAGACATGAATCCTAAGAGAATGAAGAACATGAACAATGTGAGCATATCATAGGCATAAGACATAGAGTTTTTTTTTGTGGACACATAAACATGTAATGTCATTACGTATAATTTAAGGATCATTTCCAAAAAGTTATTAGGGTAGTTAATGGGGAATACACCTACTGGGAGGGACACACCATCATACCTACTCATAGTCTATTCCTTATAAAGGATTGAGCTTGCCATCTTCACATAGTTGATCAGGTTTCCCCACCTTCTCACAGTGGATCAGGATACACACGTTTCCCATTTTGGATAAGGATTCACCAATTTCCTATTTTTGATGAATCCCATCATCATGTTTCAAATAATTATTTCATGAGATATAAATCTCCATCTAATTCATTAGATGGATAAATAGATCACACCCATCACATAGTAAAATCATACACACATCTTCTATAAAAGAATCATCATATATTGACCCAAAAAAATATATTATTCTTTTAAAAATCATATCATAATACATGAAATGAAATGGGTATCATTAACGTCTTATCATATCATTACTTATAGAAAAGATATATGTCTCATAATCATTTCATCAAATAATAACCCATGAAGAGAAGCTTGTTTCAGAAGTATATATATCTTGTGGAAGAGAAATAGGTGTCATAAATATCATTCTATCATAACATAAACCATTCGAGAATGAATATGAATGGAATTCATAGATCATATCCCACGTAAAGGAGAAACAATAAAAATGTATGTCATTATATGGAGAAGTATTTATAATATCATGTGGAACATTTCTTTAAAAAAATATCCATTCATTGAAAATCACTTTCAAAAAAACATTTCAAAATACCAATGTCTTATAAAAATTTCAATACAATCTAATTTAAAAAATTTATTGAGGAAAATATATTTTCCTCTTTATGATAAACTTTTTTAAACATAATAAATTTTGAAAAACGTTTTTTTTTAATTTATTTGAAATCTTATAAAGGAAGATTTAAAAAATTCATAAAAACGTTTTATTTGAAAATAATTTGAAAAAAATATATTTACATATTTAAAAAAATTATGAAACATTTTTATTTTAAAATAAATTATAAACATATATGTAAATATTGGAATCATTTTTATAACCTTTTCCTTGAAATTAGCATTTAAACATGTAAATAAATCTTTCAAACCCATTTTATACACCTTTTAAAATAAAACAAATCCATCAAGATATTTTCTATTGAAAATTTTCTTAAGAAATAATTTAAAAACATTTTTGAATTTTTTTTTTAGAAAATATAGTTTTTTGAGTAAAGAGTATTTCCAACTAAAAAGAAAAATGAGGTCAGATATTCTTAAAAGAAATTTCTTAATTACCTTAAGTAATATAGGCTGTAAAAAAATTTACTAGTACATTATTATATCATTAATAACCATAGGATAAGAAAATTATAGTTTTTTTTTGAGAAATGGATTATAATATTTCATCAATTATAGAATAATCATAAAAAATCCTCACAAACGATGAGATTGGAGCAATAAATTATTACCACATTGGTAACATTGAATCATAATTAATATGAAATAATAACATTATATGAAGATTAAAATATCATTAAAAGAATTATATTCATGATATAACATGAAAAATGAAATCATATACACCCTGTAAAATAATATAGGTGCATAACAAAACATGTATCTAAAAGAAGAGAAATTGATACAAAATTACCTTACTGATTTGTTATCCTTTGAACCATTAAAAACATGAAATAGATATCATAAAATGGATATGTAAATACATATAAATTTAATTATAATAATAATATAATACACTCATGACTACTATATAATCCACACAAAATAAATTAGTGGTGAATAAGGAATAAGTCTCAAAAAAATAAAAGTAAGATGACAAATCTGCTAACTACATTAGTAAAATTAGAATCAAGATCTCCGAGAAATAATTAAATAAACTGGAACATGAAATATCATTAAATTATTGGAATTAATTATATTACATTTCTTATGGAAATATATACACCACATAAAATAAATTAGTGGTGAATATGTCATGTATCTCAAAGATATGAAAAGTGAGATAAGAAAACCCCTACCCTAAGTATTCAAATTCATTTTAAATGTTGAAACCTCCTATATGATAATTATTATTTTATTATAAATCTTTCATAAAACCATATTATTGTTAATAATTCCATATATGATTTTATTATGACCTTATATTAACCATTTATTAATAAGAACATGTTAATGTTACGTTACGTGTAACTTTCTGTTTGTTTTTCAGATATATTTTGACTTGTTATTCATGATCCCCTAAGTTAAATAATTATTTGATTTTTTACTGAATATGAATCATGATTTAAATATAATATATATATTAATTATATATATATATATAATTATACTAATCTATAAAATATAAAAATATGAAATAGAATACACTGTTCATGTAGACGATAGGCCACACATACACATGAATGTTGTTTTGGTTTTATTATTGTATTGAATGAAATAAATTAAATGAAATATATATTTTAATTAAATAATAATTATTATTCCAAACATATCGTATAATTTTACTAAACTATTCCTTGATACATTCAATGTAAAGTATCAATGAATGAAATCGCTTTGTTGATGCGGTAGTCCACATGTCCACAAATGATGTTATCATTTTAAAAAAATGAAAAGAATTAAGTTATGTTTTATATAAAAATTAAAGAAGAAAAATGAAATCATAAATATGAAATATATCATATCAAAATATTATTTCAATCATAATTCACAACCATGAGATGTGGTATAGGAAAAATGTACAACATCATTTCATGAGGTAGTAGTTCACCGTGCACATGAACAGTATGTTTGTTAACAATTTGATGGAAGTGTGAGTAAATTTAGGTCTAACAATTAATATAAAAATTTATCAATATATTTATGATACTTTTGTTATTATTTAATCATGGAATAATAATAATTAAGGAGGTGGAGAATGAAAAAAAATAGCGTGAGGAAGAATGGTACCTCTTCCTAAGGTAACTCCTATTGGTTTGCACCAATGGGAATAATTACATGGAAATAAACCCCAAGGGAGGATTAAAATATAATGGAAGGGTATTTTTTAGAATAGTTTTTCTTATTTTTATGAGACAAATGCCTTGAAATGTGTGAAGAGAGCGTGATGATAGGAGGATTTTTATAAGTGGGGAAAATTCCACATTGGGTATTCTTGAAATGATTTGAGTGTTCTCCACATTTTAAATGAACACAAAGGGTTAGAAATGGATCATTATGTGTCATTACAGTCTTAATGGATTCACTATGTCCATAAAATAATTTTTAGAGAAGTGGAGGGTCAGTTTTACCCCTTATTTTCTAAGATTAGTCATTACTTCAACTCGTTTTTCCCTTAATCCTAACAATTAATTTTAATTGACTTCACTATTATTTTATGTCAATAACTATGTTGAACATATTAGAAATTATAATTTATGTTGATTTCAAATATGGAATACATATTTCTAATTTATTATCATAGAATTGTAAAATTAAAATTAAAATTAATTTCACATACGGGACGAGATGATGAATTCTTAAAGTGAAGATGTCAAAATGTCATAAATGTTTTTATATCGAATTTCTATTTGAATTTTGTTCCAATGAACAAAATTTATTCTAATTGATGTATATTTGAGTTAATTATACTTTAAATATAAATTAATATATAATTTAACTATATAGATAAATTAGATGAAAGAACAGTTTTGAATTAAAATTCATTATTTTTCCATATTCAATAAAAAATAAAAATTCTCAGAAAAATATTGAAAATTCACCCAAAGTAAATTTTTATATTTATATTTTAAAAATTAATCTTATTTTGATATATAAAATTTTAAATGAGTCAAAAATTAGAGTTCAAATAGGAGTTCCATTAATTTTAAATAAAATTACCTATTATAAAAATACATCTTTTTATTCATAAAATTTGAATTATTCTTATCTTATTCAAATAAACTCTCTTGGATGAGTGTCAAAAACATTTATTGGAAATATATTATATTTATTCTATTAAAAAGATTCATCAAAAGTGGATACATTAATTTATTGAAACAAAATTGGGTTTTTACATAGAAAATTAGTTTTCATAAAAAACGAATTTCTTTCTTTTCAAGTTATTACGTATATTTTTAACTAATTAATAGCCAAATAATTCATTTTATATAAATTTTTATACCATTATTTCATAATTTATTTAAACTCATTAATATCATCCATTCTAATGGCTTGGTCATAACTATAATAATACTTCAATAATAATATTAATATTATATTATAGTCAGGTTAAACTTAATATTTCTTTTAAAAAATCTATTGAATGACCTCGGAATTATGTGTAACTAAATTTGATATATTTTTACCTATTATGTGAGATAATATATGTTTTGTGTGTAGGGAAATATTAATTTTGTGTAGCGTATAATTCAATCCCATCTTAGTTCCTTCATATAACAAAAGCTATATTCACTGATGTGTGAAATGAAAAATATCAAAAAGATTAAATTAATTAAAAAATATATATTTCATAAAATCATGGGGTTTTAAAAATTGCTTCTCCATATGTATGAAGCCAAATTATATTCATATTTTAGGTAGAATACGGTAACAACTATCTGTAATATACCCTCTTCCACCATCCTTAAGTCCAGTACTCTCATTACAACAAGAATTCATAGTTGAATAGATGACGAAACTAACACCTAGGGATGTTAAATTTAGGTTTAACCCCATTGATACAATAATTAAGGATCAAAAGTACATGATGGTGAACCCTAATTTTTGATCAAATAATTATTGATGTCTTGAAAGATGTATCAATCTAGACCTCCCCGGAATGAGGCCTTATGGAAAGAGGTGCCCTGAAAATTGTGTAATGAAGGAGGCATTAGTGGGTATATCCCCCAGTGGGTACTTGGGATACATATAAGGGTCTCACCTAGATTAATCTTGGGAAGATTATATAGTTTGTTCTAGGTGATCCCTAGACATAGGATTTGGTTTCTCTCACATAAGGCATGGGCATAGGATTTGGATTCCCATAGGCAAGGCATGTGTGGGTTTATGGGGATATCACCATGGTGAGAAATGGGAGACCCTTGAGAACCGCTTCTGGGTGAGACTATGGTGATTTGGGAAAAGAGAAACTAGGTAAATTTAATATGGGATAGACCTTCCTCCGACCTCCAAGGGTCTATACTGATGCTTCTGTATGGGTCTCACATAGGATTTGATCATGGGAAGAAGAATTCACAGTTGAATTAATAGACTAGATTGAGGTGAAACCTTGTTTAATACTCAAAAATTTTATGATTTATAGGGGATTCTATTCCATTTAACCTCATTAAATTCCAATTCTTTCATAGATTTGATGAATACTTTGCCCATTTTCAAGTCCTCAGTGAAGGACTAACATGAGGCAAGATTTTGGTGGTTTCATTTGACATACATTCACATCAAATGTGGATACTAAGGGTAAAATTTATAGTAAAACATATAGTCCTAGGTGAAGGAGGTAGTTTTTATGGGTCACATTTGCATTTGGATGGAAGAGGTGTGACCAGCGTGATCAGTCGGTCATTCCTATTATGTCGCACAGGTTGGAACTGCATGAGTTCCTGGAACGAAAAACCCCTGGGTGAAGACATTAAACTCAAGGCATATCACTCATACTTAATTATTTTCAATCCTCCCTTAAATTTGGAATATTTACTTCCCAAAAATTTTATCATTGTGGGGAAAATATAGTGTCAACAAATCACCCCCATTGAGGATCGTTTCTAATTCGAAGAACATGATCTGATCATGAGGTAAAGAGAATGAAATATCAATGTATATATATATTTAATTATTTTTCCTTCATATTTACATATACACTCATGCTTGGTATTGGGGTTCATTACTACTTTTGTGTCACGCTAGAGAGAGGTTGTTGGACTGACTGCACAATTTGGTTACCCAGGTTGATCACGATTCTAGATCACGTAGACCTACTATTCAGGTAACTGTGATTATATAAATATTTTGTTCTTCCCACAGTGATTCCTTTAGTTAAATATACCATTTAATTCATCTTATCTCATTGAACTATTCATCCATGAAGATCTGTCACTAACTCTACTAAAATATGTATCGTATGCCATCATCTGCAGGACAAATGTAACTGGGCCAGTGACCTGCACATGAACACATGGGTGAGTGACTTATGAGGGGCCACTAGTGTGATTGAACTAGGAATGTTCACTTGGGTGAGTGACGAATGAGGGACCAATTTGGAGAGTGACCTACATGATCTAATACCTATGCAAAATTTCTGAATTTTCCGAACTTCTTATTTTTCATTCTAATAAAAATATTGGTTCACATACACATATCCAATGGATTATCAAACAGTTTGAGTATATGATGAGAAATCTAGTACCCATGTTAATTAAATGAAGTAAATCATAATGAAACACTATTATGAAATGCGTTACACCAATCTACTGAACATAGAGATGCACCTCAAGAAGTACCCATTTGAATATTTAGAAAGTGAATAGTTTTTGCTTTATGACCGGGTCGTTCGAAAAGACATACTTATTCTAAAGCCAATGAATTAATGGATGCATTCATGGCTCTAGGAATACATAAATTTTATGAAAACCTAAATATCATACAAAGGAGAATTAATCAGTGAGGGGAAAGTAACCTCGTCATGTGTTATAAATCATAGAAACTTTATCTCAGACCTGAAACCTCACACCCCCTAATCCTAACCTTACTTCTACTTCATAGATTTTAATTCTTCCATGTTATACCAACTAAAAGGTTGGAAGGAAGAATATGAACTCATTCTAGGATGCAGCATTAAGGAAAAATTGATGTGGAATAGTTGGGGTTCCATACTTGTTCTGAATTTTAGGACTAGATGAAGGTGGTAAAAATTTATGAGGGTGTTGTGTGGCCATGGAATATGTATGAAAGAACCCAAATATTGTCCCTGAGTAATTAATATGATGGATACACATAACAATTCCATCTATGTTACACATGGGGAATTTGGTATTAGCTTATGGGATGTTTATGAGATCTCAGGTTCACCAATCCTATAAGAGATATATGATGAGTTTATCCCACTGAAATCGACATGGTGTGATGTTGAGACAATGACATCTATAGCTTTTCAGGTTCAAGATTTAGCCTATAATATTAAGAAATAAGACCATCTCCGAAAAGGGTTTTTTCCACTCTCTGGTGTGTATGAAGTATTTATTAAAGCTGAAAGGTAAGTGTCATAGCTTCCAAACCCCAATGAGATGTCCCTTATTGGTGAAATGATGTATCCCATGAAAATTTTCTCCTATACTGGATTAGGGTCAATATGATCGGCTAGGATATGTAGCTAGGTATAATATCTCGACAATAATATGTCTTGTTATCTTCTTAGTAATGTGTCTAAGAACCTATATTATACTGAGTTTTGAAGAAAATGATGGTTCAAGGCCTTATACACATTTCCTAGAAGCCAAATTATAATATGAGAAGAAAATAGGGTTGGAATCCCCTATTTTGGTTAATATCCACTTATTTCTACTACTTGTGAACATGGGAAAGTTCTAACACCTTATTTTAGGGCTATTTCAGGTGTTGTAGGGATGGATTTTAGCACATTCTTCTTTATATTTCATGCTTAGTGAATTCATCATCCCATGATACTGATTCCAACCCTTTATTCATGAGTTCTATGGTATCTATCCCATATCCTTGAATAATGGTGAATAATTGAAGAATCTAAAACATGAAAGGGAATTATACGTCCTTCCATATAAAAATAATCCCATAGGAAATTTGAGTGATAATTTAAAATATAACGATGACAGTAGATCATATATTATTTCCATTAGAGATGACATGTTACCAACTTGGATCAATGGCAATGTAATTTTTAAATCCTACAACCCATATAGATTTTCACACCAATTCAAGTGTCTACAATATTTGATTTTATCTCATCCCATTTATGTCCGACTAGAGAAGCACCCAATAGTGTCTTGGTATCTCTAGATACTCATCGCCACAGAGGCATCACAAGGAACAATCAATATACCTCCACTGAATGCATCTATTATTTTAATATCTTTATTTACTGAAAACATGATCTCGTCATTCCCCTGGGGGGAATTAAGGACTAGCATTCCTCAGGTATCTGTAATAATAATTGCTTCGAGGGTAAAATGTAGTACAAAGGATCAACCCAAGAATGGGGATAATGAGGTTCTAAAATATTTCAACTAGTATTGAACGTGATATAGTCATCTTGTATGGATCAAATGGGTTATTCCAATTGAGGTTGAAGAGATCAAACCTAATGAGCTTAGGCGATCTAGTTTTCAATGTTGCGAGGAAGATCAGACTCTGACATCCAAACAATAAACTACAATAAAGAGATCAGGGTAACCCGTGAGGTTATTATATGTTATAAAATTTTCACAAATTTCTGAGTAACAATCATTTTTTTCCTGCTGTAGTCAATATTTGGAAGCATATGACTTCTAACATTAAGGATCAGTGGATATTTCTCCAATATGTCTTTCATGTCCCATAGCCCGGTAACATTTAGGACCCTTAGAAATTTTTCTATGATACTAATCTCAATGAAGTATAAAATTAACTTCTGGAATTGTAATTTCTAATAAATTCCACTAATGATTTGGTTCATATAATAAAGAAGGGGAGTGATTTTTTAGATATTTATTCTACTCAGGGGGTTCAGATCAAGAAAATGATGATTGGGATGAATTCATTTATTTTGATGTGATATTCCTCACTTATCTTATCTTTCCATATAAAAATATGTTATTATCCCTCTCCAAATTTACTAAAGGATATGAATAAATACAATTTATAATGGGAAGAAGATAGGGTACCTAGGGTGGTGTTTGAGTCTCTATAGTACAGGCTGATGGGAACTCCTATCGGAGCGGACGGATCCAATATTCAATATGGGGAGTTATTCATGTAAAAAATCCTGATTTAGGTGTAACTATTGGGTGTTTTTACTCTCCTTCCTCCTCAAATACCCATAATCATTGCTACAAGTGAAGACCTTACCCTACCTAAGGTGATGGAACATTAGAGAGTGATGATGTTGGCCAAACACATCACCAGTCTCAGTGAGCCTCCACAACATCATTTGTTATTGATTGAACTATAATAATAATCTAATCCCTCTTATGTATTGCATATTCCAATCCCATTTCATCTCTAAAGGGTCTCAAAGATGTCCCACCAAGAGATGAGGAGGGTATTTCCAATGAGGTGTTTATCCTTTTCGGAAAGTCAATCCCCTCGATGGGATAAGCTTTACAGGATGGAACTATACCAGATCAATCCAATGTAGAGGGATTGGAAAAACATGGTCACATATGCTAACGAACAAAATGTGTTCTATAATAATTACTAACCCCATTTCCCTTTGTGATACTTCAGATCCGCCACATATATTGGTGGATCCCACATCAAGAAACTCTTGTCACACTACTGATACCGGTGTTGATCCTACTTTAGAGAGGCATGATATACATTTCCTTAGCATGGAGGAAATGTATGATACAAATGGAGGGTCCATATTGGGTCCTAATTTGAATGTTTTCATCACCCCTACTAGGTAGGATGTTGTATGATGTGTAGCATAATATAATAAACTAAACGAATTTGAAGATATTTCAAAAAACATTAATATTCCAACCTCTATGGAAGAGTTTGGAGACTTTGATATCCAATTGGATAGAATAGAGTTTTCAACCTTTTTTTTGTTTCCCATATGTCATACTTTCCTATGTCTACTATATTAAATCGTGGATATTGACTTGTGCATCGTTTTTTTGATGGAAATATATCCAAAATGATTCATAACCATGGTATCATGGTCTCTCATGTACCTATTGCGAAGGTAAATCTAAATTACAGCCCAAAATAGAATGATATCAGGATACAACCCTTGTGATAACTAATAATGTGTATGAGTATTATCCTCATCAATAGAGCCCAATTCTATCTACTGAGGCTAGATATGATTGGTAGTACACCATTGTTGGGTAAAACTTTTTAGGGTTCTATCTTGTTGTTTTTAGGGTGGTTTTGTTTCTCAAAAAATAAATATGACCACATTTGATTATGTTTGGTGTTTCCAAATCATATGTTTAAGGTGGCATAATTTCTAGGTGTTTCCAAAAAATTTGGGCCACCAAATCATGAGTTTCATTTTGAAAAGGGAATGGTTTTCCAAAATGAAAAATATAGACCATGAAGGGTGGTGCTCGAAAACCACATAGTATTGAGTTCACGGACCACATAGTATTGAAATTATGATATACGGACCAAAAAGGTGGTATAACAAACCACAATGGATGTTGAAAATTTTCAGATTATGGTGGTGAATTAATCCCTCCAAAAAATGTTATTCAGTATACATAACATGAACCATGCTACATGAACCAAATAGAAAACATAGCTTACAAGAGGCTCATCATCCATGAGAGTATTTTTGTTTATGGGAGGATCATCATGTGATTAATTGATGTGGTTACTTAAGGGTCCATAGAGGTTTTTTTGCAGATAACATCAGTTTCCACAAAGGATTAAAGCTCTGTGTTGACCACATAGATGTTCGCGGTGAAGGTTGTACCACATAGAATGTTTCCGGTAATGTGGATTATAGATATTTATGGATCTATTTTCCAATATAAGGACCCATAATCATATCATTAAGAAGATATAATTTCATAATATAATATCATTACATATGGAATAATTTGGGTATGTTCAAAGTAGTTCATATGGGAGAATTATGTGAAGAAGAAGTGTTAATGAGGAAATATTCAGTGAATGGTTTGTGGGGCTCAATATCCTGTAATGGAAAAGGGACCATGTAGTAGAGGAAACCTATGATGAATTATCCATCTCTTAAACAGGGGAAGTCTGAAAAAAAAAAGACAACCCCATAGACCTCATGCCATGGGGTGAGACGCAGTTCATGGAGTATTCAACGTAGTTTATAGAGGATGTAGGATAGTTTGAAGAAGGTACAAGAATGTTAGTAAAGGAACTTGAATAGTTTGAAAAATCAATTTCTTGAACCTAAAATAAAAAAAATGATTTAATTAACTAGGTAAAAACATGACTTCAACAGATCATCTTACTATATTTAAGGATGCAATTTCTATTGATAATGAATGGACCTACTTGTCGAAAAACTATGGGTGAATCTATTCTATAGTATTGAGAAAAGGAAGATAAATAATGTTATCCTTTCCATCGGCAATGATAAAAATAAAGTGTCTCATGGAGTGACCCTTGGGAACTAAGTTTTCTAACCCTAATCATTATAAAGGCACGAATCCTTGGAATAATATTGATCTATCCAGAACCTTATATTTTCTCATTGAGCCATAGTGGATTTGGTACATCGACACATTGTTGTTATATTCTCCATTGACATAGCCCAGTAAAAGTGAATCATGTATAATTTCAATGTACTATGCATGATTTCAATTCTGTTTATACATTTCTACATAAAAGAGAGGGAGAGAGAGGGGTGTTTCACTTAATAAGAAAACAAGATATGAAGGGATAGTAGTTGAATCTAGCATACTATAATTCACCCCCTCTAATGGTATTTAACCTAGATGTGATAACAATTGGTAACTGAGACAAATGTTAATTTTAGTATTTCTCTCTAAGGAGTTTTATGGAGGCAATCAATCATAAAGGGATTCTGATATTTAATGGAAATAATTTTCAATTATGGATGAATCATATGAAACACTACATCCAATATCAATGAATGGATGTATTTATAGTAGGAAGTCATGGTATTTCAGCCAATATTGATAGTGTATCTTTATTAGAAGATGAAAAAAGACAATTGGATGTTGACAAAAAATGAATCAGTGATTTTGGGGGATCCCTATCCAGTAAAATATATATGATGGTGATGTCATGTAAGTCCTTACCATATATGTGGGAAAATATGATAAATTTATTTGAGGGTGACTCAAATGTCAGAGAAGCAAATATTCAAGTTATCTGGAAAAAGTATAAGTATCTGAAAATTTTCCCAAATGAGACTATATATCCATGCTTTTACCAGGTGAATGTTATTGTGGAAGACATACATGGTCTTGTTGAAATTATTGAATATTTAAATATTGTCTAGAACATCTTGAGAATACTTCCACCTTGGTTTAATCTCAAATTTTCTGTATCGGAAGATAAAGATCCAAAAGTGATAACACTGGATAGACTGCATAGTAATATGTTTTCATACAAGATGATAAATGATGATAATGAGACTGTGGATAGTAGGGAAGCCCAAAGAAGTTTCATTTAAGTCCATGAAAAATCTCACCATTAAAGATGGATAGGAAAAATAAGATACATATGTGGTGATGTCATTCCTTTCCTAGAATCTTCAAAGATGAAATAGAATTTTCAAAGTGAAACTTTCATTTTCATGATTTAGATGTGTAAATTATGAAAATATTTCAATAAGGATCCCCATGATGGTACAAGAAGATAAATATGCTGAATAATAAAAATCCTTGAAGAAGTGTTTATCATATAAGAAAGGTAAGAAAATGTTTAAGATAAATTTCTTCAAAAAAAAGAATATAATTTCGAAAGAATATGATAGTTCATAATAATATAATATAGAGGAGTTGTAAGATTTCAAAGAACATTATAAAAATTATGTGGTAAAATATTTCAGATATTCTCATATAATAGAATAAAGAGACAACAATGAAAAATAATTCAATAAAAGAATTGATAGGAACACTCAATTAGAAGCCACCCTTGAGGTGATAGACATTTGGAGAGCCAAGATGAAGAAACCCAACAATGTGGTTTGTAATGAAGAACTTTATGTGTAGAATTAAGAATAATATAAGTCTAAGGATAATGAATAAATTGAGAAACTAGTGTCTTCAATTCCCGAGCGCTCAGAAAATGTTGTTGACTATAAGATCAAAACAGAATAATAGAAAATATTAATTGAAAGAATGTCTAACACTAGAAAATATCAAATAAAATGTATCAAAGTACATCAAGAGGACGTCATCATCCTATGATGAATTGTTATGGATCTGAAATAATTCCTGACTCTCAGTATGATATTGGGAAAGATGATCAATCAGGAAATAAATAAGATATAAGCTAAGAATATAAGAACCACAAAATATATGAAAGAGTCAAATCCAAATTAATAGAATCTTTTAGGGGTTGATTGAAAATAGAAACCAGTAATGGTGAAAGTTATACCACAAGTAACGGCTTCGATATTAGAGATTGAGTTGGGTATGAATCAAAACTAGAAGATTCATAGAACCCAAGGGAAAACTATTAGTGCAACATTGACATGCAAGAATTCACCCCTCATGAGATGTTATTTTTGTGGAAAGATGGGACACTAACAAAATTGTATTTCCATATCCAAGAGGTGTCGAAGGTAACAATACCAACAAAGGAATTTATATAGAGTTCAATATTTTGGGACATCATTTGATGGATACTATTTTAGGTTTGGATGATTTAGGAACTTGAAAGATATTGCACATCAAGAATGTAGATTATTGTGCCGAAGTATAATAAATGTGGTCATTAAAGGTTTCATAAGGTATTGTAAAATTGGAAAAACCACACAATCAATTTTAATCTAATCAAGATGATGTTGGTCTATTCTCAAAAAGTGAGTTCTAAATGGCATTGATTGGTGACCTGAAATTTTTCCTTGGTTTATAGGTGATAGAAGGAAGGAATGGAAGCTTTATTTATGAATCTAAATATTCCTAGGTGGTTTTAATGATATTTTTAATGGATAACTCCAAGGATATAAAAAATTTGATGGTTAACCAGCTGAAACTATCATGGGAAAATTAAAGGAATACTGTTAATGTCACAGAATAGAGAACAATCATTTTTAGTCTTTTGTACATGAAATGGAAAAAAACCCTAATATTATTTTCCCACATGGTAAAAAATAATATATCAAATTAATTCTAATGAAATAAAAATTCTTTGAAATAAAAATAATACTTCATTATATCAAGGGAACAATTTATATTGGTTTTTAAAGAATGTAAAATCTTAGTAAGATTTACTGGGCTATACAGATAGATATTGGGTCAAGTCGGTAGATGATAGAAAAACAATGTAAGGTGTTGCATTCTATCTTGGAGGATTGTGTATTAATTATATAAGAAAAAACAAGATTTCATTTCATTTACCACCATATAAGCTGAATGCATTGAGTCTACTCAAGTATGCACAAGGTTATTGTGGATGTATTAGCAAGTTCATTACATGGGATTTGATGTGATGCCTCCTATCAAAATACATTTTGATAATTGAACTCTAATAAATATTAAAAAAATTCAGTTCATCACTCAAGGGAAAAAAATTGAAATCAAGTATCATTTTACCATTGAGAAGGTGGATCATGGTCTTGTGAAGTTGGAGTATATTCCTATATAACTACAGGTTATGGGAATTTTGATGAAGACCTTACCCAATAAAGAATTGGAATGGAATTGACTAGATCCAGGAGCTTAGTAGAGTTCCCACACATGAAGGACTGTGGTTGTAGAACCCCCACTACCCATGGAATGGTTTTTTACCTTATTTCATACAACAACAAAGTTTCCTTCGGGTTCACAGAAAAAGGAGGAGAATTTTTGGCTTTAAAAGGGTAGAAAATGTCCTAAAAAGAGTGGGGAGAATCTGATTGGGGGAGAACTAAATTAGGTGTATATTTATTGTAGAAAATTCTAAAAGTGACCAGTCAAATGTTATATATCATGACAGATTTGGTTCGTGATGAATGAATCTACATGATTTTTGAAAGAATTGATTCATTTATATACATGTCATTCTACACCTCTTTATCTTGTTGATAATTGTTTATGTGAGAGTAGATAATGTGTTGATAAATTCATTGATCGCTATCTGAATCACAAGGTTAAAATTTTGGTATAAAATTTATAAAGAGTTTAGGATGTATCAAAATGTAAAGTGTTGTCAACAATCCCAAAGGGGAATATTGTTGGGGAAAATCCCTCAATATGCCAGCTTAGTGTTTTTTGGGTGATTGTTTTTTTTAAAAAATCAATTTGAAAACATTTTAGAATGGTTGGTGTTAGAGAATTATATATTTAAGGTGGCACAATTAACCTATGTTTTCCAATTTTTTGGGCCTCAAAATATGTAGTCTGTTTTTTGGAAAATGAAGGGTTTTCTACAAAAGTATTTACAGAATGCGAATCATGGAGTTCATGGACCACATCATATCACAACAATGATATGTAGAATGAAAAAGTGGTATGCTTAACCATGATAGAATTTGGAGTTTTGTGGATGAGGGTGGTTAATTATAACCTATGCAAATGGTTCTACACTTTGAATACCATGAATAACACTACATGAAATTTTTAGTGAAATCTGTTCATTTGAGGCTTCTCGTGTGTATGAGGATTTTCAGTCAAAGGAGGCTCATCATTCTCAGAATTGAGAAGGAGGATTAAGGATCCAAAAAAATAGTTTTTATTGCAGATGACATCAGCATCCATAAAGGATTAAGGCACTCTATAGACTGCACTGCAGTTCATAGTGAAGTTTGTACCCCATAGAATGTTTTCAGTAATGTGGATTAGAATTTTTTATGTATCTATTTTACTAAATATGGACCCATTATCAGATCATTAAGAAAAGATAATTTTATAAGAGAAGATCATCACAACTGGAATAATTCAGGTATGTCCGTTGTAGCTCACGATGGATAATTCTGTTAAAGAGAAGAGTACACAAGGAAGGATCCTAAAAAAGTGGTTTGCATGGATCTGTATCAAGTAAAGAAAAAGGGACCACATTGTAGAGGTAGTCTTTGAGGAATCCTCCATCCATGAAGTAGGGGAGGTATATGAAGACACATCACCCATCATGTTTACATACTATTTATGCAAGGGTTAAATACAAGACACATGAGTATCCCTTTTCCAAAATACTCACTTTGAACCCCACACACAATGTCAAAGCCATAAAAATCTTGTTTCCTCATCAATAAACTATCATTACAACACAAAAAAACCACCTCTATTATGTAACTCAAATAAACATGTCATGACTAACATGATTATAGATTCTCTATTATTATCTTAAAATGCATCATGGTGTGTCACCCAGGTTCATATCAGAACCTTACTCTACAAAATGATATTTAAGTTCTAACAACTCCACTCTACATCTGATCTCCTCTAGAGGCCTCAAACACTGAAAAAATAAATGTAACAAAATTTAATTACTGAAGTATTCAATTATATTAGGGGAGTATGTGAAACAATTCATTATATAATCAATTTCAAAATATAAGTGTCCCCAGCGGGGCATAGAACCCATTTTTTTCATTTTTGGGTTTCATTTTCCCCAAAATGGAATTCAGATTCTTTTACATTGATGAATTATCAATTTGTATATAGATTCATTTCAATGAGTTTAAATTAAATTTTTATAATATCTAATATATATATATATATGTGTGAAATATTAAATGTTTTATGTATCTAAAATGTAAATAATTGAAACCATGAACTCATAGGCAGGGAATGCATTTATTATATTTAAATTAACTTTGAAAACTCACTATCAAATCAAATTTTAGATGTAGGATACAACTACCATTTGGTGTCAATTCCTATTGTGGTATGAAGCATTGAATATACTAAAAATGTTATCCTTTTAATGTATATATATTTTATTCATATATTATTCAATACTATACAATTAAAATATAAGTGTCTTCTGTTATATGATTAATATAGTTTATTTTTTTATGAAACAACATTTTTTTATGAATTTTAGTGCTTTCAAATAAAATAGTTCATAGGATTAAGTAAACTATTTGTGGATATAAATTAAGTATTTAAAACATTATGTAATTAATTTATGCTTAATATTGAAACTGTTTAGTTTTTATATTATGTATATTGAATGAATATGTTCTACATTACTTTTGTAATTACAATATGCATCTACAATATCAACATCCATGTTCACCTCCATCGATGGAGTACATCTACATGATGGTGATGAATTCACCTAGGTCACACTTTTCATATCTTGCATCTTTGTATCATTGTAGTGTGTGCAATTTTACTAACATGTCAATTAACATATTATTTCAAAATACATTTAGAAAATGATTTCGATCAAGAAATATTTCACGTGTTAGATGAAGGAAGCAATGATTTCGCCAGAGATGGTTTGAATTAAGAGGATATTAGAAATATGGTCAAATATAAATTGAATAGACTAAACTACTATAACTCAAAATGTAAAAATGTTTCTTGTAAATGTAATTGATCACTATTTAATGATCTTATTATTGTAGCTACAAAACAATTCACCCAATTTTGGTCTATAGGCCACAAATTTAGGCATTTGTCCCATATGGCCTTGAAGGCATAATATGATTTTGGGACACTGGGCATTCAATCCATCTTAGGCCTTTAGGCCCTATTTTTTGGTCTATAAGGCCACTATTCCATGATTACTTGTCATACCACACATGAGAAGGCCCCACATGAGGTACCACAGAAATTAACATACACCAATATAGATATAACTATATTGGGAATAAAGAGAGGGTATGGAAATCAATATCAGTACCAAGCACGACCTAGATCTACAATGGAAAATGTTAGTCGATCATCCATGTGAGGTGGAGATAAATGCACCATCAATGAAGTAAATTCTCTAGAGTGGTAGTTATAGTGTAGTTGTGCCTTTAAGCCTTTGGGTCTTGTAATCGGCCTTGTGTCTAGTGTGCCTACATGCTATGTAATGGCATTGTTCCAATGGTATTTTGGGCCATGTAAATATTCATTTCAACTCTGTTAAAAAGAGGATTATCTATAAATAAAAACAAAAAAATATGGCCTCGAATCCATTACCACCTATAGATTTTATTAGTTAAATCTAATATTTAAATGATTTACTCTCTATCATACCTCATGAAATTGCATGGATCAGGTAGTATTTTATCTCATGTACTGTGATAAATATTTCGATATTTTTCCCAAATCATTCCCAAAAAAATACAAATGGTTATAAGTTTTATTTGTTTAAAAGAAGCCTTAAAGGCATTGAAGTTCCTAGAAACATAACTAAAACAAAAACTCTCACCCATGGTTGCATTTTATAAGGATTGATACCCTATAAATCCATGTAGATATCAAATGTGGGAATTAATTTCCTAACTTCTTATGAGGGAAAAATAATATATTATTTTTAACATTTTATAGTTAATTAAAATTTAATAATAAATATTAATTAAAAACTAAATAATTATAATAACTAATTTAAAAATAATATTTACTATTTAATATAGAAAATTATTGATTCAAAATTAACATTTTGACTATATAATATTAATTACTAACTAATAATATCAAATAACAACAAATTTTAATTATAATTAAATAAATTAATAAGTGAATAATTAATTACAAATTAATACATAATACAAAATAGTTAGTATTTAACTAGTAATTAAATTATAGTTAATTACTATTTAATAATATTAATAGTAACTAAATATTATTAATAATAATTATTGGATATTAATAATTAAAAATAAATAATTGATTTTTAATTAAATAACTTTAATTACTCATTGATAATATTAGTAAATAACTAATTAATTCAAAATTATCTATTAATAGTTAATAGTTGTTGACAATATAGTAATTAAAGAAAATTTATGTACTAATAATTAATATTAAAAATAAATAAATAAAAAATAAATAAAATTAAGTATTAATAATTAATACTATATATTAATTAGTATTAATTAGTAATAAATTAGTAACTATATAATATTATTTACTATTTAATATCACTAATTTCGAATAAGTTTTATATACTAATGAATATTTAAAAATATTATTTAATTACTAATTTCTAGGAAAAATAATTATTTAATTACTAATTTTCAGTTAATTAATTAGTTAATAATTTTTTGATACTTTTTTTTTAAAAAATTAAAAAAAAATTAAAAATTTCCAATAAATATTTAAATTTATTATATAGTTTCCAATTATTAAATATAATTTTAATGTAAATACATATTAATTAATAATGTTTGGTTATTAATTAATTTGATAAAAATAACTCTTATTATTATTATTAATATTATTTATTAATTAATTTTAATTAATTAATACTTTAATAATTTTTATTTATAATTAATTAATTAATTTATAATTATTAAAAATGATTGTTATTTAAGGTGGACCCCAATTAATAGTGGGGGGGATTGTGGTTTGACAATTCCTAGACCCACATTGATGGAATATCTGATGGCGACAATTCAAAAGCGGCAAGCATGCATGGCCAAAGAGAGGTGGAATTTGGACGGGTAAGGTAGTGAAGTTGCTTGATGGTTGGGGTAGTAGTTTTTCAGAATCCACTCACTACAACAGTGAAGGGGCATACACCACGACGCCTGTGATGGCGCAATGGTATGATGATGGGGTTTGATTGTTAGTGGATGTGTGGTTAAATGATGAATCCCTTATGGTCTTAATACAAGTTGGCCAATGGGATGAGTATAGGTTAGCCTCTGAGCATTTACTTGGGGGTTCTTAATGACTGATAAATTATTAGTGTATATGGGCCTAAATAATATAAATAAATAAATGAGGACCTCATGGGTAGGTCAGTCCATGGGGGAGGCGGTTATAACCGTCCTTTTTTTCATGTGCGTGTGTGGTGTGTGTGTGTTTCAATGTAATTGTACCCCCAAATACACGATATTTGTATTAGATAATTATTAATTATTTTTAATTAACTACTAATAATAAATAAATATTGGTAATTAATTAATAAAAATTAATTACTAATAATCATAATATAAATATATATTATTTGTTATTAATAAAAATTAAATAATTGAAAATAATTACTCATAATAAATAAATTTTTTTAATAATTTAAAAATAATAAATAATTTTTTGTAATTAATTATTAATAATTCGGAGTAATTAAAAATTATTTAATTTATAATTAAAAAACTAATTAATAATATATGATTTCTTATTAATAATTAATAATTTAAAAATAAAAAATAAAATAAAATGATTAATAATATTTAAATTTTTATAACTTAACAGTTAGTAATTAGTAATTTAAGTATTTTTATTAATATTTAGTTCGTATATATTTATTTTATATATTTATTAGAAATTTTTATTTAATAATTATTAATATTTATTTATCAATCAAAAAATAGTTATCCAATTCGTAATTAATATTTTTAATTAGTAATGAAAAATTATTTAATTACAAATTAATTAATAACTATAAACTATTAATAATTAATTAGTTATTTATTAATATTTTTTATTAATATCATTAATATCAATAAGTTTTCTATTAATTTTTAATAGTAAATATTAAAAATTAATTATTCTATCGATATAGTGATTATAATTATTTTGTTATGAATAGATATTATTTATTAATTACTAATTAATGATAATATATTATTATTATTTCTATTCGGAAAAGGGGGAAGCAAAATCCCACACTAAAAATCCATAACATGGAACCCTCCATTGGAAATGAGAGTTTTGGGTGGTAAAATTATTAATATTTTATGACTTCTATAATAAATGTAATTTTTTATATAATATAAGGTCAATTATACTAAAATTTTGGATATATATATATATATATATATATATTAAGTTGGGGTTGAACCCCCATTTCATTATGAAATCAAAGACCAATTTTTATCAAGGTAGGGGGAGACCCTATTACATAGCCCATAGGCACAAGGCCAAAAGCAATGAATCCCCTGAGGCATGTAATCCCTACCTTTAAAAATATTAAAATCATAGGTATTTGTAATTTTTTTTATAGAAAACATAAAAAAAATATGAATTTCCATTACAAGTTTAAATAAATTAATATTTTTCTAGTTTTTTAGGTCTTGATATTGTTGATTATTTCTAATATTAAAATTTCTATGAAATTTATCACATATAGATTGTGAATTAATTTTTTATAATTCTTTTATAAATTATATTTATAATTATTATGTTTTCATGAAAGTTGTGATAAATTTGATTTATAATATTTTATTAATGGACTATATGTCAATTAAGATAAATATACTTATATTTATTAAGTACTGTATGGAATATAATGAATTGGTTGGGTGTTGAAACCTCCATGTGAGAGGTTTTGATTTGGTAAGGGAATTTTACTACTTAAAAAATAATGTATTTTGAGTCTCTCATCAAATAATCTCTATATCTCTTCTAATAAGCATATATGTGTTAATAGGTCATGTCAACTGGACACATGGGGTGGGTCATACTGGTTGACAGTTTCACAAAACATGTCCACCCCATCCACTAAGAGTGTAGACCACTAAATTCAGGGCCCTAACCCTTAATATGTGGGACTCACGGACTAACATTCCATACCATGAATCTCAGATATTTATATTAAATAATAATTTCTCTATAAGTATTAAAAAATAATTTACAATTGAAATTTAAAATAATACAAAAATAAAAGACAAAAACATTTAGAAAATGTGGATTTATGGAAACATATTTAGTGAGTGGTAAGGGTGGAGATAATTTTAGAATTATTGAAAAAAACTCACCCTTTGATACGTTTTATAAGAAATGACATAGCGTGATTTTATAGTATTGAATATTGGATTATATTGTTTTATTCTATTACATTTTATTAAAACATTATTTATTTTCATTTTTTTATCACAAGGTTGTTTGTGATTTTTCACGATCGTCCTGGGGCTTGTGGATGGTTCATGGGTTCATCCATGAAAGTTGTTGGTTTTGAAATATGAATTAGATCAAACCATATGTTTTCAAGATAAAATATTTAAATCTCTTACACTGCTATATAATCACACTTATTCATTGCTACTATTTATCTCTCTTAAAAAATAATGATAATAAATCAGGCTCTTTTATCTGCATTAGTAAAAATCACTGACAAATGATACCTTTATCAGTGCTAAAAAATAAGAGACATGTTCAAACCATTATTAGTGTATTATTTCACTGGTAAATACCAGAAATTATCTATGTTTTTTTATTATTGATAAAATCCTCACATTATCTTCATTTTTCTTTTTCCAAATATAGGTATTCTATTCATTAATGATAAAGAACATATTTTTTGTGCTGATAAAATAAGATGTTCCTAAAAAAATAAATTATTAATAATAATATTTTTATTATATAAATATACCCATATTGATATATATATACACACTATATTTTTACAAATATGGTTTATATAATAATAAGTATGTATTTAAAATTAATATATAATATATTTAGTGAAATGGATGATAAAATTATAAAAAATAAATATTAATGAATAATATTATGATTACTATTGAGTAATACACATTTAAAAAAAATTCATGATACAAAAATTAATGAATAAATAAATTTCATATAAAAATATAAATATTGGGAATGAACATCAAATGACAATAACATTTGATCTGTGTGTATGTTTGGGATCCACAGGAATTCAAATTGGAGCTTGTGAAATGATATACTCAATTTATATTGGGTGGTACCCTATAGGACACATTTGGTATAATAAAAAGGTCCCAAAAGGTATTTGAAACCGATTTTTTAGTTGGGATACATAAATTGTTAAATATGCAAGTGAATTTAAGCTACTATTGAGAAGGTCTCGTTGGGCCTAACGAAAACTCAACTTTTATAGGATTCAACGGATCGTTCTCAAGGTATATGTCGTGAATGTCATGACTATTGTGAATTTTTACAAAGAATAAAGACATATTATTTTTCCAAAATAAAGAGGAAATAACTTATCATGTTAATTTACAATTAATTTTAAAACACAAGAAGAAATAGTATCATACTCTTGGGATGATTCTACATTGATGGTGTTTTTCATTCAAACCCAATCAATTTATAATCATTTCATTGTGATGTCCCATACTAGAGCCCCTCTAGCATAGGTCTACATTTTCTCCATAGATCTCAGAATAATGTTGATGAAATGTTGGGTTCTAGCATGACCATTTGATCTCATGATGTTTTTTTTCTAGATCTATATGTGTTCCTTTTAGATAGAATGAATTTATCATGTTATTATCAATATTGAGAGTAAGATATAGGAGGTATATCTTGAGAGGATAATGTTGTGAACTTTGATTATATATTCTATGATTTAAATATTAGTCTATTGAGGGTAAGGTTTAACATATAATTAATTAATCTACATCCCATAATAATATATTCAACCCAAACGGAACCCCATTCCATGTAATGAAATAATAATATTATCTTATTTTATTGTGTACGTTTACCCAAACAATGAAAAATACTTATTTTGAAATATGATTAATAAATATTAATCACCCAACAAAATCTAGTACACTCATCATGCTTTAAAATTTTTTAATTCTAAAATAAATATATAAAGATATATTATTCATTCAATAAATAAATAAATATTATATTCACTATCGGGTGGATAAATATTTATTTAATATTTTTATAGATAAATAATTTATTTATTTAATAAACAAATAATATTCTTTATGGTGTGAACAATAATAGATAAATAAATATTATATATTCATGTAATTAAACAATTTTCATTCAAATAAATATATTTTTAATATTTCCAATCATTTAAAAAATATTGAATAAATATTACTTCTTTTTCTAGAGAATAATATATGTTCCAATTAATAAACAAATATTTAACAGAGACACAAGGAAAAAAATTTTGTTAGAGGCTCTAGACACATCCCTAGTTTTATTAGGATAGCTTTCATAAAGTCTGTGATAATTGTCTTGAAATTGGTTGTGTCCCCCACTAAGGAAGAAGACACGTGACAAAATGAAAACCACATACTAACTCCCATTGATTAATATAATCTCATTATGAGGAAATGCCATCAATAAGTTTCATACTTTTGTCATCAACAAAATTCTTGATGTTTCATTCATTGAAAATATAAAATGAACTCATCAACACACCATGGCCCTAATATTTAATGGGATGGTTCCATTTCAATCAATGGGCTGATACATAACCTTCCATAAAGATGGAAGGTACCAATACTTCCAAAAATTATTTATTAATAACCTATCATTCATGACTCACCCAGACTACCCAACTTCACCAGATCATATATCATAACTATTTATGATAATACAACAAATTTTATGAGTCATGAAATGTATTAATAATAATATTAATGTATATGGATTAGTACACATGGTCATAGAAATAAATAACCTATGATAAATAAACATTTGGATTTCTTATTAGAAGTTTTTTCCTCATAATCACTCATCTTCGATATTACCAAGTGCAATATTCATGAGATTAAGTCTCATATACATACCTATACTCACACCTAATAGTCAAAATACCATGTGTCTAATCCTATAATGTTATATGACCATTGAAAAATCATTATGAAAATCATTATAGAAATTCAAGCTTCTCATCATAATGTGGAACTGCTATGAAATTTTAAATGTGATAGATACACTATGAAATTTTTACATTAATTTTATGCATAACAATGAAAAATATGTAATATATAATTTAATTAATGCCAATATCTTTGAATATACACAAAATATAATGTTAAAATAGTCATTTCTAGGTCACTAGCTCTGACATACATCCACTTGGACTAGAGCCAACTACTAACAACTTTTAGTCCACTAGATCTCACATGATGTTCATGTTTCTTGTGATATATGTATTTAGTTAAGTGCTAGACCATGTTTTCTACAATGGAAACACTTCTCAATGTGACATCACCTATTTGAGAAACATCCCTCAAGAGAATATATTTATGAAACATGTGATTTATCCACTCATGTGACCATGGATCCTTTTGAAGGGTCACCATTGTAGTATAATCACAATGGAGTTTGATAAGGTCATTACTATTAAGCATAATTTTAATCACTTGGATGATGTTTTTGAATCCAAAAGTCTTAATTAAATAACCTAATTTGACCTACTTAGTTTTTCTTGTAGATTTAGAAACACAAACTTTTTGTGAGAACTTCCTACTTACAAGATATCCACTACATCTTATCACAATATGCTTTGGGAGGCACTAACTCACGGGTGCAGTTTTAAACGTGTCACAAAAACACATCTCGGTGGGGAAGGATCCATCTTAATCATTCATATGAATGACATAGAATAACACCAACACAGGTTCTTACCAATGCCCTGAACAAAAATCAAGAAACAAATAGAAAAGAAAGAGTACCACCTAATAGTGTCTAGAGAAACTACTGTAGAAAGTAGAAAGGACACAGAGCATACCTCTATCCATTCGTGGAGCCTCTAGGTCAATAGCCTATAAATCCTGTAGTTTCCTTCACTCTCATCCTCCAGCTCCCTGAGCTCGGTGTGGACCACCTGGGGGTGGTGGTGGTGGAAAGTCATACCACCTGCCACCTCCCTCTTTTGCACCAGCTCTATCACTATGTCTGCCACCGTGTGGAACTCCATACTCAAGATGATGCCGATGTTAAGGTGTCATGTTAACTATATCACTCTCAGTATCATGGAGGGTTAGAAAATCTCTAGAAATATGTCCTCGGCCGTCACAAGCATAACACCATTTCTCATGTGACTGACCAAAATTAGCCTAAGATCCCTAAGATCCCTAAGGCTCAGATCTTCCATCCTGGGGTCACCTCCTGAAATGTTGGGAACATCTGGACCCCTAAGCCTATTGTCGACTACCAGCTGCTGAACCGACATCCATGTTCTTAGATCCCACGTGCGCAACACTGAGGGTTTGGGTAATCTCAATCAGAAAGCTCTCCAACACCAAGACTCACTCCATCACTCCAGCATAGGTGGGTAAGCATGAGGAACCCACACATGCCTGAATGTCTTTGTGTAGGACATTCTTGAAGGTCCGACCCATAAATAATGGGTCTTTAACCACATACCGGGAGTAGTGTGACAGGTCTATGAACCTTTCTGTGTAATCTGACATCGTCATGCCATCCTTCCAGAGATGCAGAAGCTCTAGTATCCGCACTGACCACAACGTGACTGGGTATAAAACTTCCCTGAAGAGATGCTCAATATATGTCCATGTGAGTGTCTCTTCATCATGGGATTTCATCACCGGACTCCACCATCACCCTGCTCAACCATGAAGAAGTTTCTACTCTTTGAACAGAATCTCATCTAGAGGTTTCCTTACCAGGAAGAAAATTCGGGTAACTACCTAGATCCATTCATGAGCTACCTGGGGGGTTTGGATCACACTAATACCTTAGAGGCCCCAGCCCCTGGAACTCATGCAGTGTACTCAGCCTGCGTGCATCCTCATCCTGCACTACTGGTGCAACCAGCTGCTCGATAGGTGGGGCTCAACTAGAAGACCACCTAGAGGTCCAGCCTCCGATCATGTTCCCTAATCCAAAGCGTCTCCTCTGTCCGGATCATCGCCACAATCCCGATGTGAAACCCTCTTTAGATTTCGCCGTGGAGGCATCTTGAAATACAATCAAAATGAACCACTGTCAAATAGTATATCTTAGTAGATGACTCAAGAAGGACAAGGAAAACCCAAAACCTAGTCCTATATTATGCATGTACTGTTATGTCCCTACGACTAGTGTCCTTATGTCTAGAGTCGAAAGGCAGGTTATCAGAGTCTGGTTGAATGGATACGTTGGTTTCCTCACCAACACTAGAGTCCCTAACATGGAAGTTGAATTCGAAACAACCTAACACCACCTCTATGCATCCCAATCCAAGCTCACAACTATACCAACTATGCTCTAAGATCTCATAGGTGGAACCTGCTCTTATACCACTCTATCACGACCCAACCCAAAGTGGATTGAGTCAAGACTCCCCAAGCCTACCTCCAATAGGCTAGGTGTTGGAGACTATCATTGAGTAGGCTATCACACACATTGGAGGCCATATCGAAAGGTTCCTTTACACACACACCCACATACCCCTCCATGAAATAGTGTAGAGATATATAAAAACTGAAAATAAAATGCATGAATACATCTATCACACAACCAGAGTACAAAATTTGTACAAAAGGGAAAATAATGGTCCTTCAAAAGGAAAACTACAAAAGCATCCAACATACATAGAATGAGTGGATCGCTGTCAAATTCACTTTCTGGAAAGCTCTTTAGCTCAGCTCTAGTAAACACCCCGATCGATCAAGCTCGCTAAGCTTTTCCAGCTCTGGATCCCCATGGGACTCCGTCGAAAGGCATGTGGTCTGCATAAGACATAATAAATGCGCAGGAAAAGACCATGCAGTAGTGTGTATAATGATACTTAGTAGGATCCCCAAACCCCCAAAAGGAAAAGGAGAAATCTAAAGGCATCAATTTGGTCATCCCATCGAGAGGGTACCCGAATGAGAGAGAAAATACATCTCGCAACTGTCCTAGACTAAATTAAAATAGAAAGCTCAAACAAGTATATGTGCAAACATATACCAAGAACATCTAGATATACTCATCTTAGGTACCAAGCCTCATGAGGTTTGGAACTCATCGCCAACAACATGTTCGACTCAAGGCTCTAAGGCAACACATAACCAATAGAACTTTCTCGTAGAGCCCTGTAATCCCATATAAAACTCTTCCGAGAGATAAAATCCACTAGGATAGATCACCATCCCATATGGCCCATCCGATCGGACACGATTGTCTAATATCACCACTGAGAACTTCACCCAGAAATAGTGGATGAAAAAAAATCCTCGGATAGGGGATCACTCATAGGGTCCCCTAGGGGATAATAGAACCCAACCTAGTCAAACAAAGATATCAAATATAGGGGATCACTCCTAGGAACCACTGGGGGATACCACAACCTAATGTGACATTCCACAGATCTCATCTCTCAGATTGAGGATCATCACCCATGTAGTGGTGGTCATGATGATGTCGGGAACCCCATCTGGTATAACCTCTGAAGTAGGGGATTGAATCAGCGATACCAAAAACCCTACCTAAACCACACACTGAGTACGGTATTACATTACCTATGATACCGCAACCCTACAGAAAATCACACACTATGTAGGGGATCGTATAACCGATGATACTACAACCCTACTATTACCGCCCACTTTATAGGGGATCATATTCCTAATAATGCCACAAACCCTACAGGGTTCTCCTTCTAGATAGGGGATCATCGTCCGTGTAGTGTCATCCACGGTGATACCAAGAACCAGATCTAGGGAAGGAGATCTAGAGGATCCTACCCAGCCCCACCTGAGAGATTCCACAACTCAATCCAAAGTTAACCCGTCAGTGGGATCACAAACCAATACAGAGGTTGTAATGACACATGAACCCTCATAGGAATGAACCAAGGGAATTCACATGACCGTTGCTGGTCAAAATATCACTAACCCAAGTGAACTGCAACATTGCCATACTACACACCTCTTATTTCCAAACCGAGGCCACCATCACGTTCTACATAGAAAAAACACACAGGATAGTCTAACTACTCACATAAAACAGTTAACCGGTGGAAATGGTAATATTCACCATAACAAGATTGAGTGGGTCCCCGACCTCAATCATAAAACATATTGAACGGATCGATCCAATTTTATCATATTCGAAAAATACATGGATTTGACTACTCATTCGACCAAAACATACAAGTGAAAAAAGTCACATCTTGTCGCAAACGCCCAGTTCGGGCCTCATGGGGCCCACACCCCAATTTTTTTTATAACACATGAAACTGGTCATAACATTTACTCCTTGAATAAAGGGTCATGTGGACTTAAAGGGAACGTGAAACAGACCCCTGGATTGAATGTTACAAGGGTTTAAAGAACCCCCAAATGAAAACTGGCTTGACAAAGTACATGGCATGTACTCTAGTGTATATGGGGTATGCCCATGTAAAAGTACACGACATTTAATTTACTACACATGGATTTTACTATTCAAGAACCACCATCCTATGTTTGTTTTCACCCAGTCACATGCCCATGTGACACTACACTATGTGTACTGTTCAAAAACCACCATTCTGTGTTCTTCTTCACCTGGGAACACGCCCATGTGCCACAACACTGCGTGTACTCCCCCTACACGTCGTGTGCTGCTGAAAATTCTTTATTCCACGAATGGGGATAACACATGTCATTTGTAACTAGATTACACACCGTGTTGATAGGAAAATCCGATGGGATTTTGCTACAAACAACAAGAATCACCCCAATTTACCCCGAAACACACAGATCAACCCATTAGGGGTCCCTAGAAGTTTTGTAAGGGCTCTACAACCTTAAAAATGCATAAAATGAGAATCATGACTAAAACCCAAAACCTAATACCTTGAGGGAGAAACTACAAAGCTTCGAGGATGGATCTGTGCTCTGAAACTCCCTTTGCATGATCCAGGAGTGATCACCGTCATGATCTGAGTACAAAAACACCTCGTTTTGATGATTTGACATCCGTGTTGTTCGGCGCTAAAGAGTATAGGAATGGGTAGGGGGCTTCAGAATCATTCTTCACATAAGGTGGAGAAGGGTGGATTGGATTAAATTTTAATTAAATCATCTCCACTGACTCCCAGGCTACGTCTCACCATGAACCCAACACTAGGTGCAAACAAAGTTTATGTCGCACCTAAGGTAAACACGAAAATCGAAACTCAACGACGCTCTAATAAGATTAATCTGAGACTCCTTTCAAGAGATATTAAAGTCTACTTGCATAAATAAATAAATTAATTTATTTACCGAAACTCCCCTATTAACTTTTTCAACAGAAGACCTATACCAACTAAACGTATACCCTGCATAGGGTAAATGGCATGATCCATACACAACTGTGCCTTCAAATTTCTGATCCGAGCTATCTTTTAAGAGATAAACCATATCTTACAAGTTCATATAATTAAAATAGTTAATATTTTTATAAAATTTGTTCTAGGTGCATCCGACCTCGGAATCACACGCCATCTTCGTGCCTAGCTCGAACATTATTTGTAGGAATATTATAAAGTCTGATAGGGAAAAACATGACTCTCAATAGTGTAAGGATAGTCCTCTACTCATATAGTGGTAATCTGAAAATCATAAATCTCTAATAAGGTTCATCCTATTATTTTCTAAGGGTACAATCATGTTTTTTATCTCAAGTAATGGATTCCTCAAATATCATATTCTCATATAATTGGAAATCAGTCTCATAAGGGTAAAACTGTGTTACCCATAAGTGATGCTAGGGTTTTGTGTATATGTAAAAGTTTTTACTTAAAATACCAGTTTTCAGTTTCAAGACACTCTTATAACATATTTTTCAATGTGATTAATGGAATTAAATATAGAACCAACTATTTTATAGTATTTATATATGTGAAAAAGTTGAGAGATTGACTCATATGATTTTAAGAGTGATAAATTGAGTCTTTTGAGGGAAATAAATGGAAACAATTTTAAAATGAAATTTAATTTGATTAAATTTTATTCATGAAACCTATATCTACATATTATAATATACAATACATACCTTCTTCAAGTCTCTCTCATTATTTAATCTCTAGGTGATCCAATCACACTTACTCCTAAACTAAAAGTCTTCAATGATTGATATGCGTTTCATCCTCACAAGCCAGACATGTGTTTTCCAAGAGAGATAAATCCCTCCTCTCTCTTCTATTTTAATACAAATTGTCATAGAAAATCCAAATAGGTATAGGATAAGATACTTATCTATTAATTTATATCAAAATGTGAACCAACCATGCTTTAGATTCTTTAATTAAACAGATGTGATTAAGCATAATAAGATAAAAATGTGAAAAATAGTTTTACGATGAAAAGAATATATGGTAATCCTTAAATTCAAAAGGATTAAGTCAAATTAAATGTGGTGTTTTATTATTAATGAATTATTATTAATTATTGAATTTAATTGGAAGATCAACTTCTGATGGAATAATTTATTTTGATAATAAATTGGAATTTACATTCCATTGGTATCTATACTTAAAAATCTAGAGTTCCATGCAATAAAATATTAATAACGTTTTATAAAGAAATCGAAGGGTATATATTTATAATTATAATTAACATGTTAATATTTTTATTCCATAATTAAATTAAAATAATATCACATGTGGTGGATAATTAATATTACCTTTAAATAAATAAATCACTTGTGGAAGTAAACACACATATAATATTGTTGATAATAATTCCATGAATGGGAGTTAGAATTTTATCACATGAATAAAGAATTATTATTATACTTATCTCATTCTATATTAATCTAGATAGTGTAGATATTATATAGGAAAGAGAATGCGGAAAATATTCCTATTTTAAAACGAGTATTTTCATACAGAGTTTTAAAATAAAGACCTATAAATTAATGGAATGAAGCAGAAATAATATTGAGTTTTGAAATTATTACATGTCAATGAGGATTCGACATCACATGATTAAATTATTAATTATTCCCTCATAAGAAAATGGTGAACTCAAAAGACTTTTTTTTATCTCACATAGTTAATATTATTTTTTGGATAAAATAATAAATTATTAATTTATTGGATTATTCGGGAGAGATAATGATATATTGATTGTTTTAAATGTTCACCCTAGTGAGAATTATCATAACATGTTGAAATATAATTATTCTTCATAATAAAAATGGATATCACATTGTATGGATTAATTTTAGAATTTACATGACTATCGGAAGATGGAAACAATTAATAATTTCATGCCATACAATAATTATAATTATTTTAGAAATTATCCAAGAGATAGAAATAGATAATTACTTGTCACTGTGTAATTATTTATTGATAAAATAAAATTGAAACACTTCTAATGTTTTAAAGAGAGAAATTAGAATTGATAAATTATTTTTTATAATTATGTTTCAGTTTTATAGATTTAAAATTGGAATTATCAAATGATTAGATACTTTAATTGGGATATTAAATTGTTTATTTGGAATTGTTAATCATAAGGTTTAATTGTTTCCTCTTGGTATTTACTATATAGTGTACTATCAGTTCTTATAGCTGATAATCATGGTTATTATTCTTGAAAATTAAATAGTAACTTGAAGCCAATAATGCTTGGTTTATAACAATTGAGGCATGTTGAAATAATAATCATCAAGATTATTTACATATGAAAGAGTACCTTAAGGTGGAATAATGGATTAAAAAAATAATATTTAGCCTTGGAATTTTTTATGGATTGTTCTTCTAGGATTTATTCATTCTTAATCAGTTAACTAAAGTTGTTTAAAAAAATTTATGGATTTCTTGAGTCGTTTATTTTGGGTTGAGAAAAATCATTGTTGTTTGGTAAAGGCTAGAATTCCTTATTTTTTATTATTGTGTTTTCATTGATATTATGCATGAAATAATAAATTTAATATGTATTTATGATCATTGAATTTTGAGCCTTTATGTGATCAATTAAAAATATTATGTGATTGGAATATTTGATGACTAACAGGTGGGGATACCTGCTGATGTGATGGTGTAATGGGGTGCTAGTTAAGATGATTTTGGTGGCATTTAGTGTGGTTATAATGATGATGGTGGGATGTGGAGATGATCATAATGATGGTGGAGGAATGGTGTGCTGGTAATAGTGATGATGTTGGCATTGGTTTTCATATGTGATATTATGTTCAATGGAGTGTGATACCATGGTTGTCAAGATGAGTTCAAAACACGTATCACTCATCATTTCATACTTCTGGCATTATTCATACATGATTTACAAAGTCCGGTTTTTAATTATATGACCAGTTTCCGAATAAGATATTTGATTTAATTTCTTTCACTATGGTTCAATCTTATATGTGGTGGCTTAGGTTGAGTCGTATAGTAACCAAATGTTTATCAATTGATAATGAATAAATGAAAGAACAGGGTTGGTTCTTGAAGGTTATGTTTGATGATGACATACTTGGGAATACATGAACTAAATTAATAATTCTTTTGTAAATTTTCATGAAATAATAAAAATTTAATCTTTTAATGAAATGGATTAATATTAATTAATGGATAATTATTTGATTACATTTGATTAATGTATTCTTATTTGTTATATATACCATAGTTGTGGAGGACATGTGTCCTATGTGATGATAATGGATGATGATTATAAGGAAAAGAATCATCATATAGTCTGGTTGTGAGATATATCTACTCAATACCTAACATTATAAAATTTTCACCCCATCCATATGGGATTTAAAACTGAGATCCATAGCTTATGGGGGTTTTTTTCTTAATATCCTAGTTAGTGAAGATACTGATTGCTAACTACCCCACTACCCTGTCTTTCTTCATCTATAGTAACATGTGCAGGAATACACAACGGTGATTTCATATAATTGTGTGATGTGGTCTATGATGGATTGAGATAATCCTGAGAACTTTTATCAGGGCATGGTGGATCTATCTTCCCATGGGTGCACATGCATTTCTAATGGTGGATATATGTATAATTCATGTACACAGGTTGTAGTGGCTTCTGTCCATACAAATGGAAGTGGATTGGATGTTGATAATGATTAGATGGATATGTGGACAGAATCCAACATCAAATATTGGTCTCTGTATGGGACTGTGGTAAGTAAGGATGAGCCTCGACTCATATTGGGGATTATTATCATAGAAGTTATAAGAGATCATGACGTGTGATGTTGGGGTGTGAGAGAAGAAAACTATTGGGGATGTGGATGAAGAGTACCCATTTCTATATACATATGTTACCAATATATTGTTTATACATCTATGTGTAATTTGTTGAGTGTACCATGATTATGGCATGAAAATGGTAGTAAACCAATTTAGGTGATGATTTAGTTTCATCCGATTACTCACTGGTCTTTAGTATGATTCATTAACATTATGAATGAGAGGTTTCATATAGGATTTTCCTAAGTATAAATGTTACACTAACCCTACATATAAATAAACATTTTCAATTTAGATGGTTCTAGTTGATGATCAAGATGTACATTACTAGTTCGGGGAGTTATTCAAGAGCTATTGGAGTTTTATGGTAACTATACAAGATTATCTCTTTTTATTCTTTTTAAGTAGTTTTTGATTTTTTATATCACCTTATTAATATTTATTAAAATAATATTTATTATAAATATTTGTATTTTTGGGGTTGTTCTCATCATATCTGTTAATTTTAAAATCTTTATTAGGGTAATACCTCCCTTGTGTGTGATTATATACCCTCAGTGCTTATCACCAACTCATGGCCTATTGGAGGTGGGATTAATGCATAATTATCTCAATTTATCTAATTATAGCCTAGGAGGGGTACACTTTGGTTGGAGTGGGTCATGATAGTGTGGTATCTAAGGTTATGGTTGAGAGATATGATGGAGTTTGGAGTTTATAACTAGTGAGAATGAAAGGGTTAGAGGGGAAATAATATCAGGTGGGTGTATTACATAGTTCAAATAAGGGATACCCTCTAGAAAATGATATTTTTAGAACCATTGTAATCCATTTATAGGACATTTATGTTTACTAGAAATGATAAGATAAGTGATGATACATTTTGGGGACTAACCGTGGAAAGGATGATGCATCATGCTTGTATGAGTCTGTGATTAAACAGGATAGACAATAGGAAATAGGTCAAAAATTTAATTAACTTAAAAAAATATGAGTCTTATATTAGGATTACATATAAAATTTATTTTTGTATGAAATAATTTGTGACAACTTCCCTATCCTTTTCATGAAATATAAATTTAGAAAGATGTTTCACCAAATAATTGAAGGGTAAAGGACAGTGATGATATCATTCTGATGATGATACTCTGACAGTTCCAGTGCTAGAGTATGTAGAAGTTTGAGGGATGTATTCTTAATCATGTTACAAAGGATGGTTTAATGAGGTGGATTTTCTATTTTGGTAGATTTTTATGCTTGCAGAACACTGGGTATTTTTATTGAGATTATGTTGTGTGGGTTAGCTTGGAAGTGGCGATTCAACTTCCTTTGGTATTAGAGTAGTTGAATAATTTTTTGGGGGGGAGTTCTAAGATATGTTTGTGGGCCAATTTCTTTTTTTCACTTGAATTGTGTTTTATTCATATAACTACCGAATAATTTGAGATATATTTCTCTTCAAATAATATTCTTGGTATCTTGTGCTACACGCAACACTAAGTCTAAATAATTTTTAATATAATGTAATTTAATAGCATTATTAGTTAAGTAAGGGGTATGAATAGTAATAAATAAATTATGAAACACTTATGGTTCATAATTGTATAAACTAATTTCATTTTCTATGAATATAATTGAAATAAAAATAAAACCATTTGAAATTAAAAGATATTTTTTTCTAAATAAACTAATTTTATGCATGATTTTTTTTCCTTACTAAATTTAGTATATCAATATTGTTGAATGATTTTAATCAAATATATATATATATATATATTATATACTCAATATAATTTAATAACTATCATAAAACATTTTTTGTGGGAATAAGATACAAATAAATCCTGTTTTATGACTAAAAACGCATTTTAATAAAAAAATGTTTTTCAATACGACTAAAGTGTTTATCTTAAATTTGTTTATTCTACTTATGTGAGTTTAATTTTATCAAATTTATTCCATATTTGGAATCAAGAGGTTGAATTTATTAAAATAGGGCCCATTTATTACATTATGAACAATATCACATGTAAAATTTGTCTTCTTGATAATGGTAAATTAATTATCTCGAGTTAAGAATAATACAATAATGACTAAAAAATAACCCTAACACATTCATTAATTAAAATGTATGAGTACATTTTTCCCATAATGATAAAAAAGTTGAGTATATTCTCCTTTTCAATTTGTCTCTAATTTGAACCTTTATAGTATTTTATTGAAAGAAAAGTCAAACACGTTATTCTTCTAGTTTTATTAATTCTAATTTCATCGACATAGGCATAAATAAAATATACATTCAGTTTAAAATAATTATTTTAAATATAAATGATTTTTAATCAAATTAATTGTTTATATATCTTGGTGGTGAAATAATTACCTTAAAAGCACAGGCAACTCCAACATAATATTTATTCAATTAATAAATAATATAATAAATGATTTTAAAAAAATTATAAGTTATACAATTTGAAGGAATTATTTTTTGAATAATGTTTTAGATAAATATAACCTGTTATGTATGTGTACAAAGATTGATTAAAATTACTTTGTTTTCATGGTATATTCAAGGTTAAATTAGATGAATAGTTCCATAAATGAAATTAATTATATTTTATATTTTATATTATTTTTTTTTAATTTTTTAAATTAACATAAATCTTATCACTATCCATGTGAATGGGATAGGGTTTAAAACATCATCCTTGTTCCATTTATGGGATTTTTTCCCTTTTATAGTAACATTATTGACCCTTAATGTGTAGAAAATATTGATATTGTGATAATTATCAAAATGGTTAAGAGGTGTTAAAACTAAATGATAAGAGTGAAAAAATAACCAAAATTTTTCAAAATATTATTGAATGAAATTACATCCAATAATATTTATATCAAATTAAAATTATATTGATTTCAATCCATTTAAATTTTAAAAATAATTTATAATAATTTAATACTTTATGGAATTCCAAGAATACACGTCACTATAAAATGATTTTTTTCATAAAAGAAAAAAATCATCTTGGTAAAACATTAATGGGGGCCAACAAAAGTAAAGGCCAAGGCCATCTCCAACCACAATGTCCACACAAGCCAAGGGAAGAGAGCCAAAACTAGAAAAAATAATGATCGGGGGCTCCCAGGAAGTTCTTGTATCCAAGAAGCCTACCACATGGTTACCTTTACACAATGTGGGAAAGATATGCATATTTTTATTGATAATGGACCATAATTTATGCATCTAATATAATATTATCTAGTGAGTATAAACAAGACCTTTCATAGAAGAAAAAAAATACTTGAACATGTCTCTATAGATGTTAATGCTAGGTTGTGAGAGTTCCATAGATCAAGGACCATGAGAAGGGTATTAGGTTTATCAGATATAGAATTACAAATTTGGTAAAATATATTGAATAACATAACCATAAAACCTTTGGAGTCATGAACCATGCCACCTAATGCATACACCCATGACCGAAGGAGCCGTCAACATTGAGTTTTAGACCTACTAAAGGGGGAATCCAATGCAACTAATGTCATGAAGCAAGAGGTCCGGAAGGAGTATACTATATAGAAGGAAAAATCCTTATGGGTGGATAATTCTCACAATTATTAAGTTGGTGCGTGAGATCATCCAATAGAAACATGGCCTTAACCATCAATGTAGAGCTGGACAAGGAGTTACCCTTTTAATAGGCCTTGATTCTTGACTCTTTGATACACTATCAGCCTACTTCTAGAAGTATATCTATCACCCCATATCTAGCCATATTATTGTATACACTACTCAACCAAATATATAAGAAGTCCTGAAAGGTTTCTATAGAAGTCGAGAAACCAAATAAATCACCCAGAGTTTTCTATATAGTGATCTCCCAATCACTTTGGCCAAAAAGGTGTGTGTTATTCTCTTATTTATGAACCTAATATCATGAGAACATAGAATCTAATCAGACATATTTTCCTTTAATTACTATATTAGTGGGAAGTTCCTGGATATAGATCCTACAAACCAATAAGTTGAGTTTTTTTGGAATTTCGTTACAGCACTGTAGGTCAGCCCACATGTTGTTATCATGAGAAGAGATCAACGTACCCCTATATTCTGTAGCTGAAAAAATGCCTAACCCATTAACCATGAAGGAAAAAACATATTGAACATCATACATTCTGAAATCATTGTTTAGTTATTTTAGGATGGGTTTTAAAATCAAGTGAATAAAAGGGGGATAGTTTTTGGCCTCCCTAAAAGTCATCTCTTGAGTAGGGAAACCAATGAAGCCAAGAACATCACCTAACTAGTTATAGTCCTAGGAGATGACATCCCCACAGCCTATCATCCATCTGAAGTGAAGTTAAAGAGATGCAAGATATTTTGTCTATAATTCCATAGGGGAATTCACTTATATCTAGTCAAAGGAATACTTTTTCCATATTTTATAGTGATAAACATTTTCAAAAGATAATATCCTTAAATGAATTTCCAAGAGACTTTTCTTGGACGTAAATACACTTCCTCCATAAAATTCCTAACATTAATGCCTCCACTATCCATTGGCCTTACAAGGATTCTCTTGGAGGCCCAACGGATCCTTCATTCACCATGATCATCCCAAATAAAGGAGTCTAGTGGGTTTTCAATATGTATGATGATTGTTTTTGATAACTTTAGCACCGAGAGGATGTTCATGCGGATGGATGATAGATCACAATTTAAAAGTGTGATCCTCTCTCAAAATACATGAACTTTTGTTTCCACATTATTATACTGTTGGTAATTTTATATAGATCACCTTAAATTTGACAAATCTATATTCTACATGATGCATGTGGAGCACCCAGGTATTCTATGGGGAAACTCATCCTATGAATACCCAACATGGCATTAAATTTTGGATCTCTTCTACTGGCGAATGAGAGGGGAATAAACATAGATCTTTCATCCCGATTAATAGACCTAACAATCTACCTAGAATACTCCTCCATAACATTGATAAAGACACTACTTGAGGAGTATCACCAATTGATAAAAAAAGTCCATATCACCATCTAAGAGAGGGTAATACACCCCAATGAAGCATTGCTTGCATTAATAAGTCTGAAGTCTTCCAAGAAACATTCAAGAGTCCAGATGTCTACTAAGAAAATCATAAACCATGATGAAGATGCTAGGAGATAACAGATAGACCTGTCTCATTCCTCTAACCATCTTGATGAACCCGCATTCTCTCCCCAGGAATTGAATAGATAACCAATGTGAAATATAAAAATGGTATAAACTATCTACCACCCATTAAAAGGAAATCATGCATCTCATAACTTGATGAATAATGTTCCATTATTATCTAACGAAAGCCTTATCCATAACCATTTTAATAACCAAGTTAAATCCCATGAAATTATTTATAAATGGATGAAACCATTTATTGATCTATTCTAGTGGTTCCTTAAATAGATCTTCCATTTAAAAATCCATGTTGTTCCTCTAATATCCAGTCGTGAAGGAATTGAGAGAGTCACATATTGATAATAGATTCTAACACTTTATATAGAAAATTTCACAAGTTAATCATCCTAAAATACCTTATAGAGGAGGGATATTTATCTTTGGGAATGAGAACCATTGTTCTGGCATAGCCGACACGATTTAGGGATCCACAATGTAATAGGACTTGTAAAACCTCAACTATATCAGAAGTGATACTTTCCCTTGAGGACACGTGGAAGGATCCCATAAATATATTCAAGCTTGGAGATCTTTCTAGATTAATAGTCTTAACAGTATTACACACCTCCTCCTCATTTATGTGATGATTCAATAGGTAATTTTCATGGTGAGAAACAACATCAAGTAAAGAAGATAAGAATTCATCTTATCCTCTAGGTTATCCATCCTATACAAATAGCATAGGATCGCAAATTAAGGAATTTCATTATGAAACTAGCCTACCAATAACTATATTTAGGTCAGTAGTGATTGATCTATTATAGGGAAAAATGTTGGGAGATCTATTATAATGTTTTTATTCAAAGAAAACATGATTTAAGTACATATTTCTAACACCTCCTTTCATCCAAATGGATCTTGACCATTCGCGTTGTTTCCATTCAGGATCAAGAAGCATCTAATTGAAATGATTTTTCATGTGAGCAAGGGAATAAAATAAGATTTTATATCATATTACTTTAATAAATGCCTCCATGTAATCAATTTTCTATTTAATAACATTGAGGTACTTACCTAACTTGATACAGGAGTAGGCCCATGAAGAAAGGTCAATTTTCAAATGATACAAATTTTTATGGAAGACAATCCACAAATTTCCTTGAGTAGCATTATTACAGGATTCATGCTCCACCTGATGATAGTTATAATGATTAGTCCACAGGTTGGATAAAAAGTTAATTCCATATCTATAAGATCTAGCTTCAAAATTTCATAAAAGAGGTGAGGGGTCTGAAGAAGCACTCACCCGATGAGAGATAGAAGTATCATGGAAGGAAGAGATTTCTTGAAGAATTTGAAGATAATGGTCTTGACTAAACTAATTATGGTGGTTTCTTCTCTAATTGTTGAACCAAGTTTATCTACTAGTTGAGAACACCATATCAAGGAAACCAATATGATTATGAAATGAATAAAAATCTTGCTTATCCCTCCTCAGGCACAAACATCCTCCATTTATTTCAGAAGGATCCATAATTGTATTAAAATAACCTCCAACTAACCAACCCAAATATCTTAAATATAAGGCCTCGATATCACACCATTGTTGGTATCTTAGTTGATCTTCAAAACTTTTTGTAGGAAAAATTGAAATGAAATGAAAAATAAGCAGTGGATAGTTTAACTGACAAGTGTTGATCTGACATGTCTAACTTTTCCACTAAAATGGATGACTTCAAAAAGTCCTATATATAGATATTCATAGTTGCTTTGTACATTAAATAATACATCCCCATAATATAAAAAAGGTTTGAAATCATTGAGGAACATTTTATTGGTTCTAAAAATACCACTAGAGAGGAGTTACTCTAGGATACCTCATTGGAGTTGAAATCTGTTTTACTAATGTACCTATGTTATACCTGGTGTGAGCTAAGTTTGTACCTATGTGGTACTTTCCTTCATAGTAATACCTTGGTGGTATTCTTCTATTTTGCGTACCTGTGTGTTACTTGCCTTCATTGTATTTCCTCCTTTGTGGAACAGTTGAGCTTTGAGATTTGGAGTTGGACTCTGTGTTTTCCTCATGATTGAGATGGGTTTACCTGAAAACTTAGGTATATGTATGGGCATATACCTAAGTATGGTTATCAGTTGCATTCACTCTTTGTGGTTTATCCTTTGTGGATTTTGTGATACCTTGAGGGTCTCGGGGTCCCTACTGAGTGTCATTATTCTTACCCATGCACGAGCTATGCCCGCACCCCGTTGTATTTGGTGTAGACGACGGACAACACTGATTGGGGATGAGAGTACCTCGAATAGAAGGTACTCGGAGGTGGACCATATGGCATATCGGTATGCAGAGGATATGGGAGGACGTGGAGTACTAAGGAGGTGATCTATACCTTCCCTTCAGGTAGGAACCTCAGAAGATGACCGAGTGGCTGCCTTTCTCTTTCATCAATTGTATTTTATTTCAGTTGTACTTGTACCATTACTATGGGGCTTGAATTCTGGCCCCTTTTTCTTACTGCAATCACTCTGTTTATTATTCAGTTTACTTGAGTTCGTATCTGGCTATGTGCTTGGTTGTGTGTGACATAGCTAATAGAGGAAGTGCCTTCCCAGTTTTAGGGAATATGCCTTCGGTGCTAGTCACCATCCCCTAGCCTAAGGAAGGTGGGCTTGGGGTAGTCACGACACGGGCCCTGGGAGACAGGTAGTGAAAAATTTAATGATAATATATATATAGAAATATGTTATTTACTTACTTTTTTCAATATGACAAGAAAATGGAAACAACGTTCATGCGTACGTATGGCCTACCGTCTCCCGGAATTGTGTATTTTATTTTCTATTTCTATCATTTATAGATTATTATAAAAAATATATAAAATGAATATATATGATATGTATGTCATTGTTGTTATTATAGATATGATTAAATCATGATATATTTAGGAGGAAAAAAATATAACAAATCAAAACACATGAAAAAAACAAAATGGTTGTTACCCGAAACATTACTTTAGCTAGGAATTGTTAATTAATGGGTAATATAAGGGAATATAAAATACATATATTGTATGATATAATTTAATATGATTCTTTAATATATTTATAATAAATTTATACTTATTATTTTGGATGTATGAATGTGTATGAAGAAATTCAATATTTATGGTAAGGGATTTCTCATCTCGCTTTTATTCCCATGAGATATATGATATATTCACCACTTATTCTTGTTTTTTTGTGTATATACTTCCCTATGACATGTTATATCAATAATTTAATTTAAACCGTGAAATCAAAAGTTTTAATTGAAGTTATTCTTTCATTGATCTCATGATTAAAATGTTATTCAATTAGTAAGGTAATTTCATCTCACTTTCTTATATTGGTGATATACATGACACACTCACCACCCTTTTCATTTATGTGGTGTGTATAATGACCATGAATATATTATATTGTATTTATAATTAAATTTATAGTTATTTACATTTTCATTTTATGATCTATATTTCATGGAGTTTGCAGTTAAAATGTTACCAAATCTGTAAAGAAATTGTGTCTCAATGTTCCTTCTTTGAAAAACATGTTATGTTTTGTACCTATATTCTTTTACGAGGTGTATAAACTAACCCTTTGAAATTCTATATCATGAATATCATTATTTTCATGATATTTTGTTCTTTATGTAAATTTATTCTTTCAAGGTTATTTTGATTCAGTGTTACTATAGTGGAAAGAGTTTATTTCTATAATCCCATTTCTTATGATGATTGTTTTTCAATATGCTTTTATTGAAGAAATATTAGGATGAATCTCTCCAGAACTCTCATTAAGATTACTCTCATGTGTTTAATCATGTAAAATCTATGTAATGGTTCCATTTTTCTAATCTTTGGTACTTAATATAGTTTAAAAAATGTTTTTAAGCAAATATGAATTTATCTCCCTCTTTGGTCAAAAATCTATCTTCTTTCAAAACAATTATGTCAAAAAATGTTTTAAAATATTTTATACTATTCTAATATGATTTTTAAATGAAAACTTTACCCATGTTTTAAATTATTTTAAATTCATTTTAAAATTATTGTTCTTTCTAGTTTCTGATCAAGGCACTTTTTTTACATTTTATGGTGCAAAAGGAATGTTAAACATGTAAACATTTACCCTCCATAATGACCATAATTTCCTTGAAAATTACATTTCATTTTTAAAATGTCATTATTAAATAAATTTTCTCCTTATTTTCTATAAGTTCTTTTTAATGTTTTTTACAATGAAAAAAGTTTTCAAAAAGTTTTTAAGAATTATTTATATGTTTCCAATGTTTTTTCAATGAAATGGTTTTTAAAATTTTATTGAGATTCCATTATAAGTAATCATGGAAAAAGGTTTTAAAATTTTCTTCAATCATCCAATATAATTTTTCATGGAAAAATGTCTTTAAGCTTCCTTTATGTTTTCTTGTAAAATGTTTTTCAAAATTGTTTCAATATTACTTGATAAATCTTTAGGGAAAAATATTTTCAAAAGGTTTTCAAACATTCTATATAAGTTTTCTTATTAAATTCAAAGAAAAATTATTTGAAAGTGTTTCAAAGATTTATTTATATTTTTTTAAAAAAAATCAATGAATTTTTTTAAATTGTTTCCAAAACGTCTTCTTAGGTTTTCAAATTATTTTCAATGAAAAACGTTTCATTAAGGATTTTAATCTCCCTTTATAAGTCTATCATTTATTTTCAAAGAAAACGTTTTTTATAATTAGTTACATTTAAAAAAATATTTTTTCAAATAGGAAAAGTTATTTTCCTCAAGAAATGTTTTAAATTAAATTTCAAAGAATTATTTATAATAAAAGGAATGTATAAAAAATAAATGAATGTTATTTTCAAATAAATAATATTTTCCTTATGAAATTTTCCAAGTTATCATTAAAAATCATTGTCTATATATGATGTCATCCCTTGAAATTTTTTATTAAATACTAGGGATTTGATTGAAGGAATCTATTATAATTATCTCATTGAATGGTTTTCATTTAAGATGAAAAGTTTTTTATGAAACCGATTTATCATCCACAAGTTATATTCCTTTGAAACCTTCTTATTCCCATTGGATATTCTAGATGAAATCATTATGAAACATGTCTCTTTTCGATGGGTTTTGATATGATGCAATTTTTATGATACCCATTTCATTTCATGGGTTTTGATATGATGGTTATGAAATCCATATCTTTTTATATTTCATGTTATGATTAATGTTATATTATCTTATGTCAAACATATGTATGACTTTATTATTTGACATGTGGGACTTATATCTCCCATTAATGTATTAGGTAAAGGTTTATATCTCAAGAGATAGTAATGGGGAACACGAAAATGGGCATGATCCCCTATGGGAAGAATCGGGAACCCGATCCACTATGGGAACAAGGGGAAACCCGATCTACTATAGGAATAAGGTATAACCTGATCCACTCTAAGGAAAGAGCTACAACTAGGTATAGTAGGGAGTCAAGCCCAGTAGGTGAATCCCAAATGATGTTCTCTAATATGCTTTTCGAAATGAACCTTGACTTATAGGTATTGTTTTTATATAATTGTTTGTATTCCATAAATCTATGTATTATTCCTATTATATTCTCTCATGGTTCATGTTCATTATTATCTTTTGATTCATATATTTTGACCTATCATTCTTTATTCTATTCCTCATGTTTATCATCTATGAAATGTTGGGTATGAACATCCAAATTTATGTTCTTGATCGCATACACTTATGATTACCATATTATTTCATAGGATCCAAGATTGATATCTCTTATATTTACCCTTGTTGAGCACTTAAGCCCACTTTTTATTATGTTTCCCTTCCCCACGTGATGTAGAATTTATTAAGTAGGAGTTCTATAGGGAAGATATGTAAAAGAGATGTTGATGATCTTTCACTATGTTAAAAGAATTTGGTTCAATGTTCCAAATGGACTAATCTATTTTGGTCCTTGAGAATATACTTTTTTATTATAGTTAATATTCATAAAAAATGATAGATTGTCCATGTTTTAAAACATAGGTTTACTATATACAATATTTTTATTATGCCATGTATTTTTTATTTCCAATGTAATATGGGAATAATATATGTATCTAATTTTTAAAGACTACTCAATTATATGATCATACTTTGTGAGATCCATTGTATATTTTACCATTTTAATTGTAAAAAACTAACATTATTTTCTGAAATATTTTATAAAATAAATTTTCTTTATTTTATAGCTTACATTACACGTAACATTGAGTTTAGAAGAACTGTGAAAGACTATTAAGATATTATTAATTTAAGTGGAAATTATTTCCTAGAATTTGGATCGGTGGCTATGAAAATGAATAAAAAAATTATGAAAAATATATTTTAAAAAATGTTTAAAAATAACTCATTTTTTATCAATAGATTATAAATAAATATAAATATCATTTAAATAAAGAAGAAATATTTTTATGAAAAATTACATTTATGAACATAAAGTATTTTTATCATAATAAATTAAATTTATAATTGTTAGTTAATGCTAATAATGAAATTTATATATTAATTATTTAATAAATTGTTTTAATATTAAATTAATATTTTTTTATTCATAGGACAAAAATAAATAAATTTTTTTTTGTAAAATGAATTCTTTTAAAACAAAATTTTCATTGTGTATTGTGTGATTATATTAAATTAATTTCATATAATTTTAGAATCTGAATTTTCTATAATGGATTTCTTATTTTTAATTTGTAGGTTAAAGAATTTTGAATAGTTTTTCTTCTATATGAATAGTAACTATTGTCAAGTTTTATATGTTGGTAAAGAGTAAAACGGGTTAATCTCAGTTAATACTATGCGAAAAGAATATATTTCATCATCCTATTGTATTTTTTATCAATATAATTTATTACTTATAAATATAACCTATAAATACATTTTATTAATAGTCATTAGTCAATAAAAAATAAATATTTAAAATTTAAATCAATGAAATTTGAAAAAAAACATCACTCTCTTAGTTTTAAATATCTCTTATCTGTCCAAATAGGGAGAAAATAATGTTATGAAAAATTCTAACTATATATTTTTAGATTAATAAAAAAATTTAGTGATTGAATTTTATATATCATTTTTAAAAAATATAAAACAACATGAAATTCCTAGTTAATGCTAAAATCATATTTTTTTAATAAACCAGAAAATAAAATAAAATATGTCAAAAAAATTGTAAAAGTGATACAATTTGAAGGAGTTAATGTTTCCAGTGAATTTTGAAGATATATATACCTCATATTATGGAGTTCTGAAAGAATTATAATCTATATATCCCTTTATCTTGATGTATTAAACGATAAATTAAATAAATAGTGTTAAAAAGACTTTAATAATATTTTATAATAAATAATATGTTTTAAAATGATATAAAATTCACAAAAAATATAAATCTAGAAAAATTAATGGGATATAGCTTTAAAAATAATCTATTGTAACATTTTTGGGATGTTTTTTATTTTTATAGTAACACTATTAACCGTTAAAGGGTCGGACACTAGAATATTACGGTAATTTTCAAATGGGTTAACAGGGGATGGGTTTAAAAGAAAATGACAAGGTTGAAAATATACCCAAAAAAATTTAAAGTGTTATTTTATGTAATTAATTCAAATCACCGTCGTCATATATTTAAATATTATCAATTTAGATCTATTTTCATATCAAACATAATTTATATTATTTTAATATTAAAAAAATTTCAAGATTACCCCTCCCGTCAATTATAAAAGGATATTTCTCCTTTATCTCCCTTAAAAAAATTCGAGTACTATATATTGACCAATCAACAACAAAATCCCTTAAAAAACTCCCTACCCACATTCTAGAGGTTCATCTCCCTCCAAAATACCAACCCTTTAATCCTTAAAAGGAGAACCAAACGAGTTGTTTCAAAGAAGTGGTATTTGCTTTAACCAATCACTTTCTTTTTTATTATTGTTTTTTACTCATATAAATCTATTATATTACACATTGAATAATAAAATAAACATAATAAAAAAACCTAAATTTTATTATGATTATGAAACAACCTTTTTTCACCCTATTTCCACCACATAGGAAGTCAAAGTATCGCTCGTGCAGACGTACGACTTACTATCTCCACGTAGCGATACAATTCTATTTTCATCACTATGTTTTATAGATGGGTAATATGGTGGGTTTAGTATTTATATATGATAATTGTGATATAATTAAACTTTTTAATTATAATCTAACATCTACATTATTACTATTAAATCCATTGGAAAATTATAATGTCATTTATCTGTACATGTGTACTACAACCTCCACAAAGCGATGTGACTTGTTTTCCATTTCTATTTTACATGGATTGTAATAAGGATATATTTAATGATAATTTATGATAAATGTGATATAGTAATAATTATATAATAGTGAATTATTATTTACCTTACTTGTGTTCCATCCTTCGTAAAATGAAAGCATCATTCATGTGTACATTCAACATACAGTCTCCATTAATAGTGTAATTCATTTTATATTCCATAAATTTTATATATTAATCTATATATATATTTATTTAAAATATATAATATTTATAGCCTGATTAAAATTATGGATATGATGTAACAATGATCAAAGTAGAAGGATAAAAATAAAAATAGCAAAATAGACACGAAAAACAAATCAATTATCACCAAAAATAGTGATTTGGAAATGAATTTTTAATAAACAGGTGATAAAAAGATATAAGTAAATACTTTTTTGTCTGAAATAAATTATTATGGTTCTATAATATATTTATAATAGACGTATATTTTTTATACATGATGTTCTAGAACATAATTTGGAAGTAAGACCTGAGGTATGTATTTTATGTTATAATCTCATTATTTATCAGGATTGTTTATGATTATGATTTGATGTCTAAATATTTTGAACTAACTCCCATGATACTCATGAATATACAAATACTCTTATTATTTATTTAAAACAAATTTATTTCCTTTCATTTCCCATTTCTTACGTACTCAAGAGTCTGAGAACAATTTTTTATGTAAAATCGACTTTGTTTATTACATAACTTGAAGAAAAAATTTATTTCATATCCATTATTTATAAAAATGTTTTAAGGAAGGATATTTCTATTATTAAATGATTTTAAAATTCATTTTTACAAAAAAAAAATTTACAAATTTCATTAAAAGAAATATTCTTTTCATTACAAAATTAGGTACTTTTTGTCATTTTTTTCAAATTTGAATGGAGTGTTTTCTTTTAACATATAATGCATGAATGAAATTTCCAACCATCATTATCGTTAAATTAATTTAATTTTAATTTACATGTTTCCATGGCTCTTTAGAATTAAAATTTCTTCAATAGTAATTTCTAAATTTTTATATTTTAGTAAAGTGATTTAAAAATGGAAAGGTTATTTTCCAAAAAGAAAATTATTGATATTTTAATGGTATTTTTGTTCCTCAATGAAAAAAACCTGATTATTCTTATGATTTACTATTTATATCATCAAATCATATCATCCTTATTATTTATCAAGAGGCTTTATGAATATATTGAGACCATTTTTATCAGATCAAATTCCTTTCCATGTGTTATTCTATGATGAAATGTTTATGAAACACATTTCTTTTCAATAGGTTGTGCTTTGATGAAATAATTTATTAACCCCTTTTAATTCCATGGATTCTAATATGATGAATAACTTGTGATCTTATGTAACACATCTATTTTATTTTCATTATGAGACACATGCAATTATATCTCCCTCCAATGCATTGGGTAATGATTGATATCTCTTGGGAAGAACATGAATTAGTGTGGAGTGATCCCAATTCAGTAAGGGGAAATGTCCACAATGATATTATTAAGAGTTAACCTTGACTTCAAAAATGGTTATTTGGAGTGAACCCACTACACTATGATAGTCTTTTAATATTTCTGTTACCACTAAGTAAATTATTTTCAATTATTATGTGTATCCCATAATTCCATGCCTTATGACAATTTTTTTCTCCGATGGATCATGTTCTATTATTCTTTTTTAAATTATGTATTATAAAACACCAATATTTATTCCATGACTCAATATTGTGATCTTTGATATACAGGTTTTGAATTTTAAATGACAATATCATATTATCATGCTGTTATGAAAATGTTAATCTTATGTGATCATTGATATCTCCCTTGTTTACCCTTATGGGGTATCTAAGATCACCAATTCTTATGTTTTATTTTATTATGTTCGAAAGAAAGTATTTATGTAAGTTATGTGTTAGTAGGGTGTTAGTAAGGAAGAACTGAGTTGGTTGTGATGTAAACATCTTATCAATTAGTTGTTTATATTTCTATGTTTCCAAAGGAAAAAGACCTATATAATTTTTGTATGGATCGATATGTTATGTATTAAATATTCACTTATTAAGATGTTATATATATGTATGAAAAGTAAGGATATCTATATTTCGTATCAGTGTATGTTTTAGATAACCTTAGAAAACAAGGATGAGATAAATGTAGTAAGAACCATTGTGATAGGTCAGAGTATATGATAAAATCTGAATGTTTTGATAAAAAACATGAATTACATAGGTTAAATTTATGGTATCATAAAAGAAAGAGTTAGTATTTATACATCATATAATTGATTTTTCATGAATATTTGGTTGACAATGATTATTATTGTTTCTAACACTATTATTTTTTGTTTTAGTTTATGGAATGAACCCAAAGGATATATATTAATATTGAATGCAATAGATAATGAAATTATTATCCTCTTGAGAAACCAAATGTTTCTCGAGTCAGAATGAAAAAAATATTATTATGCTCACACATGTTTATTAGTATTTTAAACATGATATGACTCCAAATGAAAAAAAGGAAAAATTTTATTTTTAGTCATCCAAGAGGCAACTCCCACATTATTTTAGTAGTCCCATTGATCCAATAGTCACTGGGAAATAGATCAGAACCATTTAAAAGGTGTTATTTTTTCATATTTATGTGAAAAATGAGACATTTATTCTAGATGATTATAATTTCTAAGGTGATGTATTTCAATAGTTGAATATTATCAAGAACAAAAATCAATAAGAATAAATGTTTCTCTATAGAGTGGAAAAAGTTTAAAAATTGTTTCTCAATAAGTACTTTCCTTGTATTCAATGTATGAAAATGGAGAAGTAATTACTTAATTTGATATAGAAGTATAAGGAATATATTTGTACCTATGAGGAATTTTTTGAAAAACATGTGTTGTATGCTTCTGTTTTTATCATTTCAACATAAGGTAAGGTTTATCAACTATAAAATGGCATAAAACCAAGTCTCTAAAGGGTGTTATATGTATGGAAATTCAATAGATATGAAGAATCCAAGGAATCTTATATCATGGTGGAAATGTATATTAGGGTTATCGAAAAATCTCAATGATTTAAATTGTTTCTCAAATAGGTGATGTCACTTTGAGAAGTGTTGATCTGACATGTCTAACTATTCCACATAAATGGATGACTTCCAGAAGTCCTATATATAGATATTGAGAGTTGCCCTATATATGAAATAATACATCCCCATCATATAAAAAAAGTTTGAAATCATTGAGGAACATTTTTTTGGTTCTAAAAATACCTCATTACAGAGGAGTTACTCTAGGATACCTCATAATCAAAATATATATTATTTTTTATTAATAACAATTAAATAATTGAAAATAATTACGAATAATAAATAAATTATTTATAAACACTAATTACTTTTTTGTAATTAATTAATAATAATATGGAGTAATTAAAAATTATTTAATTTATAATTAAAAAACTAACTAATAATATATGATTTCTTATTAATAATTAATAATTTAAAATTAAAAAATTAAATAAAATAATTAGTAATATTTACATTTTGATAACATAACAATTAGTAGTTAGCAATTTAAGTATTTTTATTAATATTTAGTTTTTGTATATTTATTTGATATATTTTTTATAAATTTTTATTTAATAATTATTAATATTTATTTATTAATCAAAACATAGTTAGCCAATTCGTAATTAATATTTTTAATTAGTAATGAAAAATTATTTAATTACAATTTAATTAATAACTATTAACTATAAATAATTAATTAGTTATTCATTAATATTTTTATTAATATCATTAATATCAATAAGTTTTCTATTAATATTTAATATTAAATATTAACAGTTAATTATTCTCTCGATATAGTGATTATAATTAATTTGTTATGAATAAATATTATTTATTAATTACTAATTAATAATAATATATTATTATTATTTCTATTCAGAAAAGGGGGAAGAAAAATCCCACATTATAAATCCATAACATGGAACCCTCCATTAGAAATGATGGTTTTGGGTGGTAAAATTATTCATATTTAATGATTTCTATAATAAATGTAATTTTTTATATAATATAAGGTCAATTATACTAAAATTTTGGATATATATATATATATATTAAGTTGGGGTCGAACCCCCATTTTATTATGAAATCAAAGACCAATTTTTACCAAGGTAGGGGGAGACCCCATTACATAGCCCATAGGAACAAGGCCAAAATCAATGAAGCCCTTGAGGCCTGTAATCCCTACCCTTAAAAATATTAAAATCATATGTATTTGTAATTTTTTTTATAGATAAACTAGAAAAAAATGAATTTCCATTACATGTTTAAAAAAATTAATATTTTTCTAGTTTTTTAGGTCATGATATAGTTGAGTATTTTTAATATTAAATTTTATATGAAATTTATCACATATAGAATGTGAATTAATTTTTTATAATTCTTTTATAAATGATATTTATAATTATTATGTTTTCATGAAAATTGTGATAAATATGATTTATAATATTTTCTTAATGGACTATATGTCTATTAAGATAAAGATACTTATATTTATTAAGTACTAGATGGAATATAATAAATTGGTTGGGTGTTGAAACCTCCATGTGAGAGGTTTTGGTTTAGTAAGGGAATTTTACTCCTCACAAAATAATGTATTTTGAGTCTCTCATCAAATACTCTCTATATCTCTTCTAATATGCATATATGTGTTAATGGGTCATGTCAACTGGACACATGGGGTGGGTCATACTGGTTGACAGTTTCACAAAACATGTCCACCCCATCCACTAAGAGTGTGGACCACTAAATTTAGGGCCCTAACCCTTAATATGTTGGACTCACGGACTAACATTCCATACCATGAATCTCAGATATTTATATCAAATAATAATTTCTCTATAAGTATTAAAAAATAATTTACAATTAAAATTGAAAATAATATAAAAATAAAAGACACAAACATTTAGAAAATGTGGATTTATGGAAACATATTTAGTGAGCGGTAAGGGTGGAGATAATTTTAGAATTATGTGAACAAAAACTCACCCTTTGATATGTTTTATAAGAAATGACATAGCATGATTTTATAGTATTGAAGATTGGATTATTTTGTTTTATTCTTTTACATTTTATTAAAACATTATTTATTTTCAATTTTTTATCACAAGGCTATTTGTGATTTATCACGAGCATCATGGGGCATGTGGATGGTTCATGGGTTCATCTATGCAAGTTGTTGGTTTTGAAAGATGAATTAGATAAAACCATATGTTTTCAAGATAAAATATTTAAATCTCTTAAACTGCTATAGAATCACACTTATTCATTGCTACAATTTATCTCTGTTAAAAAATAATGATAATAAATCAGGCTCTTCTATCTGCATTAGTTAAAATCACTGATAAATGATACCTTTATCAGCACTAAAAAATCACTGACAAGTTCAAACCATTATTAGTGTATTATATCACTCGTAAAGACCACACATTATCTATGTTTTTTATCATTGATAAAATCTTCACATTATCTGCATTTTTCCTTTTCCAAAAATAGGTATTCTATTCATTAATGATAAAGAACATATTTTTTTTGTTGATAAAATAATATGTTCCTAAAAAAATTGTTAATAATAATATTTTTATAATATAAATATACCCATATTGATATATATATACACACTATATTTTTACAAATATGGTTTATATAAGAATAAGTATGTATTTCAAATTAATATATAATATATTTAGTGAAATGGATGATAAAATTATAAAAAAACAATATTTATTAATAATATTATGATTACTATTGAGTAATACACATTTTACAAAACTTTCATGATAAAAAATTAATGAATAAATATATTTCATATGAAAATTTAAATATTGGTAATGAACATAAAATGACAATAAAATTTGATGTGTGTGTATGTTTGGGCTCTATAGGATTTCAAATTGGAGCTTTTGAAATGATATACTCAATTTATATTGGGTGGTACCCTATAGGCCAAATTTGTTACAATAAAAAGGTCCCAAAAGGTATTTGAACCCGATTTTTTAGTTGGGATACATAATTTTTTAAATATTCAAGTGAGTTTAAGCTTCTATTGAGAAGGTCTCGTTGGGCCTAACAAAAACACAACTTCTGTAGGATTAAAGAGATCATTCTCAAGGTATATGTCGTTAATGTGAAGACTAATGTGAATTTTTACAAAGAATAAAGACATATTATTTTTCCAAAATAAAGAGGGATGATCTTTTCATGTTAATTTAAAATTAATTTTAAAAAAGAAGAATAAATAGTACAATACTCTTGGGATCATTCTACATTTATGGTTTTGTTCATTCTAACCCAATCAATTTATAATCATTTCATAGTGATATCCCATACTAGAGCCCCTCTAGCATTGGTCCACATTTTCTCCACAGATCTCATAATAATATTGATAAAATGTTGGGTTCTAGCATGACCAATTGATCTTATGATGTTTTTTTTCAAGATCGATCTGTGTTCCTTTCAGATAGAATTAATTTATCATGTTATTATAAATATTGAGAGTAAGATAGAGGAGGTATATCTTGCGAGGATAATGTTGTGAACTATGATTATCTATTCTCCTATTTAAATATTAGTCTAATGAGGGTAAGGTTTAACATATAATTAATTGTACTACATCCCATAATAATATATTCAACCCAAAAAAACCCCATTCCATGTAATGAAATAATAAAATTATCTTATTTTATTGTGTACGTTAACCCACACAATGAAAAATATTTATTTTACAATATAATTAATAAATATTAATCACCCAACAAAATCTAGTACACTCATCATGCTTTAAAAAATTTTAATTCTAAAATAAATATATACAGATATATTATTCATTCAATAAATAAATAAATATTATTTTCACTATCAGGTGAATAAATATTTATTTAATATTTTTATAGATAAATAATTTATTTATTTAATAAATAAATAATTTTCCTTATGGTGTGAATAAAAATAGATAAATAAATATTATATATTCATGTAATTAAACTATTTTCATTCAAATAAATATATTTTTAATATTTTCAATCATTTTAAAAAATATTGAATAAATATTACTTCTTTTTCTAGAGAATAATATATATTCCAATTATTAAAAAAATATTTAACAAAGACAAAAGGAAACACTTTTCGTTGGCGGCTCTAGACACATCCCTAGTGGTATTAGGAGAGCTTTCATAAAGTCTGTGATTATTATCTTGAAATTGGTTGTGTCCCCCACCAAGGAAGAAGACACGTGACAACATGAAAACCACATACTAACTCCAATTGATTAATATAATCTCCTTGTGAGGAAATTCCATCAATAGGTTGCATACTTGTGTCATCAACAAAATGCTTGATGCATCATTCATTGAAAATATAAAATGAACTCGTCAACACACCATGGCCCTAATATTTAATGGGATGGTTTCATTTCAATCAATGGGATGATACATAATCTTCCATAAAGATGGAAGGTACCAATACTTCCAAAAATTATTTATTAATAACATATCATTCATGACTCACCCAGACTACCCAACTTCACCACGATCATATATCATAACTGTTTATGATAATACATCAAATTTCATGAGTCATGAAATATATTAATAATAATATTAATGTATATGGATTAGTACACATGGTCATAGAAAGAAATAACCTATGATAAATAAACATTTGGATCTCTTATTAGAAGTGTTTTCCTCATAATCACTCATCTCAGATATTACCAAGTGCAATATTCATGAGATGAAGTCTCATCTACATACCTATACTCACACCTAATAGTTAACATACCATGTGTCCAATCCTATAATGTTATATGACCATTAAAAAAGCTTTAAGAATATTATTATATAAATTCATGGTTCCCATCATAATGTGGATCTGCTATGAAATTTTAAATGCGATAGATACACTATGAAATTTTTACATTAATTTTATGCATAATAATGAAAAATATGTAATATATAATTTAATTAATACATATATCTTTCAATATACACAAAATATACTATACAAATAGTCATTTCTAGGTCACTAACTCTGACATACATCCACTTGGACTAGAGCCAACTACTAACAACTTTTAGTCCACTAGATCTCACATGATGATCATGTTTCTTGTGATATATGGATTTAGTTAAGGGTTAGACCATTTTGTCTACTATGGAAACACTTCTCAAAGTGACATCGCCTATTTGAGAAACATCCCTCAAGAGAATATAATTCTGAAACATGTGATTAATCCACTCATGTGACCATGGATCCTTTTGAAGGGTCACCATTGCATTATAATCAAAATGGATTATGATAAGGTCATTTCAATTAAGCCTAATTTTAATCTCTTGGATGTTGTTTTTGAATCCAAACGTCTTAATTAAATACCCTAATTTGACCTACTTAGTTTCTGTTGTAGATTTATAAAAACCAACTTTTTGTGAGAACTTCCTACTCACAAGATCTCCACCACATCATATCACTATATTCTTTGCGCGACACTGACTCACCGGTGCAGTTTTAAACGTGTCACAAAAACACATCTCGGTCGGGAAGGAACCATCTTAATCGTGCATATGAATCACATCAAATAACACCAACACAGGTTCTTACCAATGACCTGAAGAAAACTCAAGAAAGAAATATAAAGGAAAGAGTGCCACCTAATAGTGTCTAGAGAAACTACTGTAGAAAGTAGAAAGGACACAGAGCATACCTCTATCCATTCGTGGAGCCTCTAAGTCAACTTCTTATAAGGCCTGTAGTTTCCCTCACCCTCATCCACCAGCTCCCTGAGCTTGGCGTGGACCACCTGGGGGTGGTGCGGGTGGAAACTCATATCGCATGACACCTCCCTCTTTTGCACTAGCTCTATCACCATGTCTGCCACCATGTTGAACTCCATACTCAAGATGATGCTGCTGCTAAGGCATCATGTTAACCTGATCTCTCTCAGTATCATCGGAAAATCTCCGAAAAGATGTCCTGGGTCGTCGAAAGCATAACACCATCTCTCATGTGACTGGCCGAAATTAGCATAAGATCCCTGAGATCCTTGAGGCTCCGATCTTCCATCATGTGGTCACCTCCTGAAATGTCGAGAACATCTAGACCCCTAATCCTATTGTTGAATACCAGCGGCTGAACCAACATCCGTGTTCTTAGCTCCCATGTGCGCAACACGGGCGGTTGGGGTAAGCTCATCCCGAAATCTCTCCAACACCAAGGCTCACTCCAGCACTCCAGCATAGGTGGGCAGGCATAAGGAACCCACACATAACTGGATGTCTTTGGGTAGGACATTCTTGAAGGTCTGAGCCATAAAGAATGGGTCTTGAACCATATCCCAGGAGTAGTGTGAAAGGTCTATAAACCTTTCTGAGTACTCCGACACCATCATGCCATCCTTCCAAAGATGCAAAAGCTCCAGGATCTGCACTGACCATAGTGTAACTAGGTATAACACTTCCCTGAAGACATGCTCAATCTATGTCCATGTGAGTGTCTCCTCAAGATGGGATTTCATCACCAGACTCCACCATCGCCCTGCTGAACCATGCAGAAGGCTCTACGCTTTGAACACAATCTCACCAGAGGTTTCCTTACCCGGAAGAAAACTCGGGTCACTACCTAGAGCCATTCATGAGATACCCGGGGGTTTGGATCACCCTAATACCTTAGAGGCCAATGCCCCTGGAACTCATGTAGTGCACTTAGATTGCGTGCATCCTTGTCCTACACTACTGGAGAAACCATCTACTCGATAGGTGGGGCTCAAATAGCAGACCCCCTAGAGGCCTAGCCTCCGAACATGTTCCCAACTCCAAAGAGTCTACTCGGTCCGGATCATTGCCAAAATCCCATTGTGAAACCCTCGTTAACTTTCATCATGGAGACATCTTGAAATACAATCAAAATTCACCACTCTCAAAGAGTATATCTTAAGAGATGACTCAAGAAGGGAAAGGAAAACCCAAAACCATGACTTATATTATGCATGTACCGTTATGTCCCTACAACAAGTGTCCTTATGTCCAGAGTCAAAAGGTAGGTTATCAGAGTCCTGGTGAATGGATACGTTGGTTTCCTCACCAACACTAGAGTCCCTAGAATGGAAGAATAATTCAAAACAACCAAACACCACCGCTATGAAACCCAAAAAAATGTCACAACAATACCAACTATGCTTGGAGATCCCATAGGTGGAACTTGGTCTGATGCCACTCTATCACGACCCGACCAAAAGGGGATTGAGTCACGACTCCCCAAGCCTACCACCAATAGGCTATGGGTTGGATACTAGCATTGAGTAGGCTATCACAGACATTGGAGGCCTTATCCAAAGGTTCATTTACACACACACCCACATAACCCTCCATGAAATATTGCAGAGATATATAAAAACTGAAAATAAAATGCATGAATACATCTATCACTCAACTAGAGTACAAAATATGTACAAAATGTAAAATACTGGTCCTTCAAAAGAAAAACTAAAAAAGCATCCAACCTAATTAGAATGAGTGGATCACTATCAAATTCACCTAATAGAATGATCCTTAGCCCAGCTCTAGTAAACAACCCGATCGATCAATCTCGCTAAGCTTTTCCAGCTCTGGATCCTCATGGGACTCCGTCGAAAGGCATGTGGTCTGCATAAGACACAAAAAATGTGTGGGAAAAGACCATGCAGGGGTGTGTATAATGATACTTAGTAGGCTCACCAAACCCCCAAAAGGAAAAGGAGATATCTAAAGGCATAAATCTACTCATCCCAGCTAGAGGGTACCCGAACAAGAGAGAAACTCCATCTTGCGATCGTCCTTGACTAAATTCAAATTGAAAGCTCAAACATGTATATGCCCATACATATTCCAAGAACATCCAGATATACTCATCTCATGTACCAAGCCTCATGAGGTTCTGAACTCATTGCCAACAACATGTTCGACTCAAGGATCTAAGGCAACACATAACCAAGAGAACATGCTCGTGGAGCCCTGTCATCCCATATGACACTCCTCTGAGAGATACACTCCACTGGGATACATCACCATCCCATATGGCCCATCCGAGCGGACACGACTGTCTAATATCATCAATGAGAACTTCACCCTGAAATAGCGGAACAAATAAATCCTCGGATAGGGGATCACTCATAGGGTCCCCTAGGGTATAATATAACCTAACCCGGTCAAAACAATATATCACATATAGGGGATTACTCCTAGGAACCACTGGGGGGATACCACAACCTATTGTGACGTTCCACAGATCTCATCACTCAGATTGAGGATCATCACCCATGTAAAGGTGGTCATGACGATGTTGGGAACCCCAACTGGTATAACTTCCGAAGTAGGGGATTGAACCGACGTTACCAAAAATCCTACTTAAATCAAACACTGATTATGTTATTACATTACCTATGATACTGCAACCCTATAGAAAATCACACACTATGTAGGGGATCGTATAAATGATGATACTGCAACCCTACTATTACCGCCCACTGTATAGGGGATCATATTCCTAATGAAGCCACAAACCCTAAAGGGTTGTCCTGATAGATAGGGGATCATCGCCCGTGTAGTGTCATCCACGGTGATACCAAGAACCAGATCTAGGGAATCGAAGCTAGAGGATCCTTCACATCCCCACCCGAGGGATTCCACAACTCAATCCAAACTTAACCCATTGAGGGGATCACAAACCAATACTGAGGTTGTAATGACACATGAACCCTGACAAGAATGAACCAAGGGAATTAACATGACCGTTTCTGGTAAAAATGTCACTAACCCAAGTAAACTGCAACATTTCCATACTTCACACCTCCTAGTTCCAAACCGAGGCCACCATCACGTTCTACATAGAAAAAAAACGCAGGATAGTCTAATTACTCACATAAAACCGATAACCGATGGAAATGGTAATATTAACCATAACAAGACTGAGTGTGTCCCCAACCTCAATCATAGAACATATTGAATGTATCACTCCAATTTGATCATATCCAAAAGATACATGGATTCGACTACTCATTCGACCAAAACATACAAGTGACAAAAATTCACATCTCGCCACAAACGCCCAGTCCGGGCCTCATGGGGCCCACACCTGAATTTTGGTTACAACACATGAAACTGGTCATGAAACTTACTCCTTGAATAAAGGGTCATGTGTCCTTAGAGGGAACATGAAACTGACCCCTGGATTGAAAGTTACAGGGGTTTAAAGAACCCCCGGATGAAAACAGGCTTGACAATGTACATTGCATTTACTCTAGAGTACATGGGGTCTGCCCATGTAAAATTTCATGACATGTAATTTACTATACATGGAGTGTACTATTCAAAAACCATCATCTTATGTTCTTTTTCACCCAATCACATGCCCATGTGCCACTACACCGTGTGTACTTATCAAAAACCACCATTTTGTATTCTTCTTCACCTGGGAACAAGCCCATGTGCAACTACACTGCGTGTACTCCCCGTACACTTCGTGTACTGTTAAAAATTCCTTATTCCTCAAATGGGAAGAACACATGTCATGTGTAACCGAATTACACTCCATGTTGATAGGAACATCTGACGGGATTTTGCTACAAACAACCCGAATCGCTCCTGTTTACCCCAAAACACACAGATCAACCCATTAGGGGTCCCTAGAATTTTTCTAAGGGCTCTACAACCTTAAAAATACATAAAATGGGAATCATTACTAAAACCCAATACCTCCTACCTTGAGGGTGAAATTCCAAAGCATCGAGGATGGATCTGCGCTCTGAAACTCCCTTTTCATGATCCAGGAGTGATCACCATCAATATCTGAGTACAAAAACACATTGTTTTGATGATTTGGCATCCGTGTTGTTCAGCGCCAAAGAGTAGAGGAATGGGAAGGGGGACTCGGAATCCTTCTTCACACAAGGGGGAGAAGGGTGGATGGGATTAAATTTGAATTAAATCTTGTCCACTGACTCCCGGTCCACGACTCACCTGAACCCGACACTAGGTGCAGACAATGTTTTTGTCGCACCTAAGGTAAATGTGATAATCGAAACTCAACGACGATCTCATAAGTTTAATCTGAGACTCCTTTCAAGATTTATTAAAGTATACTTACATAAATAAATTAATTTATTTATTTACCGAAACTACCTTGTTAACATTTTCTACAGCAGACCCATACCAACTAAATGTATACCCTGCATAGGGTAAATGGCATGATCCAGACACAACCGTGCCTTCAGATTTCTGATCCGAGCTACCTTTTAAGGGATAGCCCATCTTCTCATTTTTCATATAATTAAAATAATTAATATTTTAATAAAATTTGTTCCAGGAACATAGGTCCTTGGAATCACACGCCATCTTCGTGCCTAGCTCGAAAATTATTCGTAGGAATATTCTAAAGTCTGACAGGGAAAAACACGACTCGCAATAGTGTAAGGATAGTCCTCTACTCCTGTAGTGGTAATCTAAAAGTCTTAAATCTCTAAGAAGTTTCATCATATTATTTTCTAAGGGTACATTCATGTTTCCTTATCTCATGTATGGGATTCCTCAAATATCATATTCTCGTATAATTGGTAATCAGCCTCATAACGGTAAAACTGTGTTACCCATAAGTGATTCTAGGGTTTTGTGTATATGTAAAAGGTTTTTCCTAAAATACCAGTTTTCAGTTTCTAGCCACTCTTATAACATATTTTTCAATGTGATTAATGGAATTAAATATAGAAACAACCATTTTATAGTATTTAATGATGTGAAAAAGTTGAGATATTGACTCCTATGATTTTAAGTGTGATAAATTGAGTCTTTCGAGGGAAATAAATGGAAACAATTTTAATATGACATTTTATTTGATTTAATTTTATTCATGAAACCTATATCTACATATTCTAATATACAATACATACCTTATTCAAGTCTCTCTCATTATTTAATCTCTAGGTGATCTGATCACACTTACTCCTCAACTAAAAGTCTTCGTTGATTCATATGTGTTTCAGCCTCACAATCCAGACATGTGTTTTCCAAGAGAGATAAATCCCTCCTCTATCTTCTATTTTAATACAAATAGACATAGAAAATCCCAATAGGTATAGGATATTATAAATATCTATTAATTTATATCAAAATGTGAACTAACCATGCTTTATATTCTTTCATTAAACTTATGTGATTAAGCATAATCAGATAAAAATATGGAAAATAGTTGTACGATGAAAAGAATATACGGTAATCCTTAAATTCAAAAGGATTAAGTCAAATTGAATGTGGTGTTTTATTATTAATGAATTATTATTAATTATTGAATTTAAATGGAAGATCAACTACTGATGGAATAATTTATTATGATAATAAATTGGAATTTAAATTTCATTGGTATCTATAATTGGAAATCTAGAGTTCGATGCAATAAAATATAAATAACGTTTTAGAAATAAATCTAAGGGTATATATTAATAATTATAATTAACATGTTAATATTTTTATTCCATAATAAAATTAAAATAATATCACAAGTGGTGGATAATTAATATTACCTTTAAATAAATAAATCACTTGTAGAAGTAAACACACATATAATATTGTTGATAATAATTCCATGAGTGGGAGTTAGAATTTTATCACATTAATAGAGAATTATTATTATACTTATCTCATTCTATATTAATTTAGATAGTGTAGATATTATATATGAAAGAGAATGTGGAAAATATTCCTATTTTAAAATGAGTATTTTCATATAGAGTTTTATAATAAAGACCAATAAATTAATGGAATAAAGCATAAATAATATTGACTTTTGAAATTATTACATGTCAATGAGAATTCGGCATCACATGATTAAATAATTAATTATTCCCTCATAAAAAAATGGTGAAATCAAAAGAATTTGTTTTATCTCATATAATTAATATTATTTTTTGGATAAAATTATAACTTGTTAATTTATTGGATTATTCGGGAGAGATAATGATATATTGATTGTTGTAAGTGTTCACCCTAGTGAGAATTATCATAACATGTTGAAATATAATTATTCTTCATGAGAAAAATTGATATCACATTGTATGGATTAATTTTAGAATTTACCTGACTATCGGAAGATGGAAACAATTAATAATTTCATGCTATACAATAATGATAATTATTTTAGAAATTATCCAAGAGAGAGAAATAGATAATCCCATGTCACTGTGTAATTATTTCTTTATAAAATAAAATTGTTATAATTCTAATATTTTAAAGAGATAAATTAGAATTGATAAGTTATTTTTTATAATTATGTATCATTTTTATAGAATTAAAGTTGGAATTATCACATGTTTTTATAATTTAATTTGGATATTAAATTATTTATTTGGAATTTTTAATCAAAACTGTTTATTGTTTCCATTTGGTATTTACTATATAGTGTACTCTCAGTTCTTATAGCTGATAATCATGTTTATTATTCTTGAAAATTAAATAATAACTTGAAGCCAATAATGATTTGTTTATAACAATTGATGCATGTTGAAATAATTATCATCATGATTATTGACATATGAAAGAGTACGTTAAGGTGGAATGATTGATTAAAAAAATATTTAGCCTTGGAAATTTTTTATGGATTGTTCTTCTAGAATTTATTCATTCATAATCCGTTAACTAAAGTTGTTTAAAAAATTTTAGGATTTCTTGAATTGTTTATTTTGGGTTGAGAAAAATCACCTTTGTTTGGTAAAGGCTAGAATTACTTTTTTTTTATTATTGTGTTTTCATTGATATTATGCATGTAATAATAAAATTAATATGTATTTATGATCATTGGATTTTAAGCCTTCATGTGATTAATTACAAATATTAGGTGATTAGAATATTTGATGACTAACAGGTGGGGATACCTGATGATGTGATGGTGTAATGGGGTGCTAGTTAAGATGATATTGGTGGCATTTAGTGTGGTTATAATGATGATGGTGGGATTGGGAGATGATTATAATGATGATAGAAGAATGGTGTACTAGTAATAGTGATGATGTTGGCATTGGTTTTTATATGTGATATTATGTTCAATGGAGTGTGGCACCATGGTTGTCAAGATGAGTTCAAAACATGTATCTCTCATTATTTCATACTTCTGGCATTATTCATACATGATTTACAAATGTCGTTTGTTAATTATATGACCAGTTTTCAAATAAGATATGTGATTTAAATTTTTTCACTATCGTTTCATCTTATATGTGGTGGCTTAGGTTGAGTTATATAGTAACCGAATGTTTATCAATTGATAATGAATAAATGAAAGAACAGGGTTGGTTCTGGAAGGTTATGTTTGATGATGAAATACTTGAGAATAAATGAACTGAATTAATAATGCTTTTGAAAATTTTCGTGAAATAATAAAAATTTAATCTTTTAATGAAATGGATTAATATTAATTAATGGATAATTATTTGATTACATTTGATTAATTTATTCTTATTTGATGTATATACCATAGTTTTGGAGGACATGTGTCCTATGTGATGATAATGGATGATGATTATAAGGAAAGGAATCATCATATAGTCTGGTTGTGAGATATATATACTCAATATCTAACATTATTAAATTTTCACCCCATCCATATGGGATTTAAAACTGAGATCCATAGGTTATGGGGGTGTTTTTCTTAATATCCTAGTTAGTGAAGATACTGATTGCTAACTACCCCACTACCCTGTCTCTCTTAAGCTATAGTAACATGTGCAGGAATACACAACCGTGATTTCATATACTTGTGTGATGTGGTCTATGATGTATTGAGGTAATCAGGAAAACTTTTATCAGGGCATGGAGGATCTAACTTCCCATGGGTGCACATGCATTGCCAATGGTGGATATATGTATAATTCATGTACACAGGTTGTAGTGGATTCTGGCTATAGAAATGGTAGTGGATTGGATGTTGATGATGATTAGATGGTTATGTGGACTGAATCCAACATCAAATGTTGGTCTCTGTATGGGACTGTGGTAAGTAGGGATGATCCTCGACTCACATCGGGGATTATTATCATAGAAGGTATGAGAGATCATGACGTGTGATGTTGGGGTGTGAGATAACAAAACTATTGGGTAAGTGGATAAAGAGTACCCATTTCAATATACATATGTTACCACTTTATTGTTTATACTTATATGTGTAATTTGTTGAGTGTACCATGATTATGACTTGAAAATGGTAGTAAACCAATTTAGGTGATGATTTAGTTTCATCTGATTACTCACTGGTCTTTAGTATGATTCATTAACATTATGAATGAGAGGTTTCATGTAGGATTTTCATAAGTATAAATGTTACACTAAACCTGAATATAAATAAAAATTTTCTATTTAGAAGGATCTAGTTGATGATCAAGATGTACATTACTAGTTCAGGGAGTTATTCAAGAGCTATTAGAGTTTCATGGTAACTATACAAGATTATCTCTTTTTATTCTTTTTAAGTAGTTTTTTATTTTTTATATCACCTTATTAATATTTATTAAAACATTATTTATTATAAGTATTTGTTTTTTTGGGGTTGTTCTCATCATATCTTTTAATATTTAATTCTTTAATAGGGTAATACCTCCCTTGTGTGTGATTATATACCCTCAGTGCTTATCACCAACTCATGGCCTATTGGAGGTGGGATTCATGCATAATTATCTCAATTTATGTAATTATAGCCTATGAGGGGTACACTTTGGTTGGAGTGGGTCATGATAGTGTGGTATCAAAGGTTATGGTTGAGAGATATGATGGAGTTTGGAGTTTATAACTAGTGATAATGAAAGGGTTAGAGGGGAAATAGTATCAAGTGGGTGTAGTACGTACTTTAAATAAGGTATACCCTCTAGAAAATGATATTTTTGGAACCATTGTAATCCATTTATAGGAAATTTATGTTTACTAGAAATGATTTGATATGTGAAGATACATTCTGTGGAAAAACCGTGGAAATCATGATGCATAATGCTTGTATGAGTCTGTGATTAAACTGGATAGACAATAGGAAATAGTTCAAAATTTTAATTAACTTAAAAAATATGAGTCTTCTATTAGGATTCCAAAAAAATTATGAATTAATTTGTGACAACTTCCCTATAATTTTTGTGAAATATAAATTTAGAAAGATGTTTCACCAAATAATTAAAGGGTAAAGGACAGTGATGATATCATTCTGATGATGATACTATGATAGTTCCAGTGCTAGAGTTTATAGAAGTTTGAGGGAAGTATTCTTAATCATGGGAAAAAGGATGGTTTAATGAGGTGGATATTCTATTTTGGTAGATTTTTATTCTTTCAGAACACTGGGTTTTGTTTATTAAGATTATGTTATCTGGGTTAGCATGGAAGTGGTGATTCATCTTCCTTTGGTATTAGAGTAGTTGAATAATTTTTTTTTGGGGGGGGGGGGCAGTTCTAAGATATGTTTGTGGGCTAATTTCTTTTTTTCAGTTGAATTATGTTTTATTCATATAACTACTGAATATATTGAGATATATTTCTCTTCAAATAATATTTTTGGTATCTTGTTCTACACGCAACACTAAGTCTAAATTAATTTTAATATAATGTAATTTAAAAACATAGTTAGTTAATTAGGGGGTATTAATAGTAATAAATAAATTATGAAACACTTATGGTTCATAATTGTATAAAATAATATCATTTTCTATGAATAGAATTGAAAATAAAAATAAAACCATTTGAAAGTAAAAGAGATTTTTTTCTCAAGAAACTAATTTTATGCATGAATTTTTTTCCAAATAAATGAAGTATATCTGTACTATTGAATGATTTTAATGAAATATATATATATATTATATACTCAATATAATGTAATAACTATCATTAAATATTTTTTTGGGTATAAGATACCAATAAATCCTGTTTTACGACTAAAAAACAAATTTTTTAGAAAAAATGTTTTCCAATACGATTAAAGTGTTTATCTTAAATTTGTTTATTCTACTTATGTTATTTGAATTTTATCAAATGTATTCCATATTTGGATTCATGAGGTTTAATTTATTAAAATAGGTCCCATTTATTCCATTATGAACAATAACACATGTAAAATTTATCTTCATGATAATGGTAATTTAATTATATCGAGTTAAGAATAATACAATAATGACTAAAAAATATCCCTAACATATTCATTAATTAAACTGGATGAGTATATTTTTTCCATAATGAAAAAAAATTTGAATATATAATCCTTTTTAATTTGTCTCTAATTTGAACCTTTATAGTATATTATTGAATGAAAAGTCAAACACGTTATTATCCTAGTTTTATTAATTCTAATTTCTTCGAGATAGGAATAAATAAAATATACGTTCAGTTTAAATTAATTATTTCAAATATAAATGATTTTTTAATCAAATTAAATTTCTATATATCTTGGTGGTGAAATAATTACCTTAAAAGAATAGGAACCCCAACACAATATTTATTCAATTAATAAATAATATAATAAATGATTTAAAAAAAATTATAAGTTATATAATTTGAAGGTATTATTTTTTGAATAATTTTTTAGATAAATATAACATGTTATGTATGTGTACAAAGATTGATTAAAATTACTTTATTGTCATGGTATTTTCAAATTTAAATTAGATGAAGAGTTCCATAAATGAAATTAATTATATTTTATATTTTATATGATTTTATGAAATGTTTTAAATTAACATAAATCTTATCACTATCCATGTGAATGGTATAGGGTTCAAAAAATCATCCATGTTCCATTTATGGGATGTTTTTCTCTTTTATAGTATCATTATTGACCCTTAATGTGTAGAAAATATTGATATTGTGATAATTATAAAAATGGTTAAGAGGGGTTAAAACTAAATGATAAGAGTGAAACAATAACCAAATTTTTTCACAATTTTATTGAATGAAATTACATCCAATAATATTTATATCAAATTAAAATTATATTAATTTCGATCCATTTAAATTTTAAAAATAATTTATAATAATTTAATACTTTATGGAATTCTAAGAATACTCGTCACTATAAAAAACATTTTTCGTAAAATATAGGAAACATCTTGGTAAAACATTAATGGGGGCCAATAAAAGTGAAGGACAAGGCCATCTCCAACCACAATGTCCACACAAGCCAAGGGAAGAGAGCCAAAACTAGAAAAAATTATGATCGAGGGCTCCCAGGAAGCTCTTGTATGCAATAAGCCTACCACATGGTTACCTTTCCACAACGTGTGAAATATTTCCATATGTTTATTGATAATGGACCATAATTTATGAATCTAATATAAGATTATCTAGTGACTAGAAGAAAGACCTTTCAGAGAAGACAAAAAAATATTCAAATATGTCTCCATAGATGTTAATGCTAGGTTGTGAGAGTGCCATAGATCGAGGTCCATGAGAAGGGTATTATGTTTAGCAGAGAGAGAATTACCAATTCGGTAAAATATATTGAATCCCATAACCATAGTACCTTTGGAGTCACGAACCCCACCATCCCAATTCATACACCCATGACCGAAGGAGCCGTCAACATTGAGTTTTAGACCTACTGAAGGGGGAATCCAAAGCAACTAATGACATGAAGCCAGAGGTCCGGAAGGAGTATACGTTATAGAAGGAAAAATACTTATGGGGGGATAATTCTCACAATTATTAAGTAGGTGCGTGAGATCATCCAATATACACTTGGCCTTAACCATCAAAGTAGAGCTGGACGAGGATTTACCCTTTTAATAGGCCTTGATTCTTGACTCTTAGATACACTAACAGCATACTTCTAGAAGAATATCTCTCACCCCCTATCCGGCCATATTATTTTATACACTACTGAACCAAATATATATGAAGTCTTGAAAGGTTTATACAGAAGTATAGAAACCAAATAAATCACCCAGAGTTTTCTATATAGTGATCTCCCAATCACTTTGGCTAAAGAGATGTGTGCTATTATCTTATTTATGAACCTAATATCATGAGAACATAGAATCTATTCTGACAACTTTTCCTTTAATTACTATATTAGTGGGAAGTTCTTGGTTATAGATCCTCCAAACCAATGAGTTGAATTTTTTTGGAATTTCTTTACACCAAAGTAGGTCAGCCCATATGTTGTTATCATGAGAAGAGATCAACATACCCCTATATTCCATAGCTGAAAAAATTCCTAACCCATTACCCATGAATGTAAAGACATCTTGAACATCATACATTCTTAAATAATTGTTTACATATTTTTGGTTGGGTTTTAAGATCATGTGAATGAAAGAGGGAGAGTTTTTGGCCTACCTAAAATTCATCTCTTGAGTAGGGAAACCAATGAATCCAAGAGCATCACCTACATAGTTACAGTCCTAGGAGATGACATCCCCACAGCCTATCATCAATCTAAAGTGGAGTTAAATAGATAGAAGATATTTTTTATATAATTTGATAGGGGAATTCACTTATATCTAGTCAAAGGAATACTATTTCCATATTTTATAGTGATAAACATTTTCCAAAGAGAGTATCCTTAAATGAATTACCAAGACATTTTTCTTGGAGGTGAATACACTTCCTCTATAAAATTCCTAACATTAATGCCTCCACTATCCATTGGCCTTACAAGGACTATCTTGAAGGCCCAATGGATCCTTCATTCACCATGATCATCCCAAATAAATGAGTCTAGTGGATTTTCAATATGTATGATGACTGGTTTTGATAACTTTAGCACCGAGTGGATTTGCATGGGGATGGATGATAAATCACAGTTTAAAAGTGTGATCCTCTCTCAAAATACATGAACTTTTGTTTCCACTTTATTATACAGTTGGTAATTTTATCTAGATCACCTTTAATGTGACAGATCTAGATCCTACCTGATTCATCTGGACCACCCAGGTATTCCATGGGGAAACTCATCCTGTGAATACCCAACATGGCCTTATTTTGTGGAGCTCTTATACTGGAGAATGAGAGGGGAATAAACATAGATCTTTCATCCTGATTAATAGACCTCACAATCTACCTAGAATACTCCTCCATAACATTGATAAAGCCCCTACTTAAGGAGTATCACCAATTGATAAAAAAGACCATATCACCATCTAAGAGTGGGTAAGACACCCCAATGAAGTGTGGATTGCATTAATGAGTCTGAATGCTTCCATAAAGCATTCAATAGTCGAGATGTCTACTAAGAGAATCATAAACCATGATGAAGATGATGGGAGATAACATATAGACTTGTCTCATTCCTCTAACCATCTTGATGAACCCACATTGGCTCCCCATGAACTGAATAGAGAACCAAGGTGAAATATAAAAATGGTAGAAACTATCTACCACCCATTAAAAGAAAATCATGTAGCTCATAACATGAAGAATAATGTTCCATTTTTCCTATTGAAATCCTTGTCTATAACAATTTGAATAACCAAGTTAATTCCCATGACATTCTTATAAATTTTTGAAACCATTTATTGATCTATTCCAGTGGTTCCTTAAATAGATCTTACATTTAAAAATCCATGTTGTTCCTCAGATATCCAGTCATGAAGGAATTGAGAGAGTCACATATTGATAATAGATCCTATCACTTTATATAGAAAGTTTCACATGTTTATCAAGTAGGACCCCGGGACACCCTGAGAGGGGAGGGGTGAATCAGGGTGGCAAGTTTTTTCTTCTTTTAGTTGTGGATCTTGTTCCAACATTGGTAGGAACTAATTTAACCTGTATGATGGATATGATCAGCAATTAAATATTCACATGCAGGAGAGATGACACAGCTATTTTTACTTGGTTCACCACTAAGGGCTACGTCCAATGAGCATACGCCGACAGGTTGTCAGTCGTACCTAAATCCACTATGCTTCACTAGCTGTAGATTACAAAGGTTCGGGTACAGTCACTATATCCCAGGCTCACTGCCTTTACAATTGTTCAGGGATAGCTCACTGCGTCCCTCAGGTCACTCCCGTTGACTCCCCCTGGCTCACTGCCATTGGTGAAGTCCCACTCAGTTTATAGACATGAAGGTCTCTTCAAAAAAATGTTCATTTATGTTCGGTGTCTCCTGTTCAGCATGAGACTTTTCTTGCATCAGGGTTCAGAGTTGATTCTCTTTATAGTTCAATCTTTCTTCTTTAGTGCAATGACTGAATGCACTAGATCCCCTTGTCTTCGTTTGCCTGAATCACAATCACTGATGTGATTGCTTACTTAATGAATCTCAGCTTACTCGACGTTGTCAGAATCAGTTCTCCATGTATGCATGAGATCATGCATGTATCATTTATATTTCTTCTTCAATCTCGCTTTGCACCAAAAGTATCAGGAAATCATTAGCTCTTGTGCAGCTCTAGAAAGGCGGGCATGCTTCAACAATATTTGGCTCTCCTTTTCAAGCCCGGCGCGCAAGTCTCCAACTGGCGGCGCAAGTCTTAGGCGGGCAAGTATAACCTAGTGTGCAAGTGTCTCCAAAGCACCTGTGCGACTCTGCCTACTTGAACTTCAAACCTGCGCGACTCACTTCCTTCCTTGCCGAAATCACCTAGGGCGCTCAACCATCAGTCAGCGCGCAGCCTCTACTTGCGCGACCCAACTACCACTTGCGCGGTTCAACCACCTGCGCGACGAGAGCTCGAAAAATCTCAACGTCTTGAGCTCCGTGAGAAATGAGGAGGGGTGGTCCAGTATTTATAGGCAAACAGGACCCCCTGCGCGGCGGCGCGCAAGTCATCCATCGGCGCGCAAGTCTCGGCCCCTGCTAGGAACTTGCGCGAACATATTGCCTTTGCCAAATTTGGATCTTCTGATCTTGAAAAACCACAGGCGCTCAAGTTATAATGCATTCAAGACGTCGGCGCGCAAGTCTCCTCCCAGCACATAATTCACCTGCGCGACATCACCACAACTTGCGCGACCCTTATCCCTTTGCCATATTTTGATGCTCTGATCTTTAAAAACATATGGCGCGCAGGTTTCCTATCCTCCAAGAGTATGGCGCGCAAGTCCCTTTTCCAAAATCACTCTTCTTCATTTGTTGATTTTGAGGCCCGGAAATTTGGCAAACACTGGAAAACGGCACCACCTTGTATCTGCTCTTTTTGTACCGCCTCCAGATCATCCATTCCTCTATCGATGTTCTTGAATCAAACATAGATCATTGACCACAACTCTTGAACTCGACATGTCACCATGGAATCTCCTTTGTCAACAAATTTGTATGTCATTTGTTTGCTTTGTCGACAAGCACGGTCACCTCAACAACACTTCTTCTTTGTGATCTGTATCCTTCAGCAACTCTTTTGCTTTTATCACAAACTCTACTATTGTGATATGTATTATTTGAAGGAACAGCTTTAGTACCATTATCCTCTATGACAATGTGATGTGCATGGCCATTTCATAAGTCAACTCATTGGCACATTTCCTCCTTCATCGACCGTCATGATCAACTCATGAAAACCATGTGATTTAACCCATCAAGAAGTCTCTGACATGGTTCTCACGCAATCATGAGTAATTGCATGGTCTTCATCAAAACCCATTGTTCTCATGCAATAATGGGGAATTTCATGGTCTTCATCAAATCCCATGTTTCTTAAGCAATAAGGAGGAATTACATGGTCTTCATCCAAAAACACCATCCTTCTTTAATCATCCTTGGATGGATTACTCCTCACATTCTTCATTGTTGTAAACAATGTATCACCATTGACACATGTTCTTTGAACTTAAGATCAGCACAACAATCATCTGAATCCCCACTCCTCTACTTCATCGGAGTACTTCATGATCTTCTTCATTTTGATCTGCATTTACAACTATTGACAACAAATACAACCTTATACACAATGTGGTTCCAACAATCTCCCCCTTTGTATTTGGTTTTCAATACCTTATACATCTTCCGAAATGAATCTTTCAATGTCAAAATGAGAATCTTCTCAGCAAATCAATGTTTCCTTTCATTTCACTATCTCTCCCCCTTACTGACAAGAAATACAAATCACATGGTAGGGAGGGTATCAATCCACACTTAAGAAATGTTTCATTAATCATTTCACTCTAAATCTACTTGAGAAATGCTCGATGTAGAAAACAAGAGGATTTGGTTAAGTAAACAAGGCTCTCCATTATCCACAGATCATGATACCAACATGAGATGATAACTCATGTATCTTGTCTTCAAGGGTTTACCACTTTAATTACAGGTAGAAGAAGATCAACTATGATATATAATAATCAACCTGAAACTCCTGCACTCACTTCAGCAAATAGATCAAAAAAATTCATGTGCAATCGACAGGATAAGTGACCTTGGGGCACTTCCATTCTCTTTATGTCACTGATCAATTCAGTTACTCCCCCTTTGTAAAATAATTTTTGATCTGAGTAACCAAGGGATAGTGATTGAGAAATGACATACCTTCTCCATTGGCGTGTTCTTCAAGAAATTCACAGAGAAACTTCTTTTGAGTCCAGCTGGAGTTGATATTGATTGAAACAGTGATTATGGAAGCTTCTTCATTCTTCTCCCCCTCAAGGGAAACACTCCTCATCATCTTCATAAAGAGTGATCCTTCATCATCATAATCATTGAATATCAATTGAAGAATCTACTAAGGATGGAAACTTCTTCAGCTTGGCTATCAAGAGTTGACAACATTCACTACTTCTCGGGTTCTCCCCCTGAGAGCATGTTTCACCTTCAATTCCCTGCATTATTAGCACAAATACAATACACAAATGATTACGGGAATAAGGTGGTTCCTTCTTGCTTCATCAAGAAGACTTTCTTGGTTGATGTTCTTTTCTCAACCAAGTTCCTTTGTTCACTCCAGTCTTCATGCCTGGACATTTGAACATGTGTTCTGACATCTGTCGACGTGGCATGGCTCTGTTCACATTCTCTTCTGCTTTGTGTGGAGAATTGTTCTGCTTAGCAGCCATCATGAATGATACATTATTACTCCTCTTAAGGACTGCTTCTTGCTCTGGTATTAAGGTTAGGCAACCTTTTGCAATGTGACCAGATTTCTTGCATCTCTCACACAGAACATCTTTGACACATGTGTTTATCTTTGTTTGCAAACTCTCCTGCACTGTGTCTTCATCATGTGAAAGTTTTCTTTTTCCTATGTCACCAGCCATGGCCTTCTCATCTTCAAGTTTCCTCATTCTTTTAAAATATTCTGGCCAGATGACCAATATGTAATTTGGAACTTTTGCAGCTGGTTTAGGTCTTCCACATGGGTTCATCCGAGATTCATCCCACTTAGTGTTTCTTTTGGATGAATGACCCTTCAATTTCATGGATCCAAAATCCTGGGTCTTCTCAGCTTCCCTACTTGAGATCTTCTTGGGGAAATGTGTGTTCACAAAATTCTTCTGATTTCTCCCCATGGTAGATGCTTCATTCTTTGACGGCATCAGAGGTCTTCTTTTCTTTTCAACAATGAAATCATGTTGATATGGACATGTGCCTGCATTGTGACCACTGCCATTGCACACATCACAGATGTTATCAAGAATTACAAATCTGTTTGCAGTATACAGATGCTTCTGGACCTGCTGATGTTGCTTCTTTTTCTCTGGCTTCCTTCTCTTTGATATAGGCATTATCTGTGCTTTTCCATGTAAGGGATTATAAAGACAATACAGTGCACAGTGCCCAAATCTGTTGCAGCACCAACATTGACCCACAAATCTTTTCTTCTTTGTGTCTTCTGTATTAAGTTGTTAGGCCTTCTACTTAATCTTTTGTGCTCTATTTGAGGAACCCACTTCCTCCTTTTTCTTCCCATCCACCCTAGCCATGGTGGTAGGTTTCTTCTTCTCACCTTTCCTCATCTATACTTGTTTAGAACTTTTCTTCCCACCTGCACTGATCGTAGGAGTGTATTTAGAAATATGAGTACAAGATGGTTTGGATGGTACCTTCACTTTCTCAGTTGCTTGTGATAGATCAAAGAGTGAAGTCATGATCTTCTTATCACATGTTGGAGGTCTTTTGACAATAGAATCCTCCAGTGAGCATTGAGTACCAGCAGCAACTGATTCTTGATGTGGATAACCAAGAGTTGTCATAATCTTCTTATCACATGTTGGAGGCATTTCAGCTTTAGACTCCTCCAATGAACATTGAGTGCAAGCATCACTCATTTCATTCTTTTGTGAAGTCTCAATATGTGTGTTCTCAATCTTGGTCAATTGAGCTTCCAATTTCTGACCCACAATATCGAGGATGATCTTCTGATCTTCAATCGTGATCATCTTCTCTTCACAAGTCTTCTTCAACCTTTCAACCTCATCTTCATGCATCTCAACTTTTTTTATAACAAAGAGTCAAGTTCCATGAATTTAATGGAAGTTTCTTCCGAATAAAAATTCTTGACTTCATTGCTCTTCTCCAGCTCAGCATCAAGTGCATGGATCCTTTCTTTTAAAGTCTTATTGACTTCCTCTTCTTCTTCAAAGACTTTCACCCGTTTGATGAGCTTCATACTTTCCATAACTTTTCTTTCCAACCCCTTTTCCATATTGTCAGCTTCCCTTTCTAATCGATTGATCTCAACCTACATAGATTGGAATAGGCTACAAATAATAGCAACCCTATCTTCTGGAATATCATGAAGATATGATCTAAGTTTTTCCTAAAAGCTTGAATTAGGGGTATCATCCTTTCCTCTGAATGAGTTCTGAGCCACCTGCTTGATGCTTTCCAAGCCTACTGCTTCTTCATTATTGGAATGGCATGGAGAACAAGACACTGCATCTTATTTGGATATAAGGGACTTCTTTAGCTGCTTCTTCTCTTTCTTTTTCATGTTTGTCATAGTCTTGCTAGAAGTAGATGTCTGCTCAGAAACTCCATCAAGACTGCTCTTCATTGTTGACTTTAGGAAAGAAACTCAAATCCTCTTCTCTATAGAATTACTGGAGAATATCCAACATACGTTAACCTTTCGCTCTGATACCACTTGTAGGACCCCGGGACACCCTGAGAGGGGAGGGGTGAATCAGGGTGGAAAATTTTTCTTCTTTTAGTTGTGGATCTTGTTCCCACGTTGGTAGGAACTACTTAAACTTGTATGATGGATATGATCAGCAATTAAACATTCACATGCAGGATAGATGACACAGCTATTTTTACTTGGTTCACCACTAAGGGCTACGTCCAAGGAGCATACGCCGACATGTTGTCGGTCGTACCTAAATCCACTATGCTTCACTAGCTGAAGATTACAAAGGTTCTGGTACAGTCACTCTATCCCAGGCTCACTGCCTTTACAATTGTTCAGGGATAGCTCACTGCGTCCCTCGGGTCACTCCCGTTGACTCCCCCTGGCTCACTGCTGTTGGTGAAGTCCCACTCAGTTTATAGACGTGAAGGTCTCTTCAAAAAATGTGCATTTATGTTCGGTGTCTCCTGTTCAGCATGAGACTTTGCTTGCATCAGGGTTCAGAGTTGATTCTCTTTATAGTTCAATCTTTCTTCTTTAGTGCAATGACTGAATGCACTAGATCCCCTTGTCTTCGTTTGCCTGAATCACAATCACTGATGTGATTGCTTACTTAATGAATCTCAGCTTACTCGACGTTGTCAGAATCAGTTCTCCATGTATGCATGAGATCATGCATGTATCATTTAGATTTCTTATTCAATCTCGCTTTGCACCGAAAGTATCAGGTAATCATTAGCTCTTGTGCAGCTCCAGAAAGGCGGGCGTGCTTCAACAATATTTGGCTCTCCTTTTCATGCCCGGCGTGCAAGTCTCCAACTGGCGCGCAAGTCTTAGGCGCACAAGTATAACCTGGCGTGCAAGTGTCTCCAAAGCACCTACGCGACTCTGCCTTCTTGAACATCAAACCTGCATGACTCACTTCCTTCCTTGCCGAAATCACCTGGGGTGCTCAACAATCAGTCGGCGCGCAACCTCTACTTGCGCGACCCAACTACCACTTGTGCGGTTCAACCACCTACGCGACGAGAGCTCGAACAATCTCAAAGTCTTGAGCTCTGTGAGAAATGAGGAGGGGTGGTCCAGTATTTATAGGCAAGCTGGACCCCCTGCGCGGCGGCGCGCAAGTCATCCATCGGCGTGCAAGTCTCGGCCCCTACTAGGCACTTGCGCGATCAACATCCACACTTGCGCGAACATCTTGCCTTTTCCAAATTTGGATCTTTTGATCTCGAAAAACCACAGTCGCGCAAGTTATAATGCATTCAAGACATCGGCGCGCAAGTCTCTTCCCGGCACATAATTCACCTACGCGACATCACCACATCTTGCGCGACCCTTATCCCTTTTCCATATTTTGATGCTCTGATCTTCAAAAACATATGGCACGCAGGTTTCCTATCCTCCAAGAGTATGGCGCACAAGTCCCTTTTCCAAAATCACTCTTCTTCATTTGTTTATTTTGAGGCCCTGAAATTTGGCAAACACTGGAAAACGGCACCACCTTGTATCTGCTCTTTTTGTACCGCCTCCAGATCATCCATTCCTCTGTCGATGTTCTTGAATCAAACATAGATCATTGACCACAACTCTTGAACTCGACATGTCACCATGGAATCTCCTTTGTCAACAAATTTTTATGTCATTTGTTTTCTTTGTCGACAAGCACGGTCACCTTAACAACACTTCTTCTTGGTGATCTGTATCCTTCAGCAACTCTTTTGCATTTATCACAAACTCCACTATTGTGATATGTATTCTTTGAAGGAACAGCTTTAGTACCATCATCCTCTATGACAATGTGATGTGCATGGCCATTTCATAAGTCAATTCATTGGCACATTGCCTCCTTCATCAACCGTCATGATCAACTCATGCAAACCATGTGATTCAATCCGTCAAGAAGTCTCTGGCATGGTTCTCACGCAATCATGAGTAATTGCATGGTCTTCATCAAAACCCATTGTTCTCATGAAATAATGAGGAATTTCATGGTCTTCATCAAAGCCCATGGTTCTTATGCAATAAGTAGTAATTACATGGTCTTCATCCAAAAACACCATCCTTCTTTAATCATCCTTGGATGGATTACTCCTCACATTCTTCATTATTGTAAACAATGTATCACCATTGACACATGTTCTTTGAACTTAAGATCAGCACAAAAATCATCTGAATCACCACTCCTCTACTTCATTGGAGTACTTCATGATCTTCTTCATTTTGATCTTCATTGACAACTATTGACAACAAATACAACCTTATACACAAAGTGGTTCCAACATATCATCCTAAACTGCCGTATAGAGGAGGGATATTTATCTTTGGGAATGAGAACCATTATTCTGGAATAGCCAACACGAGTTAGGGATCCACAATGTAATAGGACTTGTATAACCTCAACTATATTATAAGGGATAATTTCCATTGAGTACACGTAGAAGGATCCCAGAAATCCATCCAGGATTAGGGAGCTTTCTAGATTAAGAGTCTTAACTGTATTCCACACCTCCTCATCATTTATATAATGATTAAATAGGTAATTAGCATGGTGAGAAACAACATCAAGTAAAGAAGATAGAAATTCATCTTATCCTCTAGGTTATCCATCCTACATACATAGTTTAGGATTGCAAAGTAAGGAATTGCATTGTGAAACTAGAATACCAATAACTATCTTTGGGTCAGTAGTGATTGATCCATTATTGGGAAATATGTTGGGATATCTATTATTATATATTTATTCAATGAAAATATTATTTAAGGACATATTTCTATCTCCTTCTTTCATCCAAATGGATCTTGACCATTCACGGTGTTTCCATTCATGATCAAGAAGCATATCATTGAAAATATTTTTCATGAGAGCAAGGGAATAAAATAAGTTGTTATTCCATCTTACTTTAATAAATGCCTCAATGTAATCAATTTTCTATTTAATAACATTGAGGTACTTCCCTCACTTGATACAGGAGTAGGCCCATAAAGAAAGGTAAATTTTCAAATGATACAACTTTTTATTGAAGCCAATACACAAATTTCCTTGAGTATCATTATTACAGGATTCATGCTCCACCTGATGATAGTTAGAATGATGAGTCCACAGGTTGGATAAAAATATAATTCCACATATATAAGATCTATCTTCCAAATTTCATAAAATAGGTGAGTGGTCTGAAAGAGAACTAACCAGATGAGAGATAAAAGTATCATGGAAGGAAGTGATTTCTTGAAGAATTCCAAGATAATGGTCTTGACTAACCCAATTATAGTGGTTGCCTCTCTAATTGTTGAACCAAGTTTATCTACAAGTTGAGAATACCATATCAAGGAAACCAATATGATTATAAAATGAATAAAAATCTTGCTTATCCCTCCTCAGGCACAAACATCCTCCCTTTATTTTTGAAGGATCCATAATTGTATTAAAATCACCTCTAACTAACCAACCCAAATCTTATAAATAGAAGGCCTTGAGATCACACCATTGTTGGTACCTTAGTTGATCTTCAAACTTTTTGTAGACAAAATGGAAAAGAAATGAAAAATAATCAGTGTATAGTTTAACTGACAAGTGTTGATATGACATGTCTAACTTTTCCACATAAATGGATGACTTCCAAAAGTCCTATATATAGATATTGAGAGTTTCCTTGTACATGAAATAATACATCCCCTCATATAAAAAAATATTGAAATCATTGAGGAACATTTTCTTGGTTTAAAAATAACACTAGAGAGGGGTTACTCCAGGATACCTCATTAGAGTTGAAATCTATTTTCATCTAGGCATGCAGGCCCTAAGAATTCCAGATGATAAGAGAGATCATGGGAAAAGGGGGCTCCATGCACTGGCCCCAAACCTTTTACATTATCATTTTATTTAGGGAATTTTGATAAATGAATGTATTGATCATTCAAAATATAAGTAATGCTTAAGATGTGAAATGATGGGTAGGGGATGATTATAAATAGCCTGTAAATGCTTCAATATGTCTCATGAGATCAAGAAGTTTTCATTTCATATTAGATGGGTATTTTTTACACTCATCCATTTATTAAGAATGATATATTGGTTAAGAGGCCATGATAGTAATATTCATGATATATTGGTTGAGAGCCCTTAATCATTGATGTCCAAAAATAAACATTTACATTATTAAAAATAGAGTTTTTATAATCCATGTTTATTAGATGTTGAAATTTTCCATGGACACTCTTTGGAATCATGTTTGTATTGAATGTGGTTTCTTTTTATTATCCACTATTCCATTTGGATTATTCGTTATTTACTTATGGTAGCTTTTTTTGTACACAACTCTTACTGAGCATCTGATCTCACCCATTTTTTTCAATTCCATGTTATATGAGGAAGAATAGTATTAATAATATCATGGATTTAGTGTAACTCCCCAGATTGGTTTTATTTTTTTCAAATTAATTTAATATTTTCAATATTCTTTTTTTTTCCACACAACACTAAATATAACTTTTGTTATATGATAGCACTATGTTTGAATTTCATTTTGTGAAACACTAGATTATTATTTCACTACATGAAACACTTAGATTATCTTGTGGAACATGAAACACTATGATTGTATTTTTCTTATACACAATGTAATGTTCCTTTGATAGCTTACATGAAATGCAAGGCTGATCTTTACCAAATTAAAATATAGTATTAATATTTTTATTAAAATATTATTATAGTTACCACCACTCAATTAGAATAGAAGATATGTACAGGATTAAAAAATTTAATCATATGATTTAGAAATGTATATTAAATTAATCCTTTGGTTGTCAATTATTTAAAATTAATTTATAAACTATTCAAAAATAAAGAAATTACATTTCTAATAAACCTATTTTTCTATGTATGAAAACATTTATTTCATAATAAATTAATAAACCCAATTCTGATGAATTTTTTCAGTAATATATATATATATATATATATATATTATTCAATCAATATTTTTGATACTCATATAAATTATTTTATAGTGTAAAATAAGAATAATTCAAATTTTATGAAAAAATAGATACTTCTTTTAAAAGGTAATTTTACCACCTTTTAATGGTGAACCTATTTAAATATAATTTTCGATAGTTTTAAAATTTTAATTGCAAAAATGTAAATTTCATTTTGGAATGAAAAATGTGAGAATTTACTTTTGGTGAGTTTTTAGTATTTGTCGGAAATATTTCATTTTTCGATTAATAGTGAAAATAAATGAATTATAATTGAATACTACCTATAAGTAAAATTTATTTATAAAGTTAAATTATATTTAATATTTTAAAAATTCAATTTAGATAAATTATACATAAATTAATCTAATTTAGTTAATTGGAACCAATTTCACATTGAAATTGGATATAAAAAATTTTCATCTTGTGAACATTTTCACATTAAAGACCTATCATCTCAACCCATCTATGGAATTAGTTTTAAATTAATATCGTTTAATTATGTTATCATAATTTAGAAAAATTGATTAAATATTTATAATAATCATAATTTATAAAATTCTATATATTCAACTTAGTTTTTCAACAAAAATTATTAGTGAATGTAGTTAGAAATAATTATTACGATTAAGGTAAAATGAGTTTATTTACTTTTTAAACATATCATAGGGGGAAAATAACCTAGATAAATTTCTAAAAATCCTTTTGTGATCATATTTCTACCAATTACTCCATTTTATCGAAAATGCTCCATTATTTGAGGTATATGATGTAAGGGAGAGCCCTAAATATTGTTTTTACATTTTTAAATTTACAAGAATGCCACTCCTCCTCCACTATACAAAGGGAACTAGTCCCCCTCACTTTTTTACACGTCTCATGAAATTTTTCTTTCCCAACACATAAAAAAAATTTCCTCCCAAAAACCCCACCCTTAATTCTAGAATCCTTATTTTTAGAAGAAATCCAACCATGAAATCCCTTTGGTGAAAACCAAATTGATTTACCTAAAGAAGATGTTACACTCTTCAACATGAACTTTTTATTTATTTAATTGTCCGCCCCTCAACTCTTCTTTTTCAATGATTATCTATGAGGAAAATTAAGTAAAATATATTATGATGTTTTTCTACAACTGTTACAAACTAAACTTGCACAAAATTCCATCAAATGGGATACACAATCATCATGTTTACATCAGACTACTTCCTAGCAAACTGGTGTCGTTCATTAATCCATTCCACATTTAATGGTGCTTAATAATGATGTAATTTTTTATATATATTATATGTGTGATATTTATGATGTATTTATGCTTCTGGTATAATTATATAGTACATAACTTCATTATTTCTATTTTTTAATGATAATAACATTATTTTTGGTTGTGTGGACTACTGCCTCCTCGATGCGATGTGATTCATTCACACATAACATAAAATTTATTAAGGATGGTTTTAGTGAAATTATATCATACATATAAAATAATACTACTAATTATGGAATGTCCCAAAAATTCCATATAATTTTTTTTATATGGAATTATTTCGAGACTGAAAAATCTGACGGTGCACGATTCCGAGGCCTGGAGTGCCCGTAATGATCCTTCGAAGTTCTGTTAAGCTTAAATTAACGCGCTTAAGAAGCTTTCCTAAAAAAGTGGAATAACTCTTAAATGGTCACTTGGATCAGAAATATGAGGGAATCATTGCGCTTAGGATGGCGGGTTTACCCTAGGCGCGACTTAAGTTTAGTCGACGCGGGCCTCTTGTGAGAAAAACCAAAAATGGCATAACAGTAAATAAAATAATTAAACAAAGTTATTTTATTATTCAAATGCTTATAACTCACGAATGGTAACTCGGATTAAAAATCTGTGACCACCACTAAACTCGTGAGGGTATGCTTCATTTAGGAAGATACTAACTATGGCCTCCGCATGCCACTAGTGAAAGTTAGTGTTTGGTCGTAAATAAAATAATTAAGTGAAAATTATGTTATTGTAAACTCCATAACATTCAAATGGTAACTTGAATTGGAAATACGAGAGTAGATTTCAGTTCTTTGGGGTGTGTTTCACTTATACAGAGCCTAACCTCAACTGGAGCGGGTCGAGGGTGACTGTTAATAATTTTCCGAACTTTTTTTCGGGTACATTCAGTAAACGCATGGGTGGATTTTTCTAACATTTGAACCGGTGCTCGGATTAAAAATATGAGGGCACCGTTGAATTCGCAGTGCCAGTATTCTTTTAAAGAGACCTTTACCTCGACCGCAGTGGGTCGAGAGTGAAAGATAGAATTTGGGTTTTTTGTGAAGGAATAAAATAAAATAAAATGGTGTAACATTTTATTTTTATTTTATTTAGAAACCACCCATGTGGATATTTCACAGGTGGCGACCACCTGAACTAAAATCTCCAATGAATGGTTATGGATGTGGGGACCACCGATCCTAACCTCCCATGAGAGGTTATGGTGGTGGGGACCATTCGATGCTTAAAACCCCTTGAAACCCTTTAAACCTCCCACTTAAATGTGGGGAAGTCTCTTGGACTTCCACTTGATTAATTATGCCACCCCCTTAATTAATTATGCAAACCAGTGTAATTAATTAATCCAATTTGAAATTGTTCCAAAAATTAAAATTGTGGAGACACAACATATTGGCACCACTTTTCATATTTGGGGGAATTGGGGGAGAGGAGGGCCTTTGGAGGATTATTATATCCAATGAAAAACTCTCCACCGATGAAGAACATTGACTTCGACTTCTTCCTCGGGACACCCTCAAAGGAGGAATGTATTCGACTACGAAGAACTGGTGCATGAGCTCAAGACTGGAGGTGTGTGGTGGACGAGACAAACGTCGAAAACTTCACCATCTTCCCTCGTTGTCGATGTCAACAAATGAACAAGGTAGGGTTTTATTTGTGTATGATTTTGCGGGAATTTATAAGCTAGTTGTTTGGAATTCTTATCCTTTTTAATCTTGATAATACATTGTAATTCAAGATGGAATTATAGCCTCTTTCTACCGCACTAACTCAGAGAGTGTAGGCCAAACAAACATGGCTCATTCTCTCCGAAAACCTTTTTATTAATTGTTGATCGCGATGAAGGAACGACTACCAACAGGTGGGGCACAAGAACGGCGGCCGACACCACCATCGGTCACGACAAAGGTGACGGTTCAAAGGCCACCGCCGCTGCGGCCTCGCCGCCGCCACCATCTACGGGTGAACCACCAGTTTGAACCTCCACCCTTCCAGTTGAACCGCCCTGGTAGAGCCGCCCCGTGGCCTCTGCCCTTCTGGCCGAATGTCCTGGCCAAGACGCCCCACAGCCTCTACCCTCCCTGGCGAGCCGCCCCGGGTCGGGCTGAGCCACCCTGTGCCCCCCTGGCCGAGCCGCCCCGTGGCCTCCACCCTCCCGAACGAGCCACCCCGGGCCAGGCCGAGCCGCCCGCGCCCTCGTCGCACCCCCGCGGACAAGCAGTCATCTATGGCCGAGCAGACCCGCGGCCTCCGCCGTCCCGCGGCACCCACAGCCTCTGCGGCCCCTCACGGCCTGTCGAACTGCCCAATGGGCCAGGACGCACAACGGGTTGGGCCTGACCCAGCAGGTCGGGCCGGGTAAACCCAAACCGGGTTGACCCAAGCCAGGTCGGGTCGGGTCGGTCTGATCGGGTCGGACCGGACCCAGACAAGATACGACCCTCTACTTTACTTGGGCCATAAATTTGGCACCAAACATCCATTCAACGAACCATCAACGGCGTTGGAAATCTTTGAGAGAGATTTTCCATTTGATTATACTCCACTGGAGATTTGGATTGAGATGGGGTACGGTAAGGTTGGATCGATCACGAATCCAACCGGGTCCCCAGGACTAAAAGGTTAATAACTCACAGACTGGGCGTTCGAACGACACACCGTATATTACGTTGAGACCCCTATTATGTGGCAGTACGATGGGTTACTTCTACGTGAGACTTCGTGACATTTGGAGTATCGACATGTGGATTATGAAGCGGACCCTCATGGATGCAAACAAACATAGTGCGGGAACCCTATAGCTAGCTGTGACTTGAGAAAGGGATCCTTCATGGGACTGTAATTTAGGGTCCCACCTAGAACCTCTCTAGGATTCCATGCGAGATAAATCTAGGATCCTTTTTGGGTCTGATTCGGTACTATGATATAATGTGGGTCTGACGATGTACCGACGATGTACTAAGATCCTGTGTGGGTCTGACGGGGTACCGACGATGTAATAGGATCATGTGTGTGTCTCACTATGTACCGACGGTGTACTAGGATCCTGTGTGGTTCTGACAATGTACCGAAGATGTAAAAGGATCATGTGTGGCTCTCACGACGTACTAACGATGTACTAGGATCCTTAATGGGTCTGGAGACATACTGATAATGTAGAACGATCCTGTGTGGGTCAGCATAGAGCGATCTTCTGTGGGTCATCATAGAGGAATCCTGTGTGGGTCAACATAGAGCGATCATGTTTGGGTCAGCATAGAGAAATCCCATGTGGGTTGGAATAGAGGGATCTTGTGTGGGTAAATAGAGGGAAATCATGTGTGGGTCGGCCGAGAGCGATCCTGTGTGGGTTGGTAGAGAGCGATTTTATGTGGGTCAGTAGAGAGCGATCATGTGTGGGTCCGCACAGAGCATTCCTATGTGGGTCAGCGCCTAGTGATCCTGTGTGGGTCTTTACTGGGTGATCTTATGTGGTTATTCCTCTTAACAGAGTAAGATGATTAAGTAGTTACATCTAATCATCTATACTATTGTACATAAGTTATACCTGGTGTGAGCCGAGTCTATACCTGTGTGGTACTTTCCTTCTTAGTAATACCTTGATGGTATTCTTCTGTGTGGCGTACCTATGTGGTACTTTCCTTCATTGTATTGCTTCCTTTGTGGAATAGTTGAGCATTGGGATTTGGAGTGGGACTCTATGTTTTCCTCATGATTAAGAAGGGTTTACTTGTTAATTTAGGTATATGTATGGGAATATACAAAGTGGGGTTATCAGTTGTTTTTACTCTTTGTGGTCGATCCTTTGTGGATTTTGTGAGACCATGAGGGTCTCGGGGTCCCTACTGAGTATCTTTATACTCTCCCATACATGGGCTATACCCGCACCCCATTGAGTTTTGTGTGGACGACGGACATCGTTGACTGAGGACGAGAGTACGCGGACTAGATGGTGCCCGTATATTGACCATACGGCGTGTTGGTATGTAGAGGAGACGAGCAGATGTGGAGTACTGAGGAGGAAATTTGTACCTACCCTTCAGGTAGGAACCTCGGAGGACAACCTAGTGGCTTCCTTTATATTTCATCAATTGTACTGTATTTCAGTTGTTCTTGTACCTTTACTGTTGGGCTTGTATTCTGGCCCCTTTTTCTTACTGCACTCACTCTATTTACTATTCAGTTTACTTGAGTTCGTTTCTTGTTGTGTTCTTGGTTGTGTGTGATACAGGTTATAGAGTCAATTCTATCTTAGTTTTAGGGAATACGCCTTCGATGCTAGTCGACATCCCCGGGCCTAAGGAAGGCAAGTTTGGGGTATTCAGGACACGGGGCCTGGGGGACGGATCGTGACAAATTGGTATCAAAGGAGTCGGATCTACCGTAGAACATAGGAATATGATCTTTTTAACGACAATATTGTTATGTTTTGTGAGTATAGTTATCAATTTAGGGAATCCAATGTTGGTGCAGCAAATGACGTATCCATACACCAGGACCCTGACTTCTGATTTCCGACTCGGTGCACGAAAACACTGATTGCGTGTGTGTTTCCAAGAGTTTTCTTTGTGATATCTTGAGTCAGCTCACTAGCTATAACTTATTGAATTTGGTGCACCTACTAGTTATCATGATTCCACTACCTAGACAACCTTCAAGGGTTCCGAGAGAGTACACGATGATGGACCACTGAGTGACGAGGCTCCAGTGCGGGGCCCTCTTACTATGTTGGCACCTTCGGTTGGTGGACCAGCAGTACCACAACCTGTTGGGAAGTAGATACCACCAGCTGCACTGGCGGACAGTGCACACCGACTAAGTGCGTTTCACGAGTTCCAGCGGTAGAGGCCTCTATGGTTTCGAGGCGATACAGATTCCCAGGTAGTTGAGGACAGGCTGGAGGCTGAGGCTAGCGTTTTTCGCCTAGTTGGGAAACAGGCATATCAGATTGTGATATTAGCTAATAATCTTTTCCAGTGAGTGACCATGATGATGGTCCTCATATTGATGAGGCTTCGGTACATGGATCGTTGCCCGAGTTAGTACCTTCGATTACTGTGTCAGCTATGTCACTGCCTGTTGATCAGTAGTTACAACCAGCAGTACCTTTAGATGACACATTTAGGGTTAGTTCATTACACGAGTTTCATCATCAGATTCCCCTCAGGTTCTAAGGTGAGCCCAACTCACTGGAGAGTGAGGACTGGCTTGAGGAAGTGGCTGAGGGTTCTCTATAGCTTATACAGCTTCGTAAGGATGATATGTCTGTAGCTTAGTATTCGTCGAGGCATACCAACCATTCCTGGTACTCGATGAATACGATATGATCAGTGCTTCAAGGCTCAAACTTCCAAGAGAGGTGTGTTTAAGGACATCTGAGCTAGCACTATTCCACTATGAATTCTTTCTTATGTTATGGTTCTAGAGAGAACCATTGTTGTTGCATGTTCTTTGGAAGAGAGGATACAGCCAGTGAATGTTAGTAGTGAGAAAGAAGGAAACTGGCGCCAGTCTCATAGACTTGGTCATGTAAAATGTTTCCGGAATAAGAAGTGTTAGGGATAGATGAATCTGGAGGGCAACAGATGTAGAAGTATAGCTAGGATAGTCTCATGAGGTGGTGTAATTTTCTACATGTCACAACCCCCCCCCCCCCCTTTTGTGGACCCCAACAGGATCATGGATTTGGATGAAAGTGGAAGGGAGTAGCTGCATGTGGTCAAGGTGTGTGACAGAAGTGCTCTAGGAATGATTTGAGGTACGGTCTGTGTCTACGACAACCTTCCGTATAAATAGAAATAGGTACCAATCATTACTTCTTTCCACGAATCATATTCAAGACCTAGAGTTTCCGGTTAAGCCGTTAACTTGACCCTCACATATGGAGATACCTTTCGGAGGAGACTCAATAATCACACTTACATGAACAGTATTATCTGACCCATGAGGTGAGAGTTTTGGTGGAAACCATTGGGTGGCAGCGTCGAGGCCTTACAACGTTAGATTGAGTATGGACTAGGCATCCACAGTTCATACATAGATTGAATATATTAGAAAAAAAGTTTTTATTTTATCTACAATGTTGGAATAGGGTTTTCCTTGGTCAGTGAAAAAGGAAACCTAGGAAGCATAGGATCAGCTCATGCATAGGAGGGTGCAGCTGATCACTCTTGAGTCAGCCATCCTTACCCTCATGGTAGTAGAAGTTTTGAGTTACCAGTTCCCAACAGTAGTAGCTGAATGTGGGGACATATTTTCCAAAGATGTCACCAGGATTACCTCCTCAAATGGAGAGGGACTTCTGTGTTGGTTGGGTACTACCAGAGTATTGCACCAAACATTTCTAGGGTAGTGTCACCCTTTCTAGCTTTCACGAAGAAGAGGAACGTAGTAGCAGGCACACTCAGCAAGAGCTCTGGTCTACAGCTACGGAGTGAGGCATCAGACCATCTAGCCGTACTTCAGATATCCTTTGTGGATAAAGATGGAGTAGCTTAACTCCAATATATGATTTTCACTCCCCCAATTCCTCAGCGAATTTTGGAGGCATAGCTTTAGAGGTTGACTATGAGGCCCGACGTGCTCAGATATCCTCAGGACGGTCTCCTGAATGATATTCTGAAGGTGGGGTGCACATCATCCTCTTCATAGGATGCACCATGGTACCAGTGACTCTTCGAGAGGAGGTGATGATGGAGAACCATACATCTCCATCGGTACATCCTGGTGTGATGAATATGTACCAGGACCTCTGACATCAGTATTGATGGCCAGGGATGAAGGAAGTAGTGGCAGAGTTATTATCACTTGTTAGCAAGTGAAGACTGCATAGAGCCGGTAGAAGACATATGTCAACAGGAGGATGGAGACCATGTCTTCCTAAGGGTATCAAATCCATGTGGTTTGTAGAGTTTTGGACGAGGTAGAATGTTATCTCCAAGGTTCATCGAGCATTTCTAGATTCTCAGTAGTCTGGGTGAGGTGGAATACCGTCAATCTCTTTTCCCACAGATGCGTTCATGATCCATCGGACATTATTGGCCATGGAAAGATGGACTTAGATGATAGGGAGACGTTTACGAAGGTTCTAGTAGAGATTGAGGATCGACATGAGCGGGTCCTTCATGGGCAGTCGATACCTCTGGTGTGCATTTGCTGGCAGCACAAGAACCTCCAAAAGAACACATGGGATCGGGATACTCAGATTCCTGTTCTATACGCCATTTGTTCCCTTAGCCTATATTGTGTCTTTCAAGGACGTAAATCCCTAATTTGGGGAGAATTTAATGTCTCTAAAATTCCGTATAACATTTATATATATATATATAATTATTTTAAGACCACAAAATCTGATGGCGCATGATTCCGAGGCCCGGAGTACACCTAAAGATCTGTCGAAGTTCTGTTAAGCATAAATTAACACGGGTAAGTAGTTTTCCTAAAAATGTGGAATAAATATTAAATGGTTAATCGGATCAAAAATATAAAGGAACCAATGTTCTCTGAATAGTGGTTTTACCCTAGGTGTGACTTATTTTTAGTCGGCACAGGCCTCCTGTGAGAAAATCCAAAAATGGCATAACCATAAATAAAATAATCCAATAATGTTATTTTATTTTAAAAATGCTTATAACTCACGAATGGTTACTTGGATTAAAAATCGGAGACCACTGATGAACTAGTGAGGGAATGATTTCTTTAGGAAGATACTAACTTTGGCCGGTGCGGGCCACCAGTGAATGTTAGTTTTTGGTCGTAAATAAAATATTTAAGTGACTATTATTTAATTGTAAAATCCATAACATTCAAATGGTAATTCAGATTGGAAATCTGAGAGTATCGTTGGGTTCGTTTGGGATTGTTTCACTTAGGAAAATCCTAACATTGGCCGATGCGAGTCGAGGGTGACTGTTAATAATTTTACGAACTTTTTTCAGGGTAAATCCAGTAAACACGTGGGCGGAATTTTCTAAATTTTGAACTGGTGCTCGGATTAAAAATCTGAGGGCACCGTTGAATTCATAGTGCCGATATTAGGTTCAGGAGACCATCACCTTGACCTTAGTGGGTCGATATTGAAAGATATAATTTGGATTTTTCGTGGAGGAATAAAATAAAATAAAATGGTGTAACATTTTATTTTTATTTTAGTTAGAAACCACCCATGTGTATATTTCAAAGGTGGGGACCACCTGAACTAAAACCTTCCGTGAGAGGTTACGGAGGTGGGGACCACCGAGCAAAACCTCCCACGATAGGTTATGGGGGTGGTGACCACCTGAGGCTTAAAACCCCTTGAAACCCTTTGAACCTCCCACTTAAATGTGGGGAAGTCTCTTGAACATCCCCTTGGTTAACTATGCCACCCCTCAATGAATTATGCCAAAATCTGTAATTAATTAATCCAATTTGAAATTGTTCTAACAATAAAAATTGGGGATACACAACATATTGGAACCACTGTGCATTTTTGGTGGAATTGGGGGAGAGGATAAACATTGGAGGATTATTCTCTCCAATGAAGAACGTTCCAACGATGAAGAACGTCGACTTCAAATTATTCCTCGAGACACCCTCCAAGGAGGAATGTCTTCGACTACGACGAAATGACGCATGAGCTTGGGATTGGAGGTGTCTGGCAGACCAGAAAAATGTCGACAAATTCACCTTCTTCACTCCTTGTCGACGTCAACAAACGAACAAGGCAGGGGTTTATTTTTGTATGATTTTATCGGAAGTTGTAGGGTGGATGTTTGGAGTTCTTCTCCTTTTCCGTTCTTGAAAATACTTTGCAATTCAAGATGGAATTATAGCAGCTTTCTACCACACTAACGTGGAGAGTGCAGGCCAAACAAACATGAACTATCCTCTCTATAAACCATGCGATTAACTGTTGGTCGTGAGGGAGGAAAGGATACCAACACGTGGGGCATGAGAACGGAGGCTGTCACCACCACCAGCCACAACCAAGGCGACGATGCATCGGCCACCGCCGCCACGGCCTCGCCGCCCCTCGTCCTCGCCATTAGAGCCGTCGCCGCCCGAGCCGCTACCGCCGTCCACGGCCGAACCACCGGGCTGAGCCGCTGCCCGAGCCACCATCACCCTTACGACCGAACCGCCCCAGCAGAGCCGTCCTGTTGTCTCCGCCCTTACAGTCGAACCTCTTGGCCGAGACGCCCCGCGGCCTCCGCCCACCTGGCCGAGCCACCCCGCACCCTCGTGGTTCCCCCCGGTCGAGCTTCCTCGCTGCCTCCACCCTTCGATTAGAGACGTCTCGGGTCGGGCCGAGCCGCCCACGCCCTCTCATCACCCCCGCGGCTGAGCCACCTTCTATGGCTGCACCGACTTGCTGCCTCCGCCATCTCACGGCACCCGCAGCCTCCGCGGAACCTCGCCGCCCTCACGGCCTACCAGGTCGCAACACGGTCTGGGCAGCACCATGGGTTGGGCATGACCCAGCGGGTCGGGCTGGGTTGACCCACAGTGGGTCATCCTTGGCCAGGTTAGGTCGGGTCGGGCCTACCAGGTAGGACCGAACCCGGACCAGATACAACCCTATACTTTACATGGGCCATAACGTTGGCACCGGATGTCCGTTCAAAAAACCATCAACGGCACTAGAAATCATGGAGCGAGGAGGTCCCTTTTAGTATACCCCACTGGAGATTTGGATTGAGATGGGGTACAGTCAAGTTGGATCGAGCACAAATCCAACCGGACCCCCAGGACTAAAGGGATAATAACTCACAGACCGGGCGTCCAAACGACTCACTTTATGTTGCATTGAGACCCCTATGACGTAGTGTTCCTTTGGGATACATCCACTTGAGACTTTGTGATAGTTGGAGTATCAACCAGTGTCTTGTAGAGCAGACCCTTCTAGAGACAAGTGAGCGTAGTGCAGGAACCCTGTAGTTAGTTGTGACTTGAGAAAGGGATCCTTCATGGGTCTTTAATTGAGGGTCCCACATTGAACCGCTCTAAGATTCCATGCGGGACCACTCTGGGATCTTGTGTCAGTCTGAGGCGGTACTAGTATCCTTTGTGGGTTTGACGACGTACCGACGATGTACTAGGATCCTGTGAGGGCCTTACGGCATACTGACGGTGTACTAGGATCCTGTGTGGGTCTAACGATGTACAAACGATGTACTAGGATCGTTTGTGGGTCTGACGACGTACCGAGGAAGTACTAGGATCCAGTGTGGGTCTCACAACATACTGACGATGTACTAGGATCCTATGTGGGTATGAAAATGTACTGATAATGTAGAACGATCCTATGTGGGTTAGCATAGAGCGGTCCTGTGTGGGTCAACATATAGGGATCATGTGTGGGTCAACATAGAGTGATCATGTGTGGGTCAGTATAGAGTGATCCTGTGTGGGTCAGTAGAGAGTTATCCTATGTGGGTCTGTAGAGAGCAATCATGTGTGGGTCAGCACAGAGCGATCCTGTGTGGGTCAGCACCTATCGATCTAGTGTGGCTCAGCACCGAGCGATCCTATGTGGGTCTACCTCTTAAGAGAGTAAGATGATTCAATAGTTACATCTAATCGTCTCTACTACTCTACCTATGTTATACCTGGTGTGAGCTGATTCTGTACCTGTGTGGTACATTCCATCATAGTAATACCTTGGTGGTATTCTTCTATTTGGACTATGTGTGTGGTACTTGCCTTCATTGTATTAATTCCTTTGTGGAACAGTTGATCTTTTGGCTTGGGAGTTTGACTCTGTGTTTTCCTCATGACTGAGAAGAGTTTATCTGAAAACTTAGGAATATGTATGGGCATATACCTAAGTAGGGTTATCAGTTGCATTCACTCTTTTCGGTTTATCCTTTGTGGTTTTTGGGAGACCTTGAGGGCCTTGGGGTCCCTACTGAGAATCGTTATACTTACCCATGCACGAGTTATGCCCGCACCACATTGTATTTGGTGCGGACGACGGACAACACTGATTGAGGATGAGAGTACCTAGACTAGACGGTACTCAGAGGTGGACCACATGGCATGTCGGTACGCAGAGGAGATGGGAGGACATGGAGTACTAAGGAGGTGATCTGTACCTACCCTTCACGTAGGAACCTCAGAGGACGACCTAGTGGCTACCATTATCTTTCTTCAATTGTATTTTATTTCAGTTGTACTTGTACCTTTCCTATTGGGCCTATGTTCTGACCCCTTTTTCTTACTGAACTCGCTCTTTTTACTATTCAGTTTACTTGAGTTAGTATCTTGTTGTGTGCTTGGTTGTGTGTGACATAGGTTATAGAGGCAATGCCTTCAAAGTTTTAGGGAATACGCCTTCGGTGCCAGTCTCCATCCCCTGGACTAAGGAAGGTGAGCTTGGGGTAGTCACGACATAGGCCCTGGGGGACAGGTCGTGACAAATTTAATGATATAATATATATAGAAATATGTTATTTACATACTTTTTTTCAATATGACAGGAAAATGGAAACAACATTCATGTGTACGTATGGCCTACCATCTCCAGGAATTGTGTATTTTTTTTTCTATCATTTATAGATTATTATAAAAAATATATAAAATGAATATATATGATATTTATGTCATTGTTTTTATTATAGAGATTATTAAATCATGATATATTTAGGTGGAAAAAATATAACAAATCAAAACACATGAAAAAAACAAAATGGTTGTTACCCAAAACATAACTTTAGCAAGGAATTGTTAATTAATGGGTAATATAAGGGAATATAAAATATATATATTGTTTGATATAATTTAATATAATTATTTAATATGTTTATAATAAATTTATACTTATTATTTAGTATGTATGAATTTGTACGAAGAAATTCAATATTTAAGGTAAGGGATTTCCTGTCTCGCTTTTATTCTCATGAGATATATGATATATTCACCACTTATTCTTGTTTTGTTGTGTATATACTTTCCTATGACAAGTAATATCAATAATTTAATTTAAACTATGAAATCGAATGTTTTAATTGATGTTATTAATTCATTGATCTCATGATTAAAACGTTAATCAAGTAGAAAGGTAATTTCATCTCACTTTCTTATATTGGTGATATACATGACACACTCACCACCCTTTTCATTTATGTGGTGTGTATAATTACCATGAATGTATTATATTATATTTATAATTAAATTTATAGGTATTTACATTTTCATTTTATGATCTATATTTCATGGAGGTTACGGTTCAAATGTTACCAAATCTGTAAATAAATTCGGTCTCAATGTGCCTTCTTTGAAAAACATGTTATGTTTTGTACCTATATTATTTTACGAGGTGTATAAACTAACCCTTTGAAATGCTATATCATGAATATCATTATTTTCATGATATTTTATTCTTTACGTATGTTTATTCTTTCAAGTTTATTTTGATTCAGTGTTACCAAAATTGTAAGAGTTTATTTCTACAATCCCATTTCTTATCATGATTGTTTCTCAACATGCTTTCATTGAAGAAATATTATGATGAATCTCTCCATAAATCTCAATAATATTCCCTTCCTGTGTTTAATCTTGTAAAATCTATGTAATGGTTTCATTTTTCAAATCTTTGGTACTTAATATAGTTTAAAAAATGTATTTAATAAAATATGAATTTATCTCTCTCTTCGGTCAAAAATCTATCATCTTTCAAAACAATTATTTCAAAAAATGATTTAAAAAATTTTATACTATTCTAATATGATTTTTAAATAAAAATTTTAACCATGTTTTAAATTATTTTAAATTCATTTTAAAATTATTGTTCTTTTCTAGTTTCTGATCAAGGCACTTTTTTTAACATTTTATGGTGAAAAAATATTGTTAAACAAGTAAACATTTATCCTCCATCATGACCATCATTTCCTTGAAACTTACTTTCCATTTTTAAAATGTTATTATTAAATAAATTTTTTCCTAATTTTCTATAAGTTCTTTTTTAATTTTTTTTACAAAGAAAAATTATTTCAAAATGTTTTTAAGAATTATTTATATATTTTCAATGTGTTTTCAATGAAATGGTTTTTAAAATTTCATCGAGATTCCATTATAAGTAATCAAGGAATTTTTTTAAAAAAATTTCTTCAATCATTCAATTTAATTTTTCATGGAAAAATGTCTTTAAGCTTCTTTTATGTTTTCTTGTAAAACAATTTCTAAATTGTTACAATATTACTTGATAAATCTTTAGGGAAAATATTTGAAAAAGTTTTTAAAACATTCTATATAAGTTTTCTTATTAAATTCAAAGAAATATTATTTGAAAGTGTTTCAAAGATTTATTTATATTTTTTTAAAAAAAATTCAATGAATATTTTTAAATTGTTTCCAAAAATTCTGCATAGGTCTTCAAATTATTTTCAATGAACAATGGTTCATAATGGTTTTTAATATCTCTTTATAAGTCTATCATTTATTTTCAAAAAAAATGTTTTTTATAATTAGTTACATTTAAAAAAAATTCAAACAGGAAAAGATATTTTCCTCAAGAAATGTTTTAAATTAAATTTCAAAGAATTAATTATAATATAAGGATTGAATAAAAAATTAATGAATGTTATTTTTAAATAAATTATATTTTCCTTATGAAATGTTCCAAGTAATCATTAAAAATCATTGTCTATATATGATGTCATCCCTTGAAATAGTTTATTAATTACTAGGGATTTGATCAAAGGAATCTATTACAATTATCTCATTGAATGGTTTTCATTTAAGATGACAAGTTTTTTATGAAACCCATTTATCATACACAAGTTATATTCCATTGAAACCTTTTTATTCCCATGGGAAATTCTTGATGAAATGATTATGAAACATGTCTCTTTTAGATAGGTTTTGATATGATGAAATTTTTATGATACCCATTTCATTTCATGGGTTTGGATATGATGGTTATGAAATCTATATCTTTTTATATTTCATGTTATGATTAATCTTATATTATCTTATGTCAAAATTAAGTATGATTTTATTATTTTATATGTGGGAATTATATCTACCTTTAATGCATTAGGTAAAGGTTTATATCTCAAGACATTGTAATGGGGAACACGGCAATGGGCATGATCCACTATGGGAAGAATCAAGAACCTGATCCACTATGGGAATAAGGGGAAACCCGATCTACTATAGGAAGAAGGTATAACATGATCCATTATAAGGAAAGAGCTGCAACTAGGTATAGTAGGGTGTCTTGACCAGTAGGGGAATCCCCAATGATGTTCTCTAATATTCTTTTTGAAATGAACCATGACTTATAGGTATTGATTTTATATAATTGTTTGTATTCTATAAATCTATGTATTATGCCTATTATATTCTCTAATGGTTCATGTTCATTATTATCTTTTGATTCATATATTTTGAAAGATCAATCTTTATTCCATGCCTCATGTTTATCATCTATGAAATGTTGAGTATGAACCTCCTAATTTATGTTCATGATCACATACACTTAGGATTACATTATTATTTCATAGGATCCATGATTGATATCTCTTATATTTACCCTTGTTGTGCATCTATGCCCACTTTTTATTATGTTTCCCTTCCCCACGTGATGTAGAATTTATTAAGTAGGAGTTCTATAGGGAAGATATGTAAAAGTGATGTTGATGATCTTTCACAATGTTAAAAGAATTTGGTTCAATGTTCCAAATGGACTAATCTATTTTGTTCCTTGAAAATATACTTTTTTATTATAGTTAATATTTTAAAAAAATGATAGAATATCCATGTTTGAAAACACAAGTTTACAATATACAATATATTTATTATGCCATGTATTTTTTATTTCCAATTTAATATAAGAATAATATATGTATCTAATTTTTAAAGACTACTCAATTATATGATCATAATTTGTGAGATACATTATATATTTTTCCAATTTAATTGTAAAAAACTAACATTATTTTCTGAAATATTTTCTAAAATAAATTTTATTTATTTTATAGCTTACATTACACGAAACATTGAGTTTAGAAGAGCTGTGAAAGACAATTAAGATATTATTAATTTAAGTGGAAATTATTTCCTAGAATTTTTATCGGTGGCTATGAAAAGGAATAACTAAATTATGAAAAATATATTTTTAAAAATGATTAAAAATAACTCATTTGTTTTCAATAGATTATAAATAAATATAAATATAATTTTAATTAAGAAGAAATATTTTTATGAAAAATTACATTTATGAACATAAAGTATTTTTATCACAATAAATTAAAGTAATAATTGTTATTGAACAATAATAATGAAATTTATATATAAATTATTTAATAAATTGTTTTATTATTAAAATAATATTTTTTTATTTATGGGAAAAAAATAAATAAATTTTTATTCGTAAAATGATTTCTTCAAAAACAAAATTTTCATTATGTATTGTATGTTTATATTAAATTAATTTCATCTAATTTTAGAATCTGAATTTTTTATAATGGATTTATTATTTTTAATTAGTAGGTTAAAATTTTGTAAATAGTTCTTTTTATTTTTTTCAATATAAATAGTAACTATTGTAAAATTTCACATGTTGGTAAAGAGTAAAACGAGATAATCTCAATTAATACTATGTGATAAGAATATATTTCATCATCCAATTTTATTTTTTATCAATATAATTTATTGCTTATAAATATAATCTATAAATACATTTTATTAATGGTCATTAGTCAATAAAAAATAAATATTTAATATTTAAATCAATGAAATTTGAAAAAAAATCACTCTCTCAGTTTTAAATATCTCTTATCTGTCCATATAGGGAGAAAATAATGTTATGAAAAATTCTAATAATATATTTTTAGATTAATAAAAAAAATTTAGTGATTGAAATTTATATATCATTTTTAAAAAATATAAAACAACCTTAAATTCCTATTTAATGCTAAAATTGTATTTTTTTAATAAACCAGAAAATAAAATATTTCAAAAAAATAGTAAAAGTGATATAATTTGAAGGAGTTAATGTTTCCAGTGAATTTTTAACATATATATACCTCATATTATAGAGTTTTTAAAGAATTATAATCCATATATCCCTTTTTATTGATGTATTAAAAGATAAATTAAATAAATAGTGTAAAATAACTTTAATTATATTTTCTAATAAATACTATGTTTTAAAATGATATAAAATTCATAAAAAATAGAAATATAAAAAAATGAATGGTATATGGTTTTAAAAATAATCCATTGTAATATTTTGGGATGTTTTTTATTTTTATAGTAAAACTATTAACACTGAAAGGGTCGGACACTAGAATATTACGGTAATTTTCAAATGGGTTAATAGGGGAGGGGGTTAAAAGAAAATGAAAAGGTTGAAAACAGACAAAAAAATTTTCAAGTGTTATTTTATGATATAAATTCAAATAATCCTCATCATATATTTAAATATTATCAATTTAGATCTATTTTTATATCAAACTTAATTTATATTATTTTAATATTTAAAAAAATTCCAAGATTACCCCTCCCCTCAATTATAAAAGGATAGTTGTCCTTTATCTCTCTTAAAAAAATTCGATTACTATATACTGACCATTTAAAATAATCCCATAAAAATATCCCTACCCACATTCTAGAGGTTCTAATCCCTCCAAAATACCAACCCTTTAATCCTTAAAAGGATAACCAAAAAAGTTGTTTCGAAGAAGTGGTATTTGCCTTAACCAATCACTTTCTTTTTTATTATTTTTTTCCTCACATAAATCTATTATATTACACATATAATAATAAAATAAATATAATAAATAAACCTAAATTTTATTATGATTAGGAAACCACCTTTATTCACCCTATTTCCACCGCATAGGAAGTCAAAGTATCGCTCGTGCAGACGTACGACTTACTATCTCCACGTAGCGATAAAATTTGATTTTCATCACTATGTTTTATATATGGGTATTATGGTGGGTTTAATGTTTATATATGATAATTGTGATATAATTAAAATTTTAATTTTTTAATTATAATATAACATCTACCTTATTAATTTCCAATCCATTGGAAAATGATAATGTCGTTTATCTGTATGTGTGGACTACAACCTCCACAAAGCGATGTGACTTGTTTTCCATTTCTATTTCACATGTATTGTAATAAGGATAGATTTATTGATAATTTATGATAAATGTGATATAGTAATAATTATATAATAGGGAATTATTATTTACCTTACTTTTGTTCCATCCTTCGTAAAATGAAAGCATCATTCATGTCTACATTCAATCTACTGTCTCCATTAGTAGTGTAATTAATTTTCTATTCCATAAATATTATATATTAATCTCTCTATATATAATTAATATATATTATATTTATACAATGATTAAAATTCCGGATATGATGGAACAATGATCAAAGTACAAGGATCAAAACCATAATAGCAAAACAGACATGAAAAACAAACCAAGTATCAACCAAAATAGTGATTTAGATATGAATTTTTAATAAACAGGTGATAAAAAGATATAAGTAAAAACTTTTTTGTCTGAAATAAATTATTTTGGTTCTATAATATATTTATAATAGACGTATATTTTTTATACATGATGTTCTAGAACATAATTAGGAAGTAAGACCCGGGGTATGTATTTTATGTTATAATCTCATTATTTATCAGGATTGTTTATGATTGTGATTTGATGTCTAAATATTTTGAACTAACTCTCATGATACTCATGAATATAAAAATACTCTTATTATTTATTTAAAATAAATTGATTTCCTTTCATTTCCCATTTCTTACGTACTCAAGAGTCTTAAGAGTATTGTTTATGTAAAATCGACATTGTTTGTTACATAACATGAATAAAATTTTTATTTCACATCCATTATTTATAATAATGTTTTAAGGAAGGATATTTAAATTATTAAATGATTTTAAAATTCATTTTTACCAATTTTTTATTTTTTACAAATTTCATTAAAAGAAATATTCTTTTCTTTTTCAAAATTAGGTACTTTTTGTAATTTTTTCAAATGTGAATAAAGTGTTTTCTTTTAACATTTAATGCATGAATGAAATTTCCAAACATCATTATCATTAAATTCTTTCAATTTTAATTTACATGTCTCCATGGATGTTTCCAATTAAAATTTCTTCAATAGTAATTTCTAAATTTTTATATTTTAGGAAAGTGATTTAAAAATGGAAAGGTTATTTTCCAAAAACAATTAATGATCTTTTATTGGTATTTTTATTCCTCAATGAACAAAACCAGATTATTCTTATGATATACTATTTATATCATCAAATCATATCATCCTTATTATTTAACAAGAGGGTTTATGAATATATTGAGACCATTTTTATCAGATCCATTTCCTTTCCATGTTTTATTCTCTGATGAAATGTTTATGAAACACATTTCTTTTCAATAGGTTGTGCTTTGAAGAAATAATTTATGAACCCCATTTCATTCCATGGATTCTGAAATGATGAATAAATTTTGATCTTATATAACACATCTATTTTATTTTCATTATGAGACACATGCAATTATATCTCCCTCCAATGCATTGGGTAATGATTGATATCTCTTGGGATGAACATGAATTAGTGTGGAGTGATCCCAATTCAGTAAGGGGAAATGTCCACTATGATATTATTAAGAGTTAACCTTGACATCAACAATGGTTATTTGGTGTGAACCCACTACACTATGATAGTCTTTTAATTTTTCTATTACCTCTAAAGAAATTATTTTCAATTATTATGTGTATCCCATAATTCCATGCCTTATGATAATGTTTTTCTCTGATGGATCATGTTCTATTATTCTTTTTTAAATTATGTATTATAAAATACCAAAATTTATTCCATGACTCAATATTGTGATTTATGATATACAGATTTTGAATTTTAATTTACAATATCATATTCACATACTGTTAGGCTAATGCTAATCTTATGTGATCATTGATATCTCCCTTGTTTACCCTTATGGGGTATCTAAGATCACCCATTCTTATGTTTCATTTTCCTATGTTCCAAAGAAAGTATTTATGTAAGTTATGTGTTAGGAGGGTGTTAGTAAGGAAGAACTGAGTGGGATGTGATGTAAAAATCTTATCAATTAATTGTTTATATTTCAATGTTTCCAAAGGAACAAGACCTATATAATTTTGGTATGGATCGATATGTTATGTATTGAATATTCATCTATTAAGATGTTATATCTATGTATGAAAAGGAAGGAAATCTATATTTCGTATCAGTGTATGTTTTAGAAAACCTTAGAAAACAAGAATGAGATAAATTTATTAAGAAACTTTCTGATAGGTCAGAATATATGATAAAATCTGAATGTTTTGATAAAAAAATGAATTACATAGGTTAAATTTATGGTATCATAAAAGAAGGTGTTAGGATTTATACGTCATATAATTGATTTTTCATGAATATGTCGTTTAAAATGATTAGTATTGTTTCTGACACTATTATTTTTTGTTTTAGTTAATGGAATGAACCCGGAGGATCTATATTAAATTTTAATGCAATAGATAATGAAATTATTATCCTCTTGAGAAACCAAATGTTTTTGGAGTCAGAATGAAAAAAATATTATTATGCTCACACATGTTTATTGATAAATTAAAAATGATGTAATTTCTAATGAGAAAAAAGAGAAAAAAGTTTTTTTAGTCATCCATGAGGAAACTCCCACATTCTTTTAGTAGTCCCATTGATCCACTAGTCACTGAGAAATGGATCAGCACCATTGAAAAGGTATTATTTTTTCATATTTATTTGAAAAATGATACATTTATTCTAGATGCTTATAATTTCTAAGGTGATGTATATCAATAGTTGAATATTATCCAGAAAAAAAAATCAATAAGAATAAATGTTTCCCTATAGAGTGGAAAAAGTTTAAAAATTATTTCTCAATAAGTACTTTCCTTGTATTCAATATATGAAACTGGAGAAGTAATTACTTAATCTGATATAGAAGTATAAGGAATCTATTTGTACCTATTAGGAATTTGTTTGAAGCACATGTGTTGTATGCTTCTGTTGTTATCATTTCAACATAAGGTAAGGTTAATCAACTATAAATTGGCATAAAACCAAGTCTCTAAAGGTTGTTATACATATGGAAATTAAATATATAGGAATAATCCATGTAATATTATATGATGGTGGAAATTTATATTAGGGTTATCAAAAAATATCATGTTTTTTATAAGAAAATGAAGATATAATTTAAAGGTAATTCTAAAAAACCATATAGAGAATAAGTTGATATTACCTTAATTTTCTGTGTAAAAGGAAACATGGATGAAATTTTCTTAAGGGGACTATTAAATGATTAATTTATGTAAAGGAAGTTCATCAAGCAATATAATATCAATATGATGGAATAAAGTTGGATGAGGATTCAAATAGATAGAAATCTACATAGAATATAACTCTCACACTCTAGTGTTTCAAATACAAGGAGTATGGGAATTACGATGACCAGTTCCTAAATATGAATGTTAATCACAATGATAGGTGTTTTAATCCTTTTAATCCTAGATTCAAAGTTAAACTACATGTTATTACTAGTTTTTATAAGGTTACGATAACGACGTGGTGGAAGGTACACTTATCATCTACTCGGGAATTGGTAATTTCTCATTTGACTATGGATCTACCCACTTTTTTTATCTAATGAATTTTATAATGGTATCACAATACCAACACACCGACTAGATTTTTATTTTTTAGTAAAAAACCCTAATTCTATGATTCTCACATCTCATGTATATGATTATTTTCACATTGATTTTTTTGGGAATATTATTCTTGAAAATAATTTTATTGTTCCTCTAGTTGAGTTAAATGTTACATTGGTAATGGATTAGATAACTCTACTTTAATCTCAAATAAGTTTCCAAATAATAGAATACACATTTTATATTCTAATGAAACCTATAATAACTTATAAGTGTGATGATAAATATAATTTTTTTATGAAAATAAAATCCATCATATTGTTCTTTATTCCTTTTAAAAATGTTATTTTACCCCGATATGGTTGGAGAGAAAGTAAAAAATCAAATATATGCCTATTATGTAGGAGATTGATGATGTCTTTTTGGAAGAAATTTATTTCCTTCCACTAAATATTAAAGTAGACTTATCAACAGAACTCATAACAGATTATACAACTATTTCAAAGTCTCTATATAGAATAGACCTAATTGAGTTATAGGAAGAGATGAAAAAACTATAATAAAATCTTGACAAGGGATTCATTCAGCCAAGTTCATCGCCATGGGGTGAAATAGATATTTTTTAAAAAAAGTGAGGGATTGAAGCATATCTATCTTTATTGTTGATAAATCAACATGAATATTATCAATAAGATGTATCCTCTACCCGATATTGATGACTTGTTTGATAAACTGAATGGAGTTCAATACTTTTACAAGATTGATTATCATTCATGATGTCATCAATTGAGGGTTGAGGAGGATGTACCCAAGATAGAATTCTGTACGACATATCTAAACTATGAATTTATAGTGATTCCATTTTGTCTCACTATTTCCCCTTTTACCTTCATATATTTAATGAATAGTGTCTTTCGATATTTCCTTGATTAGTTAGTGGAAGTATTTATATATGATACTATTATTTATTCAGAGATCAATAAAGAACATGAAGATCATTTTACTATTGTGAGGAAGACAATTGGGAAAGAGAATAATTATATGAAATCTACTGAGTATGAATTTTGGATTCATAATGTCTAATTCATAAGTAATATAATCTCAATAATGGATATATTGGTGGATCATTCAATGAAAAGAAGTTATGAAATGCTGTCATGGACCATCCATTGTGACTGTGATATGTAGTTTTCTTGGTCTTTTTAGATACTATCAGATCTTTACATAGAATTTCTCATTAATATCTAACCCAATAACCAAGTTAATTGAAAAGGTTGAGAAGTTCCTTTGGAGATATGAATTTTAAGGAAATTTTATGGAATTTAACCTAAGGTTAGTCATGAAGAATAAGATTACTTTTATCTATAGTGGGGAAGGGTTATTAATATATAGTCATTTTTTAAATATGGGTTTTGGATTTTTATCATAATGATTGACATAGTGACAGATTATGCCTCTTTCTAATTGAAGGTTCATGGGAAAATTTTCTCAACTCATGAATTGGAGTTAGGTATGGAAATTTTTGCATTAAATATATAGATGCATTATCTTTATGGAGAGAGGTGTGACATATATACTTATTGTAAACGTTTAAAAGTATATATTTACTCAAAAAGAGATATATATGACTCATAGGAGATGGTTGGAGTTGGTTAATGATTGTCAACGAATAATATATTACCACCATGGGAAAGTGAACAAGATAGTAGAGGCTTTGAATTGAAAGGGTCATGATATCTTATCTATGATTATAACCAAAAAATATCAAATATTTATGTATTTATATAGGATAGATCTGGAAATAATAATGGAAGGGGAGTAATACTATCTTTATCAAATTAATATTCAACCATTTATCCAAGTGAATATTAAAGAATCACATAATGATGATATAGAACAGAAAAAGAATGTGAGAAATGTTCCTGAGTTCAACCTTGATGTGGATGGACTGATAGGGTTAAAGAATGTTTTATGTGTTCCATTAATACCATATTTGAATAATAATCTATTAGAGGAGGCTCTTAGTTCATCATTTTATATTCATCAAAGTGGTGTAAAGTTATATAGATATAGTGATGTGTATTTCTTCTGGGACACCATGAAGAGAGGTTTTACAATGTTTTTATCAATATTATTTTTATATTAGAAACATAAGACTAAGAGAAATATATATAAGGGTATTTTATAACTGTTAGACGTTCCAGAGTTGAAGTGGGAAAACATTACCATGAGTTTTTTCATTGCACACCCCAAAATTTCTATTTTGAATAATTCTAGATGGATCATAGTCGATCATCTTATGATAGAAGCACACATCATTTCCATAAGATTTATTTCTCTCTATATAATATTTCTATGATATAAAATTAGAATTTTATAATGTTTCATTGAGTTCCACAATCTACTATTTGTGACCAGGATTTGAGGTTTACTTCAAAGTTCTAGAGAACTATTCAATAGGATTTGGATACAATGAAATGTTTTAGCAATACTTATCATTCTTACAAATATTATTAGTTTAAACTCTAAAATACATGTTCAGATATTTATATAACATCCCAAGTAAGTAATGAATAATATATATTTTTATCTATGTCTATTAATGATTAAGATAGTGTTTTAGAGGACTAAAATGAAAATAAATACAATCTTATGCATGGAATACACTAATATTCTTAAAAGATTGTTTTACTGCCTTTTGATGGCAAACCCTTTTTAAATATATCTTTTGACAATTTTATAAGCTAAGTTTGTCAAAATAAACTTATTATTTATGATTGGGACATCAAAATTTACTTTTTGTGATTTTTTTGTATTTTTCCGATAAAGTTCATTTTTTTAATGAATAGTGAAAAATGTTGTATTTTAATTCAAAACCTCTTTTTAATCTAATTTATTTATATGATTAGATTATCTTTTTAATTGGTTTTCAAGTGAAATTAGAATATATTTTTACCATTTTATCCAATGGTGGTCATTGGAAACAATTTCACTTTGAAATTGGACTTAAACTAGTGTCAATCTTTTGATACTTATTGTTTCATAAAAAACACGCTATTTGTCATGACAGTGGGAATTAGTTATTAAATTAATTAATGCAACTTAAATGTTTTTAATTTTGTAAAATAGACATCATTTTTGAATTCATAATATCAAATATAGCTTAGGGTGAAGTTTTGATATCTTTCTGAAAAACTTCAATTTTTGATGAATAGTGAAACCACTAAGTGGTAGTTAAAGAAACTGATTTTTCATTTAAATGAAACATTGCCACTTCTTTGATTTTATATTCAAAAATTCGACATACATGGTTGCCATTTAGAAGTAAAATTTGGTTCAATGAGATTAAAATAATTTTTTGGTGAATAGTAAGTTTTAAGTTCTTAATCGCAATTAGTGGTAATTAGTGTAGTTTAAGGTAAAAATAATGTTTTAATAATATGAGATGAGGTTGACACATGTCCTACCCTCATTGGATGTGTAATGGCCGAACAAGAAAATCCATGGGTCAACTTGGGGACCCCATGGAGCCACTTTGGTTGGGAAATGACATAAATAACTTTTTATTTAATGTTAAAGTAAAAATGACACAAACATGAGATGTTTTACTAAAACAATTTGGAAATTGGGTTATACTAGTCCGAGTTTTGATTATAAATAGTCATTGGAAAGATAAAAATATTTCCTACATCATAGTATTTTTTTATAATTTTTAGACATTAAATAAATTAAATTATTTATGACATCATGATGATGCAGCGATTACCTCATTAATAAAGGATTTAAATAAAATGAAATGATAATGTAACATCTATGAACTACACATGTCCAAAACATATTGGGTGGGTATATTTAGAACCCTTATCACCTTAGCCTCGAATTACATCAATGTGGGACCTCTTAAATCCGAATTCCATTTTAAAATAAAGTGACTTTTCTTTACTTTCCAAGAGTGCCCCTCTTCTCCTCTTATAAAAGGCCTGCACCTCTACCTCCTTACCCACACTCCCAAAGCCTTTGGCAATCCAAACCCTACCCATTTCTTCTCTACACATCCCTCTCTTACTCCTTTAAGCCTCACATTGGGCAGAAGTCTTCCCAAGGAAGCCTTTGAGCTCAAACCAAAGGGAGTTACCCGATTTTAAGGTAATGTCTTCACTTGATTCCTTTTGTTTTATTTTCCTTCTCCAACCCCATAAACACTTTTTATTAATTTCTTTTGTAAAAACTCCAGTATCTTCAATATAATAGGATGTTGTTATAAGAAGGATTCGAGATACACTTACACACACCTACAGCAAATGGTTAAAGGACATACTGTTTCCGTGGATGGTGAATTTATGCCTCCCGAAACGATGATTGTTCAACATTCTTTTAACACCTTAAAAGGTGGCCATTAATATGTCACTATATTTATATAAGATATATAATATGTTTATGTTTTCCTTAAGCTTCTGTATTTTTCATTTTGGGAATACCTTTATGGTTTCCATTATGGGTAAACGCGTTATCTTCATTTAAGGAAGTGCGGACGACGGCCCCCTCAAAGTGATTTGATTCATGAAATACCATATGTGGGACGTATAAAGGATGAAACTATGATATTATATATGATATTATACTGGAATTATAATATACCTTTATATCATTATGTTTCCATTCTATAAAATACGAAATAGAAATGAAAGTAGCGTTCATGTGTACGTACGGCTTACCGTCTCCATGAACAGTGCATTTCATTTCTTACCTATAAATGATTTTGTAATATTATAAATTCATGCATGTAATGGATATATATTACATATATGATATCTAAATCATTAATACCATTCTGGATATAATGGATACATGAAAAACTTGTAATTATAAAGGGTTTATTTTTGACTCAAGTACCAATGATCGTTAAAACGACCGTTATTAACTTAAATAATTACATAGTGTTCATGACATGGAAATAAGTGATATAAAAGGAATAATGAACTTGAAAAAGGTTCTTAAGCAAGTAGAAATTAACTCTAGTTTATTATTCAGGACATTAAAGAATGATCGAGTCATGTCGGACCCGAGGTATGGGACTTCGTCTCAATCTCCTTTCATTGAGGCATATTTTGTTTTATACACAACCTTATCTTATACGGTTTATAAACACCTTTGACTTTTACGTTTATTCAAAAGGAATCTTTTTTATACGAAGCGTTTACTAAATGAAAAAAGGGAATATTTTTGTCGTACGTATGCGGCGACAACGACTTCTCCGCCGTTGTGACCATTATTTGAGTTTCGGCTTCCTCTACAAGCCATACCTTTTTTAAAGAAAAATAAATACCATGTTTTACTTTTCATTTATTTTGGTATTGAAAATGGCTTTCATAATATTTTTATATCAATGTGTGGTATTGATATCTTGTGATTGAAAGGTGGAAATGTTATGTTTCCTTTATGCATGTTTTATGTGATACGATTATGTTGAGGTTATTGGGCATTATTATGAAGACGGGTGGTTCCGTGATAGACTATGGGCGGGTGAGCCTGATATAGCTCTCCAATGAATTGGGTAACGTGAAGGAGTGAAATGTTAAGGTTTCTCCGAAGAGATTTAGGGAATATACTGTGATGGTTATTCCAAACGTAACCAAGAGGGTTACTCCCTATGTAAGAATTCTATGAATGCCTCAAGTTACCTTTATGTCTTATGATTTCTATGATTTATTCATGATTTGAAGAGTTATGTTAAAGTGCTTATGTTTTATGGTTAATTATGATTTCATTCTTATGTATATAAGTACCCATGTTTCCATTCCATATTTTTATATCCCTTACTAAGCTTTTTATGCTCATCACAAGTTTTTTTGAAATGTTTTTCACAGGTCAGGGGAAAGGTACGTGATATGATGATAGTGTCAAGGAAGTGTCAAGAAAGAATCCATGTTTTATTTTAAATATGTTTCCATTGATGGGAAAGAAGAATACTATCTTTATGTAACCACTTTGTTTATATGTGGAATGTAATTCAAGTTTTGTGATCTAATTCTCTAAAACTCTGAACCCGAAAATATCCTCAATGTGTAATCTTGTAATAACTCAAGATTAATTAAGGTTTAAGGCTGGGGCCTTATAGTTGGTATCAAAGGTCGGTTTAGATAACTTTAGGAGTTAGAATTCTATTAAATGATTATCCAAAAATATATATATTTTTTTGAAGTGATGTTGCATTTTAAGATTACCATGTTGCTTCATCTAAGACATGTTTGTTCAGAATGGTTTTCCACAGAGGAAACAGGGAAGCAGTGCTAGGAAGGCATGCGGAAGGAAATAATCTTCCGAATCAGTATCTTGAGATGGTCAGAATTGGAACTGAACATTTTGTTGCAGTAATGGCGCAGTTGACTCAAGCGATAAATGGTGGTGGTATCCATGCACGAGATCAGCCAGATCAACCGCAGAGGAACGTGTCAGTGGTGGAACATTTCATGAGGCAACATCCCCCATCATTCAAAGGATCATCTGACCCTGTGTTAGATGAAGGGTGGATTAAAGCACTGGAGAAGATTTTCGATGTCATGGGGTGTTTAGACAATCAAAAGGTTAGTCCTGCTATTTACCGTTTGGAGGGTGAGGCAGATCAGTGGTGGTCTATGGTTAAAAATATCAGGGACGCTGATGAGATTGATGCTCTCGACTGGGATCAATTCAAAGGTATGTTTCTTGAGAAGTATTTTCCTAAGGCTGTTCGACTTAGGATAGAAAATAAATTCTTGGAATTGAGACAGGAGGAAGACTCAGTGGCCACCTATGAAGAAAGGTTCACTCGATTGGCAAGGTATGCTCCAAATTTTATCCGAGACCTTGATAGTAAAATCAATCGTTTTTACTCAGGATTAAAGCCAAAATATCGAAGGGCATTAGCTTCTCGTGAGCTTAAAAGTTATGAAAAGCTTGTTCGATGTGCTGAGAAGGTGGAAATGGAGTTTTCCGATGATCAAGTGTTCTATAACAACCAGCAGAAGAAGAGAGTGAGGTGGCAAGAGAAAGGGAAGAATTCTTCAAAAAAGTCTGATGGTAAGAAATCTAAGTTTCTAGTTTGTGATAAATGTGGAAAAAGGAATGCTGGGGAATGTCTTATGAATTCTGTAAAGTGCTACCGATGTGGTAAGATGGGACATAAGGCTCGTGATTTCACTGAAAAAGATCAAGGTGAAGGTAAGACCAAACTTGATTTATAGTTAGTTAAATGTTTTAAGTGAAATGAGATGAGTCAGTATGCAAACGAGTGTCCGACAAAGAGCTTGAGTGATGGGAAGCAGTTAGACTACAAGCAGAAAGGGGTGGTGAAATCCTTTACCACTACTTCAGCAGATGTTGAGCCATCAAATAAAGTTGTATCAGGTACTTTATTTGTTGTTTCAGATTATGCCAGTGTGTTGTTTGATTCGGGGTCCACACATTCTTTCATCTCTGAAACCTTTTCTAGTAAAATGGGAATACCATCTCAAGAAATGACTCCTGAACTTTTGGTAAAAACACCTGGGGGAAATGATGAGGCAAAAAGAATTTATAAGAATCTTCCTATCCTTATCTGTGGAAAGAACCTACTTGCAAACCTTATTGTTCTACCTCTAGTAGAGTTTGATGTTATCCTGGGTATGGATTGGCTCTCTATTTACCATGCTAAGATTGACTGTAGAGCAAAAGAAGTTTCTTTTCAGAAAGACTTTCAGTTTGTGTACAAGAATGAAACCTTACTATTGATAACTTATCAAGAGGCCAAGAAACTTATAAAAGATGGAAATGAATGTTACCTTGCACACATCGTTGAAAATAAATGAACTGTTCAGATTAATGATGTGCCAGTGGTAAATGAGTATCCTGATGTTTTTCCTGATGAGTTGCCTGGAATAATACCAGATCGGGAAGTTGAGTTTACTGTTGACTTAGTTCCTGATGTTAAGCCAATTTTAAAACCCCCTTATCGAATGGCTCAAATTGAACTTTTAGAGTTTAAGGAGCAATTGTATGATTTATTAGAGAAAGGTTTCATTCGACCTAGAACATCACCATGGGGTGCTCCTGTTTTATTTGTTAAAAATAAAGATGGTTCAATGAGACTTTGCATTGATTATAGAGCCTTGAATAACATCACTGTTAAGAACAAATATCCTTTTCCTCATATCAATGATTTCTTTGGTCAGCTCTAGGGAGCTCAGTATTTTTCAAAGATTGACTTGAGATCGGGGTACCATCAGCTGAAGGTAAAGGAAGCAGATGTTACGAAGACCGTGTTCCGTACAAGATATGGCCATTATGAATTTGTAGTAATCCCTTTTGGGCTAACCAATGCACCTGCTGTATTCATGGACTTAATGAATAGAATTTTCCATGAGTTCTTGGATAATTTTGTGGTGGTTTTCATTAATGATATTTTGGTGTTTTCTAAAAGTAAAGAGGAGCATGAAAGACATTTAAGGGTTATCTTACAAACCTTAAAAGAAAAGAAACTATATGGAAAATTTAGTAAGTGTGAGTTTTGGTTGCAACAAATTTCATTCCATGGTCACATTGTTTCTAAAGATGGGATAACAGTTGATCATGCAAAAAAAAAAGTTGTGGAAGACTGGCCAAGACCCAAAAATGTAACTGAGATTCGTATCATCCTTGGTTTGGCAGGCTATTACTGAAAGTTTGTTAGAAATTGTTCACGGTTATCTAGTCCAATGACTAAGAGAACTCGGAAGGGTGTTAAGTTTATCTGGACAAAATAATGTGATGATTGTTTTCAGGAATTAAAAAGAAGATTGGTGAATGCTCCAGTTTTGGCACTACCTTCCAGGAATGGTGAGTTTATCATATACAGTGATGCTTCATTGAAAGGAATTGGTTGCGTCCTAATGCAGAATGATCAGGTAATTGCGTATGCTTCACGACAGTTGAAAACTCATGAGGTAAATTACCCTTCACATGATTTGGAATTAGCTGCTGTTGTTTTTGATTTAAAAATTTGGAGGCATCATTTGTATGGAGTAAAGTGTGAAATATATACCGATCAAAAAAGTTTAAAGTAAATATTCACTCAGAAAGAGTTAAACATGAGATAGAGGAGATGGCTAGAATTAATCAAAGATTATGATTGTACAATTCATTACCATCTGGGAAAAGAAAATAAAGTGGCTGATGCTTTGAGTCGAAAAAGTAATGCTTCATTAACAATATTGCATTTGGAATGTGATCCTTTGGTTAAGGATTTGATGAACTTTGGCATAGAAGTTTTTGGAATAGGATGTTCTTCTGTTTTGTTTCAGGTATCAGTGAAATATTCTCTATCAGACAGAATCAAGCAAGCACAGAAGCAAGACAGTGAGTTGCAGAAAAAGCTAGAGCTGGTTCAGAAAGGTAAGTTGCCTGAATTCAACATTGATAATGATTGTGTTTTGAGATTTGGGAAGAGATTGTGTGTGCCTTGTAAATCACAGTTGAAGAGAGAGTTGTTATGTGAAGCTCATAGTTCTTCGTTTTCAGTTCATCCTGGCAATACTAAGATGTACAGGGATCTGCGGGAGTATTACTGGTGGGATGGAATGAAAAGAGATATTGCTGATTTTACTGTGAAGTGTTTGACTTGTCAACAGGTTAAAGCAGAGTGGTAGTTAACGAAAGGGATGCTTCAGCCTTTACTAGTGCTAGAGTGTAAATGGGAGAATATATCCATGGACTTTGTTGTGGGATTACCGAAGACATCTCGAGGTAATAATGCAATCTGGGTTATTGTTGATCGCTTGACTAAATCTGCTCATTTCCTTGATATACAAGATAATTTTTCCCTAGAACAACATTCCCGTTTGTATCTTAAAGAGATAGTCAGGTTATATGGAGTTCCCCTCTCCATTGTATCTGATCGTGATCCCAGGTTCACTTCTAACTTTTGGAAAGGCCTTCATAAGTCATTGGGTACTGAATTAAATTTTAGTACAACATTTCATCCTCAATCAGATGGGCAGTCAGAACGATCAATTCAGAACATGGAGGATATGCTACGAGCTTATTCGATGGATTATCAGGGAAGTTGGGACCAACATCTTTCTTTGGTTGAATTTTCATATAATAACAGTTTTCATTATAGTATACAGATTGCACCATTTGAGGCATTATATGGGAAGTGGTGTCAAACTCCAGCTTTCTGGGATGAAGTGGGTGAAAGGAAGTTGATGGGACCAGAATTGGTAGAAGAGATGGCAGAAAAAGTTCAGTTGATTTAGAAACACATGAGAACAGCTCAGAGAAGGCAGAAGAGTTATGCAGACAACAGGAGGAAGGATCTCTCTTTTGAGGTAGGTGATCATGTTTTTCTCAAAGTATCACCATGGAAAAGTGTGATGCGATTTGGTAAGAAAGGAAATTTGTGTCCAAGGATCATTGCACCATATGAACTTCTGGAGAGAGTTGGATCAGTTGCATACCGGGTGGCTTTACCTCCGAGTTTATCTCAGGTACACAATGTTTTTCACGTTTCGATGTAGAGAAAGTATATGCCAGATCCATCTCATGTTTTGAGTCCAGAGGTAGTTCAGCTCGAACAGAACCTATCTTATGAGGAACAAACAGTCTAGATTCTTGAGCACAGGAGGCAAGTGTTACGGAATAAGGTGATTAATCAAGTAAAGGTTTTGTGGAAGAACCACATGATGGAAGAGGCAACATGGGAATCTGAAAATGCAATGATGGATAAGTACCCCCATTTATTCGATAAGTAAATAAATTGCGGGGACGCAATTTTCTAAAGGGGGGAAGGATGTAACATCCAAAGTAAGTAATGAATAATAGATATTTTTATCTATGTCTATTAATGATTAAGATAGTGTTTTAGAGTCTTAAAATGAAAATAAATACAATCTTATGCATGGAATACACTAATATTCTTAAAAGATTGTTTTACTGCCTTTTGATGGAAACCCCTTTTTAAATCTATCTTTTGACAATTTTATAAGCTATGTTTGTCAAAATAAACTTATTATTTATGATTGGGACATCAAAATTTACTTTGTGTGAATTTTTTTTATTTTTCTGATAAAGTTCATTTTTAATGAATAGTGAAAAATGTTGTATTTTAATTGAAAACCTCTTTTTAATCTAATTTATTTATATGATTAGATTATCTTTTGAATTGGTTTTGAAGTGAAATTAGAATATATTTTTACTATTTTATCCAATGGTGGTCATTGGAATCAATTTCACTTTGAAATTGGACTTAAACTAGTGTCAATCTTTTAATACTTATTGTTTCATAAAAAACACGCTATTTGTCATGACAACGGGAATTTGTTATTAAATTAATTAATGCAACTTACATGTTTTGAATTTTTTAAAATAGAAATCATTTTTGAATTTAGGATATCAAATATAGCTTAGGGTAAAGTTTTGGTATCTTTCTGAAAAACTTCAATTTTTGATGAATAGTGAAACCACTAAGTGGTAGTTAAAGAAACTGATTTTTTGTTTAAATGAAACTTTGCCACTTCTATGATTTGATTTTCAAAAATCCAAAATACATGGTTGTCATTAAGAAGTAAAATGTTGTTCAATGAGAATAAAATAATTTTTTGGTGAATAGTAACTTTTAAGTTCTTAATCGCGATTAGTGGTAATTAGTGTAGTTTAAGGTAAAAATAATGTTTTAATAATATGAGAAGAGCTTGACACATGTCCTACCCTCATTGGATGTGTCATATCCGACCAAGACAATCCATGGGTCAACTTGGGGACCCCATGGAGCCACTTTGGTTGGGAAATGACATAAATAACTTTTTATTTAATGTTAAAGTAAAAATGACACAAATATGAGATTTTTTACTAAAAAAAATTTACATGGGGTTATACAAGTCATATTTTTTATTATAAATAGTCATTGGAAATATAAAAAGATTTCCTACATCATTGTATTTTTTTATAATTTTTGACATTAAATAAGTTAAATTATTTATGACATCATGATGATGCAGCGATTACCTCATTAATAAAGGATTTAAATAAAATGAAATGATAATGTGAAATCTATGAACTACACATGTCCAAAACTTATTGGGTGGGTATATTTCGAACCCTTATCACCTTAGCCTCGAAATATATCAATGTGGGACCTCTTAAATCTGAATGCCATTTTAAAATAAAGTGACTTTTCTTTACTTTCCAAGAGTGCCCCTCCTCTCCTTTTATAAAAGGCCCCCACCTCTACCTCCTTACCCACACTCCCAAAGCCTTTGGCTCAGCCAGACCCTACCCATTTTGTCTCTCCACATACCTCTCTTACTCCTTGAAGCCTCACATTGGGCATAAGTCTTCCCAAGGATGCGTTTGAGCTCAAACCAAAGGGAGTTACCCGATTTTAAGGTAATGTCTTCACTTGAGTCCTTTTGTTTTATTTTGCTTCTCCAACCCCCTAAACTCTTTTTATTCATTTATTTTGTAACAACTACAGTATCTTCAATATACTATGATGTTTTTATAAGAAGTATTCGAGCTACACTTACACACACCTACATCTAATGGTTAAAGGACGTACTGTTTCCGTGGATGGTGAATTTATGCCTCCCGAAACCATGATTGTTCAACATTCTTTTAACACCTTCAAAGGTGGCCATTAATATGTAACTATATTTATATATGATATATAATATGTTTATGTTTTCCTTAAGCTTCTGTATTTTTCATTTTGGTCATACCTTTATGGTTTCCATTATGGGTAAACGCGATATCTTCAATTAAGGAAGTGTGGACTACCGCCCCCTCAAAGTGATTTGATTCGTTAAATACCATATGTGGGACGTATAAAGGATGGAACTATGATATTATATATTATATTATACTGAAATTATAATATTTCTTTATATCATTATGCACTACGGGAAAAATGAGCAATTGCGACGGGTTATTTGCGACGGGAATAAATCCCGTCGCAAATAGTCATGTTAAAAAATTATTTGCGACGGGGGTATTTTCCCGTCGCAAATAAGGAGGCTTTTGCGACGGGGACCCGTCGCAAATAGTTTTCCCGCGATGCGCTCCAAATCGCGGGAAACGTATTTGCGACGGGGAAATATTCCCGTCGCAAATAACAAATCGCGGGAAACGTATTTGCGACGGGGAAATATTCCCGTCGCAAATAACCGGCGGCGGTAAATGGTATTTGCGACGGGAATATTCCCCCGTCGCAAATACTATGTCGGCAGAGGGTTATTTGCGACGGGACCCGTCACAAATAACTATTTACCGGTTGACCGTAATAAATGTTGGCTAAGGTATTTGCGACGGGTCCCGTCGCAAATAATACTAGTTGCGACGGGAATCCCGTCGCAAATGAGCCCGTCGCAACTAATCTAACCTATAAATACCCCCATCCGTTTTTTTCATTTCATTCTCATTCCTTATCTTCTCTCTCTCTCAGAATCATATTTTTAGAGTTGAGTTTTTCTCTAGTTTAAGTTTTTTCTCCGGAGCCGATATTAAAGTTTTGAAGAACGATCAGAACAGATCAATTTTCAAGGTATTTATCTTTATTTTAATTTTTTATTTATTTTTAATTTTTTATTAGTTTTTATTATTATTAATTAGTTGTAATTTAATTATTTTTAATTGTTTATATGGTAATTAGGAATAATTAGTAATAATTTTTAGTAATTAAGAATAAATATTAATAACTAGTAATAAATACCAATAATTAAGAATAAGGACATTATTACATTATTAGTTTATTTTATTATTAATATTAAAATAATATAATTTTTTATATATATACAGTTCTTTTTTCATCTGTGTGTTTGCTGTCTTCACATGTATTATTTGTATGTGGAGATAGAAAACGCACAGATGAAAACAGAACTGTATATAAATTAGAAAATTATATTATTTTAATATTAATAATAAAATATATTAATAATGTTATTATTTGTAATTATTGGTAATTATTTCTAATTATTGATAATTATTCATTTAATTACTAATAATTATCAATAATTAAGAATAATTAGTAATAATTACCAATAATTAACAATAATTAGTATTAATTACCTCTAATTAGTATTAATTACCAATAATTAGTATTAATTACCAATAATTAGTATTAATTACCAATAATTCGTAATAATTAGGAATAATTAACAATAATTAGTATTAATTACCAATAATTCGTAATAATTAGTATTAATTACCAATAATTCGTAATAATTAGGAATAATTAACAATAATTAGTAATAATTAGGAATAATTAACAATAATTAGGAATAATTAGGAATAATTAACAATAATTAGGAATAATTAGGAATAATTAGTAATAATTAGGAATAATTAGTAATAATTCGGAATAATTAGGATTAATTTGTATTAATTAGGAATAATTAGTATTAATTACCAATAATTAGTATTAATTAGGAATAATTAGTATTAATTACAAATAATTAGTATTAATTACCAATAATTAGTCTTAATTACCAATAATTAGTATTAATTACCAATAATTAGTATTAATTAGGAATAATTAACAATAATTAGTAATAATTAGGAATAATTAACAATAATTAGTAATAATTAGGAATAATTAGTATTAATTAGGAATAATTAGTAATAATTACCAATAATTAGTATTAATTAGGAATAATTAGTAATAATTACCAATAATTAGTATTAATTAGGAATAATTAGTATTAATTAGGAATAATTAGTATTAATTACCAATAATTAGTATTAATTACCAATAATTAGTATTAATTACCAATAATTAGTATTAATTACCAATAATTAGTAATAATTAGGAATAATTAACAATAATTAGTAATAATTAGGAATAATTAACAATAATTAGTAATAATTAGGAATAATTAACAATAAGTAGGAATAATTACGAATAATTAGTATTAATTAGGAATAATTAGTAATAATTACCAATAATTAGTATTAATTAGGAATAATTAGTATTAATTACCAATAATTAGTATTAATTTCCAATAATTAGTATTAATTACCAATAATTAGTATTAATTACCAATAATTAGTATTAATTAGGAATAATTAACGATAATTAGTAATAATTAACGATAATTAGCAATAATTAGTAATAATTAGGAATAATTAGTATTAATTAGGAAGAATTAGTATTAATTAGGAATAATTAGTATTAATTAGGAATAATTAGTATTAATTAGGAATAATTAGTATTAATTACCAATAATTAGTATTAATTACCAATAATTAGTATTAATTAGGAATAATTAACAATAATTCGTAATAATTAGGAATAATTAACAATAATTAGTAATAATTAGGAATAATTAACAATAATTAGTAATAATTAGTATTAATTAGGAATAATTAGTAATAATTACCAATAATTAGTATTAATTAGGAATAATTAGTAATAATTACCAATAATTAGTATTAATTACCAATAATTAGTATTAATTAAAAATAATTAGTATTAATTACCAATAATTAGTATTAATTACCAATAATTAACAATAATTAGTAATAATTAGTATTAATTACCAATAATTAGTATTAATTACCAATAATTAACAATAATTAGTAATAATTAGGAATAATTAACAATAATTAGTAATAATTAGTAATAATTACCAATAATTAGTAATAATTACCAATAATTAGTAATAATTACCAATAATTAGTAATAATTACCAATAATTAGTATTAATTACCAATAATTAGCAATAATTACCAATAATTAGCAATAATTACCAATAATTAGCAATAATTACCAATAATTAGCAATAATTACCAATAATTAGTATTAATTACCAATAATTAGTAATAATTACGAATAATTAGAAATAATTAGAAATAATTACCAATAATTAGCAATAATTAGCAATAATTAGAAATAATTAGCAATAATTAGAAATAATTAGCAATAATTAGAAATAATTAGCAATAATTAGTAATAATTAGCAATAATTAGGAATAATTAGTAATAATTAGGAATAATTAGGAATAATTAGGATTAATTAGGATTAAATAGGATTAATTAGGAATAATTAGGATTAATTAGGAATAATTAGTAATAATTGCCAATAATGACCAATAATTGCCAATAATTACCAATAATTGCAAATAATTAGGAATAATTGCAAATAATTAGGAATAATTAGGAATAATCAGGAATACTCAGGAATACTCACGAATACTCACGAATAATCACGAATACTCACGAATAATCACGAATACTCACGAATACTCACAAATAATCAGGAATACTCAGGAATACTCAGGAATACTCAAGAACACTTAGCAAAAAAAATTATATTATCAATATTTATGAAAAAAATATTAATATTATTAAAATAATAAAAATTTATAAAATATTAAAATTATCAATATTTACAACAGATTTTGCTCTATTCTTAACATGTTCAAATCTTAAAGGGTCGCTAATTGTCAGGTCATGCGCAATAAAAAGTTTCTGTCAGCCATGTCCAATGTAAACTCTATAATTGTCCTTGCATGGTCGATCACTTCAAAAGTAATGTTGCAATCAGACAAACCAAGTCATTCCCTTCTTATCTATAAGAATCATCTCACATGAACCTTTACATAGACCATTCTTCCTTGAAAATTTAAGGGAAAAATAATGATATCCCCTCAAATTTTTAAGGAAGAATGATCTATGTAGAGGTTCATGTGAGATAATTCTTATAGTTAAGAAGGGAATGACTTGGTTTGTCTGATTGCAACATTACTTGCGAAGTGATCAACCATGCAAGGACAATTATAGAGTTTACATTAGACATGGCTGACACAAACTTTTTATTGCGCATGACCTGACAATTGACGACCCTTTAAGATTTGAACATGTTAATAATAGAACAAAGTTTGTTCTGAATATTGATAATTTTAATATTTTTTAATTTTTTTTATTATTTTAATAATATTAATATTGTTTTTTCGTAAATATTGATAATATTTTTTTTATTACTAATAATTAGTAAACGAAATCTGCTTGGATAATGAAGGGAAAATTTATAACCATCTCCACAACGATGATTATCAAATTTCCTTTCATTATTCAAGCAGTTTTCCTTTTGCTAAGTATTGCTAAGTATTGCTAAATTAGTAATAAATAGTAATAATTAGCAATAAATTGTAATAATTAGTAATAAATTGTAATAATTAGTAATCCTTGCTTGAGTGTTTTTTCTAACAAATTATTCAAAACCAGTAATGCTTTTATATTTTATAGAAAAATATGGAACAGCGAGGTCGTCAACAGTCATTATTAGATGACCGCATATGGATAAATCAACGTAGAAATCCAAATGGTTCTGGTTTAAATCCAGTATATATAGAGGGTGTGGAGATTTTTTTATCATTTGCGGCATCAAATTCAGAATTTGTTTCAGAAGGAAAGATAAAATGCCCTTGCAGAAAATGTGCATTGAGAACGTTTGACACGTTTGACAAAGTGGGGGAACATCTCTTGCGTTTTGGTTTTCAAGCAGATTATGTTTTTTGGTATCAACACGGTGAACGCAGTTCCAGAGCAGGTGATACCAACTTGATTCCGGATCCATCCCAGTTTCAAGATTTAGTACATGATGTTGCAGGTTCATCTGTTCAACATACAGAAACTCCGGCTGATATAGCTTCAAATCCTGAGTTGGGACCGTCTGAATTTTATGAGTTGTTGAAGTCTGCTGAGGATGCATTATATCCTGGCTGCAAGATGAGCAAATTAGAAGCAGTTGCAAAATTTATGGCTATCAAATCAGATAACGGAATGTCAAACACATGTTTTGACCAGATATTTTCTTTGCTGAAAACACTGTTACCCGAAGGAAATGTTTTACCTGCAAATTACTATGAAAGTAAGAGGTTGGTTCGAAATTTGGGACTTACTTGTCAGAAGATTCATGCATGTTCAAATGACTGCATTTTATATTCAGGGGAAAATGAGTCGTTGGATAGTTGTCCCACATGTGGGCAACAGAGATATAAAGAAGGACAACACGGGAAGTCTGGTTTGATTCCTGTAAAACAGCTGAGATATTTTCCGCTTACATCCAGACTTCAGCGTTTATTCATGTCTAAGAATACAGCGACAATGATGTCATGGCATAAAGAGAATATTTCAACTGATAAAAGCTTGAATCATCCAGCCGATGGTGATTCATGGAAACATTTTGATAGAGTGCATCCATCATTTGCTTTAGAAGCTAGAAATGTTCGACTGGGCCTTTCCACTGATGGTTTCTGTCCGTTTGGATCTTATGGTAGTCAATATTCATGTTGGCCTGTTTTTTTAACTCCGTATAATTTACCTCCATGGATGTTGATGAAGGAGCCATATATCTTTTTGACTTTACTAATTCCAGGACATCCGAAGAAAAATATTGATGTTTATTTGAAGCCATTGATTGATGAATTAAATTTATTGTGGAGTACTGGTGTCAGTACATATGATGTTGCAACGAAACAGAATTTCATACTGAGAGCAGCATTGATGTGGACAATAAGTGACTTCCCGGCTTATGGGATGTTATCTGGCTGGAGTACACATGGTCAGAAATCATGTCCTTACTGTATGGGAGAGAACAAAGCATTTATGCTCATTCATGGAAAGAAACCTTGTTATTTTGACTGTCATCGCAGATTTCTTCCAGCTGATCATCCTTTTCGCAGAAACAGATCTCATTTCAGAAAAGGAACAGTTGAAAGGGATGGACCTCCAAAAATGCTATCAGGTTCGGAGTTAAAATCGGTTGTATTTTCATTACCTCCCATCACTTTTGGTCCCACAATAAACCAACAGAAAATTTCTGGTTTTGGGAAAGAACACAATTGGATTAAACGTAGCATATTTTGGGATTTGCCATATTGGTCTGATTTGTTGGTCCGACACATGTTAGATGTCATGCATATTGAGAAGAACTGTTTTGATAATTTGTTTCATACAGTTTTGGATACGCCAGGAAAGAGCAAAGACAATGTAAATGCACGTTTAGATCTTGCCCAAATTTGCAGACGTCCAGAATTGGAACTATTTGAGAATGTCAGAACAGAAAGGTTACTGAAACCAAAAGCAGCTTATACACTGTCTAAAGAAAACCGTTTATTATTTTGTCAGTGGATTGCAGATTTGAGACTTCCAGATGGCTGTGCTTCCAATTTGGGTAGATGTGTAAAGAATGGTCATATTACTGGATTGAAAAGTCATGATTGTCATGTTATAATGGAGAGACTTCTACCAATTGGATTAAGAGGTCTGTTGAATTCTGTGATTTGGGATTCCATAACAGACATGTCTCATTTTTTTCGGGAAATTTGTGCGGCTACGGCAGATTATGATGCTCTAGGCAAACTTGAAAAAGATGTTGTTGTAATTATATGTAAATTGGAAAAAATATTCCCGCCGTCTTTCTTCGACTCAATGGAACATTTGATGTTACATTTGCCATATGAAGCCAAATGTGGAGGTCCGGTACAGTTTCGATGGATGTACCCATTTGAAAGATGCATGCAAAAATTGAAAAGAAAAGTACGCAACAAAGCATCTGTTGAAGGATCTATTGCAGAAGCTTATTTGCAAGAGGAAATATCTTTTTTCTGCTCCCATTATTTTGAATCTGAGTATCCTTCAAAACACAACCGAATGGGACGGAATGAGAGGAATATTGATGAAATCGACAATCAATTATCTGTTTTCAACCAGTCAGAGCTTGGTTTTGGTGGAGTTTCTGAACGCTGGCTTTCAGATGATGAACATCATAGAGCTCATACGTATGTTCTGCTCAACTGTGAAGAGATGACATCAGTTGTACTGTAAGTGTTTATATCACTTATTCTATCATTTATGTTACAGTAAATAACTTTGGTTTTTATAGGTTGTATGATAATCATATCAAGAAACAAATTCCACAAATTACAGCAGCTGCTCTCGAAGAACGTCGACTGAAAAATTTCTCTCAGTGGTTTCAAAAACTGGTAACATAAATTCTTTATCTTTTAGCAACTCATTCAATGTATAGTTTACTATATTGATAATTATTTCACAAATTTTCAGGTGTCTCGACATGCTGATAAAATTGACAAACGGCTGTGTGTATTGAGTAACCCACCTTCCAAACTTGTTAAAACTTATAATGCATATGTGGTGAATGGATTTCGATTCCACACACATGCATATGGGGAATCAAAAAAAACAATGAACAGTGGAGTTAGCTTGAGAGGATCTCATCATCGAGAAAATGAAGTTGACTTTTATGGCATACTTGATGAAATCATTGAACTCTGTTATCTTGGACAACATTACATAACCATGTTCAAATGTCGTTGGTTGGATACAGAGAGAGCCGTGCGTGTTCATCCGACTCATGGAATCATCGATATTAAATGTAAAAGTGTTCTCGCAGTAAATGAACCATTCTTATTGGCTCAACAGGCATATCAAGTTTATTATGCAAAGTACTGTGCAACATCAAGAGACTTGACTGATTGGTGGAGTGTAATAAAAATCAAAATTCGAGACAATCAGTTTAGTCAAAGTGAATGTGCTTTCACTGATGTGCAAAGAATTGAAGTTTTTCAAGAGAGTACTCAAAATCAATCTTTTTTACAAAGAGACATGAGTATCGATGACGACACCCCACATTTAAGAGTCGGTGATGACGATGATGTTAATGATGTCACACATGAATTTGAAATGGTAAGAGATGAAGCAACTGCAACTCGAATGGATATCGATGATGTTGAGGAGGAATATGAAGATGACATTGACATATATGAAGATGATGATGAAGATGAACACTTATAGAATTCCATGGTATTTATATACAATCATAATATGTATATATGTATATATAATAGTAATTATCAATTATTTGCTAACATTAACATTTTCTGTTTCAGATGGACGAGGCCACATTTCGTGAGTTGACGGATGCTGACCTGCCTTTCGATGCGGATGAGTTGCTGGCAGATGACCCTCAGCCTGCAGGCGCTTCAGGGAGTACGCGGAGGGGGCGCGGTCTTGCACGATTGATGATTCCTGACCCCGTCCCCGAGCGACGTCCACGCCTTGGGTTTGATCCGCGCACCCGGAGGTGTGATAACCTGTGTGATAACCCGTGGATTTGACTAAGATTTCAATAATCTATTCACATAATAAATGTTTATTATTTTTTTTTCAGTTTTCCGCATATAGCAGTCGGACAGGGCAGTGCTATTTTGCGCAACTATTTCTCTCAGCCGTGGACCACATGGGAGCAGATTCCCATTGATGTGCAGCAGGCCATGTTCGACCATTGGCTGGTACGTACGTAAATAAATAATTTTTATTTTGAAAATTATTTCATTTCTAACTTGATATTTTGATTTTTTTTGTAGGGTTTATGGTATCCGATCGAGGATACCATGCGTGACGCCATCCACGAGGCATGGGAGGTGGCCATGCGTGATCGCCTTCGTCAGTTTTTGCACAATTTAAGAAAAGCTGCGATGAAGAAAGCAGGAGTGTCAGATTTTGAGGAGTCATGTAGAGCACACCGACCAGAGTATATTTCATCCCATGTATGGGATGGATTATGTGCGCACTGGTTGAGTGGTGCCTTTCAGAGGAGATCATCGCTGGGGAGGCAGAATCGGGGGAGACAGGAGGTGACTCATCGAGCTGGGAGTCGTTCTTTCAGTACTCATAGACAGCATCTGGTACGTACATTATTTATAAATATTTTATATAACTATAAATATTAACAGTTTATTTTTTATTCTTATAGGCTGTCGAGCACCCCGATATTACAGAGTACGACGTATATCGGAGGATGTATAGTGATCCTGCTACTGGGGAGCTCAGAGGTGATCGTCAGCATCACATCGTGGTCAGTATAATTTGTTTTCAAGTTTAAAAATTAACTGCATATAATATATTCACAATTTTAATTTTAAATTGCAACTATAGGAGTCATATGAGGCCGCAGCGTCACAGACCCGGCCTGAGAGTCAGGCCGAGTCATCAGATCAGACCACTGCCCGTCAGTTTGATGAGGCGGCATGGATGCAGGCCACCCAGTATGCTTTCGAGAAGGGCCGGGTAGTTGGTATCGGCTCTCGACTGACTCCCGGAGATTATTATGGCAGTGCTGCGATGTCGGCGTCCAGCTCGAGAGGAGCTCGTGCATCTTTTTCTACACAGTATGAGGATCAGTTGCGATCTCAGACTGCACAGATAGAGAGTCTCCGACAGGAGCAGGAGCAGATTCGTCAGCAGCATGAGGAGGAGCGTCGACGCCAGCAGCAGCTGTACGAGGAGCAGACGAGGCGGTGGCAGCAGCAGCATCAGGAGCAGATGGAGTACATGCGCCGACTCACTCATGCTTTAGGGGTGGAGTTTCCTCCACCACCATCTGCAGATCCCCCACCTCCCCCCCCTCCTTCAGATTAGATTTTGTATTTCAGTTATAAAATTTGAGAAATCAAATTTTTTTTTTCTATTCGTAGTTTCTGTCTCATTATAAAATATTAATAATATTATATTTTTAAATAACAATATTAATATGAATAATAATATTATTTATATTTTATAATATTAAATTTTATATATATATTAAAATTTTATAATATTATAATTTAATTATTTTTTTTGTAATACTTGAATTATTTTAATATTTGAATGTAAAATAATTCTATTATTTTTATATTAATTAAAATAACTTATTAATATTTTTGTATTTATGAATTATAATTGTATTATTATTATATTAATTAAATCATTTATTAATATTCTATTATTTTTTATTTTTGAATTATAATTTTACTATTATTATAGTAATTAAAATAATTTATTATTTTCATTTGTAAATTATAATTCTATTATTATATTCATTAAAATAATTTATTAAAAATTTATTTTTTTTATTTTTTTTATAGTATTTGCGACGGGATACTATACCCGTCGCAAATACTAATATTATTAATAGTTTTTTATTTTTTTTAAAAATATTATTTGCGACGGGTCCCGTCGCAAATACTATCAATATTATTTGCGACGGGATGCGATGCCCGTCGCAAATACTAGTATTATTAATATTTTTTTATTTTTTTAAAAACGTTTTTGCGACGGTACCGTCGCAAATAGTATTTGCGACGGTACCGTCGCAAAAGGTATTTGCGACGGGTCCCGTCGCAAAAACGTTTTTAAAAGTTTTTACAAAAATACGGAATACTATTTGCGACGGGGAGAATGCCCGTCGCAATAAACCGCTATAGCGACGGGCCCGTCGCAAATAAGTGTATTTGCGACGGCGTTTTCAGCAACGGGCTATTTGCGACGGGGTCCCGTCGCAAAAAGCCATTTGCGACGGGATCCCGTCGCAACTAGCCCGTCGCAAATAGCTGTTTTTCTAGTAGTGATGATTCCATTCTATAAAATACGAAATATAAATGAAAGTAGCATTCATGCGTACGTACGGCTTACCATCTCCATGAACGGTGCATTTCATTTCTTACCTCTAAATGATTATTTAATATTATAAATGCATGCATGTACTGGATATATATGACATATATGATATATACATCATGAATACCATTCTGGATATAATGGATACATGAACCACTTGTAATTATAAAGGGTTTATTTTTGACTCAAGTACCAATGATCATTAAAACGACCATTATTAACTTAAATAATTACATAGTGTTCATGACATGGAAATAAGTGATATAAAAGGAATAATGAACTTGAAAAAGTTTCTTAAGTAAGTAGAAATTAACTCAAGTTTATTATTCAGGACATTAAAGAACGATCGAGTCAAGTCGGACCTGAGGTATGGGACTTCGTCTCAATCTCCATTCTTTGAGGCATATTTTGTTTTATACACAACCTTCTTTTATACGGTGTATAAACCCCTTTGACTTTTACATTTATTCAAAAGGAATCTTTTTTATAAGAAGCTTTTACTAAACGACAAAAGGGAATGTTTTTGTCATACGTATGCGGCGACAATGACTTCTCCACCGCCGTGACCATTATTTGAGTTTCGGCTTCCTCTACAAGCCATACCTTTTTTAAAGAAAAATAAATACCATGTTTTAATTTTCTTTTATTTTGGTATTGAAAATGGTTTTCATAATATTTTTATATCAATGTGTGGTATTGATATCTTGTGATTGAAAGGTGGAAATGTTATGTTTCCTTTATGCATGTTTTATGTGATACAATTATGTTGAGGTTCTTGGGCATTATTATAAAGACGGGTGGTTCCGTGATAGACTAAGGGCGGGTGAGCCCGATATAGCTCTCTAATGCATTGGGTAACTCGAAGGAGTGAAACGTTAAGGTTTATCCAAAGAGATTTAGGTAATATACTGTGATGGGTATTCCAAACGTAACCAAGAGGGTTACTCCCTACGTAAGAATGTTATGAATGCCTCAAGTTACCTTTATGTCTTATGATTTCTATGACTTATTCATGATTTGATGAGGTATGTTAAAGTGCTTATGTTTTATGGGTAAAGTATGATTTCATTCTTATGTATATATATACCCATGTTTCCTTTCCATATTTTTATATCCCTTACTGAGCTTTTTATGCTCATCCAAGTTTTTTTGAAATGTTTTTCACCGGTCAAGGGAAAGGTACATGATATGATGATAGTGTCAAGAAAGTGTCAAGAAAGAATCCATGTTTTATTTTAAATATGTATCCATTGATGGGAAAGAAGAATACTATCTTTATGTAACCACTTTGTTTATATGTGGAATGTAATGCAAGTTTTATGATCTAATTCTCTAAAACTCTAAACCCGAAAAGATCCTCAATGTGTAATCTTTTAATAAATCAAGATTAAGTATGGTTTAAGGCTGGGGACTTATACTTTCTCTATGGATTTCAATGGTGGTTTGGATCAGCACCATCATTTTTTTGAATTATCTTATAAAAATATATTTCACTCGTGTATTTAGATGGCCACTTATAAACCCCTCTATAAAAATATGTGTATATCTAAAAAATTTAGAATAAATTTATAGAGAGAAAGATATTGGTGCCTTATTTAGTTGAGGAACAGGTAGAGAATGTTATATCCATTCAGCAGCAAATATGGGTATCTCAAAGTCAAAAAAATGTTATGACGACAATTGTCAGAATGATCTAGAGTTTGAAGTTGGTGAAATTTTATTCATGTGAATAACTCCCTAGAAGAGGGTGGTTATATTTTAAAATATGGAAATATTTATCCCATGGTATATCATCCACATTCATGTTCTTGATCAGGTTGATATAGTAGCTTATTTATTAACGTTTCCATCAAATCTCTCTTAAGATCACAATGTGTTCCATATATCTCTCCCAAGGATGTACACATTTGATCCTTCACTTGAAAAAAATTAGTGTTCATACCACTGGAGAAAGATATATCTTATGAGTAACATCTTTTAGAGATTAAATATTTTTGAGAGAAAGATCTACAAAATAATACAACCCACCTAGTCAAAGTTTTGCAGTGAAACCACCATTTTTTGGAAGATATGTTGAAACCCAAGTATATAATGAAACATATATATCATTATTTCTTATCAAAGTGATGATTTTAGAGGGTTAAATTCATTTTAAGGGGTTTATAATGTAACACATTGAGATTTTTAGGAAATGTTTTTTTTAATATAAATATTTAATTTGATATCATTTGTCACACTCAACACCGTGTTTAAACAAACAACAATATACTATTAAAATATTAATTGTTAAAGTGACAGTTAATGCCTAGAAATTGGATTGATTGGTATGAATAGAAATAACTGAATTATTATATTTGTATGTTTCCATAGGTATAAATTAACAAATTTGTTATCTATTGATTATAAAATAAAATAAATATCATTTTAAAGAAGAAGAAATTAATTTCTTAAAAACAATTTGTATGCTGGAAATGTATTTTTTAGGTAAAAAACTAAATCAATCACTATTGGTGGATTATTTTAACTATATTTATACCATATATATTAAATAAAAAATATAATATTCAATTAATATTTTTTTTAGAAATGGGAAAAGAATAAGATAAAATTTTATGATCAAAATTTTATTTTTATAATAATTGGTTTCCATCGCATGTTTCACGTTTATTTTAAATTAATTTATAGAACTCTTAGAAAATGAATTTGATAAAATTAATTCAATATTTCTAATCAAGAGTATAATTTTTTTAAAATATTACCTTTTTAATTTTTAAGAATATGAATACTAACCGTGACAAAAAAAATTTACATTGATAAAGAGTAAACAAGTTTAATATTGGTTTAAATGATGTGATAAGGCCATAATTTTTCATCCTAATTATTTAAGGGTGAATGGAATTTGAACCTTGTCCTATTATGCTCTAAATAAATTTGATTAATGAAAAATTTTCCTTGAAAATGAAATATTTGGTATTTAATGAGAATAGTGGTACAAAATGTCACTATCTTAGTTTTAAATATATTCTATATAACCACGTAGGTTCAAAAAAAGGATATGAGTGTATCTAAATTTCTATTATGAGAGTAATAAAATTATTCTCATGTTTTAAAGTTATTTTTAATTTTTATAAATTTTAAAACTACCTTAGATCCATTTAGAACATTAATATAATGTTTTTTTAATTAATAGAAAAATAAGATGAATATTTTTAAAAAATATTTAAAATGATATATTGTGAATGTTTTAATGTGTACCAAAACTTTTATAGATATATATGAAATATTTGGGAGGTTTGAAAGTATTAGATTAAAATTTCCAATTTTAATTGATGTTTTTAAGGTGAAATTAAATTAATAGTTTACAAATTGACATTAATGATAATTTATAATAAATAATACTTTATTAAATTATTTAAAATTAATAAATGTAGAATCCTAAACCAAAATCTAATATGAGGTTCCCTAATATGATTAGACACATGACCTCAATTGTGTCTCCCTGTACCCCAGACAATGATGACTATCAATGAGGGACATGGTTGTAGCCTTGGGGACACAATGCCCTATTTATAAGATAGTATCATAGTCGTTAATGATAATGATAATCCACATAAACATTAACAATCAATCAAATACTGTAATAAAAAATCATCTTAAAAATATACAGTTGGTATATAAATCAACACTAGATAAGAAAATGATGTTAATTCCATAATTCTATACAAAAGGATAGTACACAGGATAAGAAGGTACAAGAATATACAACATGATAAAAAAAGTTCAAAAATATTATAAGAAACCTACTCTAGTATCATAAAAATAGGATTGGTCCTCTACTCTCGCACTCCATCCAAGTACTAGAAGACCAACATAGGATTTTTTCTTCTTCCATCTGTCTATTCCTATAATCATGATGTATGTTTGTGTACCATGGGAATCTTAATCCGGGAATGAGATAATATCATTAGTACACCACCAATGGTTTCTAGAAATATCCCAATTTTTTTATAAAATGAGTAGTGTGAAAGTTATGTGTAAAACTATAAATAGATAAGACACCTTAATTTGAAGTCCTTAACTGATACTCGACTGAGACTACAAACTTCAACCTAATCTAGATATCTTAGAACCACAGTCAACCTATTTAGATATGGTATAAAAACAATTTTATATAAATATTCATATTCGCATGGTGTATTACATGTATGGGAGTGATAACAGGGCCATCGAAGAGCCAAGTGTAAACATGAACCAACCCCAAGAATTTTCTTAGCCTTGGTGGACACATCCTTAATCATAAATTAAATGGAATATTAATTCATTAAATAGATAGATTCATAATCCCATCTATGGGATCCATAAAGTGGAATCCCATGTATCACTCTAGGAGCTATATAAGTCTGCATCCCATATGATTCCATCCAAGTCCATCCGTTAATGGAATACCAAGTATCACCCTCATCATGCTACAAAATATATCCCTCTAAGCCCGTCCTTGGTATCCACATAGGGAACAAAAATATCACCCCTGGCATGATATAGAAAAGTGTACACCAAGATAATCCATGGTAAACCACTAGGGAAACCTATACCACTCACGGTTAATGTATACAATGATTCCTCCCAGTGCTCCCATCCATGGTATTTTATAAAATAAACCATGTATTACTCTTAGAAAATTCAATTAAAATTCTAATTTATAGATCCTGAAGAGTCTATCCAAGGTATCCTTATGTTGGAACAATTTTATAGACCTTGGATTAATATATTAATTTAATTATAACGGAATTAACACACAGCTCAATTGGTGGTCTAAAAATCAGAAAAATGGGGCCCTTTGGCCGATTATGAAGGCATAACCTTCTGGCGGTTCTTGTTTGGGTGGTCACCCTATGATGGGAATTCATGGTTGTTAGGAATACATTAATAAAGCGTGGTAATTTAATTTAATATATTAGATATTTAGGAGTCATCATCGATAGAGTTTAGTGCATGAAAAAATGTTTCATGATAATATATAATGAAACATTTAGGGAAAAGGATTAGACCACCTACGTATGGTTGGTAGAGGAAAACTCATCCATTGTTTTCCTTTGAATCAACCTATAAAGGAAGAAGACAACAGAATAGGGACATTCCCTAAAAATTACCCATATTATATTGAACCTAAAAGTAATGTAATATGTCTGTATAAAATAGAAAAATTGAAAGGGGGTGTAGATCATACTTTTCAATATCCAATCCAACCAGCTTTGAAGGGGATAGAGTCTGTATGATAGAATTATCCCAGTTCCTAGTTTTGGATTAGTGAAGAGGTTCACACAGAATAGGGGGTGTTTTGTATGAGATGAAGAAGAAAATATGTTGGATATATTAAAGGAAATAAGGTAAAAAACATAAATCTAACCAATTTTTAAGATGTTCATATTTTGGAAGCATGGTTGGATAAACTGTGCACTAATCGTGCTCTAACTACTACCCAAGGATAGTGGTCTGACACTATTGTGTAGAACATTTTCTCTAGCCATTCTCTATGAATGTGCCCCCCATTTTGGAGCCCTAAAGTGCCCCAAATGGTTTACTCCAACTATGCGGTCTTAGTGCATGGTTTTGGAAAACTCAACATCAATAATTTTCCTCCCCAAATCTGAGCTCCATGCTCTGAATAATCCTAGGGTTCCCCTAAGACCTTTCGTAGTATATCAAAAATATTTTCAGGGATAAAAAAGGGCATAAAAATATTATGGCATTTGTACCTCATTTTAGAATATAGAATGTCACATCTTCCCCTCCATAAAATAATTCATCCCAGAAATGACCTTCTAAAAAGGTTAAAATCATTATTATAAAAGAGTTGTGGAAACTTAGCATGTACATCGGCCTCTCACCCCTACTTCTTTTCCTAAACATGGCCAAGAATCCATGTCACAATACAATTGAGGTAAATTAAACTGATGGGATATGGCCTCAACTTTCTCTACGATATTGAAATGACAAATGTAATGAGGTGATACCATCCCCTTTCTATGAATTCTATTATGACCCGATTAATAGGAAGCTCGTATAAATATATGATGTCCCACCCCAAAAACAAGATGTCAGTGGAGTCAATTGGTATAAGGATTATGTTTAGAATAATATATATCCATAAATTTTAGAAACACCTATAACTTATTTGAAGTCTCCAAATGATGATGAAAACATTATAGAGATGCCTCAAATTCCACTAACTATAATATGGGTGATCAAAATGAGCTATCTTAAAGGGCCTCATAATGTGTCGTATGATTTTTTCCCGAAATCTCTTATTTTTTGAAAAGAATACCAAAGGAACAGGTTTCTCCCTTAGACCTAAAAAATTAGGGATACATACTCAAAGCTTGTCCTCCAACACATGTATCGTCAACTCAGACTAACCATCATTCTAGTGGTGGTATGCTGTACTTAGGAGCACCAGTGAACCCAGTGGTTTTTTCAACCTTTCCAGTACCATGAATCCTCAACAAGGGAAAACTCAATAGCGAAACAAGGAGGAGAGTGTTGTGAGAATGAAATTATATAGATCTTATCATGTTTTTTTAGATGATTTGTCTTGACCATCTACAGTGAGAGGTATGCTACTTTTGAATTCTTCCCTTATGTAGGTATTGTTTGATAATGATGCATTGCATTCATTTATTTCTTCTCACACTAATTATTCTAAAATCTTAAAATATGAGATGATTCCCTCAATGATAAAAATTCAAACTCTTACTGGGAAAAGATAATATAGATCCTTTATATGTAGAGAATCTTCTATAATTGTTGATGGATCTAATATGAAATGGAATTTCTCTATAATGGAGATGGATTTCTATGATGAAATCATATGTATGGATTGGTTGAAAATTCTCATGGCTCACATCGACTACTATATAAGAGCAATAAGTTTTCTGATTGATGATTTCATTGAGAATATCTTTATGGGATAGTAGAATATAAATGAAGGAACAATAGAATTACTTCCACCAGTAGTTTGAACGAACTATTACCCATTGGTGGAGTTGACATTGGAATCAATTGAAGATATTGAGAATAGAACGTTTCCAGTAGTAGTAGACCGGTTTCCGGATGTTTTTTCATTAATTTTTCATGGTTCCCACCTATGATGTAAGTGGAGTTTATGATTGATGTCCTCCTGGGGACCAGTATTATCTCAATTATATCTTGTCAAATGAAACAAACTCAATTAAGAAAATAAAATTTGAAGATGGAAGAGCTATAAAGAAAAAGGTTCAATTGGTCGAGCATGTCATTGTGGTAAGCATCGGTCTTGTTTTGTGAAAAAGGTGGATGGAACTCTATGATTGTGTGTGGATTACAATAATAATAAAAAATAAACAATAAAGAATATATATACAGTTCCACACATTGGTGATTAGTTCAATCAATTGAGGGGAGAACATTAGTTCTCTAAGATTGACTTATGATTAGGATATCACCAATTGAGTGTTCGAGAGGAGGATATTCCAAAGATATTTTTAGAAGAAAATATAGCTATTATGAATATGTGGTATTTACTTTTTGACTTTTGAATGTTCCATTGACCATTACGTAATTTATTAATCGAATAGTTCTATGATATCTATATTCGTTTTTTGGTGTTGTTTGTGAATGAAATACTGGTGTATTCAATTATGAGGGTCGATCATGAGCAGCACTTGTCACCAATGTTAGGAACCTTGAGGGGTCATCAGTTTTATGCCACACTTTCAAAGTATGATTTTTGTGTATAAGAGGTTCATTTCTGTGTCCTTATAATTTTTGAAAGTGGTGTTTAAGTGGATCAAAAGAATATTTATGTTATATCTCTTGGAAAACACCAAAGAATGTCTTTAATATATGAATCATTAATGGTCAAGATGGTTATTACTGACTCTTCATTTGTGATTTCTCTTGACTAGATTCACCTATGACAGCTTTGAAAAAAAATAATTTTCCATTCCAATGGGACAATAAATTCCAAAATCTTTTCAAATGATAAATTTTTAGCTTACATCCACACCAATAAATATTTTTCCATAATGAGGAAAAGGATATGTGGTGTAATGTGATGATTCGAGATATAGGATGGGATGGGTTCTCAGGAATGAAAACCATGTTATTTATTATGGATCAAGGAAGTTAAGTGTTCATGATAAAAACTACCTAAAACATGATTTATATTTAGTTTCATTGATCGGTGCTTTGAAGACTATGCATCATTTCCTCATTAATGAAAATTTTACTATGTTAAATGATCATAAAATCTTGAAACATATATTCTCACAAAAGGATTTGACTCCGAGATAATGAAGATGGATAGAGTATCTCAAAAAAATTTAATTTTACTTGATGTATAAATCGAGGAATGGAAATATAGTAGAATATGAATTAAGAATAATTTCATATGCTCATTTGGAAAATAAGGATTAAAATGCGTGTTAATTGATGTCATTCCTAGACGACATGAACATGGGCAATGAAGTCTGAGGTTACATTGTGGTTTTATTCCCATTTTCTCTTTACCATTGTTTGGTGAATATGGTTAATGAGGAACATGAATAGGATTGAGAATGCATTTTTATGAGGAAAAAACTCAACGGGGAGGATATCATTGAGGGATTGAAGCTATATGAGAGTTCTGTGTTGTAGTTTAGAAATCAAATGGTTGTATGTATGGCTTCAGGAGAAACTTCTCCATTCGTATCACCATTCGATATGGGTTTTTTATAAAAGAATAAATAATATGTATAAATCATTTAATGCATAGTTTTTGTGGATCAACATGAAACATAAGGTGTCCAAGTTTGTTTCAAGGTTCTTAACTTGTCATAAAGTTATGGTAGAGTATCAGCAACCATCAGGTATATTATAGTATTTACTTATCCCTGTTAAAAATGGGATGATATATCTATATATTTTCTAAAGGGTCTCCCAATAATGGTTTATAAACATGATGAAATCTTGTTGATATTGATTAGCTCACCAAGGTTTCTCATTTCATCCCTATTTGGGAAGCTCATACGATGGAGGAATTTTAAGATATTAATATCCACAAAAATGTAAAGAGATATAGAATACTAGTTTCGATCATATTATAATGACATCCAAGGTTTATGTATCATTTTTATAAATACTTATAAAAATCCCTTGGGGATCAATTTACTATGATTACGGTGTATCAAACTCCGAACTAATGGTAATCTAAATGTATTATACAGACGTTTGAAGACATGTTGCGGGACTGTGTAATTAATTTTGGTGGCTCATGGGAAGAAAACATTACATTAGTGGAGTTCTCATACAACAACAACTAGCAAGCTCATTAATCATGGATTTTTTGAAGATTTGTTTTGTTGTTCTTATTGTTATCCAATTTTTTGGTTGGAAATAGGTGAGAATTCATTGGTTGGGCCAAGACTTGTCCAAGAAATAATGGAGAATATTTAGTTGATCATGAAATAGGTGGAGGTGGATTAGAGTCATCTGAAATCGTATGCGGGTCATCATTTACAGTCTTTTTGATTCTCAGTGACTGATAATGTGTTCTTTATGATCTCTTAAAGGATTTGACATTGTCGTTTTGGGAAGCATGTCGTGGAATCTCCTAGATACATAGTCCCTTTTGAGATGCCATAATGGATTGGACAGGGGGGATATTAGTTGGAATTTCTACCAGGGTTCATTGTGGTGAACAATGTGTTTCATGAATCTCAGTTAAAGAAGTATTAGCCTAATCATGACCATTTGATCAAATGGGATCTTGTCGACTAAGAGACAAATTCTTCATTGGTATATATCATGGTGCAGATTATGGATAGGCAAGAGAATGTCTTGTGGGGAAAAATCGGTATAGTGAGTGTTTTTTGAAAACATTGTTAGATGTAAGAAGAGAATTGGGAAAGGGTGAAGGAGATGGAGGATAAATGGTCAAAACACATTTAGAGAAATGTTGTTTTTATACGTTTTGAGGACGGAATGACCAATGGTGGTGAGGATGTAACACCCCTATTTATAGTAAGTAACAATTTATTTATGCTTTTTAAGCATATAATGTGTTTGGGTGAACATTGGGAGAGTTTTAAAGAAGTATAAAGTGTTTCTAGGTCTTTTATATAGGTTGATGGGCGGTAAATGGTTTGTGGGACTATGCAACACTTGTAGAAAACTATGCACGGTATAGTGGTTAAAGGGAAGGCACACGGGTGGCACATGGTTTTTCCAAACCATGTGGATGCCTTGGAGAAACGTTGAAACTTGAGACAGTGAGATTTGGAATTGCTATAAATTAGATTGGGAACCTTGTAAGACAATATTGTGAAGCTCATCCGTGATACAGTGGTCAGTGCACAACTACCACATGGTTTTACTAACTGTGCAACAAACCATGCACTGGTCAAAATTGAGATCCTAAAATGGTGCATCTAAGTCGTTTACCCATCTAACTCCCTCATTTTTACTCCTATGTAGACATAATTCAATATACCTCCTCCCAAAGGTAATGGAAGGTTCTCCCATAGATATTTATGCAATCTATATGCTTACATTGGTTATTTAAAGCTGAATTCTTGTGGTAATTAAACATTTTTTGTAGTTCTAGTTGGGAATTCTTAGAGCAACTTCTCTCTCTATATTTCTTATATATACACTTTTTGTGGGTATATCTAAGATTTTGGATGCCAAATATGATTATATTTGTCTTGGTTTATGATAGTGGTAAGATATATAAGGTGGGTTCATGGAGTTTCAACCTGGTTTCATGACCTTTCTTCGTGCCGTTCTTTGTTTTCATCATAAATCCCAAGGTAGGCGGATCCACTCTTGACTCAACTATTTAGAACATAAATGAATAGTTTAAATTGGTTTCATTTCTTGATTTTTACTATGAATATGTGGTAAAAACCATGTTATAAATCCTCCTTACTGATATTTTTTGGGTTTTGAGGAAATTATTTATTCAGGGTAATTGGTTGTGCAATGTTATTTGGTATATTGGTTTTAAAATGTTTATTTTAAAATATGTGGTTTCTAGATTTTTAAAATGTATTTTTGAAATTGTTTTCCATAAAATGATGTTTAATTGAAATGGTTTGGAATTCTTTCATTTAAATGGGGTTGATATACCTGGTGTTTCTATGATTTCATGTTTTATGTTCCCCTAAATAAGGGATGTGTACCTGTGGGGTATAAGGAATGTGACCCTAGATCCCGGGTGTGTGTTAGTAGGACACAAGCTGATTTTTTGATAGACCTCTCATGAGTATTGAACTATTAAAGAAGCATTCATGTGTGGTTGTGTTGTAAAATATGGAATGGGTATTCCAAAATGGAATGTTAAATGATTTAATGAATTGTTTATGTGATTTCCTTGGAAAACTATTCACTGTGGAATTTATTTTCATTTTAATATAAACTATCTTAGGAATCATTTTATAAAAATTGTTTTTTATAAATTTGGTTAACATGTTCTATCCTAGTGCTGTGAGTTAGGAAGTCATTGGGGAGAACCTACTGAGTTTTAGTACTCATCCATATTTGGAACATTAGTTCTTTTACAGATACCTTTTATCAAGATATTGGAATTGGTAGAGTATCAAACATATTTAAAAATAATTTGTGATACATGGGATTTTTGGTGGAGTTTGATCTTAGAGCATGTGGAGTGTTGGAGTCCTATGGTTTTCTTCTAGTTTTGATAGTTTTTATTCTGTTGTTTACATTGATTTTATTTTTTCTTCCACTAAGGTACTCTATGGTTAGTTTTGATATAAATGAAATGGTTGAGTTGTCCATCATCATTTTCATTCATCATGTAGTGTTTTATTTGTTTATCATTTTTTTATCTTAAAAGGTACCATTGTCCCCCAAATTATAATTGAATCCCTTTGGAATTTATTTCAAATCGTTGGTATCTTGGGGATGTTGCTTAAGGCCAAGTAACGTCCCACCGCCCTCTCAAGCCAGTGAGAAGGGGTGGGATGCTGCAAATAGAATAATAAAAAATAACTATATTTAAGAGACTTATGTTTTTATATAATCATGGAATAATATTATTTGAGTTATTGAGAGAGGAAATAAAACAAAAGAGCATGGGGAAGGATGTGACCACTTCTTTGGGTAACTCCTTCTAGTTTACACCAAAGGGATTTCTTGGATGGATTTATGTGAAAATGGAGGATTATAGAATTATATAATAGAACTTTGGAGCCAATTCAAGACGTTTTTCAATGATCCTATGTCTCTTGACAACAATGAGGTAGGGGAGGAGTGGATATAATTTTTATAGAGGTGGAGGAGTGGCATTCTTGTAAGTATAAAAAGGTAAACACTATTGAGAGGTCCCCTTACATCATGTGTCTCCAAAAATTGTGAATATATTATCCAAGGTAGGATATGGTATAAATATATAAATTAAATTTATTTTAGACATGATTCCATTGTTTTTGGCCCCTTTTGTTAATGTTTAACGACTATGCAAACTTGTTTTTAACTTAATCATTTTAATTAATTTTAACTACTTTCACTAATATTTTTGGAAAAAAAATAACTTGATTGTATTAAACATTATAATTTAATATGATTTATAATATGGAATCTATTTTCTATAATTATAATAACCTAGGAATAATAAATTAGAATAAAATTAATCCTGCAGACGTGACGAAAAAATAGGGTTTTAAATTTAAAAAGGTCTAAAGGTTTGAAACATTTATCTATATAATTTCAATGTGAAATTGGATCCAATGACTTAAATTGTATTAATTTAGTTATAATTTATATAATTATACTTTGAGAAAAAAAATAAATATAATTTAACTATATTTATAAATTAGTTGAAAAATTAGTTTTGAATTAAAATTCAGTATTTTCACTATTCACCAGAAAATGAAACCACTTAGAAAAATAACAAAAAATTACCAAAATTAAATTTTGATATTACTATTTCAATATTTTAATTCATTTTATCAAATAAAAATAATTTATGTTTCAATATTTATATTTAAAATAGGTGTTCCGTTAATAAGTTGTAAAACTAACTTTTAGAAAAATACTCATTTTTATTCATAAAATTGGATTTATTATTATCTTTTTTTCTAAAAAAAGATGAACATTAAATATTTGAATAAATATTATATATATATATATATTTCATTAAAATCATTTATAAAAAAAATTATTACTTCATTGAGGTAAAAATAATTAATTTCAAAAATATAGTTTTCCAACATAATATTTCTTCTATTTTCAAATGGGTCTTATTTTAATTTATAGTTAATTGGTAAATAAATATTAATTATTATATAAGTGTAAAAAATATTTTCATAATTTATTTATGATTATCCATAACTTCTATTCCAAAGGCTATTTGATAACTATAACAATATTTTAATAATATTAATAATATTACAATTTTTTTGTAAAAATAGGTCTTTAATTTCATGAATGTTATCGAAGGAACTCACAAATTGTGTGTAACAAAGGAAAAAATGTGTTTCACGTATCATAAGACAATATAAGTGTTTATTATTGTGTAATCATAACATGGTGTTGTGTATAACATAATCCAAACATATTGATTTCATATTTCAAAATCTATATTCAATGATGTGTGAAATGAAAAATATCAAAATGTTTAAATTAATTCGAAAAAATATTTCACAAAATATTGGGATTTTAATATAATGGTATTTATTAACAGATTTCATAAAGATAAAAAAAATTCTGTGTTGGGTAAGGGTAACATCATTTTTCATCTATTTCCTTGAAGGTAAGCTAGTTTTTTCAGAAATTGTGTAAGGGTAATACCATTCTTCCAAAGTAATGCTAAATCTATCTTCGACCTATATTAGGGTTACCCAAGAAACCTTCTAATCATGTAATGGTATCCCTCTTATCACATAGGGAATGTCATAGAACCTAAATCCCATTTAAGTGTCATACCATTTCTATGTAAGGGTACAATTGAGTTTCCATTGCTCACATAAGGGTATCATAACACTCCATAAGCCCATGTAGGCGTAATCATCCATGTAAGGGTAAAAATAATTTACCCTTACTAAGTGCTACAGTGTAACACATAGGTAGTGCTTTTACATAAAATCAGTGTTTTTATTTTCTAGACACTCATATAAAGTATTTTTCAATGTAATTAATTGAAACAAACATAGAAAATTCTATTTATGAATATGTTAAGAAGTGATAATATATTGTCTTAACTTCCATGATTATAGAAATCATAAAAAATGTCTTATGAGGGAAACAAATAAAAATAGTTTTAATAAGAAATTTAATGAAAATTAAATTTCCTCATGGAACCAATGTCTGAGTATTCAAAAATTATATATTTATTTTGTTTGTGTATCTCTATTTCTTTTTTCAACTCAGAAACCCAAACACCCTTATTCAAGAACCACATGTATTATTTGACTAATCAAGGTTTCATCCTCACATGCTAGACCTATGTTTTCCAAGTTAGATAAATCCATCGTGTATTCTCTATTTTTTGAATGTTTGGAATACAAAATTCCAAGAGGCATGGGGATCTGATACATATCCTTTATTTACTACTCAATTTTGCATCAATCAGGAATTTGATTCTTTGTTTAAATGAATGTGATTAATCATAATCATATAAAAATGGAAACAGTCAAATCTTAGAAGATTACATGATAATAAAGAAATTATTGAGGATGAAGACAAATTCAAGGGAATGTTTTATTGTTAATGAATTATTATTACTATTTCTTGAATTTAAATGGAAGATCAATATATGAAGCATTATTTTCTTTTGATAATAAATTTGAAAATACAATCCATGGAAAATTTCCCTTAAGAATCTAAAATTACATGGTGTAAAATATTAATAATGTGTTATAAATGAAATAGATGCATTCTTAATGTTTTTTAGGGTTATAATGTTACAATTTGTATTCTAAAATTGAATTTGAAATAATATTAAAAGTGGTGGATAATTAAGATTATCATTGAATTAAAAACTTACATGTTGAAATAAATATATAATTAATATTTTTGATAAAAAATCATTGAATGGGATTTGATTTTTTATTACATTTTTATATAATTTCTATTCTCCTGATCCGAATCTTTGATAATTTGGATAATCTATATATTTTTTAAGAAATTAGAAGAGAAAACTCTTTATATGTCAATATGTTAATTTTCATGCAATGTTATAAAATGATGACCTAGAAATTAAGGTATTGAACTATAATTAATATTGAATGTTGAAATTATTGCCTTTATTTAATAAGGATTCAAAATAATATTCCTTAATAATTTATTATTTCATCATACGAAAAATGAGAAACTTCACTGAAATGTTTACTTTGATTGAACACAATTATCCATATTGTTTTGAAAGAATTATCACATGCTACATTATTAGATTATTCTAGATAGATAATTTTATATAACTTATCGTAAATATTTACTCTCATAATAATTATGATTTCATGTTGAACGGTAATTAATCATCATGAAACAATTTTAAGTGCATTATTTATAAGATTATCGTAAAATAGAAAAAATAAATAATTTCTTATCATGGAATGATGATATTTATTCTGGAAGATATCAAAGAGTGAGAAATAGGTAGTCATGTGTCATTGTGTAATTATTATTTTATAGAATCAAAATGATTTAATGTCATAGTGTTAAACTTTATTATTAATACTTTTGATAATTTATTTATAATTTTGGATCTCTTTTGGAGAATTGAAATATGAATTTTCACATAATTTTATATGGAGATAAAATTATAGATTGGAACATTTTGATCGAATATTTTTAGTATTAACTCTTGATATTTACTATATAGTATGAATCATAATGTTATAGTTGTTAAGTATGGTTGAAATTATTTTAAAATAAATGAAAACATAAAGTGGTTGATCCAATTTTTTTAATAAAAGGGACATGTTGAAAATATTATCATCGATGTTATGGATATGTGAAAGAGCATCCCAAGGCATAACTCAAGATTAAAAAAATATTTATCCCTACAAATATTATATGGCTAGTCTTTCTGGGATTTATTCATTATTAATTAGTTAATAAAATACAGTAATGAAATTTCAATAATTTCTTAAATCATTGATTTTAGGATGAGCATACCTGTTATTTTTTTATAAAGGATTTAAGGACATGTTTATATTGGATGTTTGTTCCATGATTTTATGTGTATAATAATACATTTAATACATATTTTTCTATCCTGATTTATAATAATGATGTGATTAATTGATAACCTTTTGTGGTTGGAGTATTTCATGACTAATGGGGGAGAATTCTTGAGGCTATAATTGTGGCATGAGGTTCCAGTTGTGATTATAATGGTGGTGTGGGGTATTGGTTTTGATGATAGAGGCAGAATAGGGTAATTATTATGGTTATGATATTGGAATAGAATGTAGAATGTGACATTATGCATAATGGTGTGGGGCGTTGGGGTAGTAAGGATGGGTTTAGAGAAGGGATTGCATATTGTTGTTTACATATAGCATGATGCTTAAATGAGGCCCAAAAACAAATTGTTATTTGTATAAACAGTTTCTAATTATGGTATGTATTTTAATGCTATGAAGTAAAAGTGAGTTTATATATGCTATATTGGGCTGATTTCTAGTGTACCTAGATTTTTTTGAAATGATAATTAATTAATGAAATAATGGGGTTAGTTCTTGATGTTTCTATTTGATGATGACATACATTACATAACAACAAGATAATTAATAGTTATTTCCAAACATGTCTTAAAGATTTAAAATGTAAATCATAGAATGAAAATAGAGTAATATTAAGGAATGGATAATAAAATAATTTCACATGATGCTTGTATAATTATTTTATGTCAAGAACTTAGCACTGGAATCTTGGTGTTATTTGTGATGGTAGTGGTAGATGAATGTATGGATTGGTTGTTTCCCTTATTCAGGTTGTAAGAAATATATACACTATATGTTTTGTTATCCCATATTCACCGTATCCATTTCAAAAGGGAACCTCATATTATTATTTTCTATGGATGTATTCCCAAATATCTAGTTTTGAAAGGATACTGATGGATGATAACCCCCTCTCCAAAAGGACACTGGAACACCATAATGGGGGGCTAAATCAGGGTGTAAAAATTTTCTTCTTTAAGTGAAAAATCTGTTTCCCACATTGGTAGGAACCTATTGAACCTGTCTGATGAGAAATTTCAGTAACCAAACGATACACATGAAACGTTAAAACCCAACAATTTTACTTGGTTCACCACTATGTGGTAGTTGAAAATGAATACACCAATATTGTATTGGATGTACCGTAATATACTAATTTTTACTAGTTTTAGAAAACATAATTTTGGACATAGTCACTCTATGCTGGGTAGAGAACCTTTATAATATTTTAAGGATATCTTACTACGTCCCTTGGAAAAGATCTGTCGACTCCCCTAGCTCATTAACTTGGGAGGTATCCATACACAGTTTATGGACATATAGGTCCCCTCATTTTCAGGAATTCACACATCCTCAACTCTAGATAGATTCTCTATTGAATAATCATTTCCATATAAATACAAAGCCCAATTTTCAATGAAATATTAGTCCCTTTTCACACTTTCTTGATTCCTCCAAGAACAACCTTTCTTCCTTTGCGAAATGAGGCGCACCGCATGGCATGAGTTCTTTGTGGACCACCTTTTTTCTACAAACTATCCATAATTTGTGGCTATATTATTCATCTGTGGACCAACTATTCATTCACGAACTATCCCTACTTCACAAACGAGTTATTTGTTTCACATACCAACTCTTCTTTGAGTACATGTTTCCTTTATGGGCTATAGTGGCTCACAAAACCCCTTACGTGAACTGTCTCTGCATATCAATTTTCCATTCATGGAATCCTCCATTAGAACATGTTCTCTATCATGAAGTTGTCTTCCAGTGAACCACTTTGGACTTCACCTAATTCCTCCATTATTTCTAATCCAAATCACTCCCTTTAAAGATGGGAATATTTGTCCTTATATAGGTAAATAGATCTGAAAATCATGTTAATTCGAATCACCCTAATCATTGATGTGGTACAGCCTTCACCGTGTATCGTGCTCCTCCGGTAAACCATTTTCTATCCACAATCCACATAGCATATTTCATTCCTCATGGTGGACAATGCCTTATGCAAACAAAACGCTATCTCTCAGATGAAAATGATTGCCTTCCGTGAACTTTTCCCCCCAGTAAACTACATTCCATCCCATTAACTATTCTCCCTACATGTTCCACATACTGGTATTTCCATTCCACATAGCACTGCTATGTTGAAATCCTTACTTTTCTGATTTTCTTCTCCATTCAGTGTACTCCCTTTCCAGTCTATGAAATATTATTTGTGGTCCACAAACTATTTCCTGCAAGAAATGAATTTTTTAAAAACCAAAATCCTGAATATGTGGACCAGAAATTTGGAAGACACTAGGAAATGATTCCACATTTCACACTATTTTCATCTTGTACTATAATATCACTTGTCTTGTTAACTCTTGGAATGATCCAATGTTGATTGAAAAAAACACAAACCAAAATCCAATAGCATTAGAGAATTTCTTTGGGTCCTACAATCTCCCACCTTGTGTTTTCTGGAAATTTGATGACAAATTCAATGAAGCATCTGTCACTGTCAAAAGACTGATATGAAAGAAATAACTCATCCAACACTCTAAGTATATGTGAGAAATGGATGGTGTATAAAAAAATTGGGAAACCTTGAATTGGGTTCTCATGTCTCTGATCATGTCATAGAATTATTTCATAGATTTTCAAAAAACCAACATCTAGAAAACCAAAATATTACCGAATTTTTTTCATTTTTTAAATTCTCCCTCTTTGTTTCTCAATTCTCACATAAATTATCATTTATCTCCTGAAACCTCATAGAATTTAATTTAACCATTCTCCATCATTATAAAAAATCTCATTGAACCTATTATTGAAAATATGGATCACAAAACATACTCCCCTAGATCGTATCTCCCATATAAACCTATATCACTACAAAAAATAGATTGAATCCTTTAACACAAATGGATAGAGGGTAAGACTTGTGACCTCCTCATGCACAAGGAGGTGGTTGAACATTGATTATCAATATATGTTTCTCAAACACATGTTTTACCGATGGCTTTGTCTAAATGTCAACCACTTGGTCATCACTTCTAACCTGATCCATTTTAATCACACCATTATTGAATTTTTCTTTGATGAAGAGACATTGAACTTCAATATGTTTCATATTAGAATGTTTAACTACATTCTTCATGAGATCGGTCAAACTCTTGTTATCATAGTGAATCACAATTGGTTGTTTGACCTCATCACCAATATATATTGGTTGGTTCTTTATCCATAGTAACTAAGGGTAGGCCTCTGTAGTATATATATAATCCAATTCAGTAGTACTATTAGAAGTAGATTCTAGTTTCTTACTCAAACACCGCACACTTTTATTGGAAATAAATATTTCCCCACCACTTATGGACATTCTTTCCACCACATATCTATCCCATTCAACATTATAAACTGTGGATAGTTCATAATATATTCCTGTAGAAAATTATAACCTATAATTATAAGTACGTTGAATGTACCCCATGATTCTTTTAAGTTCATCATATGTTCTTCCTTTATATTACATTGAAGAAAGTCCACTAATCATGTCTAAAAGGTAATATCTATACATGTTACAATTATGTTTAGTAACATTCTAATGATTCCCCTTTACATGATGGGTTCTACGGATATCCCATCCTTGTGCCTTTCATGTTTAGTTCCAATTGCAATCAAAGTTGAAATCAGTTTGGAGTCTTGCGTATTGAATTTATTCAGAAATTCTCTTTCATAATTTTCATTAGAAATAAAATTGTAATGTTTCCTAGGAATTACTTGTAACACTTACAATTATGTGAATTCACCAATCAGCCACATTCCATTTTCCAATTTCATTTGATTGGAAAATTCATCCATTGATCCATGCCTTCTACCACCAAATATAATATCACCTACAGGTATGAACACCATGAAATGGTCTTTTGAGAAGTATTTACAGAGAGATTGTGATCTATACCTCCTATTTAAAATTCAGTATTCTTTATATAAGAATCCAATCGAGAATACCACACTCATTGTGCCTACTTCAAACCATAGAGTTCATTATTTAATCTGAAAACATTTATTTCATTATTACAAAGTAAAAACCCATTGGTTATTTTATGTAGACTTCATCTTCAAGAACCCCATTTGAAAAATCTATTTTGACATCCATTTGGTACACTTTGTATCCTCATTGAATTTCTAGGTAAAAATTCTAATTGACTCTAGTCTAGCCACCAATGAAAATGTTTCTTCAATATCCACACCATTAATCTTTGAATTCCCTTTACACACAAATTATTCCTTGTTTCTGATCACATATTCATGATCATAGAATTTATTTTAGAAATCCACTTCATAAAAATAACATTCTGATTTCTGGTTCTCTTAACAAGATCTCATTTTTTATTCTTTTCGATCTGATCCAACTCTTCATTCAAGGATTTAATCCAAGATTCATCCTTTATAGATTCTTCAAATTTGGATGTTTCCATAACATAAAGGGATATATATTGTGCATTATTCATCAGTATCTTTGTCTATGTTGTTGTTTTCCAATCCCAAATAACGTTGGATTGATCAATTTATGTTCTTCAATTTCTTCTATGAGGTTTAGAATAAGTTTCTTCATCCATGGTTTCATCTTCTCATTCTTATTCTGAATCAACATCATATTGTGACCTCTGAATGTTTTTCACTCCTTCCTCTACTTCTACATTTGAGTCTGTTTTGTTTCCACTGTCTTCTACATCTTTAATCACATTATAATAAGATCCACTCAAGGTATTTGTGGTCTTAACCTCAATGATAATAACATCATTTCCATTCCCAATTTGAAAAATATGATAATGAAACATTTGTAGGATTTATTATTTATTAAATATATGAGGAATATTCCTTTATATGCTGCATCATCATACTTCAATTTAGTTCATTCTTTCTTTTGAATGAAATATTAAATTATTGAAACAAAAAAAATACTTTAAAGAGGGATTCTATCTATTCCATAATTCATACAGTGTCTTGGTTTCGCCCATATAAATCCTTGTTCATTTTTTAGTGTACACTATAGCTTGAACAACCTCTTTCTAGTAATTACGATGGATTAGAATCTCAATTAGTATAGTTCTATCCATATTGTCTACCTATAGATTCTTATTCTCAAAAACTCCATTTAGTTGTTGATTCCTCACAACATACACCTCATGTTGTATTCCATGTTTCCCTATGTAATTTTAAAATTTAATGGATGTTTATTCACCAAAATTGTCATACCGAATAACTTTGATTGTCTGTCCAATATCATTCTTGATGATTCAGTGAAAACATTTTGTGCAATCAGGCACCTGTAATTTCCTTTGTATACCCAAAACACAAGACATTATAATATAATAATCAATGTAAATAATAATGTATCTTTCTCCATATGTTCAAGAATCATTTATCAGACCACACATATCTGTATGGATGAGATCAAGAAGAGTTTATGACCTTTTCTTCATTGGCATGTATGGACTGCACACCAACATCCCTCACATATAAGCATCATTAGTCTTTTTTCCATTCACGATTCATATTGGGGGTACCCGTGACTATCATCATCTTAGATATCTTTTAAATTCCTTTTTTATTATTTTGACCCAACCTCTGGTGCCACATGTTTATTTCTTCTCCAACTTTCATGCAATAAATATTTTCATTACTATTAACCTGATATAGGCTTTCATCTGTTTAGCATCCATTCATGAGAGAATTCTTATTCTTTATTTTTATAGTACACCCATTTTGATATAATGTCACTATAGGTCACAAGTCATAGATTCGACTCACACTATGGAGGTTTTGATTCAAACCTTCCACATTAAGAACTCCATTTTTCTTTAGCTCTCCATTAGCTTGTTTAATACTAACACTGCCTTTTATTTTCAAAGACACATCATTTCTAAACCTTATTGTTCCATAAACACTTTTCGTAACATTCTCTAACTGATATTCATTTCCCATCATATGGTATGAGCATACAGTATCAATAATCTAGGTGACCCTTCTCTTTGTACCTTTGAGGGAAACTTCTGAATGTTTGGAATTTACAATTTTCTTATTTTTCTTCTGTAAGATATTAGATTGTGTAAAGGATAAGGATTTCCATTAAAATATATTTTCCATGTGCACATGTTCATCATACTCTTCTTCCAAATGAGAAAACTTATTTTTAATATCTACATCATATGGTTGGCATGTATTAACTTGTCTCTGAGTTCGGTATGTATTTTTCCTGTCATTCATATTCCTGCAATAAACAAATAAATGGCCAAAGTTAAAACAATGAAAAAAATATCCATAGAAATTATTTCATCTACAAGATGTAGGATATTAATTCTTTGCCCTTTTTTACTTCATAGATCTTCCCCCATTCATATAGCTCCTTTCCACTTCACAGTATGACATAGTATGGCCCCGATGTCCAAACAATTTACATTTCATAATTGGAAATGTGTTCTCACTTTTATTCCTCCTCATGATGCCTTCCTTATTAAAAGAGTTTGTAATAATATCATTTCTAGAAACTTTGGGATAGTTTTTAATTATTCTTTCATTTTGATTTGGGAATTTCGTTGTTAAGACCTCAGGTGACCTTGCGATATTTCAATATTTCACTTTCCCTTAATTTTGAATCATCTTATTTCTAGCATTCGATGTTTCACCATCATAAAAAATTCCACTCTTTCCCATTCATATGGATCTTTGATCATCCAAAGACATCTCTCCTCCATCAGAACCACCCTTAGTTGCCTCTATCATCTCAACATATGATAATCTTCCAAACTATATTTTATTCTTTGTTTCCATTGAAATTTATTCAATTTAAACTTTACTCCATATAGTAATAACATATTCTTCAAGACCATAAATTTTTATGGACTTATCCTCTAGTCTAGATGTAAGGTCATTGATGATGTTTTCTTGTTCCCCAATATTTAGGTTTAATTCAAATACATCTTCTGAGCATTCAATATTAGTTGAATGAAATTTTACTACTTCTTATAATCGATCAATTTCAACTTTATGTCAATCAACATATTCTGATTACTCTTCCACAATAACTCTCCATTTTTTTCATCTATTACTATGATTCTAAATCATACCAATAGAATCCCTATGTTTCAACTTGAGATCATTATCCACAATCAAATAATTATCTCTAGCTTTATCTTTTGATGATTACGACTTTTCATCTATTTCCATCATAGATTCTTGGGTTCCAAATGTAAACTCTACTTTTTTTCCTCAAAGAAGTCATTTTCTCCATCTAATTATTTATAGAAATACACATCCTTTTCACTTTATTTCTAAATTTTAGGTCTCCCTTTTGGTAAAACCTTTTTGGAGGATTCTGCAAATTTCCAGCTTCACTTTCTTCATCATAGATATTCTTAGAGAACTGGGAGGCAATGTGCCCAACTCTACCACAATGAAAATAGGAAAAGGGAATATTTCCTTCAAATCTCCTTTTTCCACTCTTGAATATCTTGTAAAAAAGATAAAGAATTTAATCTTCCTCAAAATATTTGTCAGCTGTATCTCTAGAAACCTCAAGATTTCCCATGGATTTGAAAGCCACTTCCTTACTTACATGATTCATTGCATCCCCTGGTTTGAATCTCATTTATATGCTACCAAAATTCTTATCAGATCATCCAAATAAAATTTTGAAAGTTCCCTTTCATCAAGGTCAGGCACTTTTGGATTTTAATGTGGTGGAAGTCTTCACAAGATTTCCATTACAATTCCATTGACTTTGATTTCTTCACCAACCCCTTGAATTTATCCTTTTATATTAGTAATTTTATTGAAATTGTATCTTCATTTTTTCATGATTCATCTTCAGATCATAAAACCTGTTGTGAAAAACTTTATGTTTAGCCTCCTTCACTTTGTTATCACCTTCATATATATTTTCATGTTTTTCCCACATAGACTTGGTTGATGTATATCTCATCACCTTCAGATATATTTGATCAGACAAAGCTTTAGTGAGGGGATTTTTCACTTTGGTGTCATTATCAAGCATTTTCATATCAGTTTTAGTCAAAGACGGTCTTGTCACATTAGTGACCTAAATCACTTATTAAGTATAAAATTTTACTTAAATTCAAAGATATCTTAGATGTTATCTAATCATATTCATTAAAATATGGATGTTTCTTCCATCTAAGAGGTTGACTACCTTGACATTTACTGTATTCTCCATGATGGTAAAGAATGATGGATTTAATACCAGCAACCTACAGTCTCTGATACCACATGAAGGACCCAGAAACACCCTATGATGGGAGGGTGAAATAGAGTATTGAATTTTTATTCTAAATGTTATGGATTATGTTCCCACATTTATAATAATCTGTTAAACCCATCTGATGATAACGTCCAGTAACCAAATAATCGCTTGCAATGATAAAACATAGAAAATTTACCTTCTTCACCACTAAGGGTTAGTCCATGGGGAATACACCAAAATTGTGACGTTCATATCAAAATCCACTGACTTTCACTAATTTTTAAATATAGATGTTAGAACACAGTCACATTGTTCTAGGGAAATTGCCTTTACAAGATTCTGGGGATATCTCACTATGTCCCTCGAAACACTTCCATCAGCAACCCCTAGATCACTTCCCTGGGAGGGATCCACACAAACATTATGGACCTGTAGGTCCCTTTATTTTCATGAATGCATGCAATCTCACTTGTAGATAGATGATCTATTAAAGTCACATTTTCACCTGAATATGAATCCCACTATTCCAATAACTATTACTGCCTTTGCACACATTCTTGAATCCTTCACGAACAACCTTTCTTCCTCTACAAACTAAGTTTCACTATGTGGAATGTGTTCTTTGCAGACCATGGTTTTCATCCTCGGACTGTCCCTACTTTTTGTATGGATTATTCTTCTACGAATGGATTCTTCTTCCATGGACAACCTATTCATCTGTAAACCATCCCTAATTCATGAAAATTTTATTCTTCCATGGACCAACTCTTCTTCATGGACTATTTTCATTTGTAGGATACAATACCTCAAAAAACCCATTCCACAAATGATCTCCACATATCACTTTTCCCTTCACAGAATCCTTCCCAAAAACCACTTCTATTTCTTGGATTTTTTATCCAACGAACCACTTCAGACTTCACTCAATTTAACCTGGATATCAAATACAAATCACTCCCTATAAATATGGAATTAGTGGTCTCTATATAAGAAAATATATATGAAAATACCACTAATCTAAATCACCTAAATATTCAATGGGATACATTGTTCACTGCATACCATGTTCCTCTAACAAACTATTTTCCCTCCATGGCCTACAAAGCATCTTCAATTCCTCGTAGTGGCCAATTCCTTCTGTAGAAAAAACACCAACTATCCATTGTAAATGATGGATTTCTATGAACTCTTTTCCTCTTCCAAACTATAAGCCTTACTGTGAACTATTTTCCCTATAATGTCAGCATACCGTGATTCACGGTCCCTATATTGATGCTATGTGGAAATCCTTACTTTTCAAATTTCCTTCTCCATTCTGAGTACTCCCTTTGTGGTTTGTGAACTATGATTCATAGTACAGAAATAATTTCCTATAGATAAACATTCATTTTCTAAAAACCAAACTTCTGGAATTTGAGGCCAAAACATTTGCCAATCACTGGGAAACGACACCACCTTAAAAATTATTGTTAGTCGGTACTATAAGAACGCTTGTCTTAAAAACTCCTTGATCGACCCATTGTGGATTGATATCAAACACAAAACCAAACTCCATTACCATTAATGACTCTCCCGGGTAACAAAAATATCTCATACACCCTCTTCGGATGTATTATCATGTGCGGGTATGCATGGGGTTGACTTATAATACATGAGTATTTTTTGTTTTGAAGGCTTTAGCATATCATGTGTACTTGTATCTGGTCATTATGGATTCGGATTATTTTGGTTGTCCATTCAGGTTCTCTGATGGCTTGGGGTAAAATGCATGTACACGTGTTGTAGTAGCTTTTGGAGTTACAATTGGTTATAGATAGGATAGTGATAATGATGAGATATATATGTGTAATGATACTAACATGATATGTTGGTACCTACATATAAAAATGGTAGGTATAGATGAGTGAAGACTCACATTAGGGATTATGATCATGGAAAGGATGGGAGCTTATGATATGTGATGTTGGGGTGTGAGAGTAGTATACTAGTGGGGAAGTGTAAGCAGGGTACCCATTACAATATATATATATATGAATATTTTCTCTATATTATGGTTATACTTATATGAATTATTTGGTTATTGAACCATAATGAGGATGGGAAATCAATAGTAATCCAATTTAGGTGATGTGTTAGTTTCATTTCATTACTCATTGGGATTTTGCATACTTCTTTCATATTTTGGATAAGAGGTTCTAGGGAGGATCCTACTTACTATATTTTTTTCTCACCCTACGTATATATAAAATTATATCAAGGTTATTAAGGGAAATTTTGTGATCCGCATGGACATTACTAGTTTGAGGAGCTGTCTAGGAGCTGTTAGATCTTTATGGTCCCTTCTGAGGATTACCACATTTATTTTTCATTTTTTGTTGTTTCAGTTATATTGTATTACAACTTGTACATGGAATTTTTTTTGTATTATAAGAAGGATTTGTTTTGAGTTTTTTTCTCATCTTATCTCATATATCTCAAATAATTATGAGGGTAATTCATCCCATGTGTGTGATTATATACCCTCGGTGCTTTTCTCCAACTTATGGACCATTGGACGTGGGCTTCAAATGTCATTATATATATTTCTCCATTTGCATCCCAGAAGGGGTTCCCATTGAAGGTAGCGAGTTGTGAAATATTTGGGTGAGTAAGAAAACCTTTAGGGTGAAAATGATATTTAAAGTGGAAGGGATATAAAAAATTTATTAAAAATTTTATGAAATAGGATATTACAAATTCAAAAAAAAAATTAGCAATATAATAAAAATGAAAAAACAATTATATTCAAACATTATTAAAATAAAATTATTTTCAAAATATATTATGAAATGTAAGAAATATAATTATAATAAAAAACATTCTTAAATAAATCCATCATGAAATAAAAAAAATTACAAAATATTTCATGAAACTGGTATATACAACAACTATCACCATTATGATAAAGGACCTCTGATATATGTCTATTTTTTAAAATACATGCTCATTTAGGTGTATAATAAAAAATATCATCATATATAATTAAAACAATTATTATCACATAAGGGTTCACTCTCAATCCAGTTAAAGAGAAATTTAATTCCCTAATAATGGGACCAAAACATGCCTTCATTTTAAAAAAAGTTATATCCACAATAATCATTCCTGATTTAACTCTCATTTTTCTATCACATATGTTGTATCATAATTGGTGATACATGGTATTTTTTCATGATTGAGCCTGTAAAAAATGATGCATATAGAGGTAGAGGGGTACTCCTCTCAATAATAGTGCATATCGTGGTTGTGGGTAAGAAAACATAGGTCATTCCACAGTCCATTGTGTATAATGGGATGCGAGCATGCATCACATCAAATGGAGAAAACCATGTTGTTCATTGTGGATAGATATGATTTCATTACATTCATTATGTATTGGTGTGCATTGGCTACTACATGGGTTCAGACCCCCTTACTAAAAAACATGTTGGAATTTATGGTCACTTTGTTCATTCAACACCAGAAATTTCATTAGGTAAATTAAAAATTTACAGCAACGACTAATGTAATGTGAATATTCCCATCAAGGAGGATGATGTGTGATTAATATTAGACTATTTTATATGTGTGTTTCTTCTCATTGTAACCCTCTACCTAATTATATGCATTATAATATAAGAAAATATTATATTTTATGTTAATATAATTTTTTTTAAATTAAATTTCATTAAATTCATTTACTTTCAAGTGATTTTTAATATTTTTTTATAGAAATTAACTTTTAAGGGGGAATTGAGAACTATAAAAATTCATTAAATACAAATTAAAAATAAAAACCAACCTATAAGATATTTTATGTAAAACAGTTTGTTCATATTAAATAAATAATAATATGTATCACAAGTGAATGAATTTTCACCATAATGAGTTTTTTCTTCTTAGGTCTTGAGTTATCTTAATATATAAACCATCATTGTTTTTATATAAAATAAATTAGAATATTTCTAAAGTGAATAATTGAATATCACTGCATTCATTAATTTATTTTCATTCTTTTCCATGTAAGGGATTTTGATTGAATGTATTTTGATCATCATTTGAAATGTACATGCTAGTGAATGTCATATTGAAAGAAAGGGTGGGTGAATGTTTCCAAATCATTTTAAATATTTTATTGAGTTAATAATTTTTTTCATGTTAGAGTGAAACAAATATTTTAATTGACCAACTTTGGTCATCCTTGAACAACACACCTGAATTGGATGAAGACATTCCCAAAGGGTGTTCCCAATCCCCATGGGTTGGTGGAAAGCTCCTAAAAATCTACAAGAATCCAAATGAATCAATTTAACATAAATAATATAAATAAATAAAAACACAATGGAAGAATACCCAAAAATGAGAACAATAATGAATAAAATATACAACAAATATGATAAATAAACCAACACAATACAAGATACATGTTGGCACTAAAAAATGTTCGTGTGAAATATAAGCATCAGAAAAATGAATAAACCTAGGTACTTATGCATTGTGAAATTCCATTACCTTTAATCAATATTTCACCCTCTTCATGAAGGGATTACCTTCATGGAGCCTATGGTCCATCTCCATGGAAGGATATTCTTATAGGTACACCGGACTTCACGAAGCAACAAAATTCTGCAAAGAACCCTCCAAAAACATGTGCACTATACATCGAGGCTAAGACACTATGCATCGAAAAGTTATACTATATGAAAATTCATATCCTTTATGATAATTTGTGTTCTAAAAATCCATGTTCTTCACGAAGATATGTGCTCTGTGAGCCCTTACACTTTTTGATCCCATAAGCTCTGCGAAGCCCTGACCTATGTGAGGCCCTGTGCTCGGTGGCCCATTAATATTTAAAAATACCCTCTCTACGAGGCCTATTTCCATTCCAAATCTTTACATATGTTTCCCTACAGTCTTGTATGAATTGATTTTAATGTCCCTTGGTTAGTTCTTCGTGTTTTGTTTCTTTTCCTCAATCATCATCGCATAGGCATGCTAACAACTATTGCTTTTTCACATAGCCACGCTAATGTGATCCCATCAATGGATCACTCCACAACCTCGTCTTCATAATGAATTTCTAGTTCCTTACCTTCAACAATGGTTGAAGTTCATTGATAATTTATTTCCTAGGGGTGAAGAGTGAATCCTACCCATCTGAGCAGTATGTTGTTAAGCTAACAAGCACCCACGACCTCGACAAATGATGTTAAACTGTGATCACAGCAGGTGTGGTATGTCCTAGAGCTTCATAGAGGGTATGGGCATGATTTCACTCCCCCTCCCTCTTTTCCTATGAGTTTTTTCTCCATGCGTACCTCAGGAAGGCCCCACTTGAGTTCCAACACCCTCTAATGGGATGTTTCAGGTATGATGTACATATCCTTCTTGTACATCTAGACACCCTCTTTTCTTAGTGAGACTCCCTCCTAGAGTAAGTACCAATATTATAATCTCGGCCTCTAAACATGCGTAAGCCATTGTTTCCTCATTGGGATACTACCCATGCATAATCCCCACTATATTCCTCACGGACGCACCATTCATGATGTGATCGTCAGGTCATTATCGCCTCTTGTTTTTCACAACGGGCATGACTCTCGTGGTCTTAGAGTAAGCATCTACCATGAAACCCTTTATAGTCAACCTTTGTGTGTAATCACCATACCCCATCCTACCTAACTACATGGACTTTTATCCTTTTCCTTTCTATGAAAGGTGCGTATGAAGCCTCCCCGAGGTTCAAGACCATTAGATTTTGGTACTGACCACATCACGTCGATTTACCCTCATCCCACATGATGTTAAATTGTATTCCCCCTTCTGTCCCACATTATGTTAAAATGTATTGTTTTCAACTATGTGTGCTTTGATCAATGTCTCCAAGATAAGGTACGTAGGAAACCTCCCTGAGGTTCGACCCCAAACACTGGTAATCATCGGCATGCCCTTTTTTGGGACCCACATCCTTGTCCCTCCCATAAGTAGTGTAATATTAGTTCCTTGGAAGATAACCATGCATAATCCCCCATACTTAATCCATAATCTTCCAACCAAGTGTGTCCATCTTCTGATCGGTTGATAACCATGTGTAAGCTTCGACAAGCATCTGGGTTGTTTCCCTTATGTGCACCCCGGTTATATTCCCCATCATGATCTACATGGACATTGATTAACCACCTCAGGGATCCGTAAGAAGTATTCATGAGGTTCAATCCCATCACCAATGTCCTATCCTGGTCTCTCTATTGATCCTTTTTGTTTCAGGACGATCATTCCTTAACCTGGGTGTTTTACTTCCTTCGGGTCCCATCCATGTGTCCATTCTCATGAGCCGCCTCCTTAGGTTACTCATCGCCCCATCGAACTATGTGGACATTGATTACCACCCACTAGGATACATAGAAATTCTATTAGTGGTTCAATCCCGTCACCCATGTCCTATATAGGTCTCTCCCTTGGGCCTCTGTGTTTCGGGGAGGTCATACCATAACACGGGGGGTATACTTCCTTCGGGTCACATCCATGCATCCATTTTCACTAGACACCTCCTTAAATGACTCATTTCTCCATTGAACTATATGGACTTTGATTCCCACCCACTGGGATATGTAGGAAGCCTCCATGAGGTTCAAGACCAACACCACAATCATCTTCACATCGGTTCCCTCTTATTCATCTCATTCACATCATTGAATCATCCATCATCCATCCGGGCTTTACCCAGGTCACCACATCCTGGTGGCATCATGATAGTTTTCAGGAAGATAACCATGAATAAGCCCCACATAATCTGTTACCATCCAACCAAGAGTGCCACTCTTGTGACAATCCGCTAACCACGTGTAATCCCCAACATGCCTTTGGGTTGTTGTCAATTATGTACACCCCAATCCCATGATTAAACCCATTGAACAATGTGTCTTTTGATCCCTATAATCTATACATGGTACACAGGAGGCCTCCATATGGTTCAATCACAGCAAATGGTTAACCATGGTGTCCCCTTTGTAGGGACCCAAGCATCCTCAGATGCATCCTCGTTGGAATTTTTGATCTTCCAATCCAATAAACCCCTTAGGTTCTCCCTCCAAAGAATATACGCATTTGAACTATTCCTCCCATCTAATCCACTTCCATCGGTCTTCTGATCAATCTAATCTATCTCTGCTAGATGTTAAACTTGTTCCATTCCATGTGCTAAATATGGTATTTTGTGAAAAACATTGGATTCATGAATATGGCATAAAATTCCCCGAAATGGATGTGGGATGACATGGGCTTCCACACCCTCTATAATACCTACAATAAAGGGAAGAAATTCAGGTGTACCAGTGTTTCAATGTCCATACATGCCAGCGATGTCCAACGTGACTACTCCCCTGATTGAAGGTTTTTTCCCTGACTTGACACCTTGGAATGTCCTGAGAGAAGCCATTTAATTCACCAGAATCCACAATGATATATAATTAGGAATGAGATTCACGAACAACATCATATATATATAAGGGAGACTCAGAATATGCGAAATATTATGAGGAGGAATCCACATAAGGAGAGACTTACATCCCATCACCTTGTTTCAATAAAGGATCAAACGTCCCTGAATAAGCAACAGATACCTCCTACCTTTGGAATGTAGGAATGTTGGGAAATAAATAGCACGTCCCCAAAAATAGATACGTGCCCCGATGAAAGCATCGGGAACCAAAATTCTGAACCCAACGTGAATATTCTCCTTGATGTAGAGATTATTAGAATCCAAGACATCAGCAGATGAGTATGTCACCAGATCCAAAAATCTAGTGCCAGGTCCCTCCAAGAAAATAGTGGGCCTGGTGTGAAACTCACCAACATTTGGGATAGTTAATCATTAAGAATTCTGTTCTGCAATATTGTTAACATGGATCTTTCTATCTAGCCATGGAAGACTAAACGATGGTGGGGAACTAGGCATCTCTTTACTATTATCTATACTAATGATTGAATTTTCCATCTTTGCAACACCAAAGCTCAATCCAAAGTACACTGATCACCTCCCTCCTGTGGACATAGGGTTATCGCTATATGAATGCGAAAATTCCCCATAGCTTTATCTCCACTATAATGGATCATAAGTCGATAGCTACGGGGTTCCCATGACCCATCTCACCCTCTAAATTTATTCATAGGAGGGTTATTCCGACTCTTGTTTGAAGATATGAAAAGGAAAGGTTCATCCCAATGAGGGACATGGCCCACAAAGTCATGGAGGCATTGGTTCCCCCATCAACTTCGTTTCCCCCCAGGGTTGTGTAGGGAGTCGTTTCTCCCCATTTCGACCATCAACATCTTTGAGAACCTCTCCCTAGAGTGCTCCTACGACATGATCCCTTATGCTAACAAAGTAAGGGATGTATGAGTGCACCCGGTTAGGATGTCAACTAGGGAGATACCAAGGAGGGATCCCACCCATCCGCGTTAGCATCGCCAGCCGGTCTTACAAACCGAAGAGCAGGTGGTCCACCCACTACATATCCAGCCCTAGTAGGGCTGATCCGACATTAAAGCATGGTGAAAGATCAAGAATATTTCCACCAAGGGGCATCATCATCTCCGGCATCGATGGCCCGAGCCACCCCCGACACGAGCTATCAACCCCCTATCATCATTGGGCCAGGGAACCTCCTGGTTACAGAGCAAGGTCACTTCCACGCCTGACCAAATTTAATACACAAGTCACCCTATAAGGAGGTTGAAATGTCTCTCCCTACAACCAAGGAAAGAATAATCCTTCACAAGATAGCATGTGATAATGACCTTCGATATGGGGGCCTTCCCCATGCCACTATCATTAGCATATGTGGAGACCCTCCCCATGTTTTTGACATCTGGAATGAAGATATTCCTTTTTCCTTCAATCTCAGGTATGGAAATTTTCCACACATGCCAGGTTTTCAATGTGGCGGTATTCCTTGACCAGTCACCCAATTAAATGGAGTCCCTCTCCATGTGATCATTGATTATGGCAGAGGTCCTCCCCATGCCAGTGATCACCAAAGTAGAGGTACTCCATGCTTCATCAATGAAGAACACGTAGTCCCTTATCATGTACATGATAATCAGTATGAAGGCCCTCTTCATACCACTACTACCAAAGATGGCCGATGCGAAGGTCCCCCACACACTAGAGATAGAGACTGTGTAGGTATTCCCCATGTGTTTACCAACTCCAACCGAGGCCCTCCACACTCCAACACTATCAAACACGGAGGTCCTCCCTGTCTTCCATTAGACATTTGTATTGGTGCCCCTATCACCCTATATCATCTGAGCATAGGTCCTCCCTGCGTTAGCAATAACTAATAATAAGGCCCTCCTCATATCCCACTTAGTGAGGGTGGAGGTCCTCCCCATTCTAGAATCAATCTATATAGAGGACATCCCTGTTCCAAAGACCTACCCATTATAGAAGACCCATCCTGAGGTAGGAGTTCGGGTCACCGCTAACAAAGGAAAAATCTCAATAACCTGCAAAACGCAATCAAACTCGTATGCTTTTCAGATTCTGAGGCGGAGTGCGATTCGGTGATTGAACCCTCACACTGATATTATGTGTCATGGGTAGGGGCAGGAACAAGGTTTATAAAGAAAAATCCTTCTAGAAAGTGAGCTCCACTAGGTCCCTGTATCCCTCAAAATATACATATATGAGGAGGAAGATTTGGCCCCTTTCTAGGGCCTCACCATGCAATCATCCTTATCATCAAACTGATCATTCTCCACCTCAATAAGAGATCATGAAGAGCTGTTCTGGGGAATAATAGAGGACGAGAAATAGTTTGCCCCACCTCCAATGACCATAACCCCTATGCAGGAAGTAGTGGTCATTAGTCTGTCTTATAGGGATGTGGTGGCGCAATCTGTACATTCATCGAAATATATCCCAAATGTGGAAGACTATCAACTCACATACCATACTCTCCACTGGTTAGTCTACCATTGCAACAGTCCGCTTCAATTCCATTATTGGTCCCTCAACCACCCCATACAATGAATGGGGAAAACAAGGGTCGAATGCAGAGTCTGAGCTGAGAAGTTTGTGGATCCTTCTCACTATGGATCATCTCCATAAGATGTTTCGGCCCATTGCAATAGCCGGTTTCAACATTCCTGAATCTCTCACCTAGGAGGAGGTCATGTGATTGCCCAGTAATGCTGCATGGTCAACTTGGTTTTTCTCCCTATGGATTAGTTCACTAAGTCTCCTGGTCATCATCGTACTCTCCGGTAAAAATGTATCTGGTGCATTGCAATGTTTCGTAGAATTATTAAGGAGTCATCCCCCATGTTCAAATCCATGGTTGGCGGTAGTATGCTTCCCATCATTTTAGTCTTATCTGGAACCAGCCCGACTTTCCAAGTGATATTAACGATATACCTCCAGATACAGTTGCAGTTAACATGGGTGACCTATCAGAGGAAGAAACCAAGCTTTGACTCATTGATGAGAACTTACCCCCCAGGTGGTGCCACACTAAATGGATCCTTTGGCAGGGTTACTTGCCAGAAGAGAAATTTACAATGCCTTCATGCACCTTCTGAGTAATTATCTTTCGTTCATGACCCCAATAAGGTTAAACAGCACACTAGGAACTTCAAAACCTTTGAACCAAATGGATAATTACAAAAGATAGAAGATGGCCCAGAAAAGGATGCATTATGACAACAGATCGTGGAACATAAAAAGATGGTCAATGACCTTCTCGTTGAACATGCTACAGAACGGTGTCCAGATTATGGTAATCCTCAACAGGGGAAGCTAGGGCTGGTATAGCTTCCCTCGGCAAGTTTCCTCATACTGTCATTGACCATCCTACCCATATAGATAGAGTATATAATGGAGTTTATGTAAATAGTGTGTGATATGAATCACCAAATAAACCCGAGTATCGTAATAATCATCCTCAGGACCCAGCTCAGGTTCCCCACATCCACTCCACAGGTTATTCCCCTGGCAGTCCCGCAAGTCATCCCACGAGCCTCTCCATGAGCCGATGGGCTGGGTGACCATGTTGATGAACCTTATAATGCACTGGTGGCCAGAGATCCTTTTCAAGATAGGAATCCCCACAAATATGATCCAATGGATGCTCTCATTTCCATCCTCCAGGCTTTGGAAACCCGACATGTGGTGAACCTTCCTGATGGCATGCCATATCTGGCATGGGTGGATGATATTCTAGTGCCCCAGGTTTTTTAAATCATAACTTCTCCCACTTTAATGGAATGGGTGATCCGCTGCAGCATCTAGACCACTTTATTTCAAGTTGTGGACCCATGATGAGAACTCCAGCATAGCAGGAGGCCTCAAATCTCTGGTGTTTCATGAATACACTAGAAGGGACCTCCTTTTTTTGGGACATCCAATTACATATTGGGTCAATAGAAAGTTTGGAGGACCTTTTTAGGAAATTTCTCTACCATTTCAATTCCACCACTTGGAAGACCATTAATTATAACCTCTTTAAAAACAAGCAGAGGCCTAACGAGTGCATCACAGACTTTTTTTTAGGTGGAAGGGCCTCACATATTCCATTAATATGCCACTAACCGAGGAGAAGCTGAATAAAATGAGTGTGGGGATTGTCAAGACTAAATGTTTCCTGTATCCCATCACTCAGAACTACCCAGGGGATTTTGGGATTTCTTTAACAAGGCCATGCATCTAGAGGAAGCCATGTAGAAAGACAAGAAGGAATGTCCAATGCCTTCTATGGTTCCCGTAATAGAAGCTGCTACGGTCGTGCCCACCACAGTGGCACAAATGGATGACCTCGGGTAACTAGAATTGTTAATGGAAGAGCCACCTCTATAGATTTATCGAGGCCAACTACATTAGGCACAACCTCCATCCCAGCAGCACCTTCCTCAAAATTGGCAGGCGCCCCCACATAACACACCACCGCAACCTAGGTGGGACATTCAGGTCCCTCCTCCTCATCAGGATCCTCCAACCCCTAATCATGGCTCCGATCCCATATCCACCTTCTCGGATAGAAGGAACCACACCTAACCATTTAATGAGGCACATGAGACTTAGCCCAGTTGGTAAGGACACCGTAAGTGCATCTGGGAGACCCGGGATCAAATCCAGGTGAAGACATCATTTATGGGGGTACTGTAGCATCACTGTAGTAGCACTGTAGTAGCACAGTAGTAGGTACTGTAGCAGGTACTATAGTGGGAACTGTGCAGTACTGTAGTAGGTACTGTAGCAGGAACAGTAGTAGCTACTATTTGGCACTGTAGCAGCGGGAATATGCCCCCGTTTGGGCCTTCAGGCCACCGATTTGGTCCACGAGTCCTTTCAGGCCTTCGGGCCACCCAGGCCTTTGGGTCAGTTAGGCCTTCCAGCCACCTTTTGCGTAGATACAAACCAAAAGACCTGGGAGGAACAAGCTCTACAAGGAGGATGAGCAAGGATCATTCACCAGAGCAGAAGCTAAACAGATTCCAAGAATGAGATGGTATGGCTCCTACCATCGGGAAAATCCTGTGCATGCACAAGAATGCCAATCCGAACAGCCATACGAAGGTGGAGAGCTGATTTCACAATGAAGATGTTGGGGAGGAGCAGTTCCAAGTAGTTAGTCTGGGTTGTATGTAATGTTTTAATCCTACGAGTAATGAATTCCTCTAAGTCCTACGGCCCATGTAATACTTACACCTACGGGACTTGTAAGGGTTCCACCTCACCCCTTAAAAGGTAGATTATCAAAAATCAATAAAAAAATGAAGGCCTTCGGGCCATTGGAGGCTTAGGACCCCTAATATTTCCAATGTTCCATGGATCAGGGAATCCTACAGTTGCCGAAATGCAGGAGGACCTAAGGGGCCGAACTTATTGATCATCCCAACTATTTCCCCTAATACTGATTCATTGGAAACAACCTCAAGCAGTGTCATGTGATTAAATACCAGCTATAAGAACAGGTCGATAACAATATATTCAGGTTGGGTCCAGCTCTGACACATGTTGAATTTTTTTATAAATCCTGATAGAGATAGCGAGGGTGAATGGATATAAGTTTCTAACTATGGGTCTTAATAATATGACGATCGGGTGGCCTACAAGGCAGTCGCCCAAGCCCATTGTATTATCCATGCAGTTGTTAAATGACCCGAGTCTTCAAAAGCCACTACGCTACCTTTTTCTACTACACCTACATCAAAATAATAGTCGTCATCCTCTCAATAGAGCAAGCACCGATGATGCAAAGGAAAGAAAAAACCTTCCACCTATGCCAAATCCATCCCATAATCTTTGAAAAATCATTCCCCAAGATATGGGGATTGGCCCCAGACTCCATCAAAAATGGGTGGATTCTTCATGTGATGACCAAGGGTACACTTCGGTCAATACTGCGGAGCTGGTAAACCCCTACATTGTTTCCAATGTCAAGGAGTGTCGTACGGACCCTCTCAATGTCCCCAGATGACGCCAACATCGATGGATCCATGGGTATAGGAATAACCATAATGAATTGGTCATTTCATCGATCCAAGATGTGTATGCCACCTGGACCAGACATTATTCCCAACATAGAGCTTAACATGCACAACATTTTCATCTCATTTCATCAGATCCGCCTCCACTGCCATTTGTGCTACTTGATCAAGAATAACAAGACAACCATGCCATTTTTAGTCATGTTATATCAGGGATGGACCTCATTAATATGGTCCTCAGTGGATAGTCACTTTAAAAGGTTCGACTTGTGAGAAAAAATGCATTCCCAGCACTAGCTAGAATCTACTTGTTCAACAAGCAGTGCCCATCAAACCTACTTCCACATAGTGTCCCCTTATCAGTATAAGTGTACCCCTTGTACGAAAGTATGATATCCTCAACCACATTTTCCATCATTCCTAATAATCTCTATATTCTCTAGGCTCTCCACCTATTATTGGATATACATAAAGTCATTACGGAGGATTTAAGAACCACCCTCTAGTTTGAGATAGAGGTAGAAGCCGAATAAGCCTTCCATGATGAGGTAGTTGAGAATGAGAAATGTCATGCCATTATCTCTTTCTATGGATAATATGAAGTTTCTCTTATGCATAGGCATATATTCCCACTATACATCACTGTCCATTTCAACGGCACGAAGGTTCATTGTTGTCCTTTCGACATGGGATCTAGAATCAACCTTATCCTGACCCATCCACTCTGAATGATTGGACTATGTGAGGAAGATATGAGTCCCTATGACCTAAAAATTCAAAGTCATGATAGGGTAGATTAGACATCAGTTGTGAAAATTATTTTGAAGACCCAGTTTGGTGGCCTAATTTTTGGCACTGAGTTCATGGTTGTCTCACAACACACCGCTTACAACATTTTGATGGGTTGGACATGTCTCTGCATACACATGAAATTCCCTTCCTCGTTTGGTGACCTGTGAAGCTCACTACTTGGAATCAGACTATTACAAGATCAAGGAAAAGAAGATTCAAGCTAATGATTTTGAACATGCTACGATGGTGACCGACCCATGGATAGACTTGTATGACACCTACATTTTCCCAATTCACAGATTGAAAGTCACGAACTCGGAGTTTGAGAAATGATTTTTTATCTCTAGAACAATGGGGAAGTGTGTTCCCATGTATAGTTAATTCCATGGGATCACCTCGCATTCTTATAAAAATAAGGCTCGAGTGATCCCAGAGCCCCCTACCCCTATAAGGTATCGAGATGTCCACCCCATTAAAACAGCAATACATCATACATTCTTGTTTCGCCTCGTTGAGATAAAATGAATTAATCCAACACACCATTGTTGATTTGATATCATAAAATGTGGCCCCTTGGGTCAATGACTTGATGGTATTAGGTTGAAATCTTTCATCGCTATTATTTCAGTAGTGCAGGAGTCCCCCGATTATGTTTCCACTGCCGCTCAAGTTGGTACCAGTGTACTATTAGGATTAACCAATTTAGATGAATTTCCTCTTTATAATTATCCTCCCACCATGGATGACGAAGAAGATTTGGAATGATCCTCTTCTTGTGTTTGAAGATGGTGTCTCCACTATGGTGGATGAATTGGTATAGGTGATCCTCAGTACCAGGATGGATCTGAAACAAACATTGATCAACGCCTCTATTCCTGATGAAGAAAAACAACAATACATGGTTTTCTTAAGGCCACATCGAGATGTATTTTCATAGGGTTATGATGAAATGTCAGGGATTGATCCCCATGTCACCACCCAAAGTTTCAGTTCCCACCAATCATCTTGGGTTAAAATAGCCTCCTAGAAAGATGAACCCTTCTAATAGTTCCATGGTTTAGGAAAACATTAATAAGCTCCTCAAATCCAATTTCTTCAAGGGGTTTATTACCCTATGTGGAAAGACAAAATTGATTCCATCAGGATGAAGAATGGATAGATCAGAGTCTTCATAGACTTTCGAGATCTCAACTATCACTATCTGAAGGATGATGTTCCCCTTCTTGTGATGGAACTGTTGGTTTACACCACTAATGGGTTCCGTGCTCTCTCATTCACGGATGAGTATTTCGGGTATAATAAAATCCGAATGGTCCCTAATGATGAATAGTATACTTCCTTCCGGGAACCACAAGGTACTTTATGCTACATGGTAATTCCTTTAGGTCTAAAGAATGTAGGTTCCACCTATCAGTGTGTAATGCATTTCATATTCAAAACAATCCTTGGGACATTGGTGGAATTCTACTTAGATGACCTGGTGGTAAAATCTCTCTACCATCAAGACCATCTCAAAAAAACATGATAAATTGTTCAACTTCCTCCATTCCCAGAAACTGAAGATGAACCACTTGATGTGTGCCGTCGGGGTCACCTCTGGAAAATTTATCATATTTTTTTAGATACAATGACATCGATATCAATCCGGAAAAGATCAAGGACTTCAGTCAATTGTCTCCTCCAAGCAATATTCACGAGCTATGAGGTATTCAAGGCCAAAAATCCTATATATTTTGAGTCATTGTAAATCTAGATGGAAAGTGTAAGACTTTTTCCTAACTCATGGAGAAATTTGTCGATGATATGTGGGATGAAGAGTGTTAGATTGATTTTGTGGAAATCAAGTAGTACCCGCTATAGCCTCTATTCCTAATGCCACATGTTTCTGTAAATCTGATGGTCCTCTATGTGACTACTCTATAATTATCCCTTGGTGACCTTCTCTCCAAAAATAACAATGAGGGAATATAGAATATTTTATACTATTTCAGCAGCATGCTCCTCGATACTGAGACTATGAATTCCTCTATCAATAAGAGTTTCATTACACTGGTATTCGAAGTGTAGAAATTACATCATTACTTGTTGCACCATGATATATAACTAGTGTCCCGAGTGGATATTTTGAAGTACATTATAAACTCCCCCATATTAAAAGGACGACTAGCTCGGTGGGTAGTGATACTTCAACAGTTAGACATCACGTTTTTTCCCTAGAAGTCTATCAAGGGATAGGAAATGGCAGACATTATTGTAGCCCATCTATCCCCCCACAGAGTAGTCTATGGATTTTGACTTTCCAGATGATACAGTCATCATTGTGGGTCAAGTAGTTTCATTTTGAAAAATTCACTTTGATGGAACTTCCCAAAGACCAAATGGTAGGAGACTTAATGATTCCATAATAAACAGAGTAGGCATGGGTATCATCTTGATCATGCATTCAAAGGCTATCATTCCCTATTTTTTCTTATTGTCAAAACGTTTCACCAACAATGAGGTAGAGTATTAGGCACTTATCACTGCTCTTGAGTTGTCCCTTGAGATTGACATTCCATGTATTTATGTGAAAGGGGACTCTAAATAGGTAGTCAAGCATATGAAAGGTGACTATGTCTTTTGGAATTCAGAGCTCACACCCCTGTTGGAGCATACTCACCAGCTGAAGGACCAGTTCCCTTATCATCCAGAATTAATTCAACTCCCTCGATTTAATAACCGTTGATTCGATGACCTAGACATCCTTACAGCATCTCTTACAGAGATTGTCCTGGAGGATTTGATTATCCATGTGGTGCATCAATGTTCCATCCCTTCCTTTACTCTAGATGATGGTGATATCCCATAAGTAAGACACCTTAGTGTCGATTCTTCCACATCGGGACCTCTAGGTCCCCGTGCTATGGTGTTGTAAGGGACCCCTGACTGGATGAATCCCATTATCAAGTATCTCCAGCACAGTAATCTCCTGATAGACAAGACAAACATGAGCGCGTGTATCAGTGCGTAGTGAATTTTACCCTATTGAGAGGTCTCAGTATTGATTAGGTCTTATACAGACATTGGTTTGATTGGATTATCCTCTTTCCCATTCAGTGAGGTTATATTTCATACGTTATGTAGGTGGTTTTTGCTAGTTCCTATGGGGATCATCAGACTACACCAAAACTCTCTCATCAGATCTGATGTTTTGGATATCTTTGTCCCACCATGATCTGTGACTGTATCGAGTTTGGAAAGAGCTTCCATGCATTCCATACACATGGTATTTTTTCTCATCAGTCACCTGATCCTCTCCATACTACCAAGTACTCTTGGACTTTTTAGTATGGGGACTTGATGTCATGGGACCATACCCACTGAAAATAGATCAGCAGTGTAGGTTCATCCGAATCACTACGTATTTGTTTTCCATATGGGTTGAGGATATTCTGCTCAAGGAATTCAAGGAACGTTCTATCATTGACTTCATGAGTTCGGATATCATCTACCGATTCAGAGTCCCCCATGCTATCCTCACTGATAACGACACAAACTTCCATGTGTTCAAACTGAATAAATTGTTTTCCATGTAAAATATCCATTCTAATCATACCTCTCAATATAATTCACAAGGAAATGGGTAGATTGAGGCATTCAACAAAACCCTCTCAATCATATTGCATAATATTGTTGGTTAGAACAAGAAGAGTTAGCTGGACAATCTCCCCAATGCTCTTTGGGATTACCGAACGATGACTCGTAATTCCACTTAGGTGACTCTATATTCCCTAGTGTATGGAACAGAGGTAGTCATTCTAATTGAGATTCAGCTACCCTCAATATGCACAATCATCTATAATCAGCAGAAACTAGATAAAGTATCCAAAATACATCAGGCAGAACTAGAAGTTCTTGAAGATAATAGGCTTCATTACTTGAAAAATCTTGAGAGGCCTCATAACAATATAGTTAAGGATTTCAATAAGAATGTTTTCCTCCACTCCTTCTTACAAGGTGACATGGTATTGGCCCTGATAATTCAAATAATACCAAGAACAAATCCATCGAATCTAGTGCCCAAATGGGAGGGACCATATATCATTAACAATGTTTACGCAAATGGTGCATACTCTCTGGTCACCATGGATGGTGAGAGTATTACTCCTCTCACCAACTCCAAATTCCTCAAGAAATATTTCACTTAAGGGTACTTATACCTGGATTCACTGCACGATGTTAAACTACAAGATCTATCTAGTCTGAAGAACATAAAACTACCCAGCACTCATCCCGCATGATGATAAGATTCAAAATTGTCCAAATTCTACGACCTTAAACTAAAACTCATTTCCTCCCTTATGAGGATAAAATGAAAAATAATCTAAGGTCTACAACCTTAAACAAAGACCCCTTTCTTCCCAAATGATGATAAACTGCAAAATAGTCCATCTTCTACAACCTGAAACTAAGATCCCTATCATCCTGCATGACGATAAACTAAAAAATGGTCTGAGTTATACAACCCTAAACTAAGACCCCTTTGATCCTACATGATAATAAACTACAAAATAGTCTGAGTCCTATGACCGTAAACTAAGACCCCTTATTTCACACATGACGTTAATCTGTATTATCGTCCCATATTATGTTAAACTGTATTACCATCATGGAAGATGTAAAACTGCTCATCACCGTCCTGCAAGATGTTAAACAACACATCCCCGTTCTAGAGGATGTTAAACCTTTCATCCTCATCATGTACGATGTTAAACTATAAATGGTCCAAGATCTATAGCCTCAAAATAATATTTCCTATTTCCTTTTCACATGATGTTAAAATGCATTGAATATTCAGAACTATGTACAGCTTGATTCCTATCCTTATGGGATACCTAGAAATTCCCATACCTTTCATCTGTGGCCTAGCCTTAGGACCCTCGACCATTTCCCCCTTTTGGACCAAGGATCGTGTGCTGTGGTATGGACTCTATGTACTCATTCACATCAGGATATTTCATTTTTACACACCTCAGACATCCCCATTGAGAAACTCCTCCTTTCTATGTCCCTATCATATGACGTTAAATAGCATGGGATTTTGAGACCTGTGTTTGGATTGATTTTCATCCTTATGGGATACATAGGAACTGCCAAACATTTCAAATTTAGGTCCATTCCAAAAAACTTCTCCACCCCTGGACATTATTTCTCTTCGATGGATTTCATATGGTGTGGTATGTGGGATTCTTTGGTCCCCATTCACATTAGGGTTTTAATGGCCACATCATGTTCCCTTCCTTCTAGAAAATCCTTCATCCGTTATCCTTACCACATGACGTTAAACTGCACAGAATTTCTATAACGATGCATGGATTGATTCCCATCTCTATGGAATACATAGGAATGTCTATACATTTCATCTTCAGTTCCATCTTGGGTTCATCTATTCATTATATTGACCACTTGGCCTGAGTTCTCTCCTGGAATTATGATTGGTGTAGCCTATGTGGGCTTATGTCATCATTCACATAGGGTTAGTTTCTCTATCATACACATTTATCTTCGAGATACCACATTCATCCTTACCTCATGATGTTAAAATACATGACAGTTTCAGAACTACGTGTGGATTGAATCCCATATTTCTGGGATATATAGGAATGCCCTAACATTTTGTCTTCGGGTTCATCCCTATTTTTTAGAAATCTTCTATTCCTTCTTTCCCCTTAACCTATGTCCTCTTGGGAGTGTGTGGTGTGTCATGGACTTATGTCCCTATTCTCATGGGGTTTGTAATAACCATGTAGTGTATCTCTCTCATTAGATCTCTCCATTCCCTTGTCCTCCTTTCACCTCCTTGAGTCTCCTGCTCTTAACCAGACCCCTCGGACCTTTTCATGACTCAAAGAGGTGCTAAGGTGCAATGTGGTTTAGGGCATAGAGTGTTAGATTCTTCATGGACATTCTACCATCAATTTCCATTCTTCATGTCTCCCTTTATTTGAGTTTTCATCATCTTTCATATCTAAAAGGACCCCCGGATGGTATGGATGCTCGACCTTTTGGCTCGCCTACTGCTTTGGGCCAACGTCCCGAACAATTTTGAATGAAATCATGTGAAAGGTTCCTCTTTTAAGATACAGTGAGTGTTTTACCCTCATTTTTTGTTCCTAGTTCCGGCCAATGAGATGCAAGTACAATGTTTCAAACATGGTCAACAATTATCCTTCATTGTTGTGCCACCCCCATCGAACCCTAAATATTGGGCTTCTGATTCACATCCCTTCCCACTCCATCATGTTCAAATGGAATTTAGAAATCCTTTGTGAAATCCCTCTATGAAACTATGTGATTTCAGAGTAAAAATAAACATTGTGGTGTCATTCGTGGCTCTGCACTATTTCCCCTTTCTGTGTATTTGATGTGTTGTGAAGATCTTCTTTATCCCTGTTTCCAACATCGAGTGTAGATCATGTGGGATTGAGGAATTTTTCAAGGTTTATGCCCGCTTGGAGGAATCTATCTTATTTAGTTCTAACCTCTATGACCATAAACAAAGACCCCCCCTTGTCCTTACCACATGATCTTTAACTACACAAATTTAGAGAACTATGTACAGTTTGATTCCCATCCTTATGGGATACATAAGAACGCCCAGACATTTCATCTTCAGGTCCAACATAGGATCCACTGATTATCTCTTCTGTTCAGACTTTTGGACTTTATACATATGGGATTGAGTAGTGTGGCATATGTGGACTAATTTCTTCATTCACGTTGGGTTAATAATAGCCTCACCACATACTTCCCCTTATGGGATGGTCCCCCTATCTCTGTCCTTACCTCATGAAGATAAACGGTATGGAATTCAACAAAAACGTATGGTTTGATTCCCATCCTCATGGGATACATAAATAAACCCAGAAATTTTATCTTCGAGTCTATCCCCATGTCATTTGATCTATTCGGGCCCCTAAGCCTGAGGTCCTCTCCCCCTGGGGTTGCACACAATGTGGTGTGAACTGATATCCTCATTCATGTTGGGTATGCTTTATCACTCTATGAAAATTACCTTTAGACACCTCATTATTCCCTTTGAATTCATGTCATATGATGTAACCTGTACTTCCTGGTCCTATATGACTTTAAACTATTGTTTCCTTGACTCATAATGTTAAAATGCATGGGTTGGTCCTGTCATACGACCTTAAACTGTGAAAATATAGTCCTGGACGCACAAAGAAAAACGGCACCATATTATGGTGTCCTCAATTTAGGGGACATAATTTATTGTATCATTCATCTATCATTCCATTTATTAAGGCCTAAATATGGATTGATTCCTGAAGTGATTCTTGGATTCTCCATCTTGGGTTTGTTGCTTCAAAAAAACACATCGACGCTAAAGAAAATACAAGATCCATCAAATGCCGCTTCTTTTGGTGTATGGGATAGACCTTCACAATAGTATTTGTCCTGGTATTGAAACCCTAAAATACCATTTTCATGAACTATGTGTTGATTTATTCGCATCATCATGGGATATATAAAAACACCCAAACATTTTTTATTCATGTCCAACCTGAGGTACCTCAATTCTTGCCTTCTTTCCGGACCCCTTGGCCCAAACTCTGTCAAAAGAATGGGGTGTAGAGATAACCTATTAGTTCCCCATTCAGATCAAGCTTATAATAGCCATTCCATGTAGTCCCCCTTTTCAGACCTTCCTTCCATTCTCCTTACATCCTTGTCGCACGATGGTAAATTGCATGGCATTTTCATGATCTATGTATGGATTTATTCCCATCACCATGGGATACGTAGGAATGCCTGGACATTTCATCCTCAGGTCAAGAACTAGGTTCATCAACCCATTTTACCCCTTATCATCTGGACTTATTGAAATCTATTATCCCTCACCAATAAGAAAAATGCACATTGTTTTACTACATAGAGTATTGGATTCCGTGTGCACACAATTTCATTCGATTCCATGCTTCACGAATCCATTTATTTGGGTTTCCATCAACTATCATATTCAATAAGACCCCCAAACAGTATGGATTCTAAGACTTATGGATTTTATACAACTTTTTTACAATATCCCATAAGATTTTGGATTATGTTACGTGATAGGTTCCAAGTTTTGAATACGGTGAGCAGTCAACCCTGATTTTTTGTTCCCATTTCAGTCCAACAAGATATGGATGTTGTGTTTCGGACATGGTAAATAGTTATACTCAATCATTATGCCACCCCCATTAAGCCTTTAATATTGGTCACATGATTCATGTACCATTCCACTCCATCATGTTCAACTAGAATTTAGACACCCATGATGTTATCCCTATGTGCACCTATGTGCGTTAAAGGGGGCAAATCAGTGTAGTGAGGTTTATCTTTGACTCCACACCATCTACCCAACCTGTGAATTCGATGTGTTACAAATATCCTCTATGCCCTTGTATCCCACATCGAGCATTTATCATGTGGGATTATGGATATGGGTAAGGATTTTTCACACATGGAAGAACCACACTTCTTTTAGTCCAAACTCTATGACCTTAAACAAGGAGATTTGGTCCCTTAGTTTGGGCATCCTAAGAATAAACTGTGTGTGTTCTTATAGAAATTCATGGTGTGATAGAATATATCTTGTCCTCATTCATGTCGGGTCACTTTATGGCACTACACCACATGTTTTCTCTTTGGGAATCATCCCATTTTTGGTTCAATCTCTATGAAAATAAACTAAGATCTATTACATCTTTATCATATGGATCTAAACTATGTATTTTGTTTCTAGGATGTGTAACAATAAATTAATTATCCATTTTATGTCATCACTCGAGAAGATGTTGCCACTTTTTATATTGGCCACCTGCCATACCACCTTCCAAAACTATGTAGGCTTGATTCCTATACTCATGGGATATGTAGTGATGCCCATATGTCTTGTCTTATGTCCAACCGTATCACTAGGAACTATCTTGTTTCATTTTGGCCAGAGTTTCCTTAGAAATATGTGGTGTGGTTTGGACCAATTTCCTCATTCAAATTAGGTTTACATTAGCTATGCCACATACCTTTATCGAGAGTGCTCCATTTCTCTTCCCTTACCACATGACGATAAAATGCAAGTGCGTGTCCTCGACGCATGACTTTAAACTACGACCCTAACCTGAACAAGTTCATGATGCCCCATGAAAATTATGGGATGTGTTGGACTCTAATCATTATGCGTTTAAGAACTACGTACGTCTTGATTCCCATTATTAGGGGATGCATAGCGATGCCCAAGCATTTCACCTTGGCCACATCCCAGGACCATCAACTTTCCAGATTCCTTTCCCCAAATCATTGTACAAACTCTATGACCATAATAAATGTCTTTAAACTATTGAGTAGGTTCCATGTACTATGACCTTAAAGTATGTGGAACATCCTAATTATAGGATATTAAACAATTTCATGTGTCATCCTCACTATATGATGCTAAACTACATGCTTATCATCCCCATTTACAGGATGTAAAACTGTAGATCACCCTAGGTCCTCACCAGAGAGGTCCCTCTCAGATGTAGGCCTGATCTCGATTCAGTCCTCTATGCTCACCCAGTGTACATCAATCACGGCGGCATAATTTTAGGATTGTGGGACTTTATCCAAACAACCCATAATTTCATCACCATGCTTTGTGTTCCCTCTATGTTGGATCCCCATTCACTTCTATATCAGAATGAACCCCTTAATGGTTAGTATGCTCAGCCTTAACGATCACCTACCATCCTAGGACAACCTTCTAAAGGTCATCTGATGAAACATCAAGTTTGGCCCCATTTTTTCGAATACAGTTAGTAGTTGTCCCTCATTTCCTTATTCTCATTCCAATCTAATGCGATATGGGTGCTTTGTTTTGAATTTTTCCAACAGCTATCCTATGTCGTCATTCCATCATCACCTTGTTCTGAATTTGGGGTATCGACATTAAAATTATTCATTCCCCATTGATTGGATTTATTCTAACACCCCTAGAATTATCCTACTCATGCACTAGAGCATGTTGGGAGAAGAAGTTTTGGTTGTTTTGATAATCCCATTCTCTTATCATTACGCCCTTGTTCTTCCCAGAAACTCAGAGTGGTCATTCAGACCCTAGATATTCAGAGAATGATTGGCACACTCTTATTTAAAGGGAATATTGTTTTTGTCATCCCTTTTTTCTCATGATCGGGAATAACCCACATGATCATAGGGATTGATTGTTGGATATTTTACAGGTTCGATGGAGATACAGTAATCAAAGAAGACAACATAACTCATACACAGAACCAAAATAAATAAGAAAGAATGGAATTACGTTTTTTAGTTCACAAAAATTACATCGTCCAGGGATTGGACCCTCAAATATATAGATTGACCACTTCAATTTGGTGTCCTAGCTCCACTACTCTCTGGCTCATGACATCCATGATCGTTTGTCGCTCGTTAAGATACTACAAGTATTTGATAGCAATGGGGGTATTTCATTGGACTTTATTCGTGCCCAATACTCATCATCTTGGATAATAGCCATCTCTTGAGAAGATCACCTCATATGTTCCTCAGCCTCTATCAACTGTGCCTTCAGTTGTGATATGAGTCAAGAATGTGCATCGAGGAAAGAAATATGATTTTTCTCCCGCTCCCTTGAGCGTTGGATCTCATGCTAAACCTCCTGATGTTTCTTGATGTTGAAAAAATTCATTTTCTTCCATCCCAAGCTGAGCTCATGCACATGTTATAATATTTTATATTCCATGTAATCTCAAATGAGCATGTGAGGACGTTGTTCGTCCAAGCCTCCAACTCATAATTCACGCAGATGGGAATAAATCCTCCTCATCTGTAATATCCATTCTACTTGTGGGGTATCCTTTATGAAGTGCTTGATCATTTTCCATGACCGTTAATAGATGAACTTGCTATCATATTCATCAGAAATAGTCTCATTCTGGTCCTTTGGGCCAGCAAGATCGTATGCTGGGAACACATCTAGAAATTCATCAGCATGATCCTCCTCTGATGTCTGGTCGGGTTGGTTGGGTCCCATGTCATCGGATTGATCCTCATCACCAAATTCCACCTCAATAATCTCATGTTCCATCCTGGCAGCAGTTCTATATGTAATCATGACCATTCTGTCTTGGACATAATGGGCATCTTCCTCTACAGTAATCGGAATTCCTCTAGGAATGGAAGCCCTGGGAGCCCCAGCCATCCTCGCCAATGCGGCCCACGCCATTTGAAGAACTATGGGTATATAAATACACAACTGTTTGTTTTCCTAGATCAACAGACAAATGTTATGGATTCTATGAAGAAGTGGACTTATAGAAAATTGATTTTGGACATTTTTGAAGGTTATTTGGACCCATAAATTAATGTTCAACTACTAAGTAAACTCGTTTGTACCTTAATTGTTAAAATTATTTTTATTTACATTTACTATCATTTTTGGTAAATAAATTAATTTTAATATATTAGAAATTATCTATTATTCTGATTAAAAAAATGGAATCCATTTTTTCTAGTCAAAATCATATAAGTTGAAAAATTAAATTTAAATTTAATCACGTAGACGTCAAGGGAAAGTGTGTTTTAGAAAAAAAACCATAAGACTGATATATTTTTATATCCAATTTCAATGTGGAATTGGTTCCAATAAAATTAATTGGATTAATTTAAGAATAATTTATCTAATTACACATTTAAGTAAAATTATAATATATTTTAACTATATAAATAATATAGATGAAAAATAATTTTTCAATTAAAATTCAATGTCTTTCACTCTTTATCAAAAAATGAATCTTCTTAGAAAAAACCAATAATTCACCCAAAGTAAATTTTGATTTATCTTTGACAAATATGATGTTTATTTTTTAAACTAGAAGTTTTAAAAGTGTCAAAAATTATATTTAAATTACGTGCTCTATTAATATTCCTTAAAATTACCATTTTGAAAAATACATATTTTTATTCATAAAAATGGGGTTTCTTATCTTTTGTCTAGAAAACACATAATATTAAAGTTAAAAAGTAAATATATATATATATATATATATTATTAAAAACAATTATCAGAAGTTTTTAAATTGAAATATTATGTTTAAACATGTATGATTTCAAATATATAGTTTTCTAGTAAAAGATTTCTTATAGTTCTAAATAGTTTTATTTTCATTTCTAGATAATTAGTCCCCAAATAATTATTCTTATATATATGTGTATAGAAAATTTTAGAATTTTAACTAGTCATATTCATAACCACCATACCAATGGCTATGTGATAGCTATAATAATATTTTAATAATATTTTTAATAGTATATTGCAGTTTGGTAAAACTGGGTATTCAGTGTAACAAAAGATATCAATGGAACCCCGAATTATATATATCACAATATATTAATACTTTTGTTTGTACTGCAGGTAGTCTATTTTTTTAGAATAATATATACATGGTTTTGCGTAAAATGTATGAAAAAATTGGTTATTTTATATAACACAATCTATATTTTTTGTTTTGTGGAAGAAAAAATATTGATGAGTTTAAATTAACTCAAAAAACAATATTTCAAAAAATATCATGGTGTTACACCAATCATTGGTAATAGTATAAAAGAACATCATTAATAACACCTTAGCATACTCAAACAAGATAGATCATAAATCTTATTACCTTCACTCATTCCTCATATCCTAAAACCCAACCCACGAGAGGATTCTAGATCATAACCTCATGGAAATCCTCCCACCAAATCATACACAATCCAAAATATCCCATAAAGAGATTCCAAATGCCAATGGGATTACAAACTCATTATCTAAATGAATAAACATTAATGAAGGACTACTCTAAATGTCTAAATCTAACTCTAGGTTGAGACTACAGGAAAACATCTCCATGGATGGTGTACATGATGTGCACCTCATGTACACAACATATACCTCATGTACACAATGTTTATATCCAACATTCCTCCAATGTTTTTTACCCCAGATAAATGTGCAATGTAAAACCAAATTACAATAAGTGTACCACTGTAACACCCCAAGATTTCATAGTGTGTTATTTCTTCAAAATAATTCAATAAATTGCACTACACACAACACCGAGTTCAATTGCACCATGACTTACCAAAAAAAAGCCATTAAAAGAGGTCATGAATAGAATTAACTACATTTTTAACTTTATATAATCCTTATAATTTTAGAATCCATATTATGAGTTTCTTAGTCAGAATGCAAGAACAGATTCATTTTCAGTATTGCACTTTTACCAACTTTTGATAGTGAAACCTTTTTAAATACAATATTTTAAACTTTCTGACTAAATGGAGACATCAAAAAATTTAAAATGAAACATCCCAAGCTTCCACGGTACGCTTTCCTTTGAATAAAACAGTAGTGTGTGTTGTACGCAACGTCGAGTTTTAACACACACCACAACCGATCAAACTAGCCGTTATGAATAGTAATACCTAAATTTTGAAATTATATATATTTTATATTTTGAAATGGAATTCATTTTTGGATTCGTAATATCTAATTTAGCCTAAGGTGAAATTTTGGTACATTTCGGATAACTTTCATATTTTGATGAATAGTGAAAATTACTAAATTTTAATTAAAAACAACTTTTTTAATCAAAATAATTAATAGTGATAAATTATGAATTTGAGTGGTTTTAAAGTATATTTAGAATATATTTTTACCATTTAATATAATGTTGGTCATTGGACATAATTTTACAATTAAACCGAACATAAACAAGTGTCAATCTTTTGATAGTTATTATCTCTTAAAAACACGCTTTTTGTTTTGACAGCGGGAATTAATTTTAAATTAATTTCTGCCACTTCTGTGTTTTGAATTTAGGAAAATGGATTCCATATTTGGAATCAGGATGTTCAAATTGTGTAAATAGGTAACTTTTATTTTTAGACATTTTGAATAATTACTGCGGTAAATATTTTATTTACCATGGTTAAGGGTAAATCCGGTAAATAAGGGTTAAAAAATAATATTATAATAATACTAAATTACCCTAAAACGTGTCTTAACCCTATTGGTTGATAAATGGTCGACCAGGGGAATCTTTGGGTCTATTTTGGGACCCCATGGATCCACTTGTAAGTGATAATGACACTTTATTTTAATTTAGTTAAAATGAATATAAAAATGGAATAAGCTTACATCTTTTAGAAGAACAATTGTTACATAGGGTTATACATGTTGGATTTTAGATTATAAATATCCATTAGAAAGCTAAAACGATTTCCTACATAATGGTATTTTATTTATAATTTTTAGACGTCATATAATTTAAATTATTAATGACACAATGATGATGCAGTAATTACTATAATAGTGAAAAATTAAAATAATTGATATTATAAATACCCAAATAAATATAATATGAAACTTTTAATGAATTAAACTAATTTTCTAGGATGATATGATATATTAGGATTTATTTAATTGACTTTGTTCGAAGTAATAAATCTGTTATGAGTTTCACAAAAATCAACTATTGAATAGTGTCAAAATTGACATAAAAGAGTTCTTAAAACAAATATTATATTGTTAATTGATATTAAATTCCTAAAAATCTAAGGTTCGGCCAAGAGACTTATATCATGATAGGTTCATCATTAATTGTCCACTTGGGGGTCGCTTGGATGTATATAGTAAGTTTATTAACCATATTATATAAAAATACAAAGAGACATTGTAAAAGTGAAACTAATTAACTTAGAGTTAATACTTAAAGATAAGGTTAATATAAGTACCAAAACCTGTCTAAATTCTATTGGTTGAGTGGTTTTCGACCTATCCCCACCTTAACCTTTGAATAGTCAACTTTGGAGCCATTAGAAACCGAATATGAATTTATTATAAATTAATATTTCTAGCTTTTCCAAAGGTGCCCCTCACCCCTCTTATAAAAGGGCACTCCTCCTTCTCATTTCTTAACACCTCTAAAGCCTTTTGGTTCGGCCAAAATCTGCCCAAATACTCTCCCAACATCCCTCAATACAACATATAGGCCTTAGTTTGATCATAAATCCAACCTAAGGAGCCCTTTTGATCAAATCAAAAGGAAGAACCCGAAGAAGAGGTAATGATTTCACCACCCTTTTCTAAGTTCATTTCTTCTTCCACTTCTTCTTCCTTTGTTCTTACCATTCTAAAATAATAACTCCAGTATCTCACATATACTGTGATGTTATTATAAATATGGTACAACCATATTCAGTATTCTATCCACCCTTTGAATAACATGTCACCATACGTGCGTACGTACGACTTACCGTCTCCACGTCGTGGTGTAATTGTTATTCAATATAATATTATTTGGATGGGTATAATAATGATGTGTAACTCATGTAAATAATAAATATAACATTTTAATGATTCTATATATATGATATACCATCCATTTATATATTATTTTAATATCAAAAGAATGATATTGTCGCTCGTGCGTACGTACGGACTACCGTCTCCACGAACGCGATGAGATTCATTCTCCATCGTATCCATTCAAGTATAATTATCATTTGATGATTTAAAAATGATGTTTAAGGACTAGATATCATTCTGGATATGAATAAGATACAAAAACCATGGCTTATGTAACAAAACATATAAAAGAAAATGAGTAAGTTAACACCCGAAACGACGATAATTCTAAGATTTTATTAACAAATCAATGTTAAAAGATCATATATGATATCATATTAATATATATGATTCTTGTATAATTTAATAACAATTATTTTACCATTATACAGGAGGTTAACCTACCCCAACCAAGGAAAAGTACAAGGTAAGGGTTATTTCACAATCTCTTCATTATCCGAGATTGTTTATATGTAATAATTTACTGGGATCTCTTTATCATCCACATCCATGTTTCTTAAAAATGCATTTCAAAACATTTTTACTCTTTACTAGAATATGAGTTAAAGTCATTTATACCCTTTTTGACTTTTATAAGTGGTTTATAAAGGAATATTTCGGTCGTTTTCAAAACAAGGTCCTTTTTAACCTTTTCGACAGAATTAAGGTAAGAATGTTTTTTTAACTTATACGGCGTGTGCGGTTATTTTACGCCGTTATAAAATCTTCAAAGCTTTCCTTTCAAGATTATAAGGATATTTTCAAAGTAAATGTTTTATTTTATAAGTATGTGACTTTTAAATGATTTCAAAAAAAAAGAGATATTTCTCTCAAAAATATGAAAATCCAGTGCAAATGTATACGTATTTAACGCAAGCTTAAAAATGTTTTCAGAAAACCTGACTCTCGAGTGTGGTAGATAGGAAGGGATTGGGAGTGGAACCATCATGGCCTATAATTAGTCGAGCAGTCTCAGAATTAGTTATTTTGTTTTCAGAAGCTTGCATAATGATTTCATACAAACACTGGAGTATTTTTTTAGCAATTTTAAACGTAAGTATCTTCTAAAAAAATTGCATCGGTAGGTCTCATGAGTCAAACTAGTGTCTTGGCACAAGGCCTTGATAAAATCTTATTTATAGTCTTGGCACGAGGCCTTGGCTATGTGGTTATGATAGTCTGGCATTATGCATTCCAACATTATGAAAGTGGTTATTGATTTTTTCATGTGATTATTCGATTAGTAGAATATCCATGTGAATAAGTAAATGGCATTATTTCATTTTATTTATGCCATACCATGTTGAAAGTTCATGTTTAAAAGGCTTTTGTTTTAGTTATACATTGACTTAAATGTTTATTCTTATTGATGAAAGTTTCCGCTATATTGTTATCCTTACTGGGCATTTGAGCTCACCCCTTTTCTATGTTTTATTTTTCCCAGGAAGTGAATATGTAAGTTATGAATGACCTGCAGGGATTTTATGAGGGGTTAATAGTGTGGATTGTGGAAACATTATGTTGTTGTAGTAGTTTTTCATTTTATGATGTAATGTAAAACTTATGAATATATCTAGTGTTTCCAAGGCTACTAAACCAATCGGTCTTTCGAGATTTGATCTTTCTTGTGATCATTCCAATGTTACGAAGTAATGCACCGACTCTGGGCAACTGGGGTCGGGGCGTTACAGTTGGTATCAGAGGAAGTTTAGTACAAACCTTGGAAGCTAGATTTAGATAAACTCTGATTAGAGCACGTAGACCTAAGATGAAATTTGAGGATTAGTATAGAAGAACTTCCTAGAATTTTGGTATTGTAGAGATTTTGTGAGTTTTCCGAGCAATACATCCCTGTCTGGATACGAGCAGGTAGAGGCGGCTCTGGCACAGATGTACCTAGGGGTAAAACCCGAAAACACCGCTTTGAGCTAGACTCAAACGGGAACTGGTGCACGACAACGGGCCTTGCTGCACTCTTGGTTACGACACTCCCGGGGGATATGCTTAGGATAACTCTCATTTTTCTTTACAAATCATTTTGAAGGGATTATGACTATATACTTCCTCAAAGAAAACATTCTTATGATTATGGATTATATCCATAAATAGTTCAATTTATGTTAAGTGTCTTATAAGTATGGGATTATGTATTTTGATTCATAAACTGATCTAGTGTATTCCATTGTTTAGAAATGGCGCCCAGTAGAAGGAATGAGAACTCCAGAAATGCACATGATTCAAAGAGAAGGAAGGATCATATCTTTCATGGTCTTAAGCTAGAATTTATAAGAGAAATAGTCTCCCATTTATTATCATCATATGAAGAAATAATATCATGTGTTGATAAGATAAGTAAAGAGTTTACTGAGTCCTATGGCTTTGAAGGGAATCAAGAGAAGAAAAGGATGGAAGAGAGAAAGATGGATAAAAGTAAGAGGGAAAAGAAGAATTTTCCCATATGTGGTAACTGTGGAAAGAAACACCCTGGAACTTGCCTGAAAGGAATGGGAGTTTGTTATAAGTGTGGAGGAAAATGGCACAAAGTACGTGACTGCAAGGGTAAGAAAATGGTTTTAAATGTACAATGCTTCATTTGCAAGGAGTTTGGACACTACGCGAACCTATGTCCCAGTCATCAGACTATGCCGCAAATGATGCTATTGGATAATAATCAAGTTATGATACTACCACAGATGAAGAGGAATGATTAGAGTTCTTATGTTGATTATGTCAATTGAGTGTTGTATCAACAATGTACTTGTTATAATAATTATGGAGTATATAAGGATTGTACTGCAGTACTATTTCATTAAGGACTTGAGATTGTGTGGAACAAAGAAAAGTGACTCAATAGCAGGATAAATTTTTGGAAAATATATGGTTGAGAGAATGATAAATCATAATATAGTTCTGATACTGAGGTAGTGATTTTGAAATAATATGTGATTATTTTGGATAAATTATATTGGATATTATTGACTACCTTGGAACTGATTAATGATTTTCATATTCCATCATTGTTGGGGTTTAAAACATTTTTGGATTAATGAAGTATATCCAACATTCTATATGGAATAAGGGAGCATGAATGTAATCAATAAGGAATATGGTAATACATGATGAAGGTATTCATATGCTATTACGGGGTAAAAAGGATCTATATTATGTTTACCTTACTTATAAATGTTGGACTGTGAGTTTGGATAGAAGTATTTTGGATAGTTCTAGTTTGGATTATTTTGGATTGCCATAAAAGGACAACCCGGAGGTCGGGCGGCAACCCGTCGCGTCCGGCAAGGCTGCGAGACTTGAACTCGCAACCGAAGGGCGACAAGGGTGTATCACCTACCACTGGCCTACGAGATGTCCTGGATTAAATAATGTAGTTTTTATTAAAAGATCTTTTAGATGAATTATAAATTCATTTATTTTGGAACCCTGTACGAATAGTATAAATAAAAAAAATTACATTCTATTATCTTTTAGAGTGAAAGATGAGTTTGTGGTAGAAACTCATTAATGGATGAAACTCTAATTATAATGTAAGTATATCTCCTTATGATCTTAGCCAATCCCATAAATAAATTCCTCAATATTAAGAAAAGCAACTTAGAACAAAAATGTTTTCCTAGATGGTACCTTAAATCATCACTAATTTATGGCTTCGGGATTATTGGCCTTTTCATAGCCATGTTCTCCACCACTCTCCATCAGATAATTGATGGTTAGATTTTTCTTCCATATCCATATTTTCCTACATGGAACCCTAGTATGTGTTATATTCGGCAATCTTCATACTTTCGACTCTTTATTTTAAATAGAGGCCTCGTTAATTCATTTTTCGATGTGGGATTTCAACTAAGATATTTTGAAACGTCAAAAATGTGTTATCCCAATACCCTATATTTTGTTGAACCGATGGTACTTCACATCATCATAGATTGATGAGTTTAAGGACCTCAATTATACACTTGTTTGTGATTGATGACCTCAATCACTACCTATAAATATTTACGTTTTTCCTCCGATTATATGTCTCTAATTGCCACCAATGTTCTCCTAATCAAGATCATAATTTGGTGGTGACCCTTTCATTTCTCTTTTCCTCATATTAAGACTAAATTTTAGTAACCAAATTTCCGATGTGGGTTTTCCCACAAATATATTATCTATTTTCAACCTTTTATTTTTGAAGAACAATTTCAAATTGCGAGGACGCAATTTATTGAAGGAGGGGAGAATGCAACACCCCAAGATTTCATAGTGTGTTATTTCTTCAAAATAATTCAATAACTTGCACTACACACAACACCGAGTTCAATTGCACCATGACTTACCAAAAAAAATACATTAAAAGAGGTCATGAATAGAATTAACTACATTTTTAACTTTATATAATCCTTATAATTTTAGAATCCATATTATGAGTTTCTTAGTCATAATGCAAGAACAGATTCATTTTCAGTATTGCACTTTTATCATCTTTTGATAGTGAAACCTTTTTAAATACAATATTTTAAACTTTCTGATTAAATGGAGACATCAAAAAATTTAAAATGAAACATCCCAAGCTTCCACGGTACCCTTTCCTTTGAATAAAACAGTAGTGTGTGTTGTACGCAACGTCGAGTTTTAACACACACCACAACCGATCAAACTAGCCGTTATGAATAGTAATACCTAAATTTTGAAATTATATATATTTTATATTTTGAAATGGAATTCATTTTTGGATTCGGAATATCTAATTTAGCCTAAGGTGAAATTTTGGTACATTTCGGATAACTTTCATATTTTGATGAATAGTGAAAATTACTAAATTTTAATTAAAAACAACTTTTTTAATCAAAATAATTAATAGTGATAAATTATGAATTTGAGTGGTTTTAAAGTATATTTAGAATATATTTTTACCATTTAATATAATGTTGGTCATTGGACATAATTTTACAATTAAACCGAACATAAACAAGTGTCAATCTTTTGATAGTTATTATCTCTTAAAAACACGCTTTTTGTTTTGACAGCGGGAATTAATTTTAAATTAATTTCTGCCACTTCTGTGTTTTGAATTTAGGAAAATGGATTCCATATTTGGAATCAGGATGTTAAAATTGTATAAATAGGTAACTTTTATTTTTAGACATTTTGAATAATTACTGCGGTAAATATTTTATTTACCATGGTTAAGGGTAAATCCGGTAAATAAGGGTTAAAAAATAATATTATAATAATACTAAATTACCCTAAAACGTGTCTTAAACCTATTTGTTGATAAATGGTCGACCATGGGAATCTTTGGGTCTATTTTGGGACCCCATGGATCCACTTGTAAGTGATAATGACACTTTATTTTAATTTAGTTAAAATGAATATAAAAATGGAATAAGCTTACATCTTTTAGAAGAACAATTTTTACATTGGGTTATACATGCTGGCTTTTCGATTATAAATATCCATTAGAAAGCTAAAATGCTTTCCTACATAATGGTATTTTATTTATAATTTTTAGACATCATATAATTTAAATTATTAATGACACAATGATGATGCAGTAATTACTATAATAGTGAAAAATTAAAATAATTTATATTATAAATACCCAAATAAATATAATATGAAACTTTTAATGAATTAAACTAATTTTCTAGGATAATATGATATATTAGGATTGATTTAATTGACTTTTTTCTAAGTAATAAATCTGTTATGAGTTTCAAAGAAATCAACTATTGAATAGTGTCAAAATTGACATAAAAGAGTTCTTAAAACAAATATTATATTATTAATTGATATTAAATTCATAAAAATCTAAGGTTCGGCCAAGATACTTATATCATGATAGGTTCATCATTAATGGTCCACCTGGGGGTCTCTTGGATGTATATAGTATGTTTATTAACCATATTATATAAAAATACAAAGAGACATTGTAAAAGTGAAACTAATTAACTTAGAGTTAATACTTAAAGATAAGGTTAATATAAGTACCCAAACCTGTATAAATTCTATTGGTTGAGTGGTTTTCGACCTATCCCCACCTTAACCTTTGAATAGTCAACTTTGGAGCCATTAGAAACCGAATATGAATTTATTATAAATTAATATTTCTAGCTTTTCCAAAGGTGCCCCTCACCCCTCTTATAGAAGGGCACTCCTCCTTCTCATTTCTTCACACCTCTAAAGCCTTTTGGTTCGGCCAAACTCTGACCAAATACTCTCCAAACATCCCTAAAAACAACCGAGAGGCCTTAGTTTGATCAGAAAGCCAACCTAAGGAGCCCTTTGGATCAAATCAAAAGGAAGAACCCGAAGAAGAGGTAATGATTTCACCACCCTTTTCTAAGTTCATTTCTTCTTCCACTTCTTCTTCCTTTGTTCTTACCATTATAAAATAATAACTCCAGTATATCACATATACTGTGATGTTATTATAAATATGGTACAACCATATTAAGTATTCTATCCACCCTTTGAATAACATGTCAACATACGTGCGTACGTACGGCTTACCGTCTCCACGTCGTGGTGTAATTGTTATTCAATATAATATTATTTGGATGGGTATAATAATGATGTGTAACTCATGTAAATAATAAATATAACATGTTAATGATTCTGTATATATGATATACCATCCATTTATATATTATTTTAATATCAAAAGAATGATATTGTCGCTCGTGCGTACGTACGGACTACCGTCTCCACGAACGCGATGAGATTCATTCTCCATCGTATCCATTCAAGTATAATTATCATTTGTTGATTTAAAAATGATGTTTAAGGACTAGATATCATTCTGGATATGAATAAGATACAACAACCATGGCTTGTGTAACAAAACATATAAAAGAAAATGAGTAAGTTAACACCCGAAACGACGATAATTCTAAGATATTATTAACAAATCAATGTTAAAAGATCATATATGATATCATATTAATATATATGATTCTTGTATAATTTAATAACAATTATTTCACCATTATACAGGAGGTTAACCTACCCCAACCAAGGAAAAGTACAAGGTAAGGGTTATTTCACATTCTCTTCATTATCCGAGATTGTTTATATGTAATAATCTACTGGGATCTCTTTATCATCCACATCCATGTTTCTTAAAAATGCATTTCAAAACATTTTTACTATTTACTAGAATATGAGTTAAAGTCATTTATACCCTTTTTGACTTTTATAAGTGGTTTATAAAGGAATATTTCGTTCGTTTTCAAAACAAGGTCCTTTTTAACCTTTTCGACAGAATTAAGGTAAGAATGTTTTTTTAACTTATACGGCGTGTGCGGTTATTTTACGCCGTTATAAAATCTTCAAAGCTTTCCTTACAAGATTATAAGGATATTTTCAAAGTAAATGTTTTCTTTTATAAGTATGTGACTTCTAAATGATTTCAAAAAAAAGAGATATTTCTCTCAAAAATATGAAAATCCAGTGCAAATGTATACGTATTTAACGCAAGCTTAAAAATGTTTTCAGAAAACCTGACTCTCGAGTGTGGTAGATAGGAAGGGATTGGGAGTGGAAACATCATGGCCTATAATTAGTCGAGCAGTCTCAGAATTAGTTATTTTGTTTTCAGAAGCTTGCATAATGATTTCATAAAAACACTGGAGTATTTTTTTAGCAATTTTAAACGTAAGTATCTTCTAAAAAAATTGCATCGATAGGTCTCATGAGACAAACTAGTGTCTTGGCACAAGGCCTTGACAAAATCTTATTTATAGTCTTGGCACGAGGCCTTGGCTATGTGGTTATGATAGTCTGGCATTATGCATTCCAACATTATGAAAGTGGTTATTGATTTTTGCATGTGATTATTCGATTAGTAGAATATCCATGTGAATAAGTAAATGGCATTATTTCATTTTATTTATGCCATACCATGTTGAAAGTTCATGTTTAAAAGGCTTTTGTTTTAGTTATACATTGCCTTAAATGTTTATTCTTATTGATGAAAGTTTCCGCTATATTGTTATCCTTACTGGGCATTTGAGCTCACCCCTTTTCTATGTTTTATTTTTCCCAGGAAGTGAAGATGTAAGTTATGAATGACCTGCGGGGATTTTATGAGGGGTTAATAGTGTGGATTGTGGAAACATTATGTTGTTGTAGTAGTTTTTCATTTTATGATGTAATGTAAAACTTATTAATATATCTAGTGTTTCCAAGGCTACTAAACCAATCGGTCTTTCGAGATTTGATCTTTCTTGTGATCATGCCAATGTTACGAAGTAATGCACCGACTCTGGGCAACTGGGGTCGGGGCGTTACAACCACAACCACACTGCACGTCACCCACATGGTGTACTTGGCCATATACCCCCACAATGGGTTAGGTTATATGTCATGCATCTCCATTGTCCATGTACCTCATTCATTTCCTAACCATATAATCTATACGACCATATTCCCTAACACAATGTGTCTAGCTCAATCCACACCCTGAGTGATCACACATGAAAAAACCTAACCGCACATTCCATGGGCCCCCTTATTCTTCACTTCACCAAAAAGGAAGATCATATGAAATTTTTTCTCTGAAAAAAACACTTTGTAAATGGTTAACCTGAATGAAATCTATTGGAATCATCCCAAATTCATAATTTAACTCCAAATATAACCTTGTGTACACTCATGGATCTAAAAAACTTATAATAATTTTAATGTAAAATTAAACAACATTTGGTGGATCTATGGCCTAAAAATTTTGGTCTTGCCTTTGGGGATAAAACACTGAAGCTTCACTCTATGATCTACACCATGAACTCACTGTAGCCCGATCTACCTCAGGCGAATCTCCCCAATGATCGAAGTGATGATATCCTGAAAATATACATACCTTTATCCCTTATATAAACATGATCCAAGAGAGTGTGGGTTTGGTGTTCTTGGAAAATACTCAGTGAAACATTGCGACCCGAACCACTAGGTTTGAGCTGGAATGCTACGTTTCCTCTAGATCACTTAACTATAAGAAAAAGTTTCCCACTAGTATATAATTCCTTTTTCTATCAATGGGGAGAATATATACTCAATATCATGTCATTTAATTGGTAATAATAATAGATAAAAAATTAAATGATAATTACATTTAATGTGAAAACTAAAGATGGCATACATAGTAAATAATAAACCATCTCTCAAATGTGGAATTAGTTTATTGAATGAATAAAGGATATAAATAAATAAACTATAGGTTATGATTATTTATATCCTATTCCTATTCCATATCCACAGTCCTATGCTCATCCATCCACCATAAGGCCCTTTCTCTTCGCCGGTTCTCTCATAAAATCTATAAGAAAATGGAAATGCTAGAGTAAGTTGTGAATACAATACTCAGTAGGAACCAACTAATAAATCCATACCAAATGATCTCGATTATAATAAGGGAGAGAAATAATAATAATAAATACTGAATAATAATAGTCCCAAAAACCAAAACATAGTGGTTATGCGCCAAACAAGCCATCAAAAACCCATAGCAATACATGATTCAGCTCCATCCTAAAAGGATATAAGGGAATGTTTCATGGAAAATGTACCACCGAAAGAAACATAGAATACACCTATAAATTGAATATAACATGGAAGTCTGAATACAACAATATATTTATGAAATATAATGGACCAGTAATACGCTAATAATCTACATATGGGCAATGGTAATGAATAATGTCAAAGAAAAACCTATCACTAGAAATATGGAATCATGTCACATGTCAGGCCCACAAAATAGAATTCCAAGGATGCCTCGGATAACTCCACTAGGAATTCATGTACCTTTGGTTAGAAACCCATAAAATCATTCCCCAATCATTCAATTTTGGTTTAGGAATCTAATCCATTTTTCCTTGTACTTTTTTCTCATTTCCATCATAATTTTCATCGTAGACCGCACACACACTCCCCCACCAAGGGATGTAAACCAAACAACAGTACACCTATCTCAGGTACCAACATAACCACCCAGTAAATGGTAGTACACATCATAGAGAAAACATACAAAGAATTAATATCAGATCATCATTAGTATATCATACAATCATGTGAACTTATCAAACATGGAAATAAGATACACTAATACAATACATTGAAACATAATATCACAACATATATCATGATATAAAATAACCTTCTTGTGATCAAAATAATTCACGGGATCATGATAAACTAGGCATAAAATAATCATGAAAACATACTTAATCATGAGTCCAATAAGTACATAACCTCATACCTTATGGTTTTCAAAGTCGATGTTGAGGTTCGTCAATGTTTTCATTACCCAACACACATCCCAACCAAACAGAAGTAGTTCAAATTAAGAAAACACCAAGATGATATAAATAATAATATAAATATTTATATATCAATTAGAGGATAAATTAGATAAATGGGAACCAAAATATTTCCTTGATTAGGCTATCAAAGGGACTATATGGTTCAAAGTTGGAGGTTTTGGTGTGGGGGTGGGCTAGAATCAACACCATGATGCTTGGTTAACACCGTTGTGAAAGGGTCCACAACTAGAGGACCACCATGGAACTAGTAAAAGGGATAACATGTATATTTTATTCCATATCAGTTTTAGAAACACACCATGGTCATAAGGTAGGTAAACTAAAGTATAAAGCTGGGACACCACTATTTAAAGTGATTACCTGTAGTATAAGATACAAGGCTATGACATGTATTTTTCCTTTTCTTATCAGAGAACAAAATTATATACATAACTATGAAGGGAGGTGATGTATTTATAATGGATTGTGAGGATCTCATCCCTTCCATCATGATGGAATTTAATACACGAATTAGTCTCCATGAGTTAAACCCATAACTCCCATGATGACCAAAGACTAAAGACCCACCTAACACCCCGAGATTTTATGAAAAATATTCTTTTTAATTTCATTGATGTCTTGTGTAGTAAGCTACATCAAGATTACCTTGCACTATACGCAACACTGTATGAGCTTCCAGTATACACAACACTATTCTTGGATCATGTTACACACAATTTTGATAGTAGTTATTCTACGAAACATTGAGTATATATATATATATATATTCAATGTATAAATAAAATATGGTTGGATTCTGTTATACGAAACAACGGAGGAGTCTTGCACAACACGCAACCCTGACTTGGCTTGCATTGCACGCAATCGTGACCTTCCTCGATAGCGTGTGTTGTACGCAATAACAGGTTTCACTAAACAACTATATATGGCTATAATATTATTATGAACTACCTGTTATGAATAGTATCTACTAATTTTTAAATTTATAACATTATTATTCATCTTACACATTTTCTAGAACATGGTATGAGAACAAAGTCATTTTTTCGAGTAAAATAAGTATTTTTCAAAAAAATGTAATTTTGTCTCCTTTTGATGGCGCACCCACTTTAAATCTTGTTTTTGACATGACTATAAGTTTAATTTGACAAAATAAAATTCTTCTTTGGAATCAGGATATAAATATTTACTTTGGATAAATTTTTCATATTATACTGATAACTTTCATATTGTAATGAATAGTAAAAACACGCTATAATTTTATTTAAAAAAACTTTTTTCAACGCAATAATTTATATTGTTATATTATCTTTTAATTAGTTTTAAAGTATATTTAGAATATATTTTTACCATTTAATACAATTTTGGTCATTTGATGTAATTTCACATTTAAACCAAACATAAACAAGTGTCAATCTTTTGATAGTTAATATCTCTTAAAAACATGCTATTTGTTTTGACGACGAGAATATATTTTTAAATTGATTAATTCAACTGATATGTTTTTAATTTGGTAAAATAGACATCATTTTTAAATTCATAATATGAAATATATCTTAGTCCTAATTTTTGGTATTTTTCTGGAAACATTCATTTTTTGGTTAATAGTGAAACCACTAAGTGGTAGTTAAAAAACTAAATTTTTTATAAAACTTAATTTTACCGCTTCTGTGAGTAGATTTTCGAAAATCCAAGAGACACGGTTATTATCAAGGACTAAAATTTGGTTCAATGAGATGAAAATATCTTTTGGTCAATAGTAACTTTTTACTTTTATTTACAACGGTTAAAAGTAAATAGGATAATTAAGGGTAAAAATGATATTATTATTACCCTAACACATGTCCTAATTCTATTAGATATGTGTAATTCGACCAAAAAGAACCTTAGGAATAAAATACGACCATTCAGGCCCACTTGGATTAGATTAAGACATTTAATATTAATTTATGTAAAGAAGGGTTAAAATAGTTAAAATCAAAGTTTAATAAGTAAATCATTTTTAATATAGGGTTATACATAAGATAAATTCGACTATAAATAGTCATTAGAAAGATAAAACGATTTACTACATAATGGTAGTTTATTTATAATTTTTATACATTAAATTATTTAATTTATTTATGACACAATGATGCTGTTGTAATTATCTTATTAATAAAATATTGACATAATTTATGTTATAAATACCAAAAATAAATGTAATTTGAGACTTTTTATTAATTACACTAATTTTATAGGTTAATATGAAATTTTATTATTGATTTAGTTAATGTTTTGTGAACTAATAATTCTTTTATGAGTTTCACAAAAATCAATTTCCAAATACTGTCAAAATTAACATAAAATAGTTTTTAAAACAAATATTATATTATTAATTGTTATTTTATTCCTAAAAATATAAGGCTCGGCCAAATGACTATGATAAGGTTAAATATATTAATAATAAACAACTTGGGGTTAGTTTGGCTTGTTATAGTAAGTTAATTAACCTTATAGTGTAAGAAAACAAGAAGACACGGTAAAGAATAATTATTTAACTTAAAGTTAAATCTAAATTATAAGGTTAAAATAGAAACCTATACTTGTCTAAATTCTATTTTATGATAGTATTTTTACCCATCTCCACCGTATCTTCGAAATAAATCAATTTGGAGCTATTAAAATCTGAATATGACTTTATAATAAAATAATATGTTTTGTTATTCCAAAGGTGCCCCTCTCCTCCCTTATAAAAGGGCACCTCCTCCATCTCTTCCTCACACCATTTTGAGCCTTTAAGCTTGGCCACAATCTGCCCATTTCACTTCCCCACTTCCCTAGAAACATCCTAGAGGTCCTGGGCTTCTTCAAAGACCAATTTTAGTTCCCTAAGAGAAGGTCTCAAAGAGGCGCTTCAAAGAAGAGGTAATGTCTGTTACCGATTCTTTCAACTTTATTTCTTCTTCTACTTCTTCTTCTTTAGTTGTTTCATTATGAAGTAAGAACATCAGTATCACTAATATAACGATATTTTCTTATAATTATGAAACAACCCTATTTCACCATCAATCCATCCTACGGAATACGAAATCACCGCACGTGCGTACGTACAGAATACCGTCTCCACGCTGTGGTGTAATCTATTTTCCACCACCACCTTACTTGGATGGGTATAATGGTGTAAATAATGACTATATATGATTATTGTAAATTGATATTGATTTTAAAATAGTATAAATACACTCCAATAAAATTCCACGATCATGGGAATCATATCATCGCTCGTGCGTACGTACGGACTACCGTCTCCACGAACGCGATGAGATTCATTTTCCATGATTAACCATTCGAGAATGATTATAAAGTATATATAAGGAATAATAATGAAATATATGACATAATAATGCTAATGGATTTATTTATATATATATGTATGTCATCTATTTAATTTCATTCAATTCAATAAGGAAACGAAAACAGCGTTCATTCGTACGTACGACCAACCGTCTCCATGAACGGTGTATTTCATTCCTTTTATCGATCTATAATATATAAATGTATATGATGAATTTATATTATATATAAATCATGTTTTACATTTTGGAATTATCTAAATCATGATATAAGTAATAATATCAAGAACGACAAGTCGAAATACATACGATAAATGAAATGATTTTACCCAAAACGCTGCTTTAACATGGAATTTATAAAAGAATGGGTAATATAAAGTCATAAGTGAAACATATATGATATCATAACAATTAATATGATTCATTAATAAGTAAATGACATTATTTAAATCATTATACAGTAGGTTCGGATACTTATGAAGCATATCGGAGCTATGGTAAGGGGTAATTTTTCAAATCTCATTTTTATCCGAAATTGCTTATTCATAAGTATTTACTGGGGTTATTGTTATCATCCATGTCCATGTTTTATAAAAGTGTAATCATGTATGTTTAAAGTCCTTTTTACCCATTTTTACTTTTACCCGATGGTATGGAAGGAATCTTTCTTTTATTTACCCTACAAGGTACTTTTTGACTTTTCCGAAAAAAAGTACGAGAAGAATGTTTTTTTAACGTATATGGCATGAAAGGATTTTTATCGATTTATGAACCATATTTTAATGAAGCTTCCTCCAAAATATTTCATGAATATTTTCAACAAAATCCATTTATTTTAAAATTGCATGACATTTTGTGAAAAGAAAATGATTTTGAAGAAAAAAAGGATATTTTCCTCAAGAATTAATTTCAAGTGTTTTATCAAAACCATTTTCATCTAAGATGACATTATTTCACATGTTTATGTTTCAAGTATCATGTATCTATGATTTACATGATTTCACTTTTCTAATGATGAAATGATATCCAATTGTTTTTTGTATGGATTACGTTATGATGGAATGATGATTATGAAACCCATTTTATTCTTGGGATATGATGAATGATTTATGTTTGTATTGTGGCACACGAAAGAATGATTTCAATATGAGATGGGTGGACCTATATCTCCCTCCAATGAATTGGGTAAAGATATATATCTCATGATATAGACATGGCTAGAATGACAAGTTAAACCGGTTCAGAAATACAGGACTGGAATGAGGAGTGAACTCGATTCAGAAAGGGACTTTTTCCACTAAGATGGTCTTGGTAGCAATGCCTTGGCTACTATGTAAATCATATCATGCGCTTAATGGTTAAAACAATTACATGTTTTACTTCCAAGTTATTTAATCATGATTTATGTTCCTTTATGATATATGCCTTACGTACTTCCAAGATTTATGTCTTTACTCAAGATTTTGATGTTTAGATTTTATGCTAATGTTTTTTTTACATTCAAATGTCTAAGGATTTTTTTATGTTCTCTATGCTTACCCTTACTGAGCATTTGAGCTCACCCCTTTTATGTTTTCTTTTCCCCAGGATATAACGAAAGGTTTTAGGTAAGAAATAAAAGGGGAAGTTTATTATGGGAGATGTTGAAGATCTTTCAACACGATTAGAAGATTATATTCCGAGTTTACAAAGACACTAAACTATTATGATCCTTGTGTATGTTTTTGTTATGTATTAATTATTCCCCAAAATTAATGTAATGTCCATGTACGTCAAGCTTCGAGTCTGTACAGTTGGTATCATAGGAAATGATTAGTTAACCTTTGGAAACTAGGATGCAAAAACGTTAGTGAGATCCCTATAGATATTTCTAAGGTATGTCAAGGGATGTCCCTAAGGATAACTATACATATAGGATATAGTCCTAGAACTACGGTAAAGAGCTTAGAATTTAACCTATGATGTTATATATTGAGGGTACTCCCCCTTTACTATGTTGTTTTTCCTAGCATGATTTTTGCCTCTCACAGAATTCTTTTTGTGTTTTAGTCAATGGAGGGAACCCGAAGGAATTCAGTTAACATTGAATCTAATGGAAAAATTGGTGACTATGAGAAACAGAATTGTGTAATGACTAGAGAGAAAGATATTGTGATTATGCTGAATCATTCATCACGATATATGATTAACAAGGTGAAATTTGGTGGTATGACTAATTCATCAAATAAGAGGAAGATAGACTTTTATGCATGTTCGCATGTTGAGGAGCATAAAGAAAGGAAGATTGAGATTTCTAAAGAAGGGAATAAGAACCTTGAGGAATACCTCAAATGGAGGGATAGATGTTATCTGTGTGGAGAAAAGGGTCATATAGTGACATACTGTTATGGAGTTCAATGTCTTATTTGTGGAGAACATGGGCATTACCCAACTCAATGCCCTGACCTAAAAAGTTCCTTCTAAATCAAGGATGGACTTATTCCAAGACAATCATTTAAGAGGATGGATTGAAGTTTTTATGTATTAGTATTCAAGAATAATGTTTTTGAGGTATTTTTATGGTGTATTAGAATATTTTTGTATTAGTCTATTGTGGTTTTCAGTAATTATATGGTACTGGTGACCATGGAAAGTGATTGAGATATTTTTGGAAAAAAGATGATATGCGCATAATGAAGGGATAAGGAGAAAATGAAATGTTTCACAGTATTCATGAGCTCATGACTGATATTAGGAGAATGTTATATCCTGGTTTGATTATATAGAATTTTTGGATTTTGGTATGTGGAAAGAGTTAACTTTTGAAAGCATTCATGTTTTCACTAAGGTTTAATGGGTATTCATTTTTCAAGATAATACATGATTAAGGTATTCACATGATTGGAATGTGACCAACAAGATATATGGGGGATAAATGATGGTATTCACATGCTCTGTTGATGAAATTTCAAGTAATCGTTTTCTTTATACTTTGAGCTTGGACCGAAGTATTTTAGATAAATATTGGAATGGATTATGTTGGACATAAGTTAGTATTGTTTAAGGATAGAACTTTTTTCCCCATAATTGATGGGATGTTATAGTAATATAGTTTTAGAAAAAGGATAACCAGCAGGATGGGCGACAGCCCATCGCATCAGACAAGGCTGTGGGAATCAAACCCACAACTGAAGTGTGACTGACCTTTATCTCCTACCACTGGCCTACAGGAAGTCCCTGTTTAGTAGAAACTAGTTTTATTATATTACGAAATATGATATATGAAGTATAAGTCCATTTTAGGAACCATATATGATTAATCTCACTATAGATCAGCTTATGTATATTTAATAACTTTTTCTAACCTTTTGTTTGAGACAGATGGAATGACCTGTCATTCTATCACATTATCTGCTAACACTTCACGAATAATAAATTCAACTTCAAATCTTTAAGAGATGAAGTGGAAATTTGTCAAGGAACGAACAATAGTGATATTGTACCAAAATAAACTAAGTATTTATTCTAATTCAAATTCTTCAACTTTAGGGAAATGATCTTGAAAACCAAAAATTTTGTCCTAGTGCCCTTATATCCGATGAATCAGATGGTACCCTAGATCATCACAAATTTAGGGCTTTGTGATTGTTGTATTTTTCATATCCATGTTCTCTACCACTCTCCATCAGAACTTGATGGTTATATTTTTCTTCCATATCCATATTTTCACCTATTTGTTACTACGTGGAAATCCAGTAATGAGTTAATTTGGGTAACCGTTGTGTTTCATACATTAGTTTTTAAATCCATGTATTGGTATTCCTTTTTACGATGTGGGTTTCTATTAAAGAAACTTTTGGGAAGTAAACCATTTATAACCCCGACGAATTTCAAGAAAGAAATTCATTTTAAGGGGGGAAGAATGTAACACCCCGAGATTTTATGAAAAATATTAATTTTTATTACATTGATGTCTTGTGTTGTAAGTTACAACAAGATTATATTGCGCTATATGCAACACCGTATGAGCTTGCAGTATACACAACTCTATTCTTGGATCATGTTACACACAATTTTGATAGTAGTTATTCTATGAAACATTGAGTGTATATATATATATATATTCAATGTATAAATGAAATATGGTTGGATTCTATTATAAGAAACAACAGAGCAGTCTTTCACAACACGCAACCCTGACTTGGCTTTCATTACATGCAATCGTGACCTTCCTCGATAGCGTGTGTTGAACGCAATACCAGGTTTCACTAAACAACGATATATGGTTATAATATTATTATGAACTACCCGTTATGAATAGTATCAACTACATTTTGAATTTTAAAACATTATTATTCATCTTAAACATTTTCTAGAACATGGTATGAGAACAAAATCAATTTTTTGAGTAAAATAAGTATTTTCAAAAAATGTAGTTTTGCCGCCTTTTGATGGCGCACCCACTTTAAATCTTGTTTTTGACATGTATATAAGTTCAATTTGACAAAATAAAATTCTTATTTTGAATCAGGATATAAAAATTTACTTTGGATAAATTTTTCATATTATTCTAATAACTTTCATATTTTAATGAATAGTAAAAACACGCTATATATTAATTAAAAAAAACTTTGTTCATCACAATAAGTTATATGGTTAGATTATCTTATTAATTGGTTTTAAGGTATATTTAGACTATATTTTTACCATTTAATACAATGTTGGTCATTGGATGTAATTTCACATTTAAACTAGACATAAACAAATGTCAATCTTTTGACAATTATTATCTCTTAAAAACACGCTATTTGTTTTGACGACGGGAATTAATTTTTAAATTAATTAATGCAACTGATATGTAACACCCCGAGCTTCCACAATACGCTTCTCATTAAATAATGCAATAGCTTGTATTGTACGCAACTTCGAGTTCTAAAACACCGCGACTAATCATAGTAGCCGTTATGAATAGTAATAACCACTTTTTAAAATTATAGAAATTTTATATTTCAAAATGGACTTCATTTTTGGATTTGGAATATCGAAATTAGCCTATGTTTAATTTTTGGTATTTTTCTGAGAACTTCTAATTTTTTATGAATAGTGAAAAATACTTAAAACAACTTTTTAATCAAAATAATTTATTGTGATAAATTATACTATTTAGTTGTTTTAAGGTATAATTAGAATATATTTTTACCATTTTATCCAATGGTGGTCATTATAATTAATTTAACATTGAAATTGGACATAAACAATTGCCAATCTTTTGATATAAATTGTTTCTTAAAAACACGCTATTTGTCGTAACAGCGGGAATTAATTATAAAATTAATTAATGCAACTTATATGTTTTGAATTTTTTAAAATAGGTATCATTTTTTAATTCAGAATATCAATTATAGCTTAGGGTGAAATTTTGGAATTGTTCTGAAAAACTTCAATTTTTGATGAATAGTGAAACCACTAAGTGGTAGTTAAATAACTGATTTTTTGTTTAAATGAAATATTACCACTTCTGTGATTTGATTTTCAAAAAATCCAACATGCATGGTTTTCATTAAGAAGTAAAATGTGGTTCAATGAGATTAATATAATTTTTTGGTGAATAGTAACTTTTAAGTTCTTAATCGCGATTAGAGGTAATTAGTGTAGTTTAAGGTACAAATATTGTTTTAATAATATGAGATGAGCATGACACTTGTCCTAATCATATTGGATGAGTCATGGACGACCAAGACAACCCATGGGTCAACTTGGGGACCCCATGGAGCCACTTTAGTTGGAAAATGACATTAATATATATTTATTTAATGTTAAAATTAAATTGACACAAACAAGAGTTATATTACTAAAACAGTTTTTAAGTGGGGTTACACAAGTCCAAATTTTGACTATAAATATTCATTAGAAATATAAAACGATTTCCTACATCATAGTATTTTTTTTATAATTTTTAGACATTAAATAAATTAAATTATTTATGACATCATTATGATGTAGCGATGACCTCATTATTTAACGATTTTAATAAAATGCAAAGATAATGTAAACTCTAAGGATTACACTTGTCCAAAGACTATTGGATGGGTAGATTTCGAACCCTTATCACCTTATCCACGAATTATATAAGTTTGGGACCTTTAGAATCCGAAAATCATTTTGTAATAATGTAACATTTCAATCTTTCCAAAAGAACCCCTCCTCTCCAATTATAAAAGGCCCTCACCTCTCCCACCTTATTCACACCTTCAATCCATTTGGCTCGGCCAAACTCTGCCCAAATACTCTCCCAACTTCCCCCTCTTACTCCTAGAAGCCTCACTTTGGGCAGAACGCTTCTCAAGGAATCCTTTGGCTCAAATCAAAAAGAGTTACCCGATTTTGAGGTAATGTCTTCTCTAATGTTGTTTTGTTTTATTTTTCTTCTCCAACCCCCTAAACTCTTTTTATTCATTACTTTTGTAACAACACCAGTATCCTCAATATACTAGGATGTTGTTATAAGAAGGATTCAAGCTACACTTACACACACCTACATCTAATGGTTAAAGAACATACGGTTTCTGTGGATGAAGAATTTCTACCTCACGAAAGGATGATTGTTCAACACTCATATAACACCTTCAAAGGTGGCCATTAAGATGTCACTATATATATATGATATAAAATATGTTTATGTTTTACTTATGCTTCTGTATTTCTCATTTATGGCATACTTTATGATTTCCATTATGGGTAAAATGTGATAATTTCATTTTAGGAAGTGCGGTCTACCGCCCCCTCAAAGTGATTTGAATCGTTAATGCCATATGTGGGATGTATAAAGGATGGATTAAATGGTATTATACACTATATTATACTGTAATTATATTATAAATTTATATCATTATGATTTCATTCCATTAAATACGAAATAGAAATAAAAGTAGTGTTCATGCGTACGTACGGCTTACCGTCTCCATGAATGGTGCATTTCATTTCTTACCTCTAAATGTTACGTGACATTATGAATGAATGTATATACTGTATATATGATATATATGATATCTACATCATGAATATAATTCTGGATATAATGGATATTTCACCACATGAACAACTTGTAATTATAAGAAGTTTATTTTTGACTCAAGTACCAAAGATCGACAAAACGACCGTTATTAACTTAAATAATTAAATAATGTTCATAACATGGTAATAAGGGATATAAAAGGAATAATGAACATGAAAAAGGTTATTAAGTAAATAGAAATTAACTCTAGTTTATTATTCAGGAGGTTAAAGAACGGTCGAGTCAGGACAAGACGCAAGGTAAGGGAACTTCTTAACCCAACTTCCATTCTTTGGGTTAATCTTATACTTTCAAATTATGTCATGATATTATTATGTCCTATCTTGTATTTGTACTTTCTTTATGTGTACTTATAGTGAATACACATAATAGATCTATTATATTTTAAAAAATGATCTTTTTAAAGACTTCGTCTCAATCTCCTTTCATTGAGGCATATTTGGTTTTATACATAATTTCTTTTATACGATGTATAAACCCCTTTGACTTTTACATTTATTCAAAAGGAATATTTTTTATACGAAGCATTTACTAAACGTCAAAAGGGAATGTTTTTGTCATACGTATGCGGCGACAACGACTTCTCCGCCGCCGTGACCACTATTTGAGTTTCGGCTTCCTCTACAAGCCAAACATTTTTTTAAAGAAATATAAATACCATGTTTTACTTTTCTTTTATTTTGGTATTGAAAATGGTTTTGAAAGCGTTTTTATTATATCAATGTGTTGTATTGTTATCTTGTGATTGAAATTTGGAAATTTTATGTTTCCTTTACGCATGTTTTATGTGATACAATTATGTTAGGGTTTATGAAATGTTTAAACCTATTCATATGAGGAATGCATTGGACTTAATAAGTGACAGGTGGAGCCCGCTATAGCTCCTCGATGCATCGGCAGGTCTCATGAGACCAACTAGTTTCTTGGCACGAGGCCTTGACAAAATCTTATTTGTGGTCTTGGCACGAGGCCTTGGCTACGTGGTTATGATAGTCTGGCATTATGCATTCCATCATTATGAAAGTGGTTATTGATATTGCATGTGATTATTCGACCAGTAGAATATCCATGTGAAGAAGTGAATGGCATTATCTCATTTTACTTTTTCCATATTATGTTGAAGTTCAAGTTTAAAAGGCTTTTGTTTTAGTTATACATTGCCTTAATTGTTAATGTTTATTTATGAAAGCTTCCGCTATATTGTTAACCTTACTGAGCATCCGAGATCATCCCTTTCAATGTTTTAATATTTTCCAGGATGTGAAGAAGTATTTTATGAATGACCTGTTGGGATAGTCCAAAGAGGATAGAAGTATGGACTATGGAGACTATGTTATTATAGTTTTTCACTTTGTGATGTAATGTAACATTTATGAATGTATCTAGTGTTTCCAAGGCTACTAAACTAATTGGTCTTTCGAGACTTGATCTTTTGTGATCATGCCAATGTTATGAAGTAATGCACCGGCTCTGGGTAGCTGGGGTCGGGGCGTTACAGTTGGTATCAGAGGCAGTTTAGTACAAACCTTGGAAGCTAGATTTAGACAAACTCTGATTAGAGCACGTAGACCTAAGATGAACTTTGAGGATTAGTATAGAAGAACTTCCTAAAATTTTGGTATTGTAGAGATTTTGTGAGTTTTCCGAGTAATACATCCCTGTCTAGATACGAGCAGGTAGAGGCGGCTTTGGCACAGATGTACCTAGGGGTAAAACCCAAAAACACCGCTTTGAGCTAGACTCGAATGGGAACTGGTGCACGACAATGGGCCTTGCTGCACACTTCGTTACGACACTCCCGGGGGATATGCTTAGGATAATTCTCATTTTATTTACAAACCACTATGAAGGGTTATGAGTATATACTTCCTCAAAGAAAACATTTATTTTTATGATTATGGATTATATCCACAAATAGCTCAATTTATGTAAAGTGTTTTACAAGTATGGAATTATGTATTTTGATTCATAAACTAATCTAGTTTATGCCATTGTTTAGAAATGGCGCCTAGTGGAAGGAATGGAAACCGTATCAATGCACGAACTCCGTGTAGGGATTGCCATCCTGCTCAATATAATTATTGTGGATCTAGAGATACAACTGGTACTGATCAACTTATTACCATACTCGGACAACTCACTCAGGTTATGAATAATAACCTTACTCGTATGGAGCACCCTGATCCGCAACGTGGAGGATCAATGCTAGATCGTTTCATGAGGAAAAAAACATCAACATTTAATGGGGGTACAAATCCGTTAGTAGCTGAGCAATGGATAAACTCCTTAGAGAAAATATTCTATGCCTTGGGGAGTAGCGAAAGGGAGAAGGTTATCATGGCAGTTTAACGCCTCACTGGAGATGCCGATCAATGGTGGTCATTGATTCAAAACACAAAGGAAGATGAAGAAGTATCAAATATGGAATGGAGAGAGTTCAAATATCTTTTCTTAGAAAAATACTTTCCACATGACCATCGAGCAGATATGGAAAGACAATTTTTGAGTCTGAGACAAAAGGAGGATGAGAATGTCGCAAAGTATGAGGCTAACTTTACAAGGTTCACGAGACATGCTGTAGATTATATACGTAACCCAAGAAGTAAGATTGATCGTTTTTTTGATGGGTTAAAACCATTTCTCCGTCGAGCATTATTCTCACAAACCTTCTCGTCATACGAAGATATTGTCTCGTGTTCTATCAAGACAGAAAAGGAATTCTCTAAGTCTTATGACAACAAAGTAAAGCAAGAGAAGAAGAGAATGGTGGAACAAGAGACAGATAAAGGGAAAAAGGGAATGAAGGATTTTCCATTATGTGATAATTGTGGGAAGAATCACCCTGGTACTTGCCTAAAAGGAATGGGAGTTTGTTATAAATATAGAGAAAAGGGTCACCAGGCTCGTGATTGCAATGGAAAGAAAGAGGCTATCAAAGTTGAATGCTACAATTGTAGAGAAATGGGTCATTATGCAAATGAATGTACTAAGCGTCAGGGAAACTTACCTCAAAAAAGGCCAAGGGATCAAGGCCAATCTTATGTTGTGACTACAGTTGAAGCGGAATAATTAATGTATTGGTGCTTTTGGACTCATGGATTATATTCTGGTTATTGTAATAATGTGATATATATATAAGGATTGTACTACAGTACTTGTTGTTTCAGTAAGGTTTTAATATGATGAAGGTAATAATATTTTCGTATGTGACAATAAGAGGAACTTTACCTTGTTTGGGGAACCTAATGTTACAATTGATTTTGGAATTAATAGACCTTTTAGAGAAAGTTTGGACAGAGGTATTTTAGATAACTATAAAGGTTGGGATGGATTAAGTTGAACTTTGAATAGTATTGTTTAAGGTTAAAACATTTCTGAAGATAATTTTTGGAATAGTATAGTACTATATTTTTAGGAAAAGGACAACCTGCAGGGTGGGGCATAACCCGTCGCGTCGGACAAAGCTGCAGGAATCGAACCAACAATCATAGTGCGACAGGCCTTTATTTCCTACCACTAGCCTACAGGAAGTCCCTGTTTATTACAAAATAATTTTACTAATCTAAATGGTATGTGTTAACATTTTGAACCTTATAGAATTAGGATAAGTATAATATTTTTGAGTTCTATTATCGTTTTGAGTGAAAGATGAGTTGAAGGTTGAAACTCTAATTGTCAAGCATAAATATATATAAACCTATCTATTATTCAATGAATACATTAATTCTTAAACTTTAGTAAAAGGATATTAAAACAAAAAAATGTGTTATACTAATACCTTATGTCTTGTTGAACTGATGATATTTTAAATCAACATAGATTGAAGGCTTTGAGGCCCTCAATTTGACAGTTGATTGTGATTGATGACCTCAATCACTCCCTACAAATATTTACGTTTTTCCTCTAATTATATGTCTCTAATTGCCACCAATGTTCTCCTAATCGAGATCATAATTGGGTGGTGACTTTTTCATTTCCCTTTCCCTCTTATTAAGGCTAAATTTTATTAATCTTATTTCCGATGTGGGTTTTCCTCAAAGGTATTTTCTATTTTCAACCTTTTATTTTCCAAGAAAAATTTCAAATTGCGAGGATGCAATTTATTGAAGTAGGGGAGAATGTAACACCCTGAGCTTCCACAATACGCTTCTCATTAAATAATGCAATAGCTTGTATTGTACGCAACTTCGAGTTCTAAAACACTGCGACTAATCATAGTAGCAGTTATGAATAGTAATAACCACTTTTTAAAATTATAGAAATTTTATATTTCAAAATGGACTTCATTTTTGGATTCGGAATATCGAAATTAGCCTATGTTGAATTTTTGGTATTTTTCTGAGAACTTCTAATTTTTTATGAATAGTGAAAAATACTTAAAAAAACTTTTTAATCAAAATAATTTATTGTGATAAATTATACTATTTGGTGGTTTTAAGGTATAATTAGAATATATTTTTACCATTTTATCCAATGGTGGCCATTATAATTAATTTAACATTGAAATTGGACATAAACAATTGCCAATCTTTTGATATAAATTGTTTCTTAAAAACACGCTATTTGTCGTAACAGCGGGAATTAATTATAAAATTAATTAATGAAAATTATATGTTTGGAATTTTTTAAAATATACATCTTTTTTGAATTCAGAATATCAATTATAGCTTAGGGTGATATTTTGGCATTGTTCTGAAAAACTTCAATTTTTGATGAATAGTGAAACCACTAAGTGGTAGTTAAATAACTGATTTTTCGTTTAAATGAAACATTACCACTTCTGTGATTTGATTTTCAAAAATCTGACAGACATGGTTGTCATTAAGAAGTAAAATGTGGTTCAATGAGATTAAAATAATTTTTTGGTGAATAGTAACTTTTAAGTTCTTAATCGCGATTAGAGGTAATTAGTGTAGTTTAAGGTACAAATAATGTTTTAATAATATAAGATGAGCATGACACTTGTCCTACTCCTATTGGATGAGTCATGGCCGACCAAGACAACCCATGGGTCAACTTGGGGACCCCATGGAGCCACTTTAGTTGGAAAATGAAATTAATATATATTTATTTAATGTTAAAATTAAATTGACACAAACATGAGTTATTTTACTAAAACAGTTTTTAAGTGGGGTTACACAAGTCCAAATTTTGACTATAAATATTCATTAGAAATACAAAACTATTTCCTACATCATAGTATTTTTTTTATAATTTTTAGACATTAAATAAATTAAATTATTTATGACATCATTATGATGCAGCGATGACCTCATTATTTAACGATTTTAATAAAATGAAAAGATAATGTAAAATCCAGGGCTTACACTTGTCCAAAGACTATTGGATGGGTATATTTCGAACCCTTATCACATTAGCCACGAATTATATAAGTTTGGGACCTTTAGAATCCGAAAATCATTGTGTAATAATGTAACATTTCAATCTTTCCAAAAGAGCCCCTCCTCTCCACTTATAAAAATCCCCCACCTCTCCCACCTTATTCACACCTTCAAGCCATTTGGCTCAGCCAACCTCTGTCCAAATACTCTCCCAACTTCCCCCTCTTACTCCTAGAAGCCTCACTTTGGGCAGAACTCTTCTCAAGTAAGCCTTTGTCTCAAATCAAAAAGAGTTACCCGATTTTGAGGTAATGTCTTCTCTAATGTTGTTTTGTTTTATTTTTCTTCTCCAACCCCCTAAACTATTTTTATTCATTACTTTTGTAACAAAACCAGTATCCTCAATATACTAGGATGTTTTTATAATAAGGATTCGAGCTACACTTACACACACCTACATCTAATGGTTAAAGAACATACGGTTTCTGTGGATGGCGAATTTCTGCCTCACGAAACGATGATTGTTCAACACTCATATAACACCTTCAAAGGTGGCCATTAATATGTCACTATATATATATATATATGATATAAAATATGTTTATGTTTTACTTATGCTTCTGTATTTATCATTTATGGCATACTTTATGATTTTCATTATGGGTAAAACGCGAGAATTTCATTTTAGGAAGTGCGGACTACCGGCCCCTCAAAGTGATTTGAATCATTAATGCCATATGTGGGATGTATAAAGGATGGATTAAATGGTATTATACACTATATTATACTGTAATTATATTATAAATTTATATCATTATGATTTCATTCCATTAAATATGAAATAGAAATAAAAGTAGCGTTCATGCGTACGTACGGCTTATCGTCTCCATGAACTGTGCATTTCATTTCTTACCTCTAAATGTTACGTGACATTATGAATGAATGTATAGACTGTATATATGATATATATGATATCTACATCATGAATATAATTCTGGATATAATGGATATTTCACCACATGAACAACTTGTAATTATAAGAAGTTTATTTTTGACTCAAGTACCAAAGATCGACAAAACGACCGTTATTAACATAAATAATTAAATAATGTTCATAACATGGTAATAAGGGATATAAAAGCAATAATGAACATGAAAAAGCTTCTTATGTAAATAGAAATTAACTCTAGTTTATTATTCAGGAGGTTAAAGAACGGTCGAGTCAGGACAAGACGCAAGGTAAGGGAACTTCTTAACCCAACTTCCATTCTTTGGGTTAATCTCAAACTTTCAAATTATGTCATGATATTATTATGTCCTATCTTGTATTTGTACTTTCTTTATGTGTACTTATAGTGAATACACATAATAGATCTATTATATTTTAAAAAATGATCTTTTTAAAGACTTTGTCTCAATCTCCTTTCATTGAGGCATATTTGGTTTTATACATAATTTCTTTTATACGGTGTATAAACCCCTTTGACTTTTACGTTTATTCAAAAGGAATCTTTTTTATACGAAGAGTTTACTAAACAACAAAAGGGAATGTTTTTGTCATACGTATGCGGCAACAACGACTTCTCCGCCGCCGTGACCACTATTTGAGTTTCGGCTTCCTCTATAAGCCATACCTTTTTTTTAAGAAAAATAAATACCATGTTTTACTTTTCTTTTATTTTGGTATTGAAAATGGTTTTGAAAGCGTTTTTTTATATCAATGTGTTGTATTGTTATCTTTTGATTGAAATTTGGAAATGTTATGTTTCCTTTATGCATGTTTTATGTGATACGGTTATGTTATGGTTTATGAAATGTTTAAACCTATTCATATGAGGAATGCATTGGACTTAATAAGTGACGGGTGGAGACCGCTATAGCTCCTCGATGCATCGGCAGGTCTCATGAGACAAACTAGTGTCCTGGAACGAGGCCTTGACAAAATCTTATTTGTGGTCTTGGCACGAGGCCTTGGCTACGTGGTTATGATAGTCTGGAATTACGCATTCCATCATTATGAAAGTGGTTATTGATATTTCATGTGATTATTCGACCAGTAGAATATCCATGTGAAGAAGTGAATGGCATTATCTCATTTTACTTTTGCCATATTATGTTGAAGTTCAAGTTAAAAAGGCTTTTGTTTTAGTTATACATTACCTTAAATGTTAATGTTTATTTATGAAAGCTTCCGCTATATTGTTAACCTTACTGAGCATCTGAGCTCACCCCTTTCAATGTTTTAATATTTTCCAGGATGTGAAGAAGTATTTTATGAATGACCTGCAGGGATAGTCCGAAGATGATAGAAGTGTGGACTATAGAGACTCTGTTATTATAGTTTTTCACTTTGTGATGTAATGTAACATTTATGAATGTATCTAGTGTTTCCAAGGCTACTAAACTAATCGGTCTTTCGAGACTTGATCTTTTGTGATCGTGCCAATGTTACGAAGTAATGCACCGGCTCTGGGTAGCTGGGGTCGGGGCGTTACATGATATGTTTTTAATTTGGTAAAATAGGCATCATTTTTGAATTCATAATATCAATTATAGCTTAGACCTAATTTTTGGTATTTTTCTGGAAACTTTCATTTTTTGATGAATAGTGAAACCACTAAGTGGTGGTTAAAAAAGTGATGTTTTCATAAAACTTAATTTTACCGCTTCTGTGAGTGGAATTTCTAAAATCTGAGAGACACGGTTAATATTAAGGACTAAAATGTGGTTCAATGAGATGCAAATATTTTTTAGTGAATAGTAACTTTTTACTTTTATTTACCACGATTAAACGTAAATAGGATAATTAAGGGTAAAAATGATATTATTATTACCCTAACACATCTCCTAATTCTATTGTATAAGTTTAATTCGACCAAAAAAAACTCAGGAATAAAATATGACCATTTAGGCCCGCTTGGATTAGATTAGGACATTTAATATTAATTTATTTAAGGAAGGTTTAAAATAGTTAAAATCAAAGATTAATAAGTAAATCATTCTTAATATAGGGTTATACATAAGATAAATTCGACTATAAATATTCATTAGAAAGATAAAAATATTTCCTACATAATGGTTGTTTATTTATAATTTTTAGAGATTAAATAATTTAATTTATTTATGACACAAAGATGATACAGTAATTATCTTATTAATGAAATATTGACATAATTGATGTTATAAATACCCAAATAAATGTAATTTGAGACTTTTTATGAATTTACACTAATTTTCTAGGTTAATATGACATTTTAGTATTGATTTAGTTAACTTTTTTCGAACTAATTATTCTGTTAGGAACTTCACAAAAATCAATTACCAAATAGTGTCAAAATTGACATAAAATAGTTTTTAAAACAAATATTATATAATTAATCGTTATTTTATTCCTAAAAGTCTAAGGTTCGGCCAAATGACTTAGATAAGGTTATATATATTACTAATAAACAACTTGGGGTTCGTTTGGCTTGTTATAGTATGTTTATTAACCATATAGTGTAAGAAAACAAGAAGACACGGTAAAGAAAAATTATTTAACTTAAAGTTAAATCTAAATGATAAGGTTACAATAGAAACCTAAACATGTCTAAATTCTATTGGATGATATTATTTCGACCCATACCCACATTAGATTTGAAATAACTCAATTTGGAGCTATTAAAAACCGAATATGACTTTATAATAAAATAATAGTTTTTGTTATTCCAATGGTGACCCTCTCCTCCCTTATAAAAGGGCACCTCCTCCATGTCTTCCTCACACCATTTTGAGCCTTGAAGCTCGACCAAACTCTGTATAATTTACTTCCCCACTTCCCTAGAAACATCCTAGAGGTCCTGGTCTTCTTCAAATACCAATTTTAGTTCCCTAAGAGGAGGTCTCAAAGAGGCGCTTCAAAGACGAGGTAATGTCTGTTACTGATTCTTTCAACATTATTTCCTCTTCTACATCTTCTTATTTAGTTTTTTCATTATGAATTAATAACATCAGTATCACTCATATACTGATATGTTATTATAAGTATTAAACAACCCTATTTCACCATCTATCCATCCTACGGAAAATGAAATCACCGTGCGTGCGTACGTACGGAATACCGTCTCCACGTCGTGGTGTAATCTATTTTCCACCACCACCTTACATGGATGGGTATAATGGTGTAAATAATGACTATATATTATTATTGTAAAGTGATATTGATTCTGAAATAGTATACATAAACTCCAATATAATTCCACGATCATGTGAATGATATAATCGCTCGTGCGTACGTTCGGACTACCGTCTCCACGAATGCGATGAGATTCATTTTCCTTGATTAACCATTCAAGAATGATTATAAATTATATATAATGAATAATAATGAAATATATGACACAATAATGCTACTGGATTTATGTATATATATATTTATGTCATCCATTTAATTTCATTCAATTCAATAAGGAAATGAAAACAGCGTTCATGCGTACGTACGGCCTACCGTCTCCATGAACGGTGTATTTCATTCCTTTTATCGATCTATAATATATATATGTATATGATTAATATATATTATATATAAATCGTTTTTTTACATTCTGGAATTATTTAAATCAGGATATAAGTAAGAATATCAAGAACGACATGTCGAAACACATACGATAAATGAAATGATTTTACCCAAAACGATGCTTTAACATGGAATTTATAAAAGAATGGGTAATATAAAGTCATAAGTGAAACATTTATGATATCATAACAACGAATATGATTATTTAATAAGTCAATGACATTATTTAAATCATTATACAGGATTTTTGGATACGTACGAAGCATATCAGACCTAAGGTAAGGGATAATTTTTCAAATCTCATTTTTATCCGAGATTGCTTATTCATAAGTATTTACTGGGGTTGTTGCTATCATCCATGTCCATGTTTTATAAAAGTGTATTCATTTATGTTTAATGTCCTTTTTACCCATTTTTACTTTTACCCCATGTTATGGAAGGAATCTTTCTTTTATCTACCCTACAAGGTACTTTTTGACTTTTCCGAAAAAAGTATGAGAAGAAAGTTTTTTTTAACATATACGGCATGAAAGGATTTTTACCGTTTTATAAAGCCTTATTTTCATGAAGAATCCTCCAAAATATTTCATGAATATTTTCAACAAAATCCTTTTCTTTTAAAATTTCAGGACATTTTGTGAAAAGAAAATGATTTTGAAGAAAAAAGGATATTTTCCTCAAGAATTCATTTCAAGTGTTTTATCAAAACCATTTTCATCTAAGATGACATTATTTCACATGTGTATGTTTCAAGTATAATGTCTCTATGATTTAAATGGTTTCACTTTTCTAATGATGAAATGATATCCAATTTTGTTTTGTATGGATTACGTTATGATGGAATGATGTTTATGAAACCCATTTTATTCTTGGGTTATGATGAATGATTTATGTTTATATTGTGGCACATGAAAGAATGATTTCAATATGAGATGGGTGTGAGCTATATCTCCCTCCAATGCATCGGGTAAAGATTTATATCTCATTAGATAGACACGGCTGGAATGGCAAGTTAAAACAGTTCAGTAATACAGGACTGGAACAAGGAGTGAACTCGATGCAGAAAGGGACTTTGTCCACTAAGATGGTCTTGGTAGCAATGACTTGGAAACTATGTTAATCATATCATGCGCTTAATGGTTACCACAATTACTTGTTTTAATTCCAAGATATTTTATCATGATTGATGTTCCTTTATGATATATTCCTTACGTACTTCCAAGATTTATGTCTTTACTCAAGATTTTGATGTTTAGATTTTATGCTCCTGTTTTGTTTACATTAAAATGTCTAAGGATTGTTTTATGTTATCTATGCTTACCCTTACTGAGCATTTGAACTCACCCCTTTTATGTTTTCTTTTCCCCAGGATATAAAGAAAGGTTTTAGGTAAGAAATAAAAGAGGAAGATCTTTATGGGAGATGTTGAAGATCTTTCACCACGATTAGAAGATTATATTCCGAGTTTCCAAAGACACTAATCTATTACGGTCCTTGTGTGTATGTTTTTGTTATGTATTAATTATTATGAAAAAGTAATGTAATTTCCATGTACATCAAGCTTCAGGTCTCTTCCTGAACTCTATCAGATGTCTCCTAAATCACACCGTGGCCCCTAATTTCTTCCTCACCCACCTGATGCCAATAGAGTAGTTATTGAAATGACCACCCTTAAAGAGCCTCATTAGGTGCCATCAGAATAAAATATGAATATCTATTGTTGTGATTCCCTATACCCACAAAGTTGTATCTATTACTAAACATGCATAGTTTTTATTATATAACGTATATTACAACCTACTACCAAGATCCAAATTTTAGTCTTTTAGAACTAGGTACATTTACAAATAAATAATTGGTATAATACACCTTTCCACCACAAGGATTCTTCAAACATATAATTCCCTTATATATATTATATTAATTGAAATTCATATTGAAATGGGGAAATTGAAGAATATGGTGATCATTATATCCTGATAAGGGAAAAACTGATAACGTGGAATGAATGAACGTCATCGGTAAAATATGAGTCATTATATGAGACAATGAGAAAGAATATGATTCATGACATTATTATGAAAACATAAGGTATAACATGATTATATCTACACAATTATTTAACATTGTCAAAAGTATGTGTGGCTTTCACATAGATATAATTAAAAGAGGCATAACATGGAAATGTTTTAATAACCTAATAATGATAAATTCATAAACATGTCACCATAGATCATCACTAGGGTGTCGTAAAACATATTACCACAGTTTTTGGACTAGGTATATTTACCCAATGCATTGGGGGTGTCATCATGGAACACATTTCATTTAACCAACGTTTTTCACCATAGTATCATAAAAAAATAAAAAATCATAATACCAAAGTATCATGAATATGTCAAATCTATTTATTACTTCTTTACCAAACTTATTGGTCTCTTAAAAGTAACATTTAACAGTTTAATCCATCATCACATAGGAGTAACATACATCAGTTAACTATGTCAATTTCCTAATTCATTGGGCTTTTATATTGGAAGACCCTTTATATTCCTTAAATAATGTGTTTCATAAAAATTAATACATACATAAATTCATAAATAATCATAGAACTAATTCATAGAAAATAAAAGGGTATCTGATGATATTTGGGAATTTTTTAGGTAAAAACTCACCATTCAACATAATGGGGACTAGGATATTTACACCACATAGATAAACGGTAAACTGATAGGTAGATAATTCCCCCAATCAATTGATGGATGATTTTCTATGTGATCACCCTTCAATTATAGAAAGTATACTAAGGTATCCATAAGGGAATGGAATTTGATGAAAATTATAGATGATAAGAAGTAAATACAAAGTTAGTGATGGGTCATCCTCAATAGTGATCACATTTTCATCATACGATGTGATCATAGAAACATTGACTTAATGGAGAAATATAGAATACATGACAAAATATGGAGAGTGATAGAGAACATTATCATTGGTTAAAAATAAGGATGGAACAAATCCCCTTAAAAGGGATAATTTGGTTATCCTATTTAATATCTAACAATCAACTTTAGAAACTATATGAAGTTCACTATATATAGGATAGTACCACAGTTGAGGGAATAAAAATAATAAGATATGGAGGGTAAATTCTTGGAATGGGGATATAAATTGAATTTAAATTACAATCCATATATTTTGATATTTATTATGGTTCATAATGTGCATTTTAATTTTCCAGAGAAAACCCCTCAGGAGTGTCGAACGAGATGCTTAGGAAGAACCTAGTCACTATGAACTAGAATGATGGTTGGGATAGAAATAACCAAATCGTTAACTATTTTTAATCCCTAGATTCTTCTGATACAAAAATTCATCCATATTTAATATCTATACTGGGATGTAATGGATAGGAAACCCAGATATAATTTTCTTTACCGAATTTAGGATGGTTTTATGGCTATAGGAAACCTTAAGCTCTAAAAAATCATATAAAGGAATTATAATGATATTAAATGGATACCTATCATTGAAAAAATAGAAAGTAAATTATAACAGTATTACATAGTAACATTTTATGTTTAAATATGAATGAACTTATAAGGCTTGCAAAAATGTGAAATGGGGGGGAGGAGCCCTTGTTTTGGCATGGTAACAAATTCAAAAGAATCTATAATGAAAGTGAAATTATGTATATCATTAATAATAAATCAAATTATTAGTAATGTGGATATTTAAAATCAATTAAAAACATAATAAATTGAGAATAAAATTCCTATAAAAAGTAGAACATGAATCAAATGTTGTGGGGGAAGAGAACCCTTTCCTTGGAAGGATGTTTCTTAATGCTCGGGAGGGACTTCATAATACCATGGAATGACTGTTTTGGGAATCCTGAGAGGTATATTAATAGATAAATCATGCTAAATTTCTTTTGTTTTTAATGTGAATAGGTATAGTTAGTACTTATACACGAGGATGAGTGATTTTAAGGGTTAAAATATATGTTATTTTGTTATATATTCCAACCAATTGAGGGTAAATTGAATTAAAAATAATTTCATGGATACTTAATGAGTATGAGAGAGTGGTTGATTGGAAAATGCCTTACTAAACCTGAAATTACAATATAAATAACACATTTAATACACATAAATGTAAATGAATTTTTATCTAAAAATTCCAATTTTCAGTTTCAAAATATAAGGTATAAATTTAAAAATTAAAATTAAATATATAAAGTTAATTTTTATAATTATTTATATTATTTTCATTAAATAATATTTTTCATAAAATATTAGTCATGATATCCTAATAATGATGTCATAAAATAGAAGTTCTTTATAAAGAGTAAATTTTCACTTTTTCACCAAAAACTAAAAATTCTAAAAAAATTATTTTAAAAACCACCCTGAGATAATCATGATGTGCTCAGTAAAAAATTATTTTTATTTTCCAAAATAATTTTCCAAAAATTAGAATTTTAATTTTTAAATAAATATACTTATTTATTTAAATTTAGAAATTTCATAGTTAAAAAAAATTATAAACCTTATAATTAAAATTTAGGACATAGTTAAAATATATTATCATTTAAAAAGTTTTTTAAAATTTTATTTCATGGAAAAACATTTATTTAAAACTTATTCATTTACCTTGAAACATATTTTTAAAGAATTATATTTATAGTCTTCTAGAATAATAAAATATTCATTATAAAATTGAATAATCCATTTAATATTCCTATTTGTTGTTTTCCATGATGTGTAAAGTTATTATGCAGTTTAAAAGTACATCAATATGTTCATAATTAAGTATTCAAAATAAAATTAGGGTTATAATAATAAAATAATGGAATTATTTGGACTTCATAGTTGTTGTAATAAAATTCAACCATGGCTACGTGATCATCCAACGCTCCACCAAAGCATAGGATGAAAACTCTAAGTATATTCTTGAATATGAAAATAGTCCACTTAGAATTTTAATTTATCTATGAATGATACACCATGATTTATCTTAGCTGATTCCCTAGGACCTTATTAATGTGCATAAAACCTTATAATGAAAAATGAGTGTATTTCCCTATTACAATGTTCTTGGTCACTCCATTAAGGCTTATAATCTCATGGACATAGAGCTTTCTCATGTCCTCCACAGAGTGTGTCTCTCTAATTTGTAATAAGTAATCCAAATTCATTTTCCAATCAATAATAATATACACACTACATCATGCCTCTTAGGGTTTCTAAGTAACCCATTCATAATGTCTATGGTGATGTCTTCCCACATACAAATAGGTACAAAATGGCGCTAAATTAAACCACTAGGTCACTGATGCTTATCATTCACCCTCTGATAGGTAAGGCACTGAGAGATTAAAAAATAATGTATCTCTTTATCCCCAGCAACAAAAACTAGCATTCTATTTTATGATGCATGTTTCTCACACCAATATAGACTACACATCAAGAGGATTGATAAACTCTCCTAAACATGTCTTAGAAGGGATTAGGGACTTCTACCCTCCCATGTACCAATATGACAACATCATTGTCCATCAACAATTCAGGCATCTGATAATAACTTGAATACTATTAACAAATCATAGAACACTCTTGGTCAGTCTCTTAACCAATCTCCACCCAAAAAAATAGTTATGATGTTATCACTAAGGGAGTAAAAATCACTAATCCATGATCCTAATAAGCACCCATATTCTAATTATCCAATAGGATCCTCGATTGATATTGCTCCTCGTAAGATTTCCCCATAACCTTTTCTCATCCTACATCTTATTTATATGATCATCAATAGAGATGTTACATTTCCCAGGTGAATACACTTTCACAAAATCAAAGGTCCGCAAATATTAAAGTCAATGTCTATTTCTCAATTTCAAATACCTTAGTGTGAATACATAGTGAAGGATATTTTTGTTCATTTATAAGAAAAATATATCATCAAATAGGGTGTGTATTCAACACATCAGATCATGGACCATGTCTTTCATATCCAAGTCATATGTAGGATTGTTCAACTTGTGTGGCCATAACTAATTAGACCAATATGCCACTACATGATCTCATTTCATTACAGCCACCCCTTGGAAAGAACCTTATGCATCACAGTACACTTCATATCCAATACCAGGATATGGAAGTGTTATTATTGGGAATATTTCAACCTATTCTTTAGATCATAGAATGCCTCTTTGCATTGATCTAACCATAGGAACTTTACTCCATTATTTTTTAGTATTTCCAAGGGTACTGATAGTAATGATAAGTCTAGGATAATCATTTTAAATGAGATTCTAAACCTATAATGATAATTATCTCAAAAACATTTCAGGTATATGTAAAGGAATTGACTACCTTGACATTCTTTGGCTACATATAAATTCTTGTCTTAGTCACCACATATCCTTTGAACTTCACCTCAATTTTCAAAAAGTAACACTTCTACAACATGATGTGAAGTCTTTGTGATGGATGTGCACATAAGACTATATATAAGATCCTAGCATACTTCTTTGTTGTTAGTGAGTAGATGAGGATTTCAAAGACAAACACCAAAATGATGGATTCCTTGAATGGACTGAATATCATGTTCATGAGATCCATGAACTCTTCCAATATGTTCAGCATCCCAAACGACAATACCAAGTAATCATATAGTCCAAACTTCTCAAAATATCAGTCTATGGAATTCTCTCTTATATAACTCATGGATCATGATATCTCGATGAAAGATCATTCTTGGAGAACCACATGGATCCTTATATATGATTGAAAACATTATCAATGATAGGAAAATGATATTTTTCCTTTATCATCACAATGATCATCTTTCATTAATAAATTCATATAAAAATACTATCATCTACCTTTTTGCTAAAAAAATGGGTTTACCCTATGGTGAATTACTCAACCTTATAAATCCCTTCATCTCCAAATCATACAATTTTATCTTGAGCTGCTTCACATTAATTGGTTTCAAATGATATTGGGGGTATCAAAATAGTTTCTAGACTTGGTATGAGATCCAAATCAAAGTCAAATACTATATCATGTGGGATTCCTATAATTTCATATGGAAATAAATTCTAATAGAGATTCATTGCTATAGTAAAATATAAAAAATCGTGGTTTCTACTAAAATATCCAATCCCTTGATCTATTTTGTAATAGTATTGAGTGGACTCATGTCTTTTCCAAATCTTCCTACTCCCACTTATATTTCTTTGGTCATCAAAAAATTCTCCCCATTTTGTGAACTGAATGAAACACACCACCTATATCAGTCTATGTGAGATCAGAAACTATTCACCCAATCCCTACCGAGAAACACATCAAAGGTGTTCATCTCCAAAATCATGTTCTCCCATATATTTTCATATCCAATGAATCTAGTCATCACTTTTGATAGTCCACTTTAATTCCCAAAGTTATATCTAGGGATAATAACTCAAGAAATATCATAACGGGTGGGTCAAGTCCCAAAAATACTTGATTAGCTATAAAGATAAGCAATAGTATTGAATAAAAAATTAGATAAGGTGAAAGTGATTAAAACAGTACCTCAAACTACTGAGGGGACCTCTCCACCATTTGCTAAAGTCTGCTCAATCGCATAGACACATCATGTTTTAGTTCTGTGACTCTATACCTAAGTCGCTATTGTCTATGATGTAGGCATCCTATGTTGAGATTACAATTTTGAAATTTAGTTCAAAGATCATGCTTATACTCATATTCTATAGTGACCTTTTGTCATGGATCTATGGAAGAAGTGTTGGAGAGGACCCTTCTTGACACACTGGAGACACATGATTTGAGGTGTCGGGCATACCCAACTCTAATGAATGAACATACTAGAATTGAAGAGCTATGTTTCTCCTCCTAATAGAATCAAATACAATGAACTTTACTACACATTCATGCCATTTATATTTTTTATGTTCCCAGTGTTCCTATTCCCACCATCAAATGAGTAACTCACAACAATGGTGGGAGGTTTACCTATCTGATTAGTGAATGTTAGGAAAAGGGTAGTCACCTTCACGTCCTCAGTAATCTTCTTGATAGTTGGGGGCTTTCTTATAACCTCATAGTATGAAGCTAGATCGAAGATTCGGACCTACTGTATATGATCAAGCCAAAATCCTATCAAAAAAATCATGGAATTTTTTTCCTCATTATTGACTATAATTTTTTCCAAATGGACGAGATCATTAATAAGAGAAGACTATATATATACTCCCATGTAGTCCTATTTTAGTTCTATGAATTCATGTGATTGATCGATGTTCTTCATCATATGGAAGAAATATCTGTAAAATAAGGCCATGAAAACCTACCAGGAGTGACTATAACATCATCCAAAATAACCCCAAACTCTCCACCAATGATTATCATATCGCCATAATATGAACATTGTCTGTTTATCCATCCTATCAACTGCTGTGTAAACATGATCAAAAATTCCCTCTATGGTGTCTAACTATTTCTTATAATTTTTTATCCCTATGGTTTTCTAAAAGGCTGGGATATGGTAGAGCTTGAAATCATTGGAGTAGTCTACAATGGATTTCAACAGAGGATGGTAAGGAACCACTTCTTGCACTACTCGGGTGGGTGCAAAAAAGTGATTAGGAGAAACCTACTTGGATAATAGTCCTACCAGATGTCTGTGAGTTGGAATCTTCTAAAACAACAGGAATGTTAGGAATATAAACATTTTCTAATAATACTATGGGATCAAACATGGTTTTCTTATGATCCTACCCTCAAACCAAGGAATACCCTATGAGAACTGACCTTGGCCTTTGTCCCAGATCATTAGTCGTAATAATCATATATATATATATATATATATATATATTCTCACATGATCAAATTATTAGCTATAATATCAAATTCTCAAAAATATATATCACAGGGCATGGAAAAAAACATATATTTCACATATTTTCGAAACTATCCGAAAAAGATAGTAAATATCAATAAATTCTATTAAATAAAAAATATGATGCATAAAAATTGATATATATAAATGGAAGAGGAACCTATATTCCTTATACATGATGCATGAGTGCAACCAATGTCTCATAAATCACATATTAACATCATGTGCATCCCCATGGAGTTTTTTATAAAATTTAATAACAAAACATAAATTTATCCATTTTATAGAAACTCATTGGTCGATATATAGTGTTGGGAAGACAATTAAAAATTTCCCGAAGATAGGACCCTACTATAATAACTCCAATCAATCATACTAACAAATAAAGGAAGAAGTAAAGAAATGTTTCTAAAAAATAGGGTTTCCTCTGAAATAATTTTGTAACATCCCAACCCGAACCACTATGTCTCATTTAGAATTATATGATACCTCATGTGCATCTACCCATAATCAAGATGATACCAACTAGAAATGAGGGTATCATTCTATTAGTGGGTAGACTATACCACTATAATCATGTAATGAAACTATTAACTATAATAAACATACAGTTAGATAACATTCAATGTAAATGTGGAAACTAAATATGGCATTCATGGTAAATAATAAATCATCTCCCAAATTTGGAAGGACTGCCTATATTGAATATTGAAGATAAATAAATAAACTATGGGTTCCACTGGCATTTGTTATAGTCCTACACTAACTCCACATTTGTATGCTCATCCATCCTTATCATGGCCCTTTCCCTTCATTGGCTATCTCATTAAATCAAAAATAAAAATGAAATTCATGAGTAGCATGTGAGTACAAGACTAAGTAGGACACCAACAAAGTGTCCTTACATGATGTGCTCAAGTATGACATGTGTACTCCATAATAATAAAAAATGAGGAATGAGTGTAAACACACAATCAAAAAATGATCATTCATTCACTAACCAAGATTCCACAAAACCCTAGTCATACCTTCTTTGGCGCTATGTTGGAAAGATAACCATGGAATGTCTCAAGGAACATAAACCACCACAAGGTTCTATGAATCCATCACTGAATGGACTAGTTCATGCCACTCATAATACACATCTAAATTTCAGTTAGATCATGGACAAGTAATAAATTTATAACCCTTCTATAGACATGGGAAATGAATCAAGTGAATGACCAAACATAATGTTCCAAATCTAGAATCATGTCACCGGTCAGTCCCCTAGACCACAATGCATGTGATTCCTTGGGTTAGGTCCCAAGGCATTCATGTCCCACTGGTCAGGCACCCAGACTATCATACCTGAACAAGATACCTTGGTTCATTCCTCTAGACCACCATTCCCCATACTCTATACTCATTTATATCATCATCATCATTATAAGACATATACAGACACACACACACCCTTCAAGGGATGTAAACAACATGATAGTCCATATTTATTAATTACCAAAACAACCTCCAAGGAAATGGTTTCACATATCATATTGTAAACATTCAAGTAATTTTTATCAAATCATCTGAAGTATATCATAGCATCACTGAACATATCAGAAATGGAAATAAGATAAAAAATATCACTCACGTAAACAGAATATCACAATAGATATGACGAGACATACACACCAACATGATATCAAAATAGGGTAGGATATCAATATCTCCCACACATATAATCATTATAGAGATATGTGTAATCATAATCCCAATATGTGAGGAAACACCATCCTGATAGTTTTTCAAGTTGATGTCTCAGTTTGTCAATTTTTTAGTAACCCAACATATGTACACACAAACCATATGTTGATCAAATAACAATGAATCCTATAACATATAAATAATCATATATAATATTATAGAGTAATTTGAGGAGAATATAGACAAAGTAGAACCAAAATATCACCTTGGTTAGGCTCTTGAAGGGACTCCATGATGCTATGATGGACGTTGTGGCCTGGAGGTGTGCTGGAATCAACACCAAAATGTAAGGGGAACACCATGGTGCTAGGTTCTACTAGAATAAACCCACCATAGTGAAAGGAAGGGTGATATGAAATAGTGTGAATTCTATCATCGTTTAAGAAAAAAACCCTAGGAATAATCTATCGAATCTATGGCATAAATATGGCCACCTTGGTATAGAATGATGACCTTCAGAGTGGGAGAATAGTATACAACATGGTGGATATATTTTTATCTGGGACCAATGTATTATATACTAAAGAATGCATAGAAGGGGTATATTTATACGGTATCCAAAGTCTCTCATCAGTGTCATCATAAAGGCATTTAACACAAAAAATGGCCTTCCATAGATAAACTCATAACTTCCCCGAAGAACGAAGACTGAAGAACCACCTGTAACTTACAATGAGGGATAAATTTACTATGATCCAAGAATCCATGGTGAACCCTTCATGAATCATGCTCAATATCATAGTATTATAGAAAAACCTCCCTCAGAAGTCAATATTATGACATAGCCTTTGGGGTCGCTCTGCAATACCACCCACTATGACATGGTCACATGGGATTTGTCATAATGAACCCTTTCTCAGAAGTATACTTTCCAGAAACTATCATAAGTCATTCCAAAAATTATCTAAGACCACCATCCATTCCAAAATATGAAGTAATTTCAAATAAAGAGGAAAAAATCATTTTTACTAATGAAATGTTTTTTTCTGGGTTTACTCTTATGAGGGGAGAGGAAAAGACAATGAAATGAAATAAAAAGGAAAAATGAAAAGATAAGGTGCATGGTCCCAATGTAGGAACCCAAGATAGAATTATTCCTATCCTATGAAAACCCCACATTTTTTACTCAACTGGGTAGTAAATTTTTCTTTGAAACAATGTTCAAATTTTAACATAAAATGAGAACACATGAATAAATTAATATTGAATTAATTAAATAATAAATATGTTCAAAAAATTAAATGACTTAAATTTCTACCAAACTCTTGACCTACGGTAAGAACCTTATTTTAGGACCAATGATGTTGTCAAAAAATTTATCAGAAATAATATCATAGGAGAAATTAAAATTTTACCTTTAAACCACTGAAGAATGAAAATGAAAATTTATTTTTATTTTATCAATATTTAATTATGCTGGTCATTAAGAAATGAAATGCTTGTTTAAATTTTTCAAAAATAATTTTTAAATACATTTATATTTTGACAAAATGCCCATAAATTCATTTAGTTTAATAAAACATTTAACCCATTCAATATGAATTAAAAAGTAAAAATGAATTATAAATATGGTAAATAGATAGTAGTCATGTCATCATATCAGTTACAAGGGTGAGAATTAATAATGAGTATCATTATAAGATTATCATGAGAAATATGGGTAATTTTTAGCCTATAGGTTCCAAAGGTATGTAAGAATCTCTAAAAAGGGATTACCTATGTGAACCTAGACATTGATTATAACCAAATCCACTTAAGGAGTCACTGAAAACGACCCTTAGCTATAATAAGTCCAAAACCTAGGTAGAAACCCATATGTTCATTCGCCTACCCATGGTATACCATGTCCCCATATAATCAATTTCATTTCCAAATAAGTTAAAAACAACATACCCTTACAAAGAAAATATTAGGGAATGAAATTTTACTTCAGAATAATATTTGAAAATCATACATTAAAACATAGAATACCATATTTTTTCACTAACACATTGTAGTTATAAAATCCTATTTCAAATGGAAACCCATGAAAAACACAAATTTTACAAACACATGTGATAAACACATGTATACAAATCCTTAATAAATAAATTACATTATAAAATAATCATTATAAAAAATGGGAAAATCAATAATATTGGTGTACCAATGTAAAATTATGGATATATAGATAGGAAAATCATAGATTTGTCAAAACAAATCACCATTACAAAATAAAACACTATGTGATTAGAGTGGATCATCATAAACATAAAACCCTAAAAACATAATCAAAATCCAACCATAAACCCTAAGATCAGCCATCCATAGATATTATGGGTATATAAATAATAGAGAAATGGAATAATAATTATGGAGAAGATAAAAGAAGGAGAAAACCATGAAATAACGGGGCCCACCCTATAAAAATCCAATAAATTGGACCAAGAGATAATGAAGGGAGGAAAGGTGATGAGGGATCTCAGGTGGATAGTTCTTGTTTATAGAAGGGGGTAAATTGGGAGGATGAAAGTTAAAATTATCCATTGTAAATTGGGGAAATTTAAATTTTATGTTTCCTATGAAATTAATATGCTTTGGCTCCATGTTTTTCAAAACTATGTAGGGACTGTGTGGGTCACACCCCTTAACAAATCATGTCACATAATTCCCTAAAAGTTCCCACATAGTTCCTTGGAATATTGTATATGATTAGAAAAACTAAAAGAAAACCATGAAAATGGATTTGGTGGCCCTCATTACCTCTCTCAAGGCCAGGAACATAGATTTTTTTAACCATGCGCTAATTGTGGACATTGGAATATTTCCCAAAATTTCAATTTTTTGGCCTAAACTCCTATGAACTCAATGAAAGAATAAAAAATAAATTAAAAACTCATAATAAAACATATCAATGAACCAATGGTTTCAATAGATGTTATTTACAAATTTAAATTCTCTAACGTATTTTTTTAGGTTCTTCAAATGAAATAAATCTCAAATCATATGAGAAGAAGAACTATCCATTATTCATTGATTTGAAATTATTCATTATTTTATGGAAACTTCCTCCACGTTAGAATTTTATTTTGGTTCTAATATATCTATATTTCTGATGATTATTAAATTGATATGGGGATAATTTAACACATTCATTTAATATGTGTACATACTGAACAAACCTTCCATATAGTTCTTCAAGAAAACTAAAAAAATTCTTCATCACAATATTATTAACATGTTATTGATACATATAAATATTATTAATTTACTAACACTATCCCATATTCATTCATTCTATATCCTTATTTTTAGTAGAGGAATGTCATTCCTAGAATTATATACATTGTTTCCATATTCCCCATAACACCAACAATAACATAATAACCTTCTTCTATTCATAGCAATTCTATTTTTGTTATAAATACTATACATATTAATTTTCATACATATTGTGAGTTATTTTCTTCAAATCCTCTTATTTATCACTACTTTGGATGTTTGATACTATTTCAAACATTTTTTAGTATTTTTCACTTTTTATATGTCAGTTGGTTTTTATTTTTCTTCTGAATTTCTAGCACATATACATTGTGGTTTCCCAGTATATTCCTATAAAGATATAGTTTCTCATTGAGGATAAATTCAAGATGATTTCATCACTTCATGTTAATAGTATTTATCATTATAGAGAGATTATTTTTTTTTTCTAGGAATACTCACATCTACATGCAACAAAATTTTGTATTTATATTTGACTTTCTCTTACTCTTTCTCAACCTCATCTATTTTATTTTTTATTTTTTATACCTCTTTATCCCCAGGATAATGGTGGAATTAATATCATAAATAATATTATTCTTTTTTAAATTATCTTATTTTATTATTTCAACTCCATTTAAAGGATTATATTTTTCAATATAACCGTTTATATGTTTTTCAGATCTTTTTTTAATATGTTAATTTTCATCTCTCAACATTCCAATTTCTATTAGAAACATATTTCTTTTTTATTCATGGTGTATTATTTGGATGATCCATATTCTTCAGTATTATACTCATTATTATCATATTATTAATTATATGATGAATCACATTCTTTCATTTCATGAACCAAGGGGACCTTTTTAGAAGCTTCATTACATTTCTCCTCATCATCCATTATTTTATCAGTCTTAGAAAATTACTCATAAATTTGATAAGAAGTGTCTTTTGAAATATTTTGGTGACATATTCCTCTTCCCTTTTGATATATATTGGATTATATTACAATAAATTATTTTAATGGGGGAAATTATATGCTTCTCTACCATTTTCATTAAATGTTTTTCTTTAGGGGATAACTGGGAAAAATTACTAAAATTAACATAGTTACATAATTTAAATGTTATCTTCCCTTTGTACTTACCTATTAACTGATTAATTTCCTTGAAACTAGATAATGGTTCTCAACATAGTATTACATTGTCATTTATTCATCTAAATATACTAAAAATCCTCCATTTTAAATTACCTTATTTCTTTCAGATCAGTTTCCATCTTTGTTTTACCTTTATATTTATGAGTTTCTCATATTATCTTCTCATAATTAATGAAAGTGTTTTATATTTCATTAATAATAAAATCATCAATATCTCACAATTCTTGTGTTGAGATCTTGTCATCAATACTTTCAAGAAGAGTATTTATAATAATCTTTATCAAAACATGATCTTAGACATTTTTTTCAATAACATCATATTGTATTTATAATATAATTTAATCAATTTAAAAGCTTATATATAGATTCATATTCTTGAATTCATGCATATTAAAACTAAAAATTATAAATTTTTAGTGTTTAATTTTTCCTATTTTTATTAACATCATAAATGATATGAATTTATCAGAGATTTCATTGGTATTCTTGAATCACATTAATTTAGTAAATTATTTATTAGATATTTAAGAGATCATTTCATTCCTAAGATTTTCACAGTTTTCAAAATTATTCCCATCATATTCAGACCATAAAAAATCAACTTTGTTAAAATGGAATCTTGAATTTTAAAATCAAGAACAAGGACCCTATATCTATAAGATATGGAACTATTCTCGAATTCCATACTTGTAAATTTTTTGAATAAAAAGTTTGGACCCCTTCCTAATTGATCATGTTATGATGATATGCTGAAAACCATAAAATAGATCTTCAATGAAGTAATTTTATTTGATACTAATTTATTGGAATACATGTGATATGATAAACAATGAGAGGGGGTGGGTAAATTCATGATTATATAACACTTAAAATTGATGAAATACATTATTAATATTTAGTAATTATATAACTACTAAAAATTGTGTTTAAATAATTAAGGAACACAACACATTTATTAATGAGCTTCACTTCATTAGAGGATGTTTATGTCATTGGTGTAGAGTGATTTATATCCCAATACAACATAATTATTCATTTATTATTGAGGGTTAACTACAAGTAATGGTATGACCTTATACCAATAACAAATTTCTATCACCAATAAGTGAAATCCAAGAAAATACTTCTTGTTATAGAGAAACTTATTTCTTAAAAAGACAGATCTCATGTGGAAAAAATCTAATTATTTATTTGACAGGACTAGATCATCTTCTTATTCAGTCTATAGTTATCCACACATATTGTTCATTCCTCTTAGATACTCTATATAATAGACTCAAATATATCTAGTCCTATCTTATTCATTCCTTTTAAATTTTATATTATTTTCCACATGGGAATGTTTCCATATATTAATCTGTAAATTCTTCCTGGATTAGTTGAAACGTAAATTTCCTTTGTACTTCTCATTAAAACTCATTTAATCATGGTCAAGCCATTATTTAATCCTTCAATTAGACCCATGGTAAAAATTTTCATTCTATATGGAAATATCATGGTCTACTCCTCAAATAAATCCAAAAAATTCAAGATTTTCAATTTTTACATGGATTTATATAATTTCCTGATGCAGCAGTCCATTTGATGCAGCACAAAGCCCCATTATCTTTCCTCCTCCTCCACAGACTATGGTTTTGAAATATCATTATGACGTGATTAAATCTTTTTAAAATTTCATCATTGAGTTTATTTGTTTGAATCATGATTAAAATAATTAATCATAATTATTAATGACTAAATATTAGAATAAAAACATCCCAGTTAAAATTTATTCTTTTTAAAGATCATCTCTCGTTACCCAGAGCTAATATTTTTGAGAATTCTGAAAGAGTATCTTCATATTTAAGATGTATTAGATCATAAGTATCCATTGTCTCAGTTTAATACTTATTATTTTTAATATATAAGATGAATTAATTTTTTTTTCATTTTCAATGAATTCCATAACATTCATCTTATGTATATAATGAATGATTCTTACATTTCATACACAATTAGAAACACTTTTCTACATTCTCAATATTTTGGAAAAACATCTTCCGTATTCTTCATAAATATTATCCATCACCATATATTATTATGAATTAAATATATGATGTTTTACATTGTAATTTTTGAACAACCATTACTATAGAACGTATTACAAAATTCACTGAACATCTCAATTATATATGGAAAAAAATACTCATTTTCCAATATTTAATGAATTCTTCACCAAAACACCTATGTATTCTAAAAACATGTCACAAATAAGATAATTCACACTGTTAAGTATTATATATTTTCATAGAAACATCACACATATAAACAAGATATGATCATATATATAGAGGGAATATTTTTTCTTTTGACATCTCAATCTAGCATGATCTGGACAATTAAATTAGGTGTATTATGTAGATTCTAGACTTAGCTAAAATTCATCTTCAACTCAAAAATTAAAAAGTATATCATATGAGTTCATAACTAGTTCGAATGTAATAATAATATATAAAATCACTTAAAAAACATTTCATCAGCCCCCAATGACTAGATGCAGTGCAACATCATCTTAATTTTCACATGGACATTAACTTCCTTATTTGTTTGTATTGAAAACATAAAATTTATCCTTATTTAGATTCAACTGAACATTACCTATATTGAAAAACAAGGTAACACATGATTTGTGACATGATTTATAAGTAAAAATAACACAAGAACTGTATCCAATAATCCTCTTATCTAATTAGTCCTACATTTGAAAAACATCACAGTGCTATCGAATTATTCTTCAAATCCTTTTCTAATAAATCATCCACTTTGTCTTAATAATATTAACAAGGTCACAACATCTTATAATAACAACATATTTCCAAATTAGATCATGTTTTCGACAAGTATTTATCTAATATATAAAATAATCCAAATATTTGAAGGTATGTTTACCCCATGAATAACCAGACTACACTAAAAAGGGATCTCATATTGGGATAATTTGTAATGTATTATTATTCAATGAGATTAACTAATGAGGCCCAATGTATATATTTATGATTAAATATAAGAGGATGAATATTTTTTATTCCATTTAATTTAGGACCACAACATAATGAATAATCCAGAGCATTAATGTAAGATATAATGTAATAAATATTTGATTTAATCCCACAGCAATACCTGATACATAGAAAAATATTAAGTTATATTTTGAGTAATGGGAACAAATAATGTTGTGGTAAATGTATCCTTCTATAAATAGTGAAATTATAAGAAATAAATTGCTAAAAAATAAAGTTTTAAGAATGTATGATTCATTTTTTTTATAATTTTAGGGATATGGTTGTACTAATGATACACGAACTTGCATCGTGAGGAAAAGTTCTACAACATAGTGAGTTAAATATCAGATAAGATTCAAGTAGATATATAATTTCACAAAGTGGTCATTGGAGGAATTTTAAATGAAATTAAAACATATTTTATTGATTAGTATATTGAATTGGAACCATGATTTGATGATATACATCATGTCACAATTAGGGTGAATTTGAGGTATGTTATGCTATAATACCAGGAATCGTGTAGGGATGTGGTTATTTCTATTATATTTTTTAGTTTAAATTAAAATTATAAACGGAAAATACCTAGAAACTTTTTTTAATATATTATCCTCTCATTTGAAATACAAAATATACACTAAATATAAAAACACCTGAAAGTATAACAGAGTATTGAGGACAATGGAATTCATATAATTCAATGGACCAAATTAAATTATTTTTGGGTCATCTATAAAACATAATAAAAAATTCTGAGAGGATAATTATATGATATAAAACATTTAGATATCTATTTTAAAATAAAATTATATGTTATTGATGAAAATATTTGGTTATTCTAGTTTCAAATTCAAATAAGAAGGATCACCACTCTTAAATCTAGTTATTGATGGAGTCAAAGAAGAACAATTAACTTACTAAAATATTCTTCATCTGGTAGATTTTTTCCATAATTTTTTTAGGTGGTATATAAAGAGTTAATCTAGGTTATAATCATTTATCATTGATGATGAAGGGTAAAAATAATGTGGATTTCAATATAGGAACACTTTTAGATGAATGATGAATAGAGAATCAATTTCATAGGATGATTATGATGAGAACCTCATGTATATATACTAGATTCTAGTACACAACTTCATCAACATGTATATTCTCCTTGTATTATCACTTCATAGGGAACCAATTATAATCCATATGTGTTCTGAATTCTTTACATCTTTGCCGTTGTGTTGAAGTATTTAGTGTGGATCCCACTATGAGGATTGAACATTGGGAGTGTTACTTCAAGGGAGGGAATATGATTCTTTTGGGGAAGTGACTTTAAAGAAGAAAAGATCTAATTTAATGTATACCATGATTCAACCCCACTCATAGTGTGATTATATTTAACTTGTTTCCAACAAGTGGAAACAAATTTTAAATGTTCTAACTTGTATTTCAATATCTCTCTCTTTTATATTTGTTTTATATAAGTATTCTTTTATGTGGGATACTATATTTAGTGGTATTAACTTTTTTATAGAAAATTTGGATTCTTTGGTTTCTATAATATTGTCGTGAATATGTCATGGAGTAAATATACTATGATACAAACTTGATAAAGCAAAGTAAATGAATTAGTGATTCAAAGACAAAACATTTATTGTATAGATCAATAACCAATAAAGTATAAAATAAAGGTAGACCGTTTCTATACTAAATTTGTGATGTGGAAATATTTTTAGGTAATATAAATAATAACTAAAGAAAAAATTATGATATGGATTATACCTCAACAGAAGATTGAAAATCCGGTGGTGATGATATTTTAATTAAAAAATTAGGAATAAACATCTTTCTCATAAAAGGCGTAAAAAATTAAAATTAATAAGAATACTATAGAGAAGATAGTCTCCCTAGTCATTGTGATCAATTTTAAATTTATTGATAAATTTATTTAGAAATTTTTTTTGAAGAATCTTTCAAATTTAGGAACATATATTTCCCGATGAAGACTTAAGTACATAGTAAATAAGATAAGATCCCATCATTGTATGAGAAGTTCTAATAAGTAGAGTCCATTATTCATTTGGACATTGTATTCTATGAATACACAGTCACAAAGAATAAAACACTATGGAATGTGAATGTTTCCTTAAATAAATACATTAAGAAGACGGATTAAAATTTTATGTGTTAAAGAAATATACTTTGGAACCCTCACATGGTTCAGAGAACAAATTTAAATGGATAAGGAGTTTAAATATATTATTATCCATCTCAAAACATGATGTGATGGTTGTATGATGTTTGGTAAGGAAGCTGTCTCACAGTTTAAGGAGATGTATTCAGGATTGAATGAGAATGTTTAAAATTTCAAGGATCACATAGAGATATTGATGACCGCCAAGGAAAAGAAAAAGGTTCCTGCTATGTTAGAAATAATAAGTGGAGTATAGAATGAAAAAAATACAAAATCAGAGAGAAGAAAATATTTTTTCAAAATACATAATTAAATGTTCTCAAAGTAATGTATCTACAATGTAATATTTTCGGAAATTTTGGGACACACCTTGATTGTGTATCTATAAGCCCCAGGTATCGAAGTTGGAAGAATTTTTGTGTAGCTTCTCAACTAGGTAAATGATACATGTTGTATGAATTTATTATGATATTGTTTATTTATGATAACTATAGATACATGGAAATAAATTATAACTAGATAAAATAAGAGTGTTCCAGGAATATATCCCTAAATTATATGCCCGGGGGTTTTAATGGAATGATGTAGAATATGTAAAATTTAAAATAAAATTCAGAATATTAGATGAAAATAAAGACAGAATATAGTAGAGGGTTCATTAATAAAAATGATATATTATTCAAAAAATCCTTCAAGGAAAAATGAAATCAAATAATAATGATAAGATATAATTGATCTACTCATAGAGAATAAATAGTGGATGGACTAGTAAATAATGATTCATCAACGAAAATAATGTCTATTTTGAATGTAATTGACATTGAAGAGGATAAACATAAATTATTTATAAGTGGTTATAGAAATTATGAAATAGGGAAAAAGGGAATATTTATTGGAAGGTCCACAAATGGTGGGGGAATATTATTAAAGATGAAACAATGAATCACTGAAGGAAGAAACATGTACCAGTGGGATTATAATCGAAACAATAGTGTAGCCCAAGCCAATTTAGAAGGAGAATTTAAACAAAAATAATCAGGGTGAAATTTATATAATATGTTCTTAGAGGATAACATCTAAAAAGTCCTAGATGTTAGTTTTAATTCATGGTTTGGTTCACCAAGATCATCTATGATTATCCATTGGAGGGGTTCTTGAAGAACCCCTCTCCAACTGTACATTATTGTCGTAGATATTTTTAAAAGTGGTGAAGGATTAAGGGTTATATTTTATTCATGTGGTGTTCATTCTAAATGAATATATTCATGTGCTAAATGATAAAAATTTCAACATGTACTTTTATATATAGAACCAATGTTATCAAGTCCATTTATGAGTTAAAAAGTGGGGTTGAGTTCTACTACAGACATCAATGATAATTCTATAAGTATATAAAAATTGGAAGTAGTATAAGTGTTTTATAGACTAACTTATAATTAAAGATATACATAAGAGTTTCTTATATTTTCAAGAAGTTTCATGATGAAATTAGGGATCAATAAATGGTATCGGGATAATTTATACATGTTGTCTGTCGTTAATAATTAATGAGGAAAAATCATGATCATAAAATAAACGCTACAATAATATCTTAGTTCTTATAAAATCCTGAAATGTGTTTCATGATATATATATATATATATATGATTTTTTATTATGGTGAATCATTCATGATTATTTGAAATTAATCAATACTTTGAGATAATGATTCCTAGATTAAGTTATATTCTTATTAATATATGTATAGATGCTATATGAGTATATTTTCAAGGGATATTTTCTAAAATTAAATATTTTATTGTTTTCAATCCTAATGAAAGTATATATTACTATATTTATTGCAGTTGATAACTGGAATGGTTCACACACTTTATTCCCCAAGGCTAATATAATGATATTTTATGTAAGTGTGATTGAGTTAACAAGAATTTATATTGAAAGAAGGGATATGATCAAGCTTTATGGTTTCTTTAGAAGTATCTACATGACCTTGATGTACATTGTGTCACTGAATTTGAATCAAGTTTTCTACATATATTTATAAAGAATTAGGCTTACATTATTGGTTAATAAATCACTTCAAAGTTGTAAATTCAGTCTCTATAATCATTGAAAAAATGAAACTACAAGTTCAAGATTTTAATAAATATTGTAAACAGAGAAAAACCTTTATCAAAAAAAAGTTATAATTAAATAAATTTTAAATAGAAAAGAAAATTTAAAAGAGCATGATAATACATCTTGTGGAATCAACCATGGAGATATTATAGGGAGTTAAATCTAAAATCACATAATTGTTAGGATTATTTGAGATGGAAAATGAGTATGCAACAAGTAGGATATAGAGAAAATGTATCATGGTTTTCAAGTGGTAAAATCATGAAACATGAAAGTTTTATATGTGATATTTGGTGTTTTAATTTGATAGATCAAGCTATTGTGAAAGAATAATTATTTTGTATAATAACTACAAAGAAACAACATGAAAAGGGACGGAATTGTTCCCTCTATATCTGATTTGTGATTTTTCTCATCAATATGTAGTAGATGTATTATTTACCTCTCCAGTTTTATTTCAAATAGGTAGTATAAAATGTATCACAAATTCATAAATTTATTTATATAATTTGGACTAACATGATGGAGGTTGTTTCATGGTAAAACTAATAACAAAGTTCAAATGGAGATAATGTTACAACCAAAGGCTGTGAATAGATTTTTAGTCAATTAATATTAGAGATATTGAAAATTGAAGATGGTGATGGAATGATATGAAATTATAAGGTTGATAAGGTGACATATATAATGAAGTGAATATGGATACTAAAAACATGGGAACACATTTCTCCTTTTACAAATTCATAGTAATGACATAAAAGACATTGAATATTTCTAATATTTTTTTCATATTCAGTTAGGAATAATTGAATCCAAAAAAGATGTCACATAAAGGAGATTGGGAATGATGTAACATTGATACCTTTATATATCACATCCAAGGGGAAAAGAGAACATGGTTCACAGTTTGAGGGGAACTCTTTCATCGATGGATTTTATGATGTGTATAACATTTTATTAGCCTAATATAGTTGTGGTATAAGAAGGTTCTTATATAAAGGAATTTTATAAGGGTTGATATTTTTAAAATGATGTATATTGAATATACTTTAGTGTGAAACTATATTAATTCCTATCACATATCTACACGTGATGATTGTTCATGAGTGGATCTTAATGTACATTCCTAGTGTTCATATTGTTCATGGAATTATCCTCTAGAAGAAATTTTCTAATATAGTTTGAATATTTTTTAGGAGAAATTGGTTGATAAAACACATTAAGAGCTATTTTCATATTAGTGATGTGTTGGTTATTTTAAGGGATAGCCCCTTAGTTGGATTAAATATGATTAAAATTTAGTATTATATATTTCTCTATTGGATTTAGTTTATTTATAATAAGAATTTTGCGGGTTCAGTATTAAAAAATATGATAAATCAAAGATAACATCACACCCAAGTAGCCAAAAATCACATGGACTATGATAAATAATAAATTTTGAGCTTCCTTGGAGTGAACATAAAGAGAGTAAATGCTAAGATTACATGTGTCAACACTGGATTGAATCAAATGGTGTGATGAAAGGGAGAAATCACTAACATGGTGGATCACTAGAGTGGCGATGCTCCATTGGATTTCATAGAGACTCTGATATTACATTACATTTATTAAAAAAAATTAATCTGATTTGTAAAAATGGTGTGGAACATACTTAAGATAAGTAATATCCCCTATTAATAAATCATGAAATTTATATAAAAATTGGATTGCTCAATCCATCTTCTTCTTCACACCTATATCATTGAAGCTCTAATTTTTTTCTCTTTCCTCACTATGATATTGATAAATTTAAACTACACCATTTTTGTTCCATATAGCACCATGAATTGCATGAAGTTATCTTTCATTTCATAAATCTATAAGATTGATTCATGTAACTAGTTTAATTTAACACATTAAAAAAATGATTGAATAAACATGGAAGATCATATGATGTTTTTACACAACTATGAGTACATTTCCACAATCAAATTAAGCTCATGAATTCATTAATCATGGGATCATCCATGTAAAATGTGCTCACATTGTGCTCAAGATCATTGCACCATCAGGTTTAAGAAATAAAATACTCTATTATCCAGATAAAGTGATTAGTCGAGTGTTAGTTCATCAGTGGATACCATAATGTAATGTTGTCTAAAACTAGTGATGTAAGATTATCCATAATGTAATCAGGACTATGTAAACTTATGATGATTTAATTATAATTATCTTACGAATGCAATTATGATCATAAATTCTTCATGATGTAAGTATGGTTCAAATATTGTGCTCTTTGGATGCTCACAAGCTAAGTGAAACTTTTTTTCTCAATATGAGTTATCTACCACATTAAGAGTAAAATCAGGACTTTCATGTCATGTATGTGATTTTTTCAATTCAATTATTTGAAATACTTGCATGAAATTTGTATTCACATTATGTAACATGACACTATAATACTTCTAGTGCTTTTAAATGACGAAATAGGTGTGAAGCAGAAAGAAAATCTCATGCTAGTATGTGATAGTTCATTACATGCATTCATGAAAAATGACATACTTAGTTCAAATTAGACAGGAATGATAAACTTTGGACTGAACATGATATCTTGATGAAATAGAGATATATTTTTTTAATTTTAGGGGATTTATTTTTTGAGCCATAATAGAATGAGAGGTTTTCCATTAATTTAAGAATAGTCTAGAGGAGAGCATGTTCCTAATATTTTTTGTTAAATATGGGGTGACTCTATCACTTTAAATGTACTGATATGGAGCATAAGTAGTGAAGTATATTGGAAATTGGAGAATGATTGAATGATAACACTTTATTTTCTCATAATATTGGATATTAATTTTTCATATGTTATAACCCAATGGATATGAAATATTAAGGACTGATGTTTCGTGTACATAGAGCTACGTGAAGGTTATTCAATGAATTTTATTTGTATACTGATTTTGTAAACATTGATTTATGTAATGTGGATTGAAAAGATCATATAATTATCCATTCATGCATGAGGTCAATTCTACATGATAAGACGACCACAAATCAGAGTTATTATGTATTAATATAATTTATTCTAAAATTAAACATCATGATAATTTGGGGTCAAAAATAATTTTATATATTTTTTGTCTCATTTTCTCAAAAAAATTAATGTAATTGTGAAAATTGATTTTTTAAAATATTGGATAGTATGGTTTGGAATTTTTCTATGATTAGGAAAATTTTAATTATATATAAGGAAGAAGAAGACAATCAACATCATTTGGGGATTTGTGGGGGATTTGTGGGGGATTGATTATTCATTGGTGATCATCCCTTAGAAGGAGTGGTTTGGCTCTATTAGTGCCACATTGAAAGTGGTTAAAGGATACCATTGTAGAGGTTCCATGGAAATAACCATTCTGAATATATTATTGGTGATAAAATTAGATATGTTTGTATGTGTTTAATACCATGACACAAAATATATGTAGTTATCATTTAATGAGGGAAACCCCATTATCAACTGAGCTATGTTGATTTCATTTCTGAATCATAATGAGTGAGTTGGAGGGTTTTTACAAAACAAATTAAGCATTGATTCATACCTCCTCTCAATGCTCACCACCCTTAATGTGGCCCTAATAATTGTTAACGGTGTAAGATTGACTCTCTAGTATCTCTCTTAGAGAATTTCATGGGTCTTCGTAGCTCACATAATAACTAATGAATTCTTATGTTTAATGGAAGAGGGTTTAATATTTGGAAATATATAATGGTGCCCAATGTTTTCTCTTATGGACTTACTATACTTCCGTTTTTCCATTATGGATTCACTATTCCAAATGATACATATATATGGTCTCTTACTGCAAAAATATTGAATTTGATGAAAAATAGTGGAATTTTTTATAGTCCTCTTTATTAAAAAAAGATCTCCTAAATGTTGTAGGATATAGAAACATTTATTCTACATGAAATAGGGTTTATAACCTTGAGAGAATGATAGGACGAGAATCTATATCTCTAACCCTTATGGAAAACTAGGGTTTGTAAATGGTGTATATAGTGCCTGATCTTATCCTTCTTGGAAGATTCAATAGTCATCAGTTTGGAAATGATTAGGTGTTCCAACCTTGATGGAGACCAATGGCACCGAGAAACATAACCATGGATGTGGTGAATGTTGTCACTCACATGAGAAATGGGGAAAGGACTGATGTAGTATATTTGTGTATATTTGAAATTTTTCCGAATAGTGTGACATCAAATGAAATAGTCGGGGTGGGAAGATATGGTGTGGTTTCCGATTCTTGGATTCTCCAGGTGCATGGTGACTCCCGGTCGAAGGTGGTATTATGGGATGCAGCGAATGAGAACCATGGTTCTTCTATAGAGTTGGATCATCAGTCCAAGGTGCAACATGTTGTTCATGAAGAGGAAACCTCTATGAATCCACCATTTTCTAACATCAACGGTGCGATTAATTCTTCTATTTAATGAAAATGGAACATTGTGCACCTTAGATCTAACCCTGAAGCTATTTCTGAGTGGCTTAAAATAGGTGCATTCATAATCATAGCCTATTTATTTATTCCCAGAGGCTTTTAGTCTCTGAAAATTGATGAACTCAAGGATCGAATATCATCAATTTGGGGTTTTCCATCTTGGAATTGTGTCTCACTAGGATGAGGATACTTCAACATTCTATTTTCCATGGAGGAAATGAAAATTTTATCTATGGGCTTCGGTTCCATTACACTCAATCATGGGACTATTCACCTTCAGGAATGGCATAAAAAAATCAACCCACCTATGTTTGGTAACACCACTTCCCAAATGTGGATAAGGGTCTATGGGTTAAATTGGATAATCTAGAATCCCAAAATTTTTTATGATGTTACACATTCTATTTTTATCCCAATTAAAATTGACAAGGAAATGGAAGTGCCATAATTTGGACATTTTTCCCCATTCTTGGTAGAGGTTAAACTGAGTACAACTCTAATTGGAAAAGTTACGATTTTCGTATATGATGATATCATTGAGTTGATGTTTTTTTATTAATAAATGTAAAAATTCGATAATGGCTATAATATTATTGGTCATGATGCATCTACCTATAGATTCTTCAATGTTTGTAGCTTTTTTTCATTGCAAGGACATGAGATAAGAAATTTTATTAGGAAGAGAAAAATGAATCCATTAAAAAGATGATGTTCTTCCTAAGTTGTATCCTGGGGAAAAAATGATCCTTGCAAGAATGATGAATGAATTGGTAGTGTAATTGATAATGCAGAGCGGAGGAATGAAACATAAAAAATTGTTCCTAAGGAGGTAACAAAGTAATCGGTTGAAGAGAAGGTTGGCCATCATGTTATTCACTCACCACCTATGAGACAAAGATGAAGTCTTGGGATAAAATATTCTCTGAAGAGATAGTTTTCCACCATAATGATACATTAAACAAAGAAACAAATATTGACTTGTATAAATCCTTGATGGATGTCCAAGTGATTGAAGAAGAAATAAAAAAAAGAGTTTGATCATCATCCCTCGCATGTAAAGATGGCATCCACAATTAACTGAAAGGGTAAGAAAATTTTGGAATATGACTCCCCGGTAATATATAAAAAATTTCATGCCTTTTCGAAACCCATGGAGGATAATTAAGGTTTTAACCTTGTCTCCAACTAGATAAAAAAGGCTCTGGTGGTGACCTCAGTTGTGGTAGAGCAACTGACTACAGGCAGACCTACAACTATCTCTTATAATGATACTGATGGTTCCATTGAGATGCCAAATCATAGGACAAAGAACAATGAAATTATTTCTTTGGTTGGAGCAATGAAGGTCAAGGGGATGATGACTACATCAACAAGAGAATCCTCTATCAAAAATGGAAAGAAAATTAGGATGATAGTTCTGATTCTGAAAGTACAGATGTTGAGACATTACTTCACAAGATGCAATCACTCCCTCTAATAAGGGAGAGATTGAGAGGTTGGGGCGGGATTAAGGAAGGGATGGCTAGCATGCAATCTAAAAATAGAAAAGTATGATAGCAGAACGATTGAGGGAAAAGATTGGAAGCTAGCTTGTTTCTTTGGGAATTTTTCTTTCTCTTCACATACCCTCTTGGGAAACCATATTTTTCTTTATTTTAATAAAAAAGGCACAACCTCAACTTTTAATAAAAAATGGTTTATAACCTTTATTATCGAAATTAAAAGGTAAAATAATCCATGTTACAAATTAGAAGGTTAAATTTGAAGACATAAAAATGTGTGTAGCAGAATTAGTCTATAAAATTTTACCATAGATAATATGGTTATTATAATTATCATAGGATTTGATGAGACTCTAGAACACTCTAATGTTTTCAAGTAATATAAGAGTATTATTGAAAAAAAAATTCTAACAATTAATTTCTTATAGAGATAGATCATGATGACTTTAAGTTTTGTAAACATTATAGTACACCTATCAACTATAAAATACATAAGAGGTGTTTCCATCAAGATTAAAGTAAATAAATAAAATGACGTTTTAATCAAATACATCATGGAAATTAATATTTATGATAAGATGGTATGTTCTAATGAATATAAGTGTACATAATATTTTTTAAATTCATTATCTGATGTCATAGAGCCTCACTTGTAGAAGAAGCAAGTGAAATGTTAAGGTCACATTTAAATTATTTAATAGTGGAAAATTTGGGAATTTTTTTCCAACCCTACCATGCAAAACAAAGGAAAACTAAAGAAGATTTAATATCCATGATAGGTAAAAAAAATATGGAATATTCTAAAGAAATGGTAGTCAATAGGGAGGAAACAGATTTCACAAAAATTATTTAGAAGAACCATTATATTATCATAATAATTAATGTCACATAGTGAGGAATGAAATAATTATGAGGAAGACCTCAATAAAAATCTTCAAATATTTTTCATCGAATAAAAAATTTAATAAGGTAAACCATAATAAGATAACTCACAAGTGAATCGTTTTTATATGGTAGAAGATGTTAATGAAACAATAGAATATACTATGGGAATGGAAATAAAAATTTTCATAAAAGAAATAGAAAAAATAAAATATGAAATATATCGATTAAAATAAAAATTATATTAAAAAATAATTTACATGTAGAGAGAGAATAGATTTTCAAAGAAACTAATCAACTGAAGTCGGATATGGTAGAAAAGTAAGAATTTATAGATTATATGACCTTCAATTTTTTCCTTGAGGATATCAATATTGATAATCTAAAAATTAAGATAAAAAATGGTTAAAAATAAAATGAAAATATAGATCTAACAATAAAAAATTAGTAATAAGAAAAGGTGAGCACTTATATAGAATGCTATAGGCACTATTATTGCAGATATGTTTATTAGAATTCTACTTAAAAAAAGAACATGATTTCTATAAAATTTGGTGGTAACCAATAGTCTAGAATAGAAAACCTATTGAAGAATGTACATCTAAATTTATTTGGATGGATAAAGATTCATGAAATAAATCTATGATATATTCTACAATTCATGAAATAGCTCTATAAAAACAATTATGAGGAAAATCATTTGAGAGTTTAGAATAATGATTAAAATAAATCTTTTCAATATGATAACTACGTTCAATGGAGGATGTATCATGGTTATTACTAGTGTCATAGTGTGTTTATTAAACAAAAATAATATAATGGGACAACATGTTCCTCCTAGGATTAGTAATTGAACATGAATCAATGGGGATACATAAATAACAACTTAAATCTTATCAAAATCACCAATAACCTAAGTTGAATATTTAAGAGAAAAACAATTATGAGAATTTTCAAGAGTTCTATGGTAGGTGAGATCAAGAAGTAAAAAAATTAAAATGAATTAATTACCTTTATTCTATCCTAATTAGAACTCTTTCAAAAACTAGTTATTTATCAAAAAGTAATGTTGGTCAAGTAATGACAAAATGTTGTAAAAGTTTATTTAAGGCTATCAATTTTCAGAATCCCAATAGCATTTACCATGGATGTTCATCTCAAATAACAGCTGAATTAAATAACCTAAAATATATTGAGAAATATAATGGAGGAGTAGTGATCTTCAATAATTATAGATCATTAAATATTAATATTTTTAGAACAAAATGTTTTGATAAAAATAAAATTAACCCCACAAATGTTTTTTTGATGGCTTCAATCACATTTTGAAAAGTGATCCATATATAGGTGATGTTAGGAATGATTTAATATTTAGAATGAATAGTTTTTTGTCGATGTTATTATGAGATGGAATTATCATCATAGAGTGGTTGATAACCCACGGAAATATGTTTCAAGTAGGTGAAAAAATGACAGATTACTACATGATTTTAGGAAGAAAGGAATAATTTTTTCTATATAAGGGTTTTCCATCTTAGCTAAAAGAACATGAAGATACTAATGAGAGAATAGGCAATAAAAAACATCAAATTTCAATAAGATGAATTTTTTTCAGTGTGTAAGATGTGATAAAAATGGAATATGATATTCAAGAGCCACAAATGAGTTGATATTAAAAATAAATACATTTGGAGATGGTCTATTTATATGTTTATGGGACTATTTCAAGGAATTTAATAAGTGGAGAAAAAAAAGTTATATCTTTATTCAGTAATTTCACAATAATGAATTGTATCATGTTTATGTCCAATAAGTCTCACTCTATGGATATATTCAAGAGATTTATGAGGATTGGAGAAAAACAAACAAGTATGTTTTTCAAGAAACTATGGCATGATATTAGCACTATGTATTCCCATAAGCAGTTATCTTAATAGCTTGGCTTGATTAGTTACCAGTTGAGTCTATACGTGGAAGATTATCTATTATGTAGTGTGGATGATGAATCGCTACTGGTTCACATGATCCTATACCTATGAAACCTAAATTTAGTCTTCATGAAGATAGGAAACATCCAAAAATGAGGAATCATACTAGGAAATGATAAATTGATGCCACTATATACACACATGTTTGACCAAGAAGTCCCAATACAGGGATGGAGTGCACAGTAATCCTATCGAGTAATCCCCTGGTTCATAATCACATGGTTGAGAGATCCTATCAGAACTAATAACTAACATGATGATTTGTATGTTATGATATTTTAGACACTTCTCCACACCCTATGTCGGCATACCCAATTCTCCTCAACCACATCAGGCCACACATTGTCCATTTCTTCTGAGGAATGTTCATATTTTAGGAAAGTCACAAGAACCTCCATCAAAGGGTTACCATCAGGTAATCAAGGGATTAATTTTGTTTCCTATATGTGTACATCTTAAAACACCTTTATAGAGCCTCTCTTTCCAATTTTACCCACTATAGGAGGTGGGACAACTTTGATAGCTACATGGAATGTTAGCTCAGCTTCACCCATAAAAGGTGACTCTCTTAAGGATGCCTATTTAGTAGGTGAAACAGTGACATCTTCTTACCAAGATGATGAAATCCTACTCATTTATTCATCACTATTATATGATCCCACCTAGGGGTATCAAAAACCTCCTTAGGGTATAACACCTCTTGGGTCAGCATGACTAACAAGACATCATCAGCCACCCCCAATAAGGGCTCAGCTCCAATGGTGACCACCTTAGTCGTGGGATCTATGTTATTAGGCATCACCTCAAATGTATGGATCCAAAAAAATGGGACAACATCTATTATAATGGACTGTTAGTGTATTTCATGTTGTGTTAGATAGAGACAAAAAGAAATAGGGGGGAAAGTCCTGTGAAAAATGTAAAGGGAAACAATGTTGAAGCATCATGAGTTCTGAAAAGTATTAAGTTTTAAGTGAAAAGAGTGCTCAAGATTATGTTTCCCAAGAATACCTCATGGGATAACCCCAACCATTTTCATGGGTCTGATTCCATATTTTGTGCTAGTGGGAAAGTATAGTTTTGATATGCTCAATACAGGCTCTTCCAATGATTACATTTGTTCATCATTAGTCACTTAAATAGCTATTATAGGAATCCCTACATTTAAATTTTCTTGTTATGATAAGAGGTAGAAAACAAGTCAATATAGGATTTCAAGAGTAGAGGTTCCTAAAATTGGGTAAACAACCAAGATTTACCTTCTAATACTTCAGGAAGCTGGTAAATTTCATTGAGAATATGTGAATCCTTGTTAATGAAAGCCTGACCACCAATAACAATGACATTAGATGAGGCTACTAAATCCATTAATTTTTTGATACTGTTCTACTTATCCACCCTCAAAGATTATTCATGAATATATCACTATTGAATACTTGTTAATCCTTGAGAAAGCCAAAAAGTGATGAGTTGGAAAACCCAAAGGGTAAACAATCACCTCAACACCCCCAAGCAAAGGGACTGACCTCATTAAAAATATGTTACTATCTCTCAGGGGAGTCTGGATAGACATCTCATACCCTTTACTCCACATCAATAAATTCCCCCTTACTATGACATCATATGATCCCCTCCCTAGGAGATCACCAAAAAATGGTATGTTCAATAGAACTCATCCCTGATTGGTCATAGTCTGTATCAGGCGAGGGAAAGGACCACATTCACCAGATTGACTAGAAACTGCATTTCCTCCATATAGTGAGCTATGGAGGTATGCATAGAGTGGAACTATCTGGTAAGATACGTTATGTCCATGTGAAGTTGCTACCACACTACCTAAGATGAGTTGAATCATTAAAAGAGTTCCCAATGTGCCTAGCATTTAGGGAATACATCATCATCTAGAACATCCTTTTCCTAGAATGTACACATTTTGGGTCCATTTCGTGCACGTTTGGGGATCCTCTGTAGCCTCGACCCTTCTTTAGTTGATGTTTCCTTGGTATTCTATGGCCTTATGTTGAACCTATTTCAAGAAATAACCCTCAATAGGGACCATGATCCATGTTAAATTATTCCTTTGATCCCCATATTGGTAAATCTATTCATTCATAGTGTAAACCTCCCACCATAGAACACCCCCGAACACATTTCCATGGGACCACATCTTCTAAATAATTCATTATCACTAGGCATAACATAGTTTTCCATAGATATGTACTTTCCCAACTCTGTGCATGGGTCTCAAACATCCCAAAGGGTTCATCGATTGGTGGAATCTACATTCTGTCACCACTACCTTTTCATGTGATTATGTACCATATTTTTTTAAGAACAATGGGGTGGAACTCATACATTACCCGCATGTACACTCTCAATATAAGTCACTGGTCCAAATGGATTAGCCAATATAACATATATAGATTATACTTCATGTAATCAACATTGAAATAAATCCACAACACCAATTCCCCATATTATTTAACTAGGAGTTTCAACCATTATTTATTTACTCCTAGGCCTTCATCCATAATCATCAATGTTGGAAGAGGGAATGAGTGAAAGATGAACTTATCCAATGACCCTAACCTTGAATGGACTATGACTCATTGTAACTGAAGGGGACATTTATTTCAATGTTCTATAGGTTTGGATAAACATAAATACTGGGAGGGAGTATTGAGTTTTGGATTTTACTGCACCCCTTTTGTGTAGAAATCCAGAATTATAGATAGTGAAAGGGATCGTACCCACCTTGGGGAGAATTACTTTAACTAATACACCTCAGCAGCTTGTTTAGTTTCACCAGCACCAAGACTCCTATATTTATGTGATTCCCCATTAGCATCCTTATCTATTTGGAAAAAGTTCTCGGATGCACCACCATATTGGTTTTATAAATGGGAATCATCCACCCATATAAGAGTGATTAAAAAACATGTCTAATATATCCTCATGGGTTTGGGCCTTCATGATGTATCCTAATAGTTGGAGTTAGATTTCCTCTAATATTACATTGTGAAAGATTTCTTTCTACACTACATCTCCCCAAGGAAATGTCATGGCCTCCCTATAATCCTTTCTTCATGCCCATTTAGGAAAATTATAAACTACTTCTTGAATGGAACATAGTTATTCCTATGTTTAATTCACCCCCCCCCCCCCCCCCTCGCAATGCGTGACATCCAACATCACCTTGGAAGTCACATACACTTATTCCTAATATTTCCACACACTCTCTATTAGGATAAATTTATCATACACCTCCCCCTAAATGGGGATCCTACCAATGTGGTTGATGTACCAAAAGATGATGTCATCCTCCTCATAGAGAACAATTATTTATATTGTATCTAGTGACCACTTCATCAATAACACAGACATGACGTCTGAATGATGAAAAACATGAAACTAGAAGTTCCAAACTGCTTCATAAATCTTAACAACATTTACTTCCTCCTAAAAACCATTGAAATACTTTAATACATAGTATTGTCACTCCCACTCATAAGGGAAGTTTCTAACCTTTCATAGATCCAATTATTTTTTCTAACCCTGATGGTTTTCCAAAAATTCCTCATTTTAAATGGTATCATACTATAAAGGATACATTTATGTAGCTAGATCCACCCCCATTAATATTATTGGTGGGGTTTTATAAAGATTAAGTCATGATGGTGGATTGGTAGACAACATAATTAATGGAAGGATCCATTATCCACCTTGATAACCCTCGAGAACTCGTGAACCAACAACCAAGGGAATCTCAATCATTAGTAGGGAAGAAAACATCGCCCCTTATTCAGAATCCATGAAACAGTAGCCTCTCATTGAGGGTATAATCCCTATGATCATAAATTAATAGCTTGAAGAGTGTCATGATAATACATCATTTGGAAAATATCTCTACCTTAGGCTTTCTCTTCCAAATCCCTAATTCATATAAAAATAGACTTCAGGCCTTCCACATTAATTTCAAAAACATAGAGAAAAATCTCAATATTTGTTTCATTGATGTATTCATTGTGACTGTTTTTCACTATAGGAGTAACTTGGGGAATCATGTATTTCATAGGTAAATTTATCTACATAATATTATTCATGGAATGAAGTATAATGTCATGATCCATGTATCTAGATCACATAGTTCTTATTATAGTCATAGTTAAATTAAAATAGATCATTTTTCCAATCATTCAAGAAAACATCGAGTCCCCACTAATGGCCCTTGGAAATTTTATGGGATAAGTATAGGATGTGATTAATGAACTAGAAAGGCCACATCACTCAATTTTGGTATTTGTGCCACATAATATGATCCTCTACTCCTACATCATCTCCCATTTCAAGGGGTGTCATTTTTTCTCTTTGAAAAACATGTATTATGGGAGTCTTCAAGGGGAAAAATCGCTAATCGGGGAAAAGGAAAGCCAAGAAAGGAATGAAAATCCCAATGATTAATGGATTAATGAAGGTCCAGGCCTTCACGAGGAACCATTGTTCTATAAACCATCATCGAATAGAATCGAAAGTCTAACCTCTAGGAAGGCCATAATCCCTCTTGTAACAAATATTCTAGCTATCATGCCACCAATTATTACCCATTTACCTCCTATATTTGGTGCATCTCAACCATTGGAATTTCAGTTAAATGTCTAAACACTTGAAACTTGAAAATATGAATTCCATGATACACAATGATACTTATAGGTAGTTATCCTTTACGACCTATAATTCATGGTCTTCTTATAGAATATGTTCATAGGATATAATATGTTTACAAAAGTCCACACTCATGTGCTATAAGCACATGCTTCACACCTCCAAATGTTCCTTGTGGACACTATATTTCAAGATAAAAATATCATGGATATGAATAACTTTTTTATATAAGAAAAACATGTTTCACAAAGTCCTTTCCTTCATGAACTCATAGAACATCATGAAACCCATCTCTCATGACCACCCATGAACCATCCTTTCATAAAACATAGTTGTCAGAATGTTGAGTGGTAGCCAATTCTATGCCTACACAGAGAGGATCAACTCATGCCTAATCCATCAACATGACCAGTATCATGGACCCTCATTCCTAACCCCTTCACAAAAATAATGGTCTTGAAAAAATCCTTTCCTTCAATCCTAAGCATATGAAACCTCACCTTATGACCCTAGAAAATTTCCCTAAGTGGGAAGTGTCCATATCATTTATTCTGTAATGGCATATCCATAGAGGGAACATGATCCCTGTAGGTTTCATCATCAATTTAAATGAACCATAGTTTCACTTAGTTAGTTTAGGTATGATCCTAGTATCATTTTATCTTCCCATCATAACTACAAATGAATATACCCATGTGTATGTCCCAGGACAATGTTTGATATGTAATAAATTAAACTATATAGAACCATGTTCAAGCTATAGGATAATAATTTACAAGACACAATGTCTGAGATATAAAATATTAAACTTCATAACACAAAATCCTAGTCATATGAAATTAAATAGTATGACTACATCATAGTCATATGATGTTAAACTATATGATTATGTTCTCAATACATGAATTCAAAATGTAACATTACCTTATGTGGAATTCATAAGATTCCAATGGTGCTGATCCATAGATGCCTCATGTGAATGAGAATGAGCTTCCTTATATGAGATGATTCCCCAACACTTTGGAAATCATCATGAATAATATCAACACTATCCCTTTCCATCACTTCTTCCGCAACACAAGAATTATTATATAAAGATATTAAACTCAATGGTGTTTTACTTCCCCATGAACATAACCTAGGAAATGAAAATACATCGTTTTAGATACCTATATCCTAGAAAGGTATGTAGTATGCCTCATTAAGGTTCATTCCTGACATACCTACATGAACCCAAATCCATCTTCCCATTGGGAGGTGGGAACTCTATCCTTTCAAGAGTACATCATACCTCTAACAATATAAATACTATGTCCCTACTGGTATTTTTAATTTCTATATGATGCTTACATTCCCCAGGAAGAGTATAGTATGAGAATATATGGGAACCATCACCATAATACCTTAAATCTATGATCGACCCATTCATTCTGAGTGTAGGTGGGACCATCCACACTAGATTCTAGATATGTGAAGTGCCATAACTCTATAATAAACCATTAACCTATCCTAATGCATTAGTATCACAACCCATGGAAATTATCCTTGTTTTCCTTAGGATATGGTACATGGAAGTATATATAGCAGGCATATGATCCATTTTCCACACTCAAGTGATGATTCTGAGTTCATTGTCTAGTGGGATGAGCACTGTATTACCCTTATGATGAGCTTGGGAATCCTTATTTTAAAATAATATGTTTAATCATGAGGAGAGTATTGGACACATTATATAAAAAATATAATTATCCTAATGTAATAAACAGACGATTCCTATGTATTGAACATATGTTTCCCCATAGAGATCAAGGGATGACTCAAATTTTATACCTAAGAAGAGATGGGTCACAAGAATAAGATTCCCTCAAATCCCAGTGATTAATAAGTTTACTAACACCTAATATACAAAACATCATCGTTATCTCTAACTATAGGTATATTACCCTCTCTTGACACAAGAGGCATAATTATCCGGTTTCCACTTGAAGATGGATCCAATAATGAGATTCACAAACATGTCTTTCATCTGTGAGGGAGGCTTGGAATAGGTGAAAAACTACATAGTGCAATCCAAGGAAATAATAGTCTAATTCTAATCATCATTTTATGATTATGGATCCTACTTTATCAACCATGGAGATAAGTTTATCCCACAATTGTAATGTGGTAATGTGGGGCTATGAGTACTCAAGATTTTTCCAAGGTCTTATATACCTCAAAGCGTATAAAAAATAATTCCCCGTTAAAAGTGTGGAATAAAACATAGTATAAAAATATCTAAATGGGAATTTTTATAATGATGATGAGTTGATTAGTTTATAGATTAATTGATTTTTTAGATAAAAGAATATTTTATATTAATTAGTGGGTAGATTTATATTAGAGTCACATATTTTTTGAAATGGAATTATATGGTTTCAATAATATAAAACATTCAAACATGAAGTTAGATTCATGCCCAAGAAGCGACCCATCGTATAGAAAATAACCTAGCATAGTTTAAAAAAATCATTTTAATGAGGTTTCATTTTATTATTTTGGAATAAGCATTCAACTTGTGTGGACCAGCTGTGAAAAACACATATTGGGTGGTTCTAAATTTTTCTATTATATTCCAAAATTTAATTTTGTACAAGGAGTAAGATAATACTACCAAAATAGGCTTTATCAACACTCAAAAATTTATTTTTAGAACTAAAATGTGGTAAAAGTATAAGATAACATAAAAACATGAGACCTTTATCAGTACCGAAAAAACTCTAAAAAGGCCACCATAATCAGTGCTAAAATAATAACTGAAAAAGGCAACCCTTATCAACTCTTTTTTAGTGTTGATAAAAATATAATTTTTTTTTGAAAAATTATCTCCCACTCATGCCCTCCCTTTTTCAGTACATGAACAACATTTTTTCAGATCTCTCGGATAGCTCATGCTTCTCCCCATGAAACATGTTGGAAAACTCCCCCATTCATCAAATACTAACAACCCTCATCACCCATTCATTACTTGAAAAACTTCCCAGTAACTCCCCACTCATGTGCCCCTAGACTCGAACCTGGGACATCCATGTGAAAAGCAAACCCCTTTACCACTGTCTTCTCTTTTTTTCCATTGTATTTTATAATATTTATATTTATTTATATATATTTACAAAAATATATTTTATTAACATATTTTATATATTTTTATAATTATTTTAAGTACATTTATAAAATAAATGTTTGTGTGTGTGTGTTTTTGTACCTATGTTTGTGTGTGTGTGTGATATATATATATATATACTTATAATATTTTAAATATATTGTAACATCACATGTAAATAAAGAATATAAAATTTTCATTTTTATTAATATTTTTGAATTAAATATTAATTTTAATTTAAAGGGTATTCTATGTTTGATTGCATACCTAATACGTAACAATGGGTTTCTTTGTAATATTACGTAGCACACAACGTTGAGTTATACTGAAAAATAATAATATAATATTATTATTTTAAATGGTAGTTAAATCCTAGTCATTGTATTAGTGGGAATGAACATAACTAACCATATTATGATTAAATATGTTTCTTAAATGTTTTTACATTTATCCATTAAATTTTAAAGGATTAAAAAAAAGAAAAACATCCAATTTTAAACATAAATACTTTAATATTCTTTAAAAGGTCGTTCTACCACATTTTAATGGAGAAACCTTTTTCACTTTTATATGTTATATTTTACAAAATAAAATTCTTATTCAGAATCAGGATATCAAATTTTCTTTTGGATGAAATGTTTGTATTTTTCTGATAATGTTCATTTTTTATGAATAGTGAAAAATATTTTATTTTAATTCAAAACTCCTTTTCAATATAATTTATTTATATAGATAGATTTTTCATTTAATTGGTTTTAGTGTCTAATTGGATTATATTTTTACCAATTTTTCCAATGTTAGTGCTTAGATGTAATTTCACTTTGAAATAGTATATAAACTACTGTCAATCTTTTGATAGTTATTATTTCTTAAAAACACGGTTTTTTGTTTTGACAATGAGAATTAATTTTAAATTAATATCTACCACTTCTGTGTCTTGAATTTTAAAAAATGGATTCCATATTTAGAATCAAGAGGTACAAATTATGTAAATAGTAAAATTTTAGTATTGGACATTATGAATATTTACTTCAGTAAATATTTTATTTACCATGGTTAAAGGTTAAATCTGGTAAAAAGGGTCAAACAATAATATTATATTAATATTAAATTACCCTAACACATGTACTAATTTTATTGGTTGATACATGTCATAACATGGGCATCCTTGGGTCGGTTTTGGGACCCCATGGAGCAACTTGGGAGTCATAATGACACTTTGTATTAATTGATTTAAAGTAAAGACAAAAATGACTTAAACATATATCTTCTAGTAAGTAAATTTTTACATGGGGTTATTTAAGTTATATATTAGACTATAAATATTAATTGGAAAGATAAAAATATTTTATACATCATGGTATTTCTGTAAAAAAAATTATACATCATATAAATATAATTATTTAGGACACAATAATGATGCAATGTTTACCTCATTAATGAATGATTTAAATAAATAAGATTATAAAAATTCAAACAATATCCAAAACCTGTAAAATTATTATTGGATGATTTTATTTCTAGCAAGAGTCCTATTATATTCTACTTTAATTATTTTTGGACCTTTTGAAACCGAAAATACGTTTTTAATAAAATAATACTTTCAAACTTTCCAAAAGAGCCCCTCCTCCCCCTTAGAAACATTCCACAACTCAAACCCATTAATCACACCTATAAAGCCACTTGGATCATCCAAACTATGCCCAATTAATCCTTATACATCCCTCTATTCATCCTAGAATCCTTCCCTTAGGCATAAAGAACTTCAATAATGCTTTTTGGTTCAAACCAAAGGGAGTTTACAAATTTAAAGGTAATATCTTCTCTTAAATTATTTTATTTTATTTTACTTATCCAATCCCTATTATCTTGATATTAATTGATTAAATATAAACACAAGTATCCTCAATATACTAGGTTTTTGGTATGAGAAGGACTAGAACTACACTTCCACACACCTCCATCTAATGGGTGAAGAACATGATGTTTTTGTGGACGGTGAACTAATGTCTCACTAAACGATGATTGTTCAATATTTTTCTACCACCTATACTAGTGTCCATTATTATGAAATTTTATTTATATATGATATATATTATGTTTATGTTTTCTATATTCTTCATTAATGTTTATTTACAAACATACCTTTATACTTTCCAATATGTGTAAACATGATAATTTCATTTGAGGAAGTGCTGACTATCGTCCCCTCAATGGGATATGATTTGTTCATGACATACATGAACATATAAAGGATGGAGTTAATAAAATTTTGTAACATATATATCATATGAAATTATACTATAATTAAAATATACCTATGTATCATTCAATTTCCATTCCTTTTAAAAACGAAAAAAAATGAAAGTAGTATTCATGCGTACGTACGGTTTACCGTCTCCATGAACGGTGCATTTCATTCCTTATCTCCAAATTTTATGTAATATTATAAATACATATATATATACTAGATATATATTATATAAATTATATTTAAATCATTAATATGATTCTGGATATAAAAATTTTTAACCAAATGGTCAATTTGTAGTTATAACAAGTTCATTTTTTACTCATGTTCCGAACATCGAAAAAATGTCTGATATGAACTCAAAGAATTAAAAAATTGGTATAGAAAGGTAATAAGAAATATAAAACAAATAATAAATTTAAAAAGGGTTCTTAATCAAGTATAAATTAACTCAAGTTTATTATTCAGGAATAACAAGGAAAAAATGAGTCAAGTTGGACATGAGGTAAGGGGTTTCTAATCTCGATTTTAATTCCTTGATATTTCCCATGTTCGCCACTTATTTCTTGCATGTGGTGTATTTTGTACTGCATTTTGATATATATTATCATAATTCTATTAATATTCATGGTATTATTTGAATAATTTGGTTGTTATTAATTTTTTTTCATATGACTCGATTGATTGCTATGTGGTAAGGGGTTTTCGTCTCAATTTTTATTCTCATGAGATTCATGCTATATTTTACTCTATTTCCTTTTGTGTTGTGTATTTACTGACCATGATTGTATTATTTGTGTAATATACTTTAATTTACGGGTATTTAAATATTCATTGTATGATCCTTCTTTCATGGGGTGTCTGTTTCGTAAGTTACCAAATCGGTAAGGGAACTTTTCACCTTCCTCTTTTAGTCAATGACTTCTTTTTGTTATGTCTTTTAAATTTCCATTTTATTATGTTGGGATATGTTTATATATATAATTTTTTCTATAAATTGTTTTCCAAGTTATGAAATACCATTTTCTCTCTAATAAACTCATTTTCTGAATTTTAAAGTGACGTCATTAGGCTGTCAAATTTCCGTAAGGGGACATCTTAACCCAATTTGAGTTCATTGTGTTAAACTTATACATCTTGATTATTTCATTAAATAAATATTTTTTAATGACCTGTGATTTTCTTACACATAATATCCACTTATATTTGGTGTGTACATATTTTTCACACATAATTATTTCATTTAATTATCTTTAATCTAATGGTACGATCTTTGTAAGGGATTTCGTCTCAATTTTCATTCCATTGAGACTTATTTGTTGTTATGCACCAATTAACTTTTATATGGTGTATATGCTACCCTTTGAAATATTATATCATGAATATCCTTATTCTCATGAGATTATATGTTTTGTTTTGTTTTATTCTTTAATTATGTTCAGTCAAGTTTTTCTCAAGTGTTACAAGACTCTTTAACTAAAACATCATTTTAAAATCTCTAATGACTTATTATTATAAATATTCCTCATTAATTTCCATGTTTTCAAAATGGTTTTAAGGATTTATTTATATAGAAATTAATGTTTTAAAATTTCAATTCATTTAAAAGATTTAAAGTGGTTTGGGACACTTTAAATAAAAAAATATCTTTATTAAATGTTTTGAATGGTCTTGAAAATGGTTTTGATAAAGCATTGATTACGTTAATGTCTTGAAATGATATATTGTGATTACAATGTGGAAATGTTAACTTTCCATCATTCACGTCTTATGTGTTCTGATTTATAATGGTACTTGGACATTTTACGGGTGGTTATGTGATAAACCGAATGACGGGTGGTTCCGTGATAAACCCGGATGTGTGGTTACATTATAACCTCCAATGAATTTCGTATGGAAGTCAGCCATATGGCTATTCCATTTAGTGATATATGTGGAAGTCGACCATATTTTTATTCCATATAAGTATGTTTATGTCCCAAGTTACCTATATATATGTTATGTGTGCTTTCTATGGGTTTTATGGTAATATTTTGGTTATAAATGGGTAAGAAATGATCTTTAATTCAGTGAAGATTATTTACTACTTCATAAAGGTGAAAATATGACTTATTATAAGGTATTCATGCTTTACTTGTTGTTTTGAAAAACTAATAGTTTTCCTTCCTTTTTATCCCTTACTGATCTTATTATGCGCATTCCAAGTTTTGAAATTTTTTTCACAGGACTCAAAGATTAATAGGGTCAGAGATGGGATCAATGAAAAGTCATGTTGTCTAAAACATGGAACTAGACATTATTATTTTTTAAAGAGATTTTATTTTATGAAAAAAATGGAAACTGGGTAGTTTTGTCTACTTTGTAATATTTGAAATGTAATGTAATAGTTATAGCCTAATTCACTAAAACTCTAAACCTAAAATGATCCTCAATGTGAATTCTTGATTTAACTTAAGATTAAGTAATTTTTAAGGTTGGGCCCTTATATATATTATATATTAATATTCATTTATATATATTAGAATATATATATATATGTTAATATATTTTTATTAATATACAAACAAATATATTTATATAAACATACTATAATAATATTTATATACCTTCATATATTTTTATTAGGTAGAGAAATGGTAAGATCTTTTTTTAAATAAAATGGATAATAATAATTTCTATATGATTTGAATAATTATTTTTTATTCATTTTTACAATATGTTTTTAAACTGTATATCTAGGTATAAATTTTATACATATTTACACATATTTTTATATTTATATATATTTATAAATATATTTATATATATTTATATATAATTTTATATTTAGATATTAACGTTTTATAATATAATTATTATTATTTATTTTAAAACATTTATATAGTACATTTAATGATAATGATATATTTATAAAAACACATTTATATATGACATATATATATAATATTGACACACACATACACTCGCATATTTATAAACACACACACACTCTCACACACACATAAATATATAGTAGGTGATAAGGGTATAATTACAAAGAAACAAACACGCACGCTCACACCAGTACAGTAACGAATTCCATAACCCCCTATAGATAGAACTGTTTAAAACCTATTTTTATTTATAATATATATATATATATAGAAGGGACGATGGCCTCCGCTCCCGAAGCTCCCGAGGCTTCCCCCGATGGTGGCTCACGAAGATGACCTAGATCGCCCATGGCGGCTGTCAGGTCCCCTCCTCCCGCAGCGGGGGGAGGGGTTTCGTCTTCCTCTGGTCTCACTACGCAAAGTGGTAAGTCTGATTCTGGTTTCTTCATGCCTGAGGTACAGATAGCACCGAGGGTTCCGGGATGTGTTTCTGGTCAGCCCATTGTTCCATTCTCTGTTCGAGAGTTTTCTGAAGCATCATCGATGTTCTCCACAGCCTTAATCGCAAGATTTGTGCGGCGACGTCCATTGATTGAGGATTTTCGGAAGACAGTGAATGAAGATTGGGGTTTGAAGAATCAGGCGTCGGTCGGGATCTTCGGGCCTCGGCAGATCCTCATCATCTTCTTTGATGAGGATGATCTGGGTAGGGCTTGGTCTAGATCAAGGAAAGCCTCCCCGTTTCATCTCCTTCGGTGGTATTTTGACCATCATTTGAACCGGGATTCCCCAAATCTCGCCATTTGGTTGCAACTGCCAGGACTCCCCCTCCCATTTCAGAACTCCCGGCTTCTGAAGTCGATAGGAAATTCCATTGGACGCTTCATTTGCACTGATCAGAGGACCGCCTCCATGGGAAATCCTGCTTCCGCATGAATCTGTGTGGAGATGGATCTTTCAAAGACTCCACCTGTAGTTGTCTGGATCGTGGTGGAGGGTGAGTACAGGTATATACAAAAGATTTGCTATGAGTCATAGATGCCTTTCTGCTCTTTCTGCCATAAGCAGGGGCACGGGATGGATGTCTGCCGCAGGAGTGGACTAGCTGGATTTCCAGTGGAGGCATGTACAGTGGTGGCTGATCCTGATCCAGGTGCAAACAAGGATGATGAAGTTCACCCCTCTAATGATCTGGCTATTGCTGCTGTTATGGAGCAGGGAGTGTCAGCAGGGGAATTGATGAATGGAAACTCTCTGAAGGTTGGATTCAGTTAGGTTCCGGTGGATGATTCTAGGGAAATTCAACTGGACAACACTGGTCAGGCTGTGATCCGTCTTGGAGACTCAGCTTTGAATGAGTGTACCACATCTATGAATGTGATAGAAGATCCAGATTTGCAAAAGTTAAATATGGCAGGAGCTACAAAATATGGATCCAAGGAAAAGCATGAAGTGGAGAGATCAAATACTGACTCTCAGTACACTGGCAGGGGGTATGCTCTGATGCAGGATATCACTGAATCTGTGGAACCGGTGGCTGAACAGAAAAACACACCTGATTTCCTGTTGCAGGTAAATCATCATGAACTATTGAATTGTTCTAAAAACAGATTTGCAGTGCTAGTTGATGCTGGAGGAAATGAGACAAAGGAGCATGAAGTTGCAGAGGAAATTATAGAGAAGGGTGACCATGTTACTCTGGACAGAATGACAGATGAGTGCAAAAGCCCCTATGCTGATGACCCAATCAAGACACCTCAGGGTGGGAATGATGGTAGTGTCAGCCCTCCTATGGCCCATAAAAAGAAGTGGGGGATAGATCTGATTGTGAAGAAGAGCTCCGCAGTCACAAAATATCCTACAGTGATGCTATTAAGAATAGAAAGCATGAGACCCTGAACAAGGAAGTGGGAGAAAAATCTCAAAGCAGGAGGAATCCACGGAGGGACTATTCGAACCTTCCCAAACCTTTGGGGACAAGGTCAGCATACAAGAATGTTGGGACCCTAGAAAATGTCTTTGCAAATGGGAACAGTGGCAAGCAAAGGGAAGGGCCCCCCAAGATAGATAAAGGGCCCAATGGGAAACGACCAATCAAGGAGAATATCTGCAGAAATGCTTAGAAAGAAAAACATGTATCTTGAGATGATGCGGAAGTACGAGTCTTCTGAATGGGAGTCAGCTGATCCTCGTGATGAGTTATCTGATGATGGGGAAAGGGATGCGTATGGTTTTGATGTAACGTAACATGTTTTTGGTCTTCTATATTTACTTTCACTTTTCCTTCAATAAAATTGCAGGACCAGGCTTTCGCCTGGTTCAGACTTTCCTGGTATATATATATATATATATATATGAACCCCTATGGACATCCCCTTCCATCAAACCCATGTCGTTGAGGCCATCTCGTTCACTAGATGAGTCAGTCATTCCCTATACATCTCCCTGGTCGAAGAACCTTATTCTTCTAACTTTAGATGTTAGACCCATTGTTGAAAAATAATTCCCACAATTGGATGATGTTTTCAAAATATCATTGCAGGTGTTGCACCCGCCCCCAAACTCCACATCCTCTACAGTCCCTCCCCCTTCATCTGTCGTTGCATCGAACTCCATCACTACCACCTCCTCCTCCAAAGATTGCCTCTCCACCATGTGGTCATCCAAAACATTAAGTATTAACATCAACCCCATAACCCCTGCCTCGCCACCATGTGGTATTTGGTCCTCCCAAACTTCCAGCATGAACGTCGACCACATTACCCCTGCCTCTTCACCATGTGGTCCTCCATATTGATTGGCTCCTTAAACCTCTTTATGTTTTGGTAATTACAATATCATCTATATTTTATATCCTCCAGATGTCTTGATACTTTTAATTTTATGTTGATTAAATTATTTTTATGTTAGATACTATTATAATATTTCTTTACTTAAAAGCTATTTAGATTTCATGTTTTTGATTTTTGATAACATGATATACATGATTTATTTTAACTGTTCAGGATAAATAAGTCATTTGGGATGTTAATATATGATTTATATATGTGTTATATTGTTCCCTTTCATCGTATAAACTGTTTACCACATCTCTATTTGGTTGTCCATACAGCCAATTAGAAATTCATTTAGCCGATTTGTTAGCCACATAACCATTTTTTCAATTTCATTTTGAAACTATATTTTTTCAATATCATGACAAAAAAAACTCAAAATTGAGTGGTTAATTTTTTTTTGAAACATGAGAATATTATATAAATTTAATTAGAAGACATAAAATTCAAAATTGATCTCTTTCATATTCCAAATTAGTTTCTAATTCATTGTGAATTTTTAGTCAGTTTTTTACTGTTTTCAGAACTATTCTGGTAATGTTTTTTTCATAACATATTTTATAGAATTATGATTAAAGTGATTAATTATTATTCGGAATGATATTGAAATTTTCAAAATATAATTCAAATGGAAAAATATTATTATGTTTTTAGTATTCCATATTTTGTTTTTAATTTTGAGATATCAGTATGTTTAAAATTTTCTAGAATCAGTTACGTAAGAAATCATTTTATGCTAAAATAAGGATACATGAGAAAATAAAATATGGGATTAATTCTCTTATATGAATCCCTTGAATAGTAAATCAATTTTTTAAATGAACTACGTCGATTCCCTTTTGTGGACAGTTCACTTACAAAGAGAGAAACACCTATGTGAAAATCCCTTACATGAATTGAACATATGAGGACATATCCTACGCAATGGATTCCAAACATCAATTTATCTAAAAGATAAATTTTCATTAATAGAAAAAACTCTTACATTAAAATATAATACTTGAATTTGGAAACATATATTCTTGAAATTTGTATAGAAAATAATGCTCCATTTTTCATTTTCTTTAATATTCCAATTTTATGCATGTTTATTTCTTATGTATAAATTATTTTAATAAATTTATAAATTCATATTAGTTATTTAGAACCTAAGAAATATTTTTGAACTAATTTAAACATGTTTTTATAAAGATATAAAGATTTTATAATTTTCATGTAATAATCATACATTATGAAACTGAAAATTTTATTTTTAATATTTTATGTTATTTTCTTTGATTCTATTGTTTATAAATTAATGTTGTTTGATATTAAACTAAAAAAATTGTTTTATTATTTTTAATTCATTATTGTTATGTTTTGAATTTACTTAAATGTTTAATGATTGTTTTACATAAATTGTTTTTAACTTATTATTTAAATTTCAATCTTTCGATTTTCTTGGGAACATTCATTATCAAATTATTATGTAGTGTGTCTCAATTATTTATCAGATGATTTCAAAAAAATATAAATTATTATTCATTATTTTCAATTTTGGTCATGATTTGTTTGGTTATTATTCAATGATAAGTTCTCCCACTTTCTGATAATTTAGTTTTAGCTTTTTCATTATTCTAACTATTTTCTCAAGTGTCTAGTTCAAATAAATGTGTATTTAAAGGACTCGATGATGATTGGAAGTGAAAAATAAATTATGTACGACTAATATCAAGAATAAAAGTTGATCTCATACATTCATACTCTTATGTAAACCAAGGGATTCAATGATCGACTATTTAAATACACTATGAGTGATTCCCAGGGAAAGAAAAAATCGTATTCAACTTCATTCTCCAAAAAGATACATACTGTACATTTTATGGAATGTCCAGACTTCATCATTAAAATCCATTCAAATTGAATTTATCTATTATTTGATCTTGTGCATACTTTCTCCAACTCTCCAAAAGTTCTATAATTGTTTTATTTTTTCTTACAGGTTGGGTATAAATTTCTACACTTATATCTCTCACAAAACAAGTTATACCACCTTTAAAAGGTATTTGTTGGTAATAGTTTCCTGACTAAATAGAAGTAAACAAAGGTTGAGGATCACATTATTGAAATCATATGTATATTTATACTTCTGTAAAAGGATATTTGTAGGTTTTCAGTTTCTACTCACAATATACTAGGTTTTTATTCATCCGTGTAAAAGTTTTTGTTTTAGATTTCTCCCATGTTAAATTCTCTATATCTTTCATAGTGGGCTTCATACTCCTTTTCTTAGGGTGTGAAGACTGGAATAAGTCAATTATACTAAACCAGTATAAAAATTCCCTTGGATCTTTTTTTACATTCACTCTCCACACATCCTCTATTGTTATTCTTTTGAGAAATAATTTTTTAATAATTTGAAACCACAGAATTCAATTATAAATATTTAATAACTTTAATGATTTTAATAAAGACCTATCCCATATAAGTCCTAATTCCATCATCTTATTCGAACTAATAATTAGTATCCGTGGGTGGGCCTCATTTAAGGATATTTTACCCTAGTAATTCAATTTCTTGATACCAAAATATTCATAATAGTGGGAAATTCCCTAAATGATAGTTATATTATTTAATGGTTCTAATCAGATAGATAATAAATTGGTTCCAATTTCATCCCTCCTAAGGATTACTCAAATACATTAGTTTTATGCTAAAATGTATCCTAGTCCTTAAAAAAGGAATGTTATATTTATATGATGGAAACACGTGAGATGGAATTCAAGAATCTTTTGAGACCACCTCATTTTAATAGAATTGGTTGTGGATATCAGATTGATAGAATGGGAATATTTTTGAAAAATATATGTAATGAATATTGGATAATCATGGATAGACCACAAAAAATACCTGAAGATGAAATTGAATGTTTAATTGTAAATGATAATTAAAAATATGTCTAAAATTAAAAATCAATGAATTATATTTACTAATATGTTAGTATAAGTGTTACTAGGCATACATTATCATGTAAAATTGTGTATGGCGTTGAGAGAACCTTAAAAATACATCATTAAAGAACTAAAAAATTTCATAGAACTAATCTTGGTATTAATAGGGTTGAATTTAAAAAAAATTAATATTTAGTCATGAAAGTGTCACTCAGATGTTCAATATAATCCCTAATATTATAAACAACACTATTAAACTTGGAGAAAAAATAATGAAAAAAGTCTTGATTGAAATGATACTTCAATCCTTAACAAATATTTGGAATTCAAAATAAGTAACTATTGAAGAAAGAAATGGTTTTTAATAATACTATATATATTATCTGATTGGATATTTATTACAATATGGACATTAATTGATGAAAAAAATAATGATTCATCTGAAAAAAAAGAGAGTTGCTTTTAATTAAAAATATATTTATGAAAACTCCTCTAGTGATTCCTCATATTCTTATAAATATGAGAAAGGCGATGATCTAATTCAAGTTTCAAAATGGATCCAAGGTCTCATAAAGAAAAATCATACTTCCAAATGGGATGTAGGTTAAAGAAATATAATTATGAATAATTTCAAATTAATAGGTAATAAAGGTAAATTACTTGGAAGTGGAAGTTAGACCATTTCACACTGGTATATCTATCTATAAATTTTATGGACTTAGGGTCAATGAGGTGGAATCAGATTCTCGTGTTCTCATGGGAATGATTCAAGGAAATGAGAGAGGTCACTAAAATATAGGCTATATGGTAATAAAATACATGACATTAATCACTATGGGTATTGTAATCAGTCACATCTAGAGGGATGGTAACTATGAATCTGATTCTTTGGCTAGTAATGTATGCCCATGTGAAGGCCTAATCAACTATTCTTTCATGAGACCCTTACCAAATGACTATTTACTCGTTTTTTAATGATTCACTTGGTATTCCTCATTTTTACCCACCATAGGTGGGGATTTTTTAATATTCTATCTCATAATAAAAATTCAATTTTGAGATTTAGTGGTATGAAATGTAAATCTAAAATAATTTTTTACAAAGGCATGTAAACCGACCATACTAAACATGACTGTCCATATTTGAAACAATAAGGTAAAGATAAGAAATAAAAAAAGGAAATCAATTGTTCTTTACATGATTATTGGAGCAGCATTGAAGAATCACACACTAATGATGAATTAGGAAGTGAAAAAAAAAACTAGTAACCTTTCTCTGATGGGAAAACATTATAATGTAACATGTCAATTTAAATGTGGGTAAGGAAAACTAATTTGTGTATTATGGTTTCTTCATGAAAGGTTATTAATTCCTATAATTATGATCGAAACTTTGAATTATCTTCTAGTTTTGATCGTGATAATTATAATCTTAATGAATCATATAATTTATGTGATGAATTTCATGTGTAAATTGAAATTCTTGTAAACAATATTGAAAATATGACTAAGGATCATAAGAATGTTTCTAAATAAATGAAAATTCTTATTTTCAAAAATGAAAAGATGAAAAATAATATTCTTGATTTTGATAAATATAATGATAAAATGAAGACTATGGTAAATATTTTTCTATGAATGAAAAGGATAATTCCATTTTGAAATTATTTCTTCATCTAAAAAATATAATGTATGTGATGATATAGATACTATTCAGAATGAAAATTTTAATCTCGGAAATGAAATTATAAATTTCGAATAAATGTTATATTTATTTTTCAAGGAAAATAAAAATATTATAAGATGTTATCTATGATGAAACCAAATAAATATAACTCGTTTTTAGGTTATAATCATAAATTTCAATGATTTATAAGACTTATTTTGTAAGTAAATATATGGGGAAGGTTCCAACAGTCACATGCATTAAATGGCAGCTGTAAGGGCGTTATACTGATGAATGTTCACCCATGTTCCCTAAGTGTCTCAGTATTACTAGACTTTATATCTATACGAATTTATCTTCATGTGTACCTTTTAATAAATGTCTTAATTCTACTTGGGTACCAAATAATTTTGTTACTAACCCAATTGGACCCAAAATAGCATCGGTACCAACATGTTTTTATGCTTGATTCTTGTGGGAATCCCCCACATATATATTAATGTTTATTCAAATAGTGTCCACTCTGTAAATAATGTTACATTTCATTGAGATACAAGGAGTATTTAAAATATTTTCTCTAACTATTCAATACATGTTGAATTTTTTGAACTAAAGCATAAATTCATGGGTTCTCTTCTATTATCTAATTTTTTAGTCCTTTTAGGGGTGATTTATTTTTCATTTATTATCTATACAATGTCCATTATAGTTTTTTATGTACCTGTTAAGATTGATATTTTGTGTGTTTATATTTATAAATATTAAGAAGTATGTGAAATCTGTGCAATAAGGAATCATTTTTTATATAAAAGTTATTTAATTATAGGTATAAATATTTTTATTATATTACCAATTTAAAACCACTCATTGAAACTATATGATGTTCATTTAGTATTTAAACATATAGTATTTCTAGAATATTATTTTATAAAAAAAATTCTCTTTATATTCTCTCTTAGTAAATCTTTTAAAAATTCATCCCATCACATCTAAATATAAGTATGAATAGTTGATAAATCATCATGGATCCTTGATACTTATTTTAAAAATTACATGTTTTTAAATATGAATGTTTAAGACTGTTATATACAATTTTTAATTTTTTTAAATCCTATTTTTTGATAATTTTAAAATTGGGTTCATCAAAAGTTGGAGACTTTTTAGTGGATCCTTGATCTAGTTTATGTTTTGATAATCACAATAATATAAATGTTTTATTTAATTAAGTTTTGTATTACTTAGAAATTAATATTTATTAATATAAGTTAATCTTGGATCATATCATAATTTTTATTCACTTAAATGTTATTTATATTACTTGTTTTGAATTTTCATAACATTTTATTCATGTTTTATATTGGGGTCCTAGAATAAATTGGTCATTTGGGACCTTAGTATATCATTTTAATATGATCTATATTTTTCCATTATAAAAAATAAAATGTCTACCATATATAAATTTTGTTATCCATATAGATCATTGGAAATTATTGTAGATGGTTTGTTATCCATGTAGCCATTTTTCATGTTTCAGTTTCCCTATGTATTTTGAAAATATCATTAGATAAACAAATAAACATTGTGGGATATTTTTTATAGATAATATGATTGTGTAAATTTCATTGTAGGACTTAAGCTTATGACTCGATCTCTATCATGTTCTAAATTAGTATAATTTAATAAATATTTTCAGTCTATTTTGACATTATTTTCCAGAACATTTTTGTTTCAATTATTTGACCATAACTTTTGATATAGAATTTTGAATAATTTCTGTATTGATTCCACGTAAATATATTAAATTTTTATAAATATAAATCAAATTGATAGAAATCGGTTAATTCCTTTTTGTAAGTCCTTTTTAGTTCTCTGTTTTTTAGAAATTAATCTATTTACTATTTTCTACAATCAGTTACGAGAGCAATTTTCTTACGTGAAAAATTTGGATATGTGAGAAAATATCATACATGAGTAATTAACTTACATGAATCCCTTATATGTATAATATGTTATGTGAATAGTTTATGAAGATTTTTTTATATGGATAATTCTCCTACTTAGAGAAAAAATACTTTGTGAAAATCACTTATGTTAATTGCATACTTGATGAATTCTCCAACGTATTGAATCCCATGTGTATATTTTTATATGTGATCAATTTTCTTAGATATAAAAAACACTTACATGGAAACTCATATGTGATCTTGGATATATATCATATTCATAATCCTATAAAAAATAATTCTATATTTTATGTTTTATTTCATATTCCAATTCTCTTCATAATTATTATTATTATTTAATATTTATATGAAATTTAAATTAATATTATTTATGAAGATTCTATGAAAAGTGTTTTTAGCTGATTTAAACATGTTTTAATAATGGATGGAGGCTTTTGTATTTTTCAAGTAAGAAACTCAAAAATTATTTTTTATTATATTATATTTTTTTCATCAATTATATTTTTATTAAATTAATATTAGTTAATATTGAACTCAATAAAACTTGATTTATTATTTTTAATGTGTTTTTATTATCTTTAAAATTCTCAACATGTTAACTTCTCGATTTAAATGTAATGTTTCGAATTTGGTATTTCAAATAAAATACTGTTACTTCCATGGGATGTTTCAATGAAATATTATTGTGGAGACTATTTCCATTATTTATCAATCGATTTCAAATTTTTTTGAACTGTTTTTCATTGTTTTAAATTTTAGTTGTGATTTTCTCAATTATTATTCTGTGATAATTTCTCTCACTTTTCAATAATCTGGTTTTATTTATTTTTTCATTCAAAAAATTTTCTTGTGTCTGTAATTCAAATAAAATTATATGTAGTGGACTCAAGGATTCTACAAAGTGGAACATAGATTCCTTATGAATTTTCACAAATGGAATAGATAGCCACATAAGTTCATACTCTTATGCCAATCAAGTGATCTGCTGATCAATTTTTTACATCCTTTTTGAAGAACTCTCGTGGAAGAAACAAATAATACATAACTACATTCTCTATGAAGTGGTGTACTATACCTATTCTAGAACTCATGAACATCATCATCCAAATCCATTCAAATGCCTTACTTCAACCCATTCATATATAAAATACTTATAAATCTCCCGAGTGGTTATGTAATTGTTTTATTTATTCTTCTAGGCTAGGTATAGTTTTTTACACATATATCTTTCACACAGCATGTTATACTACCAAAAAAGGGTAGTCATTGTTTATATTTACCTATCCAAAAAGAATTACACTTTGCTTGGGTATGTTCCCTATAAAAACCCTAGGTCTCCGTCTACTACTATAAAAATTTGTGTGTAGGGTTGGGTCTTCTAATAACAGAGCCCTTGGTTGGGATTCATCCTATGTAAAATTTATGGATTTAGATTTCTATAGTGTAAAAGTCTCTCTTTCTCTTTCATAGTGGGTCTTATACTCCATCAGTTGGAGTGTAAAGAATGGACTAAAGGTATTAGACTGAAATAGTATAAAAATTCCTTTTTTTCTTCCTAATAATTTTCTACATACACTCTTAGTACATCCATTATTATTATTCATTTATGACTGTATCACATAATACTTTTAAACCATCCAAATATTCTATAAATATTTTCTAACTTTGATAATATTAATTAAGGAATAATAACCCTCTCTGTTCATTCTACCATCATCATATTTGACCTGAAAATTACTTAATTAATTTAGTCACCATAAAAAGGACAGTAAGACCCCCTTCATCAAGACTGAAATTCGATCAAATGTTAAAAAAATATGGGTACCTTTGAAAAATTCATTTTTTTGGAATCCCTTTTTAATATTTAAATAAAAATAATTAAAACTCACCCATTTTACAGTCATATATCATTTATAAATATTCTATTTGTTATATGGTAGATCCTAAACGGACACTCATATCATATGTTATAGTCGTTTGAAGTTCAAGTCATGTTTTTATCTTATTTTAGATTGTTCATCACCTTCTATAAATTTTATATGATTAAATCTTTATTAAATGAATAATAATGAATTATAATTATGTAATTTTTAATTAGTATTAAATTTTAATTATTTGATAATCAAATTACACAAAATATTTTATATATTAAGTTTAACTACAAATTTAATATTATATAAATCATATTTTATTAAATATATCATATTTATGTCAATATCAATTTATTTTAATATTATTATATGATTTTTATAATTTATAATTTTTTTCTGAAATAGACCTTTCATTAGTTCTAGTATATCATTGATAAATGTTTCCTTTTTCAGTGCTAAATAAAGTGTTGATAAAGGGACATAATTTTTATCACTCATTTAGTGCATTGAAAGGTACCCTTTATCAGTGATTTTTGATAGAAATGATAAAGACTCCACCTTTATCCATGATTTTTTAGTATTTATAATGGGTCATGATTAATATCACACATTTTATAGTAGTGATAATGTGATCAAATCATTTTGGGTTGTGTGGAGTCTCAAGCATTCAGTGTTGATCATTCATCAAAAGGAACTTATTGGTTTTGTCACTGTGTGTTTGTAACTTGTTGAAAGTATCAATTTTAATAGGTATATAGTAAAACCCTTTTGCATGTTCTTCCTATAATTATAGGAGAGATATGTCACTAGGATAAAACCATGTCAAACGAAGGATGTAGTCATCCCTTAAGGAGGAAAACGTCATTAACAAATGATTTGTGTCCACTTATTTGGTGCCTCACTATGATTTTTGAGAGAACACCATTGAACTAGCATGATATTCAGAGGGTTAATGAATATTCTATAATTTATTATTAACACCCAACTCTATAATAATTACCATTTATGTTATCTAAAAAACAATGTAGATCATGAAACAATGGTTGTTCTAACCCTATAATGGGGAGCTACATAAGTTTTACCTTGATGTATTTATTTATTAAAATCACTTTAGAATTATGGGGAACATGATTATAGGTCTCATTTATGATAATTAATCTGGTGTGTAAGATAAATCTGGGGGGATGGAAGTGTTTTCCCCCTGAAGGACTATACCATTCTATAATGGGATATCACATTGGAATAATTTCAAAATGTTTGAAATCTATGTATGATTATCTAGCAATGTCCATAGTAATAACATAGAATGAGACCATGGATGTTTCCTAAGTGTGGTGTTGTGATTCTGAGGACCACACCAAAATAAATCATTAAGAATATTAATGTAAATGATAATTTGAATACCATGGGATGCAGTCATGTCATAACACCTGGCCTTGAGAACAACGTGTAGCATTGTTTCTGGTATGTTGAAAAAATAAATAAAAAATATATATATGACTCCACAATCATTCTAATATTAATAAGTACAACACCAAAACATATTATTTGAACAAAAAAGGATGTATTTATTTTAGAATATTATAGATTTTGGTTTAATGAGGATGCATGTACATGTGTCTTCATTCTAAGACCAATGATAAAAAATGTTCAAGATTAGAAAAGAGTAGAGTATATTTGGATGATCACACTACTTTTTAGATGAATTTTAAATGAAAATACATCATCTTTTTTTATTTGGTTTTCTACTAGGAACCATGATTTCAAGATGTATATATCATTATTATCATGTATAATTTTTGTCTTGATAAGAACCAATTCATGTAAACATGCCATGATATTGTTTTTTTCAATAATATCTTATAGATCTTGTTTATATTATAAAATAAGAATATATTTCATGAATTTTGAATGATATTCCTGACTTATTTTGAATAATTTGATTACATTAATTTTTTGGACACATCAGATGATATTAGATAAATGATGATAATACAACAATCATAATCATTATTTTAATGTGAACGGTTTTTTAGAAATATATTAAACTACTCACATATGGTTCAAAAAAATTAGTGGGCTAGAACATATTAACATAAGTTCTTTCAATGCAAAGATTCCCATGTTTCACTTTTTATGTGACCCAACCATTTCATACATAAATAATATATTATATTAGATGAATATTTAAAACATTTAATAACATTTGATTCACCAAAACTATAAAATTATTATTGTACTTAGAGACTATATAAATGAAAAACTTATTTCATGTGAGATCTTCAACATATCCCATAATTTTGTCCCCTTAATTTACCATTATCTGATCATAACCTATGAAATACCATTCTTCATAAACTAGGGAAAAGAAACCTAATAAAGGGTGGGATCAGATTATCGGTAAGGATATACATTCAAGTTATCAATAAATGATCATATACATGAATATGATAAGGATAAGGGTATAAGATCATGGTCATAACATACAATGCTCATACCTATTCTATCATAGGTCATAAACATGAGTCTTGAAATTAAACATTACCCTTTATAAAGACATGAATTATAAGATTGTGGTTTCATCATAAATCAATCGACATATGAGTTGAAATTATAAGCATAAAAATATGTCAAAAGTGTGTCTAACTATCATTGACATAAAAACCATATAATATTTCAAGGTTAACTACTACGATCATCATATCACAGTTGATCATCCATCAACACTGTCTTCCCCTGTCATATAAGATCAGTAATCACCACATGTTTCCCATATGATAGTGAGTTAGGCATAATAATCTTTTCCCACAGTGTATTGAGAACATCAAATCGGTTCCCATAATTATCTCATTAGATATAACGATTTCCCCAACGCATTGTTGGGATATAAAAAACCCACCCCTATCATAATTAAAACTATACATATGTGTTCAAAAAGATCATAAACCACTATTTCCAAAAAACATCATTGGGGTCAAATATTTTTTATGGGGATTTAAATGTTTCACAATTATTCAAGCATTTTTCACCATTTTGAGGAGGTTTATAACAAGTTTTGATCATGGAGCTGGAAACACCCAATGGGTCCCTTATTTGGGAGGTTTCATGAACCTTATTTCAAAAGGAATGTAGTCAATATGTAATCATTCCAATAAAACTTATGGACTTATATTGGTCAAGAGTATGGGAGGTCAGGCTCATCACACCTTTTTTAGGGTAATTATTACCTACTACATAAATCTCTGATCGATTTAATACATGTTCATGGATACATTATAAAATCCCAAATATGAAATAGGCCTCCTTCGTATTAATAATCAATTTTTAGTGTGAATTATTTTTAGAATCATATGTATGTATCTGAGGTTCTCTATCAATGGGGGAATCGTTGTGTATCTTTGTTTTTCCATGGATGGTTCCATTCATAAATTGATTAGATATTTATATGTAATTTATTATCATGAGCCACATAGTGGGGTGCTCTAGAATTTATTAAAATCAAGGAATACATGGGTTGTTTTGATGTTGTGATCGGGCCCATGAAATGGGATTCCATTCATATGTACTTCGGTGCCACATAATAAGACAATTTAAACCTTTTAAGGACATTTTGTGAGGATAAAAAAATATAGTTCAATTTAATATGAAAAGGATTTCTAGAAAATAGGTTCTTAGTCAATTATGGAGTGGGACTTATAATAAAGCGGCATGAATGGCCTAGAAGGGATGTAGTCTCCTGGGTTGGATATGACCCTACTGGGAATGTGGAAAATAAAAAATTTGGTCAAATTTTGAGTGATGGGTTTGGAACTCATGGAGGATTTGTACATAACCCATTTGGCTGGGAATAAAATCCCAATTTTTTCAGATATTTTGGGATTAAATTGAATATGAGGCCCTCTGAGGGTTTTTATCACATGGGATATGGGGCTTTAATATGCATACCTAGCTTCGAGGACCCACACCTATGGAGGGCCTCTGAAATTTTTTCTTGTATGGGATATGTACCTTTGAGTTGGATATGTTTCATTGAGTAACCATGACTATGAAGGCCATTTGATAAAGAGAGATAAAAAATTCTAGAAAAGGATTCTATAGAGATAAATATACTTTATCATGCAGATTTCATGATCACCATTAATATCTAAGAAGATTTGATTCATGATCCGTGTGAGAAATAAGAGAAAGTGGATGATCTGGAAACCCATACAATAAACTTTAACCTTTAGTGGATGATTCCAGGGATATAGAAAATTTAAAGGGCTCTGATTTTCTAGTATCCTCTATTGTTTCCATGCTATGTAGTTGGGATATACATTCCCATATAGATAGAGATAGAAAGAAATACTAAGAGATTACTCTAAGAGGGATTCTTTATTCCTTCTTTCATAGATGATGTGATAATTACAAGACAATATTCCTCATAAATGGTAAAATAATGTTTTTCCACTCACTATCTAAAATGTTATATTCACTATCACTAATTACATGGATGGGTTCCTCATTATGGAGGGGATGGACAATTGAAAACATCCCTAGGACATTACCCAGGTAGGAAAGGATCTAGACAACATATACCAAGGTACTGCACAATCGAATGGGAGACATGATGATGTGTCCCTCTCCAAGATTTTTTAAATATGTAGACCTTAGTATAGGTTTTGATTTGGTCTCCCTTATATGGGGGTCCTAGGGAGAGGGGTAACCTACCATTGGTGGAATGAAAATGAGGGGAAAACGGTGGATCATGAAGGGTGATAATTGGGAAATTTGAAGGTGTCTTGTGAAATATATTCCTAGTTGGGAAGGAAATGTATCACATAGGGTAGATGATGGTGAGATGAAGGGGACTCGTAGAGGGTAGATCTGGGTGGATCAAAATTTCATCCTGTAGGGTGGACCTGCGAAATATAGAGGTAACTTCTTGATGACAAAGAGCATCGGAAACAACACATACATGAGGCCTTGATATAGTCTCCCATGGATTCCTCATGTACCTCTGTCAGGGCCTCATGTAGGTCCCAAGTTTGTGTAGAGACCTTCATACTAATTCCTTTCCAATATGGGGAAGTGGATCCTCACACTGGTGTCATGTGTTTCACACACTAGAGGAACTTTAATCCCATTATTACCCTTAATTCTCTCTTCATTCTTGTTTCTAAGATATATATATATGGTTTCATGGTCTTGAGAAATGGAATATGGAGATAAGATCATGAGAGATATTTCAGATGATCCAACCATTTCAAATGTGGATCCAAAGGGTTCTATTTATAGGAAACTTCCAGAATCTGGACAAAGGAAGTCACCCATGTAGGTCCATCGCACAGGTTCCTCAGAGAGGTTCCTCATGCCGGTGTGGTTATTCCTTCTCGTCCAAGGAGGTTGGTCCAGTGTGATCCTATTAGAGCATAGTCTAGGTGTGCACTGGTCAACCAGGGTGATTTTCTTTATTTTCCTTAGTGCCCTTCACATCTTTATTCCATAAGGTCATATACATTGAAGCTTCTCACCCTCACATAGAAAAAATAGGTGTCAACAAACCCAACCCCCCTTAGTATTGAATCTTATCAGATGAATAGGGTCTTGTCTTATGATAAAGTGATAAGGATGTCCACTGCTCATATCATTGTGAAAGTTTTACACACAGGTGGACCATGTAGGTCAATTGTGTTGTTCAACCACATAGACATGATGGTGATGAGGTGTCTATTAATTGGGATTCCAATTCAAATAATTCTTCCTCTCCACTCATATTTTTCTCCCATCATTCTAGTTTTTCATGATTATTTTCTATCATCACCCATATTTATCCCTTATTCCTTCCATAAAATCCTCTCATGCAAGAACTTGGATTGAATTTTTTATCACAACATAGAACCCTAAGAGAGTGACATGCATAATGTCACTTGTCAGAGTGACCTATTCAATGTCCTACCTTTTCCAAAATTTAATAATTATAAAAAAATATTTTTATTATTAATGACAATATAAATATCTCTTTTTATGTTTTTAGTGGATGATCCAAGGGATTCAGATGAACAAACCATAACTCATGTTTCAGGACATCTCAAAATCGAAGGGCTGAATTATTATGAGATTTATGACTCCATTTTCCTAGAAATATCGAAACACTTAAATAAGTACTGACATGAGTACTTGATAAGATATTATCTACCTTTGTATAATCACAAACTCCTAAGAGATTAACTCATCCTGAAGCATTAGAGTTATTTTTTGATGTATCGGTTCATGGAATGCACAAATTGTCTCACTTGCAACATCACTTCCAATGGAAAATTTATCAATGAAGGAATTGTTCCTACTACATGGGTCATGAACCATGACATGTGTTACCAAATATGAAGCCTCACACATGGTAATATAATCCTCACTAATTCCAATTGATCATACATGCTTCCATGATAGACCAATCATAATGCTACAAGGAGGATTGGGACATCCGTTCAAGGGTGGGAGTTGGGCTTAAATTGATGTGGGCATACAGGGTGTGCAGAACCTGTGTAGAATTTAAGATTGAAATTAAAATCATCATCATTTATGAAGTTGTTTTGGTGGAACATAAGTATATTTACAATAACGCTAACATCATCATCAAATGGTTTAGTCGGTAGAGCCTGTACACGAACACATTCAATCTAATTCAAGGGGATTTCATCATCAATTTGTAGGATCTCTACATGATATCAAGGGGAAAATTCTTACGGAGATGTATGATTTGTTCATGAAAATGAAATATACCTTAGACAATGAAAAATGGAAACAATTATTAGATTATGATCTATTGAATATGGAACCAAAGATTAAGGAGGGAAGCCCTCGCCCAAGGAAAAACATCCATCCTGAAACATGGAAGATGGAATTCATCGATACAAAAAGAGAAGGTCCTAATTTCCATATTTAAATGAGATTACCTTCATTAGAGAATCATCTAAATCTTGGAAAATTCCCTCCATCATTGGTTCAAGGCCAGTATTCCCAATGGCGCTACAAAGTCATCTCCGAAATATATATAAGTACCCATCTAACCAGTATTCCTTTAATGTGTTTGAGTTTCTACCTGCTTCTAGTCTATGAATCAAATAGAACCATGGGTCCATGAACATTCTTCATTCAGCCCAAATTTGAAAAAGGTAACCACATAGGGATTTTTCCCAAATTCTGGAAATTATTTATCAGTGTATATATCATGTGTATATAAGGGATTCCCTATATCAAATATTAGGGATATTTCATGTGTTGTGGGTGTTGGTTGTAAGACACTTCAGTTCCTACACTGTGCTGAGTGGGGTCAAAGTCCCTTAATTCTATCTTCATCCATTCATTCAGGATGTTTATGTTATTCATCCATTATCAAATAATTATGGAAAATACATAAAAATTATAAAGGAATTGGGAGAGTTTAACAGTTTCCTATATAGTGACCTACCTACCAGAATTTTTTTTCGTAATGCTGAATGGGATGAAAAATAAAGGACGTATATGATCATATTCAGTTATAGTGTACTAGAGGCTAGTATTGATAGAGTGATCATCTGTGGAGGTGATGATCCATTTAGATTCTCCCAAAACTTCTAGTTTCTATAATAGGAAAATGTCTCCCCTCCCACACATGTTTGGTTTCAGAAACATCAAATGATGTCCTAAATATTTTGGATCCTCATGTCCATAGAGGTGTCCCAAGTGTTTATACAGATACCTATGTTGGGTGAATCCATTAGGTTGACCTATGGGTATACTAGTGCATGGATTTATTTCTACCCACATGTGTTCTATAATTGATTATTCAATGATTGAGGGAGTCATTCTAGAGGGGGCACATGCTCATGATGGTGAGTCTGTCACATTCACAGAATAAGTGTCAAGAGATAATGTATCATCTGATCCCATTATTCTATAGTGGGAGGAGGGTCATGGTAATTTTATATGAACATCATAAATAAGAATATACGAGTCATTGAATTTCGTTCTCATGATATATCATACACTGGAGGACCCTATGGAGAATGACTATCACCCTATATCCTTCTCAGAGCAATTTGTTTTGTGTCTTAGGTCTTCAAAGTGGGATTCTCCATTTGGTCCCAATCCTGATGTCTCAAATCTCCCCATGAGTAAGGGAACCATGATGCTTTGGGTATTACTTTATTAAATTTGAAACCATGCAAAGAGAATTGTTGACATGATCACAAACATTAATATTCCCATATCACGAGAAGAGTTTGAGGAATTTAAAATGGATTTTAATGGATTTGAGACATTATTCTCACACAACCAAACATTATGAATGATTTTATAGTCATTAATGATTGGTTTTTGAAGCTCTTTTCATAGAAAACATTGCAGTAGAAATTCATTTCCAATGCATCGATGTACATCTTACCCTAAATTCCAAGGGAAAAACAGCTGAGATCCTCGATGTGGTAGATTCTTGATAGTACTCTATCTAAATTTCGGGTAAAAAAATGGGATTTTTTAACTTGTTAGTAGATCCTTACTCCAATCATTGAGACTGGGGGTGTTAAAGAGAAATCAATCCCATCATTTGACCCACCAATGGATGATCATTATTAAAGGCTCTAGTTGTTTCACTATTTTTTCTATCTGTTTACATTATAATGCTAATGGGGGTTCCATATACTATCTAGTTACATGGAAATCAGGAGGAAAAACTATGGGGGATGACTCCATGCCAATTTATCCATCAACTTAAGGGGTCTCTCATACTGCTTCGGAGGGAGTAGATCAGTGTGACTCACTACGATAATTAGTTACTTTTTACATCGCTCCCACTAAAAGATACCTTTAGGCGGACATGAATGCATAGTATTCCTTTAACTCCACATTTGGTTTTGTCTAGATAGGAATATGGATGATAATAATAGAAACACCTCTCAATGATTTACAATCAAATCATCACTTAATTCCAACCATGATCTCTATTTTTCTTTATGGTGGATTTTACTATCACACTATCCCAAATGGTGTGATGTGAAGCATTAAGTGATGGGAAGATGAGAAAAGATCACCAAAATATGAGGTATAGTTATTGGGGTTGTTTTATTATATTAGAAATATTGTATCCTAGGTAGATCTCATTTATTCCATGGAGGTGGGAGAATATCAGCACTGTATTGATGAAAAATCACTATAAATGGTACGTTGTTAAGAAAAGTTTGACCCCGTGAAGGAATATATGGTCCAACTCCATCAATCCACGAAGTGGGTATCCAAACATTGAGGATATTATGTTTCTATAGAGAATGAGAATCTCCATCATGCAGAACATATTTTCGACACACAATTGGATGGGGTTTGGAAAATTGTGGATAATTCTTAACCCGCTATTCAATGGATCAATGCTTATATCAAGGAACAGTTGAATAACATGGCAGAGAGACTCTAGCATGTAAAAATTCTTTTACATTTTGAAACATGAATGAAATGTATTATATTCTCAATAATACATTTCTATGTATTTTTTCCCATTTTAGTCGTAATATAAAATTTAAAATGCATCATTTTATTGAATTAAATAATGTCAAAGTTTTATAATTACAATGATAAAAGTGAGAGTGCTCTATTTTTTTTATGTTTCTTTAGAGAAATATAGAGATGTTTGAATATTTACAGGGTCATATTATAGACCCTATAAAAAAAATTTATTTTGGGTGAGTTCCCTACTATGTTCCTATGTCAAATATGAAAAATAATTTCTGATAGAGACTTTGAGTTTTATTAGGAAGCCCTTAGCAGGTTTTCAAAAAAATAATTTTTGTGCCTCTTTCTTTTCTTTTCTCAATTTTTTTTCCTAAATAATGAAAAGTGCATGTCTAGAATACCAAGATTCTACTTTTACTCTAGGTTCCATTTGTATGTTTTTTAACCTGGTGAGTACTATGTCTCTTTACATGGGAAATTTAGAGTCATTCAAGACGGACTAATGAAACTGGTGTTTTAGATTGAACATATTTGACCATGAGTTGCAGGATGATGGCCAAGTAGGTCATGCCAACATAGAATGTTCCCAAATTCATACATACACAAAAGGGGAATTTGGTTCATGATTTTATAATTTCAGAATCTAAAACGTGATATGAGACATGTATGTAAGGAGTGATCACATACCTTGTAAAAAATGTTTTTCCCGTACAATATTGTCATGTATTATAGAGAAATACGAGGTTTCCACAGATTTTGAAAGTTCCTCTGGATGAAAATCCTTTTGGGGGGGATTTATCCAAAGCCAAACTTTGGAGTATCAATTCATAATCAAAAAATGTGTCTTATGGTATTATAAATTCTATTACTGATGCAAAAGGGGAGTTTGTGAGGATCCAAATTTTTCAACATCATGGAGGGTGGTTTTTGAATGGAATTTGTGTTATAATTAATGGATAGTCAGGGTTGGAACTATCCATGAATGACGAACAAGTCATATATGAATTTTTTTCTACGTAAAGGAGAGGTAATTATATTTAGGCCACAACATTGCAAAGGAGGGGTCCTAGGAGAAATATTAAACCTCCCTCCAATATGAGGGTTGTGTCCATTAATGGTGCAACAAATATTTAATAGATTCTATAAAATATTGAACTATAATAGAGTATCTAAGAATCACTATGTCTCTTTATATAATGAGAATGAATTCACTTATAGTTCTTTAGCGTGATGTGGTGGATGACCAACAACAGGATAAAAGGATCCTCCCCGATGAGGGATGAAGCATCATGCATTTTATTTTCTTTTGGTTAGGATGTGGAGTGTATAGTTTAACATATAATGATATGTAAATTGAGAGCCACAATATAAGGTCATTTAGTTTTAACTAAATGATTTCTATATTCCTTTTTGACCTTGATATGGCTCAGAATGTTCCATCATTTTCAGGATAGAAGAAGGATGGTTATAAGATGAAATCTATGAGTTTATTGATCTAAAAACTAATACGGGCCATCTATTTAGGGAATGCACATGGACCATGTTATAAAACTATTTTCTAGGAAATTTTTATTGGGGATTACGAATATAGTAGTGGTTTCTCTTAATGGAAAATGTACCTCTGGTTGAAAACCCAATTAGGTGTGTAACTTATGCAAAGCCAAAATTGTGTGCATCAATTCACAATCAAGAAATATATTCCTATACTTTATAGGACCTTTTGTGGTTGAATTAAGAAAATAAAGACTTTGGAATATCAATGATAGTCAAAAAAAGGTTTCCTTAGGCATCAGAAATCATACCACTAATGGCCAAGGAATTCTTATGGAGATTCTGATTTCCCCAAATATTGAGTTTAGTATTTTTTATGAAGTTTCCTGAAAATGGAAGGAGTATTTCCTGCCGAAATTACCCAATAATGGGGAGAAATAATTGCTACATAGTTTTGACTCATACACAGGGAAAGGTGATTTCAGCTTAGCCCAAGACATAGGTTCTGGGCATCACTAAGTATTTCACAAAGGAAATAATCAAACCACATATAGTTATGGAAATAGTTTCTCCACATTTATTTCACTCTTATATATAAATAGGGAATATTCCATTTAATACTATTTCATGAATTACGTGAGAAATCCTAAAAATCACACCTATATTTTTCGGGCTAATACATAAGAGAGTTGGGTATTTTTTTGTGTTCTTGTGGTTGGACTACGACATAGGATCCATGCATTTCTATGTATCTCACTAGAATGAGAATACAAATATAGTTAGTTTTTCAAAGCCATGTAGTTTAATGTGTTACATCTAAGATGATGTTTTATTTAAATTTTAGGTCATACATCTTTGACCATGTGTCATTGAAATGTGATATAATGTTTACCAAACCATGGATGTTCTAGTATAGTTTGAATGTGAGGAAGGAAATTTTAAAACCATGATCATTGGGGTTCATGGACCAGGAGATGTGACATTATACAATTACACAAGGATTGACTATGAACTATATTTGAAGTGTAGTTTCTATCAAAATATTGTCGAGGCTTACGAAGGTATAAGAATTTTCTCCAGTGGAAGAATATTCCTCTACTTCACAGGCCCTTTTGTGGTCAACTTATGAAAATCCAAATGGGGTAGTATCAATTAAGAGTAAATAGAAATATGTTCTTGGGAATTATACATTCTATAACTAATGGACAATGAAAGGTTATAAAGATCACAAATTACCTGGGAAAAGGAGTATGATGTGTGTGATCAGTGTGTCCAAGCACAATGGAAGAATTTGGACTGGTATTATACATGGAGTGTGGAGTCCCTATCATATAATTTTTTTATATATGTAAAAGGTGTAATTTTATTTACTTCATGGTTGGGCCAAGGAAATGAGTTCTAAGAGTCACTACAAATCCCATTGAGATAAGAATAAATCCACACATAGTTTTGGAATTGTGGTGTGGTGAGATACCCACACCAATTACTATGATCCATCCAATAATATATTCAAATGTTATTTAATTTTATATCCTACAAAAAAATAAGTGAATAATACATTTTTACATCATGCGGTACGGATTTTAGGATATGTGTGTGTGGAGTGTGTCCGAGCATAATGGAAGAATTTGGACTGGTATTATACATAGAGTCTGGAGTCCCTATCATATTTTTTTATGGAAAAGGTGTAATTTCATTTACTTCATGGTTGGTCCTAGGAAATGAGTTCTAGGAATCACTACAAATCCCATTGAGATAAGAATAAATCCACATATAGTTTTGGAATGGTGGTGTGGTGAGATACCCACACCAAGGACTGTCATCCACCCAAGAATATATTAAAATGTTATTTCATTTTATATCATGCAAAAAAGAAGTGAATAATACATTTTGACATCATGCAGTAAGGATTTTAGTATATGTAGTCTAGTATCACAGAGTTGGGACTATGGTGTTTTGTAGTTTTAGGTCATATGACATGGACCATCTGTCATGAAAATTATTTTAATGAGAGAAGGATGATTTAACCATGATGTGAATCATTACACCTTGATCATGTGGGAGACATTTACCAAATCTTTTAATCCCACATAATATATTCCTAGTGTGGAAAACAAGGAGTAAAAAAGGATTCATTCACCACACAGAGGTGACTAAAAGGAAAGACTGGGATATTGGAATAATGTGATTCCTAGACCAAAAAATATAATCATGGTATCACAACGTATATCATAGGGCTAAGAATTAATCAATACCTAGTTTTAGGGGAATCATATAGTGAAATTCAAGGGATGTTAATAATTAATTTTAATGTTTTATCATAAGGATGAAAGTAAATTTTCAGTTTTAGGTCATATGACTTAGTCCATGAATCATGCCTTTTATGTGATGAGAAAAACACCTTTTGGTGTTCCTTTGTGGTATTTCATCCATGAACATATTTCCTGAAGTTTATCATCATGTGACTAGGAAAAAATAGGTGCTTTTTAAGATCTTGCACATATGACCAATGATGATATATTGTTTAACATTTTTCAGCTCAGATGATAGGTGCGGTTTTATCACTTGAAGTATTTCTTATGAAATATCACATTAGTTTGGGTCATAAAAAGCTCTATATAGATTGAAATAAATGAATAATATCCATTATAGTGGACCTTATGTGTGTCATAAGGTCCCTCCAACATTAGCTCATGATTTGTAGGCTTCTTCCCTGGTTTAATTAGGGTATTGAGGACTAGTAACAGTACTCCTTAGAGGAATTAGTGGAGGAGAAATTTCTTATTAAAATCTCATGATATCCAATTTTGATTAGCCTCTATGTGATGAAATTCACATACTCTTTATCATCATTTCACTCCAAAGCTTCCATCTATTTTTGGTGTTTCTTGTCAATTGATAGTTGGTCACATATGGAAATTTTAAGTGAGGGAAATTGGACCTCAATGGGTAGGACTGATTATGTCCTGTATAAAAGTGATTGTGGGGTCACCCAGGAGGATATTTGGGTTTTAGTCTGGTAATCCCACTAGGAAATTCAATAATTTTTCACACCAAGAATTTTTCCTTCTATCCACCATCATTTGGATTGTATTTTATAGGTACTTATTTATGGACTCTACCAATCCATTAGACACTACATGATTCAGAGAAGAATGGTTGGATTTGAAATTATACTCCTGATACAACATCTCAACTTAGTAGACCAAAAATTAGTTCCATTGTCCATTAGTATCGTATGGGGGACACTAAATCAAATAATGATATTGGATTTCACAAATATGATAAATATTTTTGTCCTTAATTTTTTAGGGGTATTAACTAAGCTCATTTGGAGAAGAAGTTGGTTATAGTAAAGATGAATTCAGATTTCTTTGTTCATATCTAGAAGAAATGACCATCCATCATCGATTCCCCATATAAAAAATGGTCAACAGTATTTTGATATGTGTGGGAAATGTGGGGTGTTTATGGATGATGTTGACATGAACATGGTAGGAATCACACATCATGGTTATTGTTTTGAAATCAATCATCTTTGAAGGCCATAAATATCCATGTTTTAGATGGGAATGCATGAACCATGACTAGGGTGAACTTGAGGCTCCTATATTCTCTTCTCTCTTAATAGAAACTACCTATTCTCCATCGATGAACCTGAGAAGGAAACCATAAAATCAATATTTATATAGTCCTTTCTAGTGATTTGGGACATTATAAAGAGTAAAGTGTTTCACTCATGGGGACATTTTCTCTTTTGGGGGTTTTTCAAAAAAGAGCACTCCATTTTAAAGGTAGTCTATGATGTGAATCATCCAACCAATTTTTGGACTATCTGGTTCAATAATGGAATTAAACTTGTTTATTTCCTCCATGTATACATAAGAAAAAGGTGACAACAATCCATGGTGTGTGATGCTGATGACTATTTTATCCTGGTCTAGATCTAATGATGTAGAAATGTTTTCCAAGGAATATTCATGGGAATTCTTTGAACATGGAATGTATTTAAATATTTTCTTTACGGATAATTATTCTAATTGTCTGTAAACATAGTAAATGAAGGGATTAACTATTCCATTATAATTGAATAATCACCATTGATATACTTTATTACCAACTCTAATCAACCTTTAACCATAAATTGGTCCACTGGAATTTATTCTGCTAATTATATCCCATTGATGAGGGCTTGATATTCATCAACATTTTTTATAATGAATTCTAATAAAAGTAAGGAGTAAGGAATGTTTTCCTTTTTTATAGATATTATCATGACTACCAACCTAACATTTCTGAGCTTGGGGTCTTCTATTATCATCCATTTTGTGCATCTGGATGCACTATCAAAATATATCCTATATATGGGGACCCTATGGAATAGATAAGATCTCTTAGTTATGAAATTTTGTGTCTAACAACATCGTTTTTGTAGATTGGTGTTTTTCAATGAAATATACAAAACTCTACACTTATACCACTTTACAAGGAAAATTACGATGTCAAATTTCCACACAGCCACCACACACCATGCCAAATGTCCAGTAAACATAGTATGTTTGAGGAATTATTTAACTAGGTTTTTTTGAGAGACCAAATGAACCTTGTGGTTCTGTCTATAGTGCCTCAACTTCTAAATTGTGAAAATTAGTTCCAGGAATCACTTCTTGATATCTGGATAATGAGGAATAGTGTTTATCATGGTTTGACTAATATAATAGATAATTTTTTCATTCCTAGTGTCATTATTTTGGTCATGGAAATTATAGAGTGATCATTCTAGGGATATCACATACAAAATTAGAAATTACCCCTCAATGTGTGGAATTAAAATTGGAGGGATCAAGAGATATTTCCAAAGTTTTTCAAATGCATCATGAAATTCATCATCTCATTAACATGTGACCCCATTTTTCATCAACATGGTAATGGGGAAACACATACAGACATGGTTCGCTATAATGCACTGAATATAGGAAAGGTTTCCATGATTCATTCTCAACTATATGAGGTTTCAAGCATGTCACATACCTAGAACTAAATTTCTATTCTTAGGTTTGACTTTTATATCATGATGGTGTGTGAATAATTTGATAATATTCATGAGGTAACTCCAAAATCACATTTCATGGGGTTCATCTTTAGTCTATGTTATCATAGCTTCTTGAAGATGGAATGAATATCCAATAGGTGGTTAAAACATTGTCTTGTCTTAACCATTATATTTTCAATATATTATTCAATAGAACATCCAAATAATGTTTTGAAGATGCAACACATGAATCGTTAATATATAAAATCAGTATTTTTCAGCTCAAACAGAATCACCTAGTATCTGAATACTCCATGGGTTCCCTGAAGGTCGTGGTTTCTTCATCTTCTTAGGCCCTTCATATTTTATTATACCTTGAATAGCCATTCATTAAGATGATGGGTTTACATCTAGATGTAAAATCAATCATTAGTTCCATAATCAGAACCAGGAAGTCAACATTCGGACAGTTCGAGTGGAGATATCTGATGTTGATGCAGACCCTAATTTTCACATTTATTTTCATCACTGAGACTATTTTATCTAGTCATATTGAAAACTAGAGTTACTAAATTAAATTGGACTTGATTAAATTGTAAACATTTCCCTCACTTTTCGGAGCATGAGTTGTGTACATCCTTATGGATTACTATTTGTATTCTCTATCATTTTTTGGTAAGTCCAGGTGGTGAGTGGATCCCTTTGGATTGAGTACTATAATTTTCATGTATTTCTATCCAAACACATCAAAATTATTCTTTATAAAAGAGGTATATAAATCTTGTTGTTTGGAATACATGATCACACTAATAAATATGGGTCACAGGTAATCTTTTGTAACCAAATCTAATTTCCTAATCAAGATAATGGTGCTAGAGATACATTTTACAAATGATGGAGGGGAATCTCAGAAGTATATCTACTTTTCCTTTTCCTCTTCATATTCTGGTTTTTATTCTATCATACTCTTAGTTGAAGTATTTTATAAACTAAAATAAGTATAGGAGAAAAAGTTTTGAGATTTGGAAGGTGAAATAGATTCTTATGATCCATGTAACAATTTGGGGTTTCTTTTAAGCTCTATAGGGAAAAAAGATATAGAGAATCAGTATCTTCAATCTCTCATAGTGTAATTAAAACCTCTTATGTCTTAGAAAATGATATAGGGATCTGTTAGAGCTATGGGGATGGAATGAGGGAATTTTCACCTGATATTTTACCATTGTTCTGAGATTTGAGGACTTCTTTAGCACTATCAGGATCAGTTATATTGGATGATATCATGAAGTTTTCTATATATGTTACTGAATTTGGATCCAGACTTTTGTCTAATTGATGGGAAGTACATACTCTTCACTGAGTTAGTTAAATGGTTTGACCAGGGTCATTTCTAAGACATTAAAGGCATTGAATCAAGAAAAAATTTCAAATATAGGTTTTTTTACTTACTTCTTATAGAATCTGATATTGAGATATTGAGATAATAATGATTCAAATGGGGCGTTATCACTATGAAATTTCCCTAGTTTATCATTAATGAAATATTTGATGCATTGATGGTATGATGAGGGGACCACCATGTAACAACTAATCCTTGGCCTTCCTAGAATATCATTGAAGGTCGTGTATTGTTGGACAACTATAAATATTGTGTTAGATACAAGGATCCCAAAATAGGAGCTAATATTGATCCAATTGAAGGTATTTGGTTTTCTTTTGTCATAACTATATAACATTAGACTGGACGGGGAATGTGGGGTTAATTGTAACCTATTCACTAATTTTTTCATACTAGAATGGTTATGAGTCTAGAACCATTCTCAATTAAATCCAATATGATATGAACATCATCAATCTGGATAGAAACATACACGGGTTTTATGTGTACTTGTATAATAAAATCATTTTTATGATCTATGGAAGAGTTGATCATGTTGTATTTTGTGGGATTCCTCTTTTCAAGATATATTTCAACATTGGAATCATCTACTGTCAACTCATGAGGGATCATCAAAGCCTCAAGTAGTTCTTCATAGAGGTCATTCGATATACTAAAATCATTCATGATCAACAACTTGGATGAAAAAATGAATAATTTCTTTAAACTTTCATACTTTTAGGATGTAGTTCATTACATACCATTATAAGGGTGCTATTTTTTAGGTTCTTTAGAAATACAATCTATTTACATATGAAAATAATCTCTGGTAATATTAGTTAAAAGAACTCATATCCTTATTGGGTTAATATGATCAGGTCTTCCTTCTCACCGAGATATATCAGATAATTGTATCCCCTCAAGTTGATCTTTTAGGATAATCATGTTTGGGAGAATCCTGATAGATATGGGGGATCATTCATTCCCTTCATGGAATGAGGGAGGTATTTTCCATGAGTATTCATAGCATAGATGATACGAGTAGGGATGTGGTCTTTGTGTTGAGTTATTCTATGACTACATCTTCCACTCTACCCTCGACCCCAACAACCTCTTACTCGAGTTCCCCAATCTAGTATAGGTAACTTTGGTTCATGTAAAAAAAATTTATCAGATAATGGATCCATCAAGTTAATGACATTAATGGAACCAATTTTTAATTATTTATCTAATATGGATATTATCTCATGGGTCATCTATTGTAGTACCATTTTGTGGTGGTAGTGCCTATTATTTTATAAAGGCATGAAGTCTGAGATTATAATCTACGTTTGGACTTGGTATAGCTTGATTTTATATGTTTATTTCTATACCTTCAATCAATTACATGTTTTATAATACTATCCTTTAGAGGACTATGGTGTCGATGGAGTCGATTGTGCCATAGTGTAACTGACTGGGAAATAGTTTTATGTTTTGACTGTGTTCAGAGTATAACATGATCTTGGATAATTTTTATAGTCATCTAACCATTTACCTTCTACACATTCTTTCTGGTGACCTCTTTTCATTAACCCTCTTCCACTGGATTAGAGGAAGAAACATATGATACATTCACAGGTGGCATTCCAAGTTTCACAAGCCATGAGTCAACCATTTTCTGTTGGATTTCGTTGAATAAAAGAATTCCTAGATAGTGTAACATAATGTCAAATAGAACGAGAAAGAGTTAATGATATTGTTGAGGCCAGTGTGATCGGGCCTCTTGGGTTTTGGAAACTTGGGTTAGTTGTTATTCAAAGCCATGCTAAAGTAGGCTAGGATTTTTTTATCTCACAATGAATAAGCTCTGACCTTTAGTTACTCAAATTGGTTCTTCCTCTACTCCTTTAACTCTTCATGATGAGGAAAGTGTTATTGAGGAAACTCATGAAGGGGTGTTTCATGATATGGTGTAGGATTTGGATCAAGAGTTGGTGTAGGGGAAGGATTAAGTTTTATAGTGATATCCTCTTCATTTCTTATGATTTCCCCTTCATATGATGGAACTAATCAGGTCATGGCCTTGGTTTGTGAGATAGACTCATCCAATAATTGAGAAAACATGGAATGATCTCAAACCCTACCAGTATATTTTATAGGAATGAGATGTGTGTGAAACTCATCATGAAGATTCCCTATACAGATAGATAAAAAATATTATTGGGGAAGATGGAGGATTAGAGATTGGTTCAACCCCTTCCACTGAGTACTGAAATCTGAAACCCTCTCAATATCCCTCTATTTTATTCTTTAGGGATCAAGGGTTTTCATCTTCTATAGTGTAGAGATTAATTGAAAGATAAACTACTAATAGGAACCTTCTCATCCCTCTATTGAGTGTGTTGTCAAAACAGTGTACCTTACGATGGTTGGTTAATATACTTTCTTCATGAAACACCTAAGTTTCACTACTTCTTATTCCATGGGGGTTCCCATGATGGGATCACACTAGGATAATAAATTCATCAATTTCTACTATAGGTCCCTAAATCCACTAATATTTAGAAATGTAGTCTTTAGAATGTTTGTTGGGGGAGGGGTCAGATCCACCCATTCATGGTAAGGCTTCCTTTCGAGATTTCCAGGTGCATTCCATTCTTCTATGGATTCCAATCAGGTTATTAGTAACTCAATTGTATTGAGGATCCCAAGAGTTATTTTTGGCTGAATAGAATCTTGAATAGGGTAATAAATAGGTAGGTCCAACCGTGGTTGTTCTTCTTGTTTCTGAGATTGGTAAACTATATGCGATAGCCTATGTGGATGCTTCTGGCCCCGCTTTGGCCATATACATGATGGAGATAAACCCTGATATCTAGATTCTATGGGATACAATATTTTTATTTCATTACCTCATGTTGAGTATATGTTCTATCTCTATTAAAATTTATACTAAGATCCCTATTTTTTTAGGTATATCATCAGGGAGTATGATTTAAGGATCTTCTTATAGAACAAATCCAACATAGATGTATCCTTAAAGTGGTTATGAATTGATTTTTCTCAAATCATCATTCACTTCCTCCTACTAGGAAAATATTTCCTTGAGTGTTAAGGGTTCAACACTCTTGGGTAATATTTGGGACTGAACCATATCCTTAACCTTTTCCTTTGATGATGCCCATTGATGGGGAGGTAGTGGGGAATTTGAAGGATTCCCCAAATATTGTGAAATCTTTTGGTTTCTGGTATGCATGTATTCTTCAATAACATTGGTGTGGACTATATTATGAACTGATACCTCCTCCTCATATCCCTCTAGATAAGATTCCTATTATGTAAAATCTACAGGGTGAGTACCCAAAACATTCACTGACGTGTAATGCAATGCAGGAATTTCACCAGCCTCTGAATAAGAAGAGGTACAATTCTCTCATGAATATCAAAAAATAAATAGTGATTATCAATAGAAATAATAACCCCAAGGTATTTCTTTTCTTTTTTCTATTCCATATTTTCTCTTACTCTCTTTCACTGGTCCTCTTAGAGTCATCAAGAGAATTTAAATCTAAAGTAAATCTATCGATAATTTCATCTTGCATGTCTCACGTGAGGAATTCAGATCACATGATAAATTAAACTTGGATGATTCATTGTGTTGTGATATCCCTGAACTAAAAAACACTGAAATACTTTAAGGAGGGTTTTGATCTTAAAAAAAACAGGACGTTCGGGATGGGGATACTACTGTTTTCTTTTCACATACATTCGAACTCGATTATTCGGCCTTCAAGGTTGTGTTAAAAAGTCCCACATTGCAACAGGATTGGGTTTTGCCAAGATTTTTGTTCTTGTTTCTTCGATGAATGATCTCATGATTTCTTAGATAATTTTTAGAACATGGGATGGGGACATTGTATAAATTTCTCTTGAGACTCTTATATCCAATAATATTTTAAATGCTTAGGATTTGGCCTCCCTTAACTGTGAGGCTTTGGTCAATATATTCAGATTCTTAATGGAGGATTCATTTAATGGATCTCTCTCTTCTAGACCAATGTCTCTAATAGTCGTTGTGGGATGGTTCATATTGGTCATAATATATTTTATGAGTAGATCTTGTTTCATGAAGCTATTATGAGTTTACAACATTTCATGACCTCACTTTCAATGAAATTTTTTGATTGGAGAGTGAGGTGAAATAAAACACCCCATTTTCGACCCATACTTTAATATAAACATGGAATGGGGAATTAGTAATCATCTAACACAACACTGTTAATGTGTTGAGATGTGCGCATTGATAATTTTTTTGTATTTTCCTAATTTTGGGTGTCATGCAGCTAGGAGAGCTTCGAAGTTGATTTAACTGTGTATCCCTTCTATTACATTGATCTTTCTTGGATACTCATCATAAAGAGATACTTTTGTTTCTATGTGATTAATATTGGTACATATATCTTTGAACATTTAGTGACCATAATCATCTAACAACACAACTATAATGTTGTAATGGAGAGAAACTAATGTCTAAAACATGACTAGTATATTTTCTTTTACCAGTTATATCCTCATGACCAGCATGTATTCTTCATTTTTCATAAGGGTCTATTCAACCTGGTTCGAAAAAAATGGATTTTTACACATTTATTTATTATCTAAAGAAGTATTACAAAGGATTTACTATGTCATATTAGAAGGTATGTGATCCAAGGGCGGTATAGAGAATGATTATTTCCTTGGGATGTCTTTTGGTTGGGAAAGGATGTCACTTTTCAATTATGATACATCAGGAATGAGAAGCCTCATTTTCCCATGTTCCAATCTATAGTAGGTCTTCCTCGTAGCTAGTTTAGTAAGGTTATTACATCCATGATTAAAGGAAATTTTAATGAGGGGATAACATTCATAGGGAATATCATCATGGAGAGGACTACCATCACGGCATAACATCTGAAGACAAGGAGAGTTCACACAATGTATACCAAGGGGAGGACCTTCAGAGAAGATGATAGTATAGGGAGGAACTCCTTATTATTTTATCTTATAGACATGTGGAGGGATATAATAGTTCTCATTAAGATATGGGCTCTCATGATCCATCAGATTTTAGAGATGATGTAAACCTTCATGGTAAGATGTTTGGGGAGGACCTATGGAATTACTAGTAGGAAAGTTATATGGATGAACCACCCAATTAAAAATAATTATTCTATAATATGGTAATATTGGAGTGGGATCCTAATATCCCATAAATATATGTCAAAATGATTTATGAAATCCAGTATTAAGAAAGGGGGGATTGTATATCGAATAATAATTTCCTGACCACATTTGGTGAGACTTGTTTTTGGATACTCTCTTGCTAATGATCGAGACCAATTTTTGTGGATAACAACATTCACATATGGAATTTTTTCGATAAAAACATACTCAGTTAATTTAATTTTCTGGTAGGTCTCTATAATTTTTGAATAGTTATTTTCCATCCCAAGAGTGGCCATTGTGATGGACTAATTTCCTCTAGTTTGAAAAGAGGTATGAACCGATCTAGTTGTCCATATATCATGGGGATTGTCCTATGACCCTCCTAGAAGGGAAAATGGATATAAATATAGTCTGGAGTCACCCTCATATTGTGTTGTTGAGTCACCCCAATTAAGGTTATGGAGTTGTGAACCTTCCCCAAAAAAATATCCATGATCTTTATTATATCCTAGTAGGTCTGTAAGATGTGGGGAGGAATTTTGGTCTCCCCTTTCACCATTTAAAATGTATGATGGCTTACTTCAGTGTCTGGAATGGGGATATATTCCCATTCCATGGTTGGATGAGTGGTGTGTTCCAGATCCCATTAACAATTTTTTTTGTTTATACCAACATTAATTAGGTACAGTGGAAGTGATATATTGTTACCCCTACATGATGTCAAGATCTGTCACCTGGTTTCTCTAGACGCTTTTCTATGAGGTTGGAAGGATAGATATATGTGGGCAGGTTTGTTTTCATGCTTGTAATTTTTTATCATATTTGGTTTGAGAGATTTTCTAGATGATAATAATCTATTTTAGAATTCTTATAGATGCTAGAAGGTGTGTGTTCCTACTCACAGTTTGATGTTGTAATCGGTTGGAAAACTTCTCATAAGGTAATAGAGGGAGGTTCTTATTCTATGTTAACTATTTTATTCCCTCAGTAGGCTATCTTGGGTTCTCTTTTCTTGGTGACCTGGTTCGGACACCAGAGGGGAACACCAACATCATGTTGAAGGTTTGTTTTCATGCGTCATTGGTGGAAGTGGTTGCCGATATAATCCCTTTGGAGGGACCCCTATGTTTCTAGGATTAAGTCTTTAGTGACCTCTTATTCTACCTCCCTCTGATAATGTATGAGAATGTTGTTTCATTCTAGGGATAGGCTCGCCATATGATCTGAGATTGTAATTATCTTCATCCACTTCTATGCTACTAAATTTCATTGAGAAGACAGTTGGTGGTGATGTATGAGCTGGAAGTCCTATCGGGTGGCCTCTAGGGATGGGATAGTACCATTGAGGTGGAACTCCTGAATCCGACCATTTGAAAACCAACATTGAATATGATGGGCTGGAAATGGTGTCCTTGGTTTAAATGAGGACCTAGGTTGTCTAGTATCCAAATCATACATCTTCTTGAACTGGTAATATGTTATTTGGATCAAAGTGAGTTTCGGTTGAAAGTTCCTGGAATATATGTAACAAACAAATACCGGAAAACACTATTAAAGAAACATATCAATAAATAAACCCATGTGTAATAAATTGTTTTGGATACTTGTTTGGTTTGTGTATATTTTTCGAGAGTGGAAATTGGGCCCGATATGTGGGTGACACAATCATTTTTTTTAAGGATTCACATCGGGTAAACCCTTATTATTTCTGATAAAAATTGGTTGGTCATGATGATTTATTGGGGAGATTGATGGATGTAAATTTATTCACATCGAGTTCACAATTTTTGGGGGGCTTCAAATGGGTTTTGTTCATTGATCTCAAAACACCCAATAGTTCCCTTTTTCAAGATGTTTCACGAAACTTCTTTCAAAAGGAATGTGGTCAGCGGGGGATGTTTCCAATAACACTTAGGGACCTGTGTTGATCTATAGTATGGGAGGTTGAGCTCATCAAACCTTGTTTTGGGGAATTATTTCCTACTTCAGGACACTCTTATATGTTTAATACATGTCCATGAATCCTTTTTAAAATCCCAAATATAAAATAGGTCACCCATATATTGAAAATGAATTATTATCATGAAATGCCTTTAGAATCATCTATATATATGAGAGTTTCTCCATCGATGGGGATATATGTGTGTATCTGAGGTTCTCCATTGATTGTACCATTCATAAATGGAATTGTGATTCATATGTTGTTTATTATCATGAATATAGTTTTAATCCACACTATGGGGACTCTGTATTTTATCATCATCCAAGAATATGGGTTTTATATTTCATGATATGGCCCATGAAATGGTATTTCTACACATCATTGTGAAAGGTATCAGAAACCATGTAGTTCAATTCCACTTAATAGGATACATCATACCATTAAAGGTCATGTGATGAGGAAAAAATTGTGTAGTTTAAAATCATGTGTCAAGGACATCTATACTTAAGGTTCCTATTATAAGATAGTGCAATACTTATGTAGAAGCGGACCAAGGGACCTATAATGGATGTTATCTCCTAGTATAGATACGAAACTTCTTGGAATGTGGCCTAGAAAATATTAGGCTGAATTTGGGATGATGGGTTTGATCCTCAGGGATGCTTACTATGTAACGTAGTTGGATGGGGATCAAATCCCACATAGGTGAGAAGGTTGGGTCATAAACCCAATAGGAGTCCCTTTGAGGTTTTTTCTCAAAGGAGATATGGACCTTTGATATATATACAAGGATTTGAGTACCCAAACTTATGTAGAACCTCTTAGTTATTTTCCTAGAAAGGATAAGGTCATTTGAGAAGGATACATATGTTTGAGTATCCATGCATATGGATGGTTTTTGAGAATGTGAGGGAAAAAATCTAGAAATGGATTTTCTACCAAGACATGTATTTGATCGTGTAGATTTCATTATAATCACTAATATCTATGAACATTTGATTCATGCACGGTTTGAGAAACAATCGGAATGATAATAGATATATAACCACACAATCTCTATTATATGATGGTGTATGAGGCAATGGATATGGAAGAGATAAAGGGATATGATGGGTCTACAACCTCTCTTGTTTTCAAGACCCATAGTTAGGACTTACACACCCATATAGACACAACATGTAAAAAATACTAATGTCTTAGTCTAAGAGGTAAAACTTCCTCCCAATTTAAAAGATGATGATTTAATGATATACCAATAGCTATCATCAAATGGAAGATAAAGTATTTCCCTCACTCTCTAGAATTGGAAGGTCCCTAGCACTACCTCCAAGGTTGGGATCCTAATTAGCGAGTGGAAAAAAAATTCAAACACCCTTACGAAAATACCTATTAGGAAGCAAATGTGAGATAAAACTCATATTGGGTGAATTAAAATTTTGATGGGATACAGGCTAGTGTGTCTTTCTCCATTATCGTGAGAATATGGAGGCCACAATATTGGTTTTGATTTGGTCTCCCATAGATGGGATTCTGAGGGAGAGAGGTTCCCTTCAATTTATATCCTGAAAAAGTGATTTGAAAGCATGGATCTCATAGGGTGAGACTTGGGAGAGTAGAAGGTGTATCATGAAAGATGGAATTTGGAGAGTATAAGGGGACTCATGCATGTTAAACCTGGGGGATATAATGGTAACTTTGGTAGGGTGGATATGGGAAGACTAGAATTTATTTACACAAGGAGTACCTATGAGATCTAGAGGTGAATTATGCATAATGGATAGCCTTGGAAAAATTAATTAGGAGACTCCATTATCATAGATCCAAGTGTTTCTTGAGGTTTCTCTAGAAGGGTCTCACACAAGTCCCAAGTTTGGGAGGATACCTCTATGCATGTACATGTCTACTAGGGGATGTTTATCCTCTCATATTATTCTTGTGTTTCACACACTATGGGATGATTAATCCCACTATTCCCATTAGTTCCCATTTCTCTCAACTTTTGGAGAGCTCCAAGTATGGTTTCAGTGGCTTAAATGAAGGACTTGGGAGAGAATATCTTTAGGCATTCTTCTGATCATCCATTCATATCAAATGGGTAGCTCTAGGGTCATATTTATATTCAATTTCAGGAACGTTGGTCAAGGAATTCCCCAACACAATTCCATCATGTAGGTTCGTTACAATGGTTCCTCATGTAAGTGTGGTTGTTCCTTCTAGTCTGCATAAACTCGGCTTCTGTAAGCCTATGGGTGTGCAAGATGGGTGCATGTATGTAGACCTAGGTAAGTTCCCTAATTTTCCTTAGATCCCTTCACCTATTTATTACTTTAGGTACTCTTATTTTAATCATAAAATACTCCTATGAAAAAAATAGTGTCAACAAACATTCATCACTTCAACATATCATAACCCATTGAAAAAAATGTTTCCATAAATATCTCATCATAATATAATTAAATTGGGGGAAATAAAATGTTTCCATATAATCATCATCATCATAAGACATCTAAAGAAATATGATGGTATCATAAGATCATTATCCCAGTGAAGCATGAAAATCATTAATATATTATGATATAAATGAAAAACTTATTTTAAATTTTATATAATCATTTCACTGAAATAATGAGAAAATATCATTTTCCATTGATAATTTTTTAACAAAAAATAAATAAGGAAAATATAATTGTCTTTTAAAATAATCTTGGATAAATTTAAAGGAGCCTAAAAAGAAAATAATATTCCTGAAATCATGGAATTCTAATCATGTCATATACGTTAAAAACATATTCCCTTCACACCACTATAAAAAGTAAAAAATAACATATTTAGAAAATATTTCCTTAAAAGGATACATTTTTAAACCATTTTGAATTAATTAAAAGGTAGTTAAAATTAGTATTTATAAAAAATTTATATATATTTCATAAACTTAAATTTTTGTCGAAGAGTGTGAACATGGATGAAAATGTTTTTCAACCAAAGAGGAAATAAGGATGAATTTTCCTTAGACATTTTATTGATCATTTTTAGTATAAAAGTGAGGAAATTGTATTAATAAATATAAATTCTCAGAATACCCAAAGGATAAGAAAATATATTTGTTCTAATTTATATGGTCTATAAAATCTTCCTCAAATTTAAATTTTTCATAAAAAATCCTGATAATAAATGAGATTGTAATATAAACCCTTAACTCGTGTCATGTCATCAATTGTTCACTTTCAAAAATCTTGTATGATTAATATTTTCATTTTATAAATCTAATATTGAACTATAATTATATATTTTATACCATATACATTTAACTTATATCATCTTATCACCATTTTATTAACAATTTTTCTATTAAAATCATTGTTACCATTGATAGGTGCTCCATTTTTCAGGTCAGATTATATTCGGTAGTCCACATCCTTGTAATTTATCATGGTACGATCATTTATATATTTTTATTCATTTCATGAGTATCACATTTAACCATTTTATAAAATTTTATAACTTCTAATTTAAATTTGTGATGAAAAATTAATTACATCAATTCACGAAGATGATATTCTGTACGTATGTGTGGGTGATGTTTCCCCTTTTTGATGGATGCAATAAAAGGAAGATAAATATTAATTAAAATTTAAAAAACTATAATAATAATTTAAATATAATATATATGGATTTAATCCATCATTATAACCATCTATATGAAGAGGTGGATAAAAATGACCCACAACGCTTTGTGGAGATGGTATTCCACACATAAGCATGAGAGAACTTATCTGTTACAATGGGATTAAAAGGGGGTTGATAATATTTGTTCAATATATTCTGTATATCCAGTATTATAACCATAAATTTGAGGTTGTGGTTAAAAAACACATCGCTTCTTGGAGCTGGTATTTAACACATACGCATAAGATATGTTACCTTTTACCATGGGATGCAAAGGAGGTTGATAATATTTGTTCCATAATCTTATTAAAAAATTATATTAAATATAATTAATTATTTGTTTTAGATTGGTTATTATAGAGTTAGGGTGGTAGAATAGGAAATAAAATTTTTAAATACTATGTTAAGTCTTTTTCCACTTCCTTGAGAAACCTCTTTTAGATTACACTTTCAGCCGTGAAAGGATGGTCTGATGGAAATAAAAAAAATATCTACGAAGGTGGGAAGTAATCAAGAATAATATTAGGGTAGTTATCGGTTGATATATAAGTATAGTTATCCCAACTAGTTTAATTACCTTGAGAGGGGGGTTGAATTAGGGTGTGAATGGTTAAAACAAGTACCCCTTTAGATATTATTCCATCATTAAACAAAACACTTTTCTCTCACTTTCCCTCAAAAAAGAATGAATTGAAATTAAATAATGAATGAGAAAATGAAATATTATTTAGTTCACCCTCACTAGGATGTTTCCATGGATTATATGGTGGAAATGAACCGATATACCATATCAACTAAGGCTCAATGCCAAAATAATGTTTGGTCTGGATAACTTAAATTCCATGGCTCATTACCATTACAAGGTTTAGCATCATCTCACTGCTTTCACAAGGGTCAATACCTGAGTCTCTTTTTTTGGATCACTGCCAGCGGAAAGGATCTCCTTTCTCCTCTTCCTTTTCTCACTATTATGGGAAGGTATTTACACACAGTTTATGAACATGTAGGTCCCTCCATTATATATAATGAATACAACCTTAGTTTTTGATAGATTTTATATCAAAGTACCACATTAATCCACTTGATGAATACCGATTTACCAGAGTTTTACTAGGAAATACCTTTTCAACACTTTCACAATGCTCACTGGTTTTGTGAAGCACGCCTGTTTCACAAAGCTCGCAAAACCATTGTGAAGAAACCTCCTTTTACGAAGCTCACTTATCCTTCTCAAAGCTCGAATATTTCAATTATATTTTATAGCATTATCAAAATTCATTACCTTTGCGATGCTCAATATATTCAGTTGTATTTCATTCCTCCTTAATCTTTTTTCCAGAGACACCTTTGAAAACCATCTTCACATATCCGTAGCCTTAGAAACTTTGCTAAGTCTAGAAAATTGTGTAAATGTTGAAGAGGCCTACTTATAGTAATTTCAACCTATTATAGAAGCTTTCATCCATTTCATCACTATTTTTTATAGAATTTCATTTTCATTCATGATTCTCTCTGTATCACAATGCTTCAGGGAAATCTCTCCTTCGTGAGGCTTCTGAAAATTGTAGAGATTACTATAGTAAATTTTTTGCCATTGCGAAACCACCTTCATGAAACCCATTATTCATGAAACTCAATATTTTTTCATATTTTTACATGGCCTTCTTCTAAATCCATCTCTCACAATGATATCAATCCTCTATAATTTGGACCCTAGTAATTTGAAAAACACTGGGAAACGGTGTCACTTTGTATACACAATTTTTTTTACTACTTCCAGGGAATCCATTCCTCTTTCTTTCATTGTTTTCAACATATAGTGTCAAAAACATCTCTGTAACTCCACAACATACCTTGGAAACCTACTTTTCCAATAGACATAATAAACCCAAAAATACATCATTGTATCCATGATGTATTTTTGAACAACAATCTCCCCCTTTATGTTTGTTGACAACTCTTCACATTTTGATACAATAATGAATCTTATTCCATCTTATATCATCATTTTCTTCTTGTAATTCATATTGTGATAAAAAAAAATTAATCAACATATACTCAATGCCCACATTATCATTTCTCGGTGTGATAAAAATGAGTAGCATACAATGTTCATCAAAGAATCACTTCATTCCAAAACCACTGTTTCCCTCGGAATTCGGGGATGACCTCCTGGATGGGAGATTCAAACGTTCCGATTGGTTTCTAACGGGTTTTTTCGTAGAACCGGAAACATCCAATGATTCCACATCCACATGGACCTACTTTCCAAAGGTACGCGCATCATTAGTTTGTGAAATGATGAGGCTTAGGAATTTACATTGATCGATAGGATGGGAGGTCAGACTCATCACACCTTTTTGAGGGGAATTATTGTCTATTCTGGGACACTCTTTATAGATTTAAGTTATGTTCGTGAATCCTTATTATATTACCAAGTATAAAATGAGCTTTCCTTTAGTTTAACAATCAATGATTAAATATGTAAGAAATTTAGAGAATCTTTTATATGTATTTGAGGTTCTTCATCAATAGAGAATCATCTATATCTGTTTAGAGATTCTTGTTCAATGGTATCCTTCAAAAATATTTATATAAAAGTCTCTTGGTCATTATGATGACCAGGCTGGTTTTAAAGCCATTCAATGGGGCACTTGAAGTTTATTGTCATTCATAAGGACATGAATTATTTCAGAGTTGGGATCGAACCCATAGATGGGCTACCTACGTATCCTTTGTTTTGGAAAAGGAATCAGAACCCACGTAGTTCGAGTAAGGATGTATGATGTTTATTATTGATGGCTCAAAGAAGGATGTCACAATTACTTTTACACTCTAAGCTCATGTGAGTCATGCTCGGTGTGAGAGACAGGAAATATTGGTAAAAATTAGACAATTGTGCCATGAAAGATGCAATCATAAGAAGTAATGTGGGGCTTATGTATGTATGACTGCCCAGATAAATGAAGTTTAGTATTTACTTTAAGGAGAAAATCCAGGAACAGGGTCCATAAAGGTATATGTGCTTTATGGATATTTGAATACTCTAACTTGGGACTTATTCCGGAAAAGGAAACCCAAATCAGGAGAGGATTGATAATTGGTTTTTACTCATGAGAAGGAATCCCAGATTAAACATAAATTAGGACTGGTTAAAGAGAATTTAAGGGACTTGGGGATTACTCCTGAAAAGGAAGCCCAAGATTTATGACTGGGACTTATTCCTGAAAAGGAGGCCCATGTTAAAGATTAAGGTTTGGGGCTTACTCCTGAGGAGGATGCCCATATTTGAGACTGAGGCTTACTCTTGAAAAGGAAGCTCAAATTAGAGGATCTGGGGCTTACTCCTAAGAAGGATGCCCATGTTAAGGAACTTGGGGCTTAGTCCTAAAGAGGATGCCCATTAATAGAGGACTTATGACTTGGGATTATTCCTAAAAAGGACACCCAAGTTAAGGATTCTCTCATCTTAAAGTATGAGGTTGAATGAATGAAATCTCAATCTTTAGTGACATAAAGATGTTTAAATCACTAAGTTTTTGAGAGATATTCCACAAAATTCCTTTCAGATAAGGAAGCCAAATCAAGAAATCATGCCATGAAATGGCTTTGAAGAGTGTCTTGAAGACTGAATCTTGAATAGGAAAGGTGTAATGACTTAAGAGGGGTGAAATGGGCAAGAAAGGCACCAAAAAAGGAAGGGGCGCACAAGTCTTGTAAGGCGCGCAGGTACTGCGGTGGCACGCAAGTATTGGTCACACAGGTATTCCTATGTGACATGGTGGGTACTTGCGCGATATTCAACCAGCATTGAAATACTTGAGCGACTCTTTATTAAAGCCTTTTGAATCCTCTTGAGGTTCTTCCAAAAAAGGGACGCGCAAGTTCTATCGAAGGAGTAAGGCGGCGCGCAAGTGTGACCACTTCCCTTAAGGGCTGACCACTCGGGCGCGCAAGTGTTGATGAGCTTCAACACTTAGGCCTTACTCTCTATCTTTAGATCTTCCATTCTAGGTAATAAATTACCTTAGAAGTGTTTCGGAAGCTTTGATAAGAGACTTGGGCGTCGAGAGCTTCAATCCGAGTTTCTGGAAAAAAGATCCTTCTCTAATGGGGGGCCCATAGGGTCTATTTATAGGCAGGAGAAGACCCTGGGCGGTTACCGGGTGGTTATCACTTAGGTCGCGCAAGTGGACTTGCGCGACAGCGATAGAACTTGCGCGGCATAGGTGTTTTTGATCCTTTTTTCATGCCTTTGACGATTTTTGATATTTTATTCAAAGGTTGAATCACTTTGAGCTCAGATATTCCCCTTTTCCAATTTTTTAGATTCTGTGATGAAAGGAGCGTCAACAAAAGTCCCCCCTCAGAGTTGGATCTGGAGAGAAATAGAGGATTTGACTCTGAGGAAATTGAATACATCCAAAGGAAAAGGGGCGCGCAAGTCTTGATGGTGCATAGGCGGCATGCAAGTGCGTATCGTGCAGGGATACGGCCCTCGATCGTGCAGGGTTCGGTGCGTAGGGTCATGGTCGCGTCTATAAATAGAGGGCCTCACTTCTGTACAAGCATCTAGATTTCCGAACTTCATACCTTCGAACTCTCACCGTGCAGGTCACCTTAGTCGCGCAGGTTGCTCTATTTTCCAGTGTTTTCCTTGATGTCGTGCTAATGAAAAGGAATTTGTACTTGCGCGGTTTATACTTGCGCGTCAAAAACTAGCACGGAAAATTAATACTTGCGCGCCATGTTTATACTTGCACTCCTTAATACCTTAGCCATTTTTTCGAAATCTTTCACAAATTTTATGAAAAATAAACCCATTTAAGAGTTTAATTTATTCAACTTTTGGGAAGATTCAATGGCTCCTAATAGAATTAAAACATCTGATGAACTGGCGGATTGATGACATGATGAACATCATTGGCCATGATTACTATGATATTTGAAACATCACTCTCCCAGATTTGGCTAAGCACTTGAAGAAATATCATCTTAAATTCCCACAGAGCATCTACCTGCCTCTATATGGTCATGGTTACCTGCAAGGAGTCAATGTTCCAGATGCAAAGAACTATACACCTGAAATGCAGCTACGCTGCTACTCCTTCATTTCGGTTATGTTGTGCATTAAGAGAAACAACAATGGTGTGAACTTTCAAATTCTTCCTCCATGTCATTTCCTTGCAGATATGAAAATGGAAAACCCATGGGCTGAAATGTTTTCCACTACCGGTTGGTGGAGAGAAGACAAACATGGTATTAGAGAAATATCTGAAAAGAGTACTCTCTCCAAATGGCTCTTTACTTCCAATGCTCCATTCTCAAATCCATGTATCCATCTTCCAAGTCTCTTTGACAAAAATAGAGTCATTGTTTGATCAGCAGAAAATTTTCTCAAACCGCACTCAAGAACATCCTTTTACAATTGTTCCAAGAAGAGCTGGTATCACTGCATCTCTTATTATATCCAGTTGAATGAATGAATTACAGGTGGTTACTAATGAAGCTCGGGATTCCGTAAATCAAATGAAGATTTATGTTGAAAGCCTCTTGTAATTCTTGAAAAAGAGAAGAGACTCCAGTCTGTGGATGTCCTTCTAACTCTTGTGCATCAATGAAAAACACTTTCACTTTCACTTATTTGTACCTGCATTCTCTCACTACCTGCTTCAAATTTACTTAATCCAATGGGCTTAGTAAGCATAGTTTGATTTTTACTAGGATTAATGTAAATAAGCCTTCAAACTTCGAACCTTTTTAATTGCTCAATATTACCTAAATCATACAAAATGTATGTTTAGTGTGCTGGAACTTGACTTTTATTCAGAGTTCCTTTGTCTTTTGTGGGCAGTTTAAATTCATGCACGCCGGACATAAAGGGGCTGATGTTTATGGTCGAAATAGCTTTGACCAAAATGGATTAAGATTGACACAATTCCTTGAAAATTCATCTGAAAACATATTTCCATACTCAAGTATGAGGGAAAATATGTAACCTATGACTTAAGAATATTTGAATCAGAGAAATGATATGAAAAAGAGATAAAAAGACATTAGAAGAAGTAGTTTCCAAGAATGAAGTTACTATTATTTAACAAAACCCATTATGGGGTTGAATTATGCAGGGCCACCTAAGGGCATTGGCTGCATGGTCAAATAAATAGCATCTTTCGGCTGACAAGTCTGTTATGTGGACTGTTTATGCAAGACCACCTATGGGCACGTGCTGCATAGTCAGGCAAAAGAACTATCAGAAATTTTATTTCATAGTGCTAAAAGCCAGTGAAAGTTTATGGAGATTCAAATTTTCTAAAGTATAGAGTTTGTTGTATGGAAGGAGGTACTTGAATATGGAGAAGATATTTCGAACAAGAATATCGGAGAATTGAATAAATATCACTCCTACGAAGGTCTGACCGAAACGTAGGGAAAGAGAATATGGAGAGTATAAACCATAAACTTAAATAATTTCAGATCATGAAAAAAAGGACATGGGACAAATATGTTAAGGATGGCTATTTTTTTGCAGATCCCTACATACCACCATTTAAGACAAATAAGGACAAAAGAGGCATTCTTCCCAAGAATGAAGTTACCATTATCCAACAAACCCGTTAGTGGGTTGAATTATGCAGGGCTACCTAAGGGCATTGGCTGCATAGTCAAATAAATAGTATCTTTCAGCTGACAAGTCTGTTATGTGGACTATTTATGCATGGCCACCTATGGGCACATACTGCATTGTCAGGCAAAAGAATTATCAGATGTTTGACATTTTTGTGACTAAAAGTCATAAAAAGGGTTATGAAGATCTGAAAATATTTAATGTTAGGATTATAACACATAAAGATGGGTATTGTCCAATGTATATAGAGATACATAGGTTAATGATAACCATAATTATGTTGCGGCTGGGTCCTGAATTGAAATTTTGGACTTCACTACGTATATCATAAGAATGATAATCAAGCCATACGTAGTTCTTGAAATGCAGTTTAACGTCGTACAGGATGAAATTATGAGAGATCTTAGTTTAGGTTCATAGAGTTTGGACCATAATAATGAATACACAGTGTTTGTTTTCATGAGGACTTTTTATCTAAGGGACTGAAAGTGAAATTTGGGGTTAGGCCCAAAAGACTTGGGACTGGATTCTAGGGATTCTCGAATGTTCCTACGTATCCCATAAGGATGGGAATCAAGTCCACGTAGTTCTAGAACTACACTTTGTACAAATTTGGTTCATACATGTGAAGGCTAAAAGGGGACTTTAGTACAATGATGGTTTAACCCGAGATAAAAAGTTTAGGCATTACCATGTATGCACGTAGTCTTTTGAAATGAAACATGATTGAAAAATCAATGTAAATAATGGTTCCCTCTCAAATGAGGAAATCAAAGAGTATTGTAGTTTATTGTCGTACCGGACAAAAGTGTCGTGTAGTTTAACGTCATCTAACAAGGACGAATGTGAATCAAATGTAAAGATATTGATTCTAAAGGCGGTTTCACAAATCAACATCGTATAAGATGAAGGTGAACCGAGGTGAAGAGATTATTTTCGGGCATGAACCTTGGGAGGTTGCCTACATACCCAGCCTGGAAGGAAAGGATCAAAGTCCGTGTAATTCAATTAAAGAATGAATTAATGATCAACTTGTTCTTGGGGACAATGACCTAAAAAATGTTGTTGGGACTTATACATGGTTAGTGGCCCAAAGAGAGTGTTACGGTTGAGGTTTTCTCTAAGCTCACGTGAGTCATACTCGGTGTGAGAAACAAGAGGTAAAAACAACCTTAACGATGCATAGTTTAATGTCATGTAGGACATATAAAGGGACTACGCAGTTTAAAGTCTTGCAGTTAGGACTATTGGTGCTGCATAGTTTAGTGTCATGTAGTAGGGACAAAATACAGTTTAATGTCATGTAGGACATATCAAGGACTTTCTGTACAGTTTAGCGTCATGTAGTTAGGACGGTGGGGAAAATACAGTTTAACGTCATGTTTCACAAACAACAAAAAAGGGGGACTGTGCAGTTTAATGTCATGCAGTAAGGACAAAATAACACACCATTTACATCATGTTGGATGCATTGGGGATTTTTTCTATAGTTTAGTGTCATGTTGGACAAAAGGGTGAATAGTTTAAGGTCATATAAATGGACCGTGGATGGTGCAGTTTAATGTATTGCTGGACGGTGGTGTTGTTTTAAGGCCATACAGGACCTTTGATGATTTTGTAGTTTAACGTCTTTCCGGACATAAGGGACTTTTAAATAGTTTAGGGTCATATACATGGACAATGGATGGTGCAGTTTAACGTCATACAGGACCATGGTGTAGTTTAAGGTCATACAGGACTTTTTAGGGAACTTTTTCACAGTTTTAACGTCGTGTGGGATGAATTTGCGGTTTTAAGGTCATACTGGACCACTGCTGTATAGTTTAACGTCATATAGAAAGGAAGAACTGGTGCCGCACAGTTTAGTGTCATGTTGCGGGGACAATTAGGTGAAACAGTTTAACGTCATGTTGGACGTATGTGCAAAATAGTTTAGGGTCATATTCTTAGTCTGTTGCTGTATAGTTTAACGTCATATAGCAAGGACGAACTGGTGCCACACAGTTTAGTGTCATGTTGCGGGGACAATGAAGGTGACACAGTTTAACGTCATGTTGGACGTATGTGCAAAATAGTTTAGGGTCATATTCTTAGATCGTTGCTGTATAGTTTAACGTCATATAGCAAGGACGAACTGGTGCCGCACAGTTTAGTGTCATGTTTTTGGGACAATGAATGAATACTTTGTAGTTTATACAAAATACTTCTTCAAAAATCTGGCATATGGATCTGTTAATTGAATCATATTAACAGAACTGAAGATTAACTCTTCGTCTAATAAAGACTCTACCTGACTAGCCTGTTTAGGTTGTGCCGTTTGATGGGGCGGTGCCCGTAGTTTTGAAATATATGGCATAAAGTCTTCCAGAGTCAAAGACAATTTAGGTTTTGACACATACTCATCTTCTTCGGATTCTTTTTCCTTCTTTGAATCAAACCGTTTCTTTGAGGACTTTCCCTCTAACGAAGAGGGTTTTACCGCAATATTCATGTCAGAAGAAACAATTGGTTTCTTTAATTGTGTTTGCAAAATGGCATGAGTCCGATTGATTGTCTTTCTGACCATCCAATCATCATACTTCTGTGCATTTCTGCTTTTGACTTCTTGCCATTCACCTTCCTCCTCTGGAACTGTAGCAGTAACACATGCTACCTGAGACGAAGAACCTTTCAACTTGACTTGTCCAAAGTCGTCCATCTTCTGCAGGAGGTCTTTGAAGACAAAACACTCCTGGATGGGATGCCCTAACATTTGATGAAAGGGAAAATAATTGGGACGGTCTTCATCTCCTTCCTTGTTTGGCCTCTTGGGCATTGGTAATTGAACCAAATTATTTTCCAAATCTGAAATGAAGTAACCAGGAACTTGCTCATTTCGGAAAGTGTATGTTTTACTCTTTAAATCCTCAAATTGCTTTAGTCGTTGATCTCTTTGATCAATTGGACGAAACGACCTTTGTTTTTGGCGTTCAGGAGGTAGAGCCCTTCGATAAGATGAAGGTTTTGAAGTAGAAATAGGTACAGGCGCTTGTTTAAGCATAACTGTAGCAGTTTCTGCTTTACCCATTCTCCTTCCTAGAGCTGATGGAATTACACGAGATTTAACCTTATCCTGTATAAGGGAATCTTCAATCTGCTAAGCAATTTAAGTAAGGTCTCGAAACCCTCCTGTGTATTTCATAGGGATCAATGGCGTGCGTAATTCATCACGCAGATTTTCCACACAGATTGGCAACATCTCCTCCTGAGGGAGTGCTAAACTTAGGGAATATGTTAATCCCTTCCAGCGATCAATGAAATCAGAGACTCTTTCATTCTCCCTTTGCTTGCAGTTTGTAAGATCGAAAAATGTCGTTTTTGGAAAAGCTGAGCTGAAGTGAAGAAGGAATTTTTGGTGAAGATCCTCCCATCCGATGATTGACCGGGATTGCAAGCTTGTATACCAGACAAAAGCTGGTCCTTGCAAGGTTCGCACGAAACATCTGATTTTCACTGCTTCTTACTGCTCTGGAGTTCCCATCATAGGATCACAACAAGACACGTAATGTGTCAAATATTGTTTAGGGTCGCCTGATCCATTTAAAGTAGGAAAAACAGGGTTTCCAAAACTGGATGGAGGAGAAATTGAATCTACCCATTCAGGGTAAACTTTCTTTTCTGGTTGAACTTGCACCTGTTTCCCTTCCATAGTTTCTAACCGAGCTGTTAATGACTCAATAGTAGTTATTAACTTTTGAGAAACATCCGGTTGAATTTGGTCTTGAGTAGGTGCAATGAATGGAGCTTGTACAGATGTGGTGGTTGGTTCTGCAACTGATGGTAGCACTGCCAACCGTTGTTGCGCTTGCCCTGCAGGATTAGACCTCTGAGGGTGTACTGATAAAGAAGGATATTCTGGATCCATCTCAGTAATTGCAACAAATTCCTTTGGCTGTCGGACTTCAGTATTCTTAAGAAGAAGACTACTCTGAAGTAGTTCTGCATTCAACCTTCTTAATTCTTTCATTTCTTACTCCTGTTGTGCAAACCATTGCTCTAATGAGAGTGATTGACCTTCTCTAGAGGAAGGATATGTAACCTGATTCTTTCCCCTGCCTTTGTTGGATACTTTTTGGAGAGAGGGAAGTGGATTACCAAGGTTCTGAGTAATCCTTTGATTTCGTGTACGCACACCTTCTTCATTTGTATCGGTGCGTACATTTTCTTGAGCAGGACGCTCTTCATATGACTCCCCTGAGTGAGCCTCCTCTGGTGGATTAGCAAAAACGGAATTGATGACATTGATTGATGCATAATGCATCGCATCCCTTCTATCAATATTTCTATGATATTGTCTTCTTTCATGTCTTTGATGAGAAATTACCTTTTGATGATTCAATCCTTTAGGAACTTCTTGACGAGCTATAATTTGGAGGGAATCTTCTGATAATTTGGCTCTTCGTTCCTATTGTGGCTTCTTCCCCAATCGAGAAAATACCGACATTCTCCGAGAAGGGGATTGATGATTTTAAAGAGTCCCCAGTCTAGTGAACTGGGGATGTTCCTGCTGCTTCCGATCAACTCCTCGAATCCCATTTGTTGACTCTGAGGGTTGGGTTAAAGGAGTCCCCAGTCTGACAAGCTGGGGTGGCTCTTGACATGCTATGTCTGAGACCTTATTAAAATCTCTCTTGATCTTGTGAATCTTAGTTCAGAAATTAGCTGGATGCATTAACCTGTATCCACTTTTATCACCTAGTTCAACAGACCGTTGGATGATTTCTGAAACATCTTTCATTTGATGATGTGTTTGCTCCATACGAGAGGCTTGTGCAATATTCTCGCCTACTTGATGTAGGATCAATTCAACAACTTGTTCTCTATATGCTTGATTTTGAGAGGAACTAGTTGAAGCCTGTTTTTGAGCAATCTTTTGATTATGAACAAAGCCCATTGAATGTGGCCGGCCATGGGCAATAACATTTCATGAGACCATTTTCGGCGGGCTTTGCTGACTAGAAAGCACTGTGAAATGTAGTGCTCCGTGAACACCCCATCCTCTGATATGAACACCAGATGGAGCATTGGCAATTAACTGACGCAATTTTCTTAGTGCGCCAAGGTATGAACGTTCAAGGGTTCTCTGTTGCTTTTTAGCCTTCGGATACCGAGAGACTGATAGAGATGCCAAATCAATCTGACGTTGTAGCCCTTCTATTATCTTAAGATGATTTTCATATTCATCATAAGATAATACCTTCTCCTTCAATTGACAAATATTTTTCCATATGTTGAGACGAATATCATGGACTCCATCATCCGTCAACATCTTTGGAATATCATATTGGGAGTCAGCCAAAGTCCAAAACATGACTGGTACCTCACTTTTCGCCAGTTTTTTTCTCATGTTCATCATTTCTTCTTCATCATTAAATGAAGATTCTTCTACCTGTTTTGACCAGAGTTGGTGTTTCCTTGTTGCTTCATCGGATTCAACAAGATTGGTAGAGAAATCATTGATCAAACTAGAAGATGAATGACTTAGGGGTGGCTCGGAGAATGACCTACACCCTAGGCTATCATCTGATTGAGAAAGTATTTCACTTGATAGCGATAAATCATCAGACATGACTGGATTCGCATTTGCAAGTGCCTCAAGATAAGAGGGCTTTCTCAGCACTACATTGTCCACTGGATTATTTTCCAGGCAATGTGAATCACTACTGCGGAGAGGACTTTCGCAGCGAAATTCATCATCATGGGGAGGACCACCATAATGGGTTACATCAAAAGATGAGATCTCTTGCTCCTTGGTCTTCCGACCACACAGAGGGTTCCTGTGGCTCTCATCTAAAGATGAAACTTCAAGATTGACCGAATTGTCACGAAGCAAGCCTTCATGAGGAAGAGTTTGTTGAAGACCTTTGGAATTAATGTTCCCGTTATTGGGAACTGAGGGAGTAGAATCTTGAATTCCAACAGATAAATGTCTGAGGGCTTCAAGAACTCCAGCATCGGGCAAGGCCTGGTTACAGATTGGCCTTTGATCTCCTGACTGTGTTGGGTGGATATTTTTCTTAGATGCCTTCTTACTCACTTTGGAAACCACTTGTTGACGAAAGTAGTTGCTCTGAGCAGGTGTATGTGCCTGATCAGGAAAGATGGTCAGGTTAGGCTAACGATCTTCACTCAAATCAGGTGTATGTGCCTGACTTGGTTGTCCGTATGATATGGGGGAGTATGCCCCATAACCCTCTTGGACTGGAACAGATGTGTGTGTCTGTTCCGGAGTGAATCTTTGATGTGTCACTCCACTGCTAGGGATAGATTTATGTGTCTTTCCCTGAGACGATGCTGAAGCTGTTAATATATCCTAGCAAGCATCCAGAATATGAGCAGGAATTTTCTTTTTCTCTTTCACAATTGACAAAATATGCTTGGTGACTTCAGCCGCCGGAACGGGGATATACGTCCATTACGGTCTTGGAGTAGGTGTATGTGCCTGCTCCTGTCCTCCTTTTCCTGTCAGTGAATCCTGACAGTACTCAAGTGTAGAGGCAGAGAGTTGAGTCTGCCTCTTGTTTGTCGTCGGAGCTTTCCGACTGACTTCTCCGCGCGCTACCAAGCGAGACTGTTGGTAGGCTTGATTAGTATTAGCAGGTGTATGTGCCTGCTAATTACACTTCTCTAAACACGGTTGAAGAGATCCATCACATGTAGTCAGGTGAGCCTGCTGACTAAATGGTGATGTATAAGTAGGTGTATGTTCCTACCGATAGTACTCCACCGGAATTGCCTGGCGGGATTGGCGTGATTCTGCCAGACGAGTCTGCTGGACAACGAAATTAAAACGGACAGGTGTGTGTGCCTGCTCGTTGTTTGCCACCAAGTTAGGTTGGTGGACTTCTCCGGAGATGGCAGGGATGAAAACCTACCCATTTTTAACCGGATTTCGCCTCTGGCGGTTCGTCTTGCCTGCTCGGGTTCATGGAACCTGAGCCGAATGCCTGGAGTCGGTACCCTCATCATGTTGAGGGCCCACTGCCGCACGAGTCTGGCGGTGATTGTTTATGGGAGCCCTCGGGAAGGACTCATGTCCTTTTGAATTAAGGCCCTGAGGGACCTGTTCATTCACTTCCTCAGAGTAAGGGGGCGAATGGAAATTGTGTTCCGGGGATAACAACCTGAAACGGTTGGAGACGGTAGTCAGCACCGCCTGCCTTTTGATCACTGGTCGTCATTGTCCGGATGACCTGTGTGAGTTGTTCACTTGGAGGACATGTCGGGCAGCCTCTAGAGTTGGGATGGAACCGTGTTGACGGTACTCCTTAACTAGCGCATTTGATACCCAGCGTTGAAGACGCTGAGTAGGTGATGTCATCCTCAGAGTGGATGACGATCCAGTAGGAATAGCAGCAGTAGTATTTGCAGCAGCAGTATTCACAGATGTGAATTTGAGAGCAGACATTATGGAATACAGAAGATCTTGGAAAAGAGTGCCTGTTTGATATAACAGACGTAATCAAGATAAAATTAAGCCACTTCATCCTTTGGATGAGAACACATGTCAATGATTGTTTTTGTTAGCCCTCTTATTGAGTTATAAATAGGGGCTTAACAAATAGGTAAAACATCATTTTAACTTGGTTAAGGATTCACGTCGGGTTCACCATTTTTTGTTTCCCTCGGAATTTGGGGATGACCTCCTGGATGGGAGATTCAAACGTTCTGATCGGTTTCTAATGGGTTTGTTTGTAGAACCAGAAACATCCAATGATTCCACATCCACTTGGACCTACTTTCCAAAGGTAGGCGCTTCATTAGTTTGTGAACTAATGAGGCTTAGGAATTTTCATTGGTCGAGAGGATGGGAGGTCAGACTCATCACACCTTTTTTAGGGGAATTATTGTCTATTCCGGGACTCTCTTTATAGATTTAAGTTATGTTCATGAATCCTTATTATATTACCAAGTATAAAATGAGCTTTCCTTCAGTTTAACAATCAATGATTAAATATGTAAGAAATTTAGAAAATCTTTTATATGTATTCGAGGTTCTTCATCAATAGAGAATCATCTATATCTATTTAGAGATTCTTGGTCAATGGTATCCTTCAAAAATATTTATATAAAATTCTCTTCGTCATTATGATGACCAGGCTGGTTTTAAATCCACTCATTGGGGCACTTGAAGTTTATTGTCATTCAGAAGGACATGAATTATTTCAGAGTTGGGATCGAACCCATAGATGGGCTACCTACGTATCCTTTGTTTTGGAAAAGGAATCAGAACCCACGTAGTTCGAGTAAGGGAGTATGATGTTTATGATTGATGGCTCAAAGAAGGATGTCACAATTACTTTTACACTCTAAGCTCACGTGAGTCATGCTCGGTGTGAGAAACAAGAGGTATTGGTAAAAATTATACAATTGTTCCATGAAAGATGCAATCATAAGAAGTAATGTGGGGCTTATATATGTATGACTGCCCAGATAAATGAAGTTTAGGATTTACTTTAAGGAGAAAATCCAGGAATAGGGTCCATAAAGGTATTTGTGCTTTATGGAGATTTGAATACTCTAACTTGGGACTTATTCCTGAAAAGCAAACCCAAATCAGGAGAGGATTGATAATTGGGTTTTACTCCTAAGAAGGAATCCCAGATTAAACATAAATTAGGACTGGTTAAAGAGAATTTAAGGGACTTGGGGCTTACTCTTGAAAAGGAAGCCCAAGATTTATGACTGGGAATTATTCCTGAAAAGGAGGCCCATGTTAAGGATTAAGGTTTGGGACTTACTCTTGAGGAGGATGCCCATATTTGAGACTAGGGCTTACTCCTGAAAATGAATCCCAAATTAGAGGATCTGGGGCTTACTCTTAAGAAGGATGCCCATGTTAAGGAACTTGGGGCTTACTCCTAAAGAGGATGCCCATTAATAGAGGACTTGTGACTGGGGATTATTCCTAAAAAGGAGACCCAAGTTAAGGATTCTCTCATCTTAAAGGATGAGGTTGAATGAATGAAATCTCAATATTTAGTGACATAAATATGTGTAAATCACTAAGTTTTTGAGAGATATTCCACAAAATTTCTTTCAGATAAGGAAGTCAAATCAAGAAATCATGCCATGAAATGGCTTTGAAGAGTGTCTTGAAGACTGAATCTTGAATAGGAAAGGTGTAATGACTTAAGAGGGGTGAAATGGGCAAGAAAGGCACCAAAAAAACGAAGGGGCACGCAAGTCTTGTAAGGCGCGTAGGTACTGCAGTGGCGCGCAAGTATTGGTCGCGCAGGTATACCTACGCGACATGGTGGGTACTTGCGCGATATTCAACCAGCATTGAAATACTTGAGCGACTCTTTATTAAAGCCTTTTGAATCCTCTTCAGGTTCTTCCAAAAAAGGGACGCATAAGTTCTATCGAAGGAGTAAGGCGGCGCACAAGTGTGACCACTTCCCTTAAGGGATGACCACTCAGGCGCGCAAGTGTTGATGAGTTTCAACACTTAGGCCTTACTCCCTCTCTTTATATCTTCCGTTCTAGGTAAGAAATTACCTTAGAAGTGTTCCGGAAGCTTTGATAATAGACTTGGGCATCGAGAGCATCAATCCGAGTTTCTGGAAAAATGATCCTTCTCAAATGGGGGGCCCACAGGGTCTATTTATAGGCAGGAGAAGACCCTGGGCGGTTACCGGGCGGTTATCACTTAGGTCGCGCAAGTCACTTGTACGACCATAAGGGCGTCACGCAAGTGGACTTGTGCGACAGTGATAGAACTTGCGCGGCACAGATGTTTTTGATCCTTTGTTCATGCCTTTGTCGATTTTTGATATTTTCTTCAAAGGTTGAATCACTTTGAGCTCAGATATTCCCCTTTTCTGATTTTTTAGATTCTGTGACGAAAGGAGCGTCAACAACCACTTATCTACATTCATCATGAACTTCATATGTCATGATATATAATTTGTGATTGATCATCATTATCATCATCAGATTTAATACACCCCCTATTATCTTTTCCCCCTATCTTGATTAAAGACATTTTTTTCCCTTTTGTATCCTCAATTTATCCTCATTTTTCAACGAACTTGAAGGTCACTCTATTATACTCTACAATAGGGAAAAGATCACATATTAACACATTTTCGGAAAACACTCCATACCACAGGGGCATGGGTACCACATCTATACTTTCTAATGTGAGTGGAGTCGACTGAACATCCAGATACAGTCAAATCTTTTCAAAAGATTCTTTGGGTAAGGTCTTCATCAGAATGTCTACGACCTATAGTTCCATAGGAACATTCTATAACTTCACATTCCCATGATCCACCTTCCCCATGATAAAATTATACCTAATTTCAATGTGATTTTTCCATGAGTGATGGACTGTATTTTTTCCTTGATTTATAACATATCAATAATCACAATGGATTTTGAGTAGAGGATTCAATTGAATTCGAATATCATCATGTTTTTTATTCATCCATAGTAACTGTATGAAATTTGGAGTAGCCACAAATATTTAGCTTCTATAGTGCTTAATGAAATGAAGTCTCATTTCTTTCTTAGCCATGAGATACAAAATCCACTAAGATAGGATGCACCAACTGATGTTGATTTCCCAATATCTACTGATCCTACACAATCTGAATCTATATAGCCCAATAACTCTAGCTGGGATTTTTTAATGTATAGAGAACCAAAATCCACCATGCCCTTGATATACTGAACTATTCTTTTCACTACAAGTAATTGTATTTCTTGGGGATTACATTTACAATGAACATATTGGAATGTGGAAAAGAAAATATCAGGTCTTTTTTCTATCAAATACAATATACTGCCAACGGTTTTCCAATATTTAGTTACATTAACTTGATCACCTTCAACAGCCCATGATAGTTTCATACGGGTATCCACTGGATTTTTCATCTCCTTGGAAATATCCATTCCTAATATTCTCAATACCTCCTTGGAGTTTTTATTGATAAATAAATTTTCCATTCATTCTGTGTGTCACCTGTAATCCAAGGAAAAACATCAGGTTATCAATCATCATCATTTCAAATTCACTTTTCATGAATTCTCTGAACTATTTTCACATAGATTTATCTATTTACCAATGATTATGTCATTGATATACACTATCACCATAATATATTTATTTATATAATTAATTCCAAATAAATTGTAATCAAATCCACCATACTAAAAACTAAGCTTCTTCAAAACAAGATCAATCATAGAATACCATGATTTGGGTGCTTACTTTAACCCATATAGAACCATTCTTAGCTGAAAAACTCTGTTCTCATATTCATGACTGAAAAAATCATCTTGATGCTCAATATAAAATTCTTCATATAGAACCCCATTCAAAAATGGTGAATTAACATCCATCTAAAAAATATTGAAATTTCTTTTCACTAGTATGGCTACGAATAGTTTGATTGTCTCTAGTCTTCAAAAAGGTGAAAATGCTTCCTCAACATTGATGCCCTATATCTGTGAGTACCCTTTGCACACTAGTAATTCATTTTTTTGAATCAGAGCACCATCTTCATTCATATTATTGTGAAAGAACCATTTAGCCCTCATGACATTATTATATGTTGGCCTCAAAACAATCTCCAATGATTTATTCTTCTCAATTTATTGAAGATATTCATTCTTATCCTGAATCCAGTTGTAATCTACATATTTTTCCTCAAAACATTTAGTCTCTACTTTTGATAAGTAAGATTATTTTTGTAGATTCTTCATCCCCCTTCTCTTCTTTAGTGCTCTCTGATATCCAATAATTTTATGCCAATTAATTATGACTCTACTCTTTGGTCTTTATATAGATCCTGGTTTTTTTGAATCCATTGAATTATTTGAATCTTATTTTGAATCAGCACCTAGAACTTGATAATCCCCTGATCTGATTATCTCTTCATCACTATCATCCCAAGACTGCTCATGTATTTTCTTAAGATTCCATTCATTCTCTTCTATAGTTACATCATTTCATTCTACTACATTTCCCGTATTCTTATTGAATCATTTATGAACTTTGATCTTTATTCAGTATCCAATAAATATCCTATCATTTCCACTAGATTAAAACATCTTGTGTTTCTCTGTACTGAGAATGAAACACTTACTTCCAAAGACACGAAAGTACATCATTGTTGGATTTCTTATATACCATAAATCATATGGGTTCTTCTCCTCTTTTGTACATAATAACTCTCTATAAGATGTGTAGACTGATTTCATCACTTCTTCCTTCAAAAACCTCTCTGGATGGTCTTTATCAATGAGCATAGTTCTAGCCATGTTGTCAATAATTTGATTTCATTAAAAAAATAATCCATTTCCCTATGGATTTCTTACTACTAAAAAGTTGTACCTTATCACATGTTTCTCAAGATAATCCTCCAGTAGGCTATATGAGAACTCTTTTCCCTTTCCTATTCAGATCTTTCAGATTCATTAACCCAACATCTTCTCATCATCCCTTTGATATGTTTTTATGAAACTGAACAGCTCATATTTGAGATTTATGATTGAAACCCATTCCATTAGTTTAAAATCATCAATGAATGTAATATTATATCTTATCCCATAAATAGTTCTTCGTGAAATAGGTTCTAACACATCAATATGACCCAACTCAATAAATTTTGTTAAAATTTTCTCTTTTTCCTTATATATCTTTCAAATGATCTTTCCTTGTTGACAAGAATCACACATATGGGTATGATCATGTGATAATATATAGAGGTCTCAAGTAGAATCACATTTCACTAGATATTTATGCAATGTTTGGAACAAATGACCAAGGCATTTATTCCATAAGTTTTTTTCTTCTTATTTAGAAAAAATGCACATATTGTTTTCTCCACATACAAGGTATAGATTTCCCTTTGTATGCTTTCCCCACAAAATAATTGATCCATCATTTTTCTTGATGATACATAATTTTTTTGATATTATCATTGAATGTCTTGAGTCACATATGTAACTAAAACTATCAAATTTGTGACTTAGACAGTCAACAACTAAGAGCTCAGCGCTTCTGATGTCTCTTCCAATAAACATGGTTTTTCCTAATCTAATAATATTTAGGCCTTAAACATTACCAATTCCAAAGATGACTTCTTTATCATTGTTGATTCATGTCACCATCTCCTTATTTATAGTCATAGGTTAAGTGCATCCACTATCAATGATCTATATTCTTGTGTGATCTGATGCTTTGAATGAAATCTTTATAACCACTTCCTGTTCATCTTTCTTCTTTTTGATCCATGTTTTTGAATTCATACCTAATACAAACGAATATTCATGATCTTCCTCAAAATATTATTGGATATCTTCATCCTACAAAGCATCAAATCAATTTTTCATTTTCATCACATTTGATGATACATTTATTTGTTGCTTATGACCATATAAAGTCTACTTTGGAACATTCCTCTACATTGTTGATGATCAATATCTTTCATTGTGTCTAAATCCTCCAAACAGAAATCATTTACCATCAAATTATATCTTACAATATTGAGATATGTATGGTTTCCTTGGTTTGTATTGTTCCTTTTGATACGTCTTGGATATGGAAAATTCATTTTTTTGCGTGTCCCAGCATTCCACAAAAATAATATATACGGGGTGTGTTCCTATGTGACATGACTTCACTATTGGGTTTCCCTTGGGTTCTCTGAATCATTAGGATCAGATTCATTCCCAAATAAATCTTTAATCTCAGGGAAGGTTCTTATGATCAAAATCAACCATTACTACTTTCTATTTTCAATCAAGCCCTATACTAGTATCATCATTTGGATTTGAATGTTTCTTCTATTCTACGAGACCTCTATGATCCACTACCATATTTATTGATTCCTGGTTGATCTTACTTCCCAATGTCTTACTGGGAGTTATATGTTTTTCCTGATACATAAAACTGCATTGTAAAATTATGACATCCAAATCATGATCTATGACATGTTTTATTTGATCTTTTCCATTGGTAGTCCAACTATCAATTTTCCTTTTCTATTATTCAGTTTTGATCTTGTACACAATAGTCTTTTCTGGTCTCTCTAACATTGAAGACCTTAATTTTTCAATTTATTCATTCAGATAAGACTTCACTTTTTCCTACTGCTACATATAATGTACGTAATCATGAACCACTTTTTTGGATTTCTACATCTTGGATATCCAAACATATATCTCCTTAACAGAGGATTTTAATTCAGCTTAGATATCCACTCTTCTATCAAATTTTTCATCATCATTGTCTCTTTATTCCATTATTTGAGAATATATGACAACAACCCCCATAGAACCTCTTTAATAATCCTTATAGTCCTCTAACTTTTATGCATCATATTCTTCTAAACTATTATATCCTTTTGAAAGTAGATTCTTCTTCATAAATAAATTTATCTTCAAATTTTTCTTTCCTTTCATATAAGATGATGAATTCATTGTAGGGATTTCAACTTCATCATCATCATCTTCTTAAATACACTAGTTACATCTTTTTAAAAGATGTCTAGCCTTTCCACATTGAAAACCTACAAGTGGTAGTTTCCCTTTGAACTTTACTTTTCCTCTTTGGAGATTTTAAGAAAGGAATGACATTACCTTATCTCTCTCCTCTTCTTCCTAAAATTCTTCAATGGTGAGATTATTTAGGGATTTCAGTGCCACTTATTTGGATATAACTTTTTCAACAGACTCATTATCATCATTTGTCACCTCATATGAAACAATAGTAGTATGAATGCTAACCAATGTAATCTCCGATGGATGTTTATATTCCAATACAGAAACATTCGGATTGAAAATAAGTGGAATTATTCTCAATATTTTCTTTAAAATTCTTACATATACAATAATTTATCATAGACCACACATTTCTTCCACTAAAACATTCACCTGATAAGTGAATGCGTCTACAGACTCATTACGATGCTTCTAAGATCCCCATAGTTGTTCCATGGAACCTACTTTTTTGCTTCTCTGACTTTTGAGTCACCATCTTAAACATTCAAAACCTTTTTCTACATAGAATGTGATGAAATACATGAAATTAACTTTAAATATATTGTATTAGAAAATTATCGATTTAAATCATGTATTCCTTAATCACAATCATCTAATTCCCTTTGGTCAGCTTCTCATAAAGCACCACTATCGATATTGGCCAAAATTTCATGCATCACTACTGTAAATACATCAATTTCTAATGATCGAAAGTGGTGATAATTAAATTCCTCCATAATTGAACATTTTTTCCATTAAATATGTGAATCCATTTTAGATTTAAAACCTACAATACTTCTACTAAGATAGAACCACTATCTTTCTTTATTTACCTCTGATACCAAATTATTATCCCAACTAGCATAAATAACCTGATCAGGGGGTGAATCAGGGTATGACAGATTAAAACAAATTCCCCTTCATTACATATTATTTTGAAAAATAAAAAAATCAACTCTCCCTTTCCCATTGTAATGCTTGAATAAAAATTAAATCATGCACAAGACCTATCAATTTTAGTTGGTTCACCCTCACTAGGCTATATCGAAAAAACATAAAACAACAATGTGCCAATGTACCAAATCCTCAATGACCACTTACAAAATATTTTACAAGTTATATCACTTATATTCCTAGGATTACTGCCTTTAAAATTTTTATGGTAATATCATTTCTTTTCCAATGTTAACTTCATGAGTCTATTTCATTGGCTCACTTCTAGTGGAAAGCATCAGCTTCTTCCCCTTATTTTCCTCACTTCTCTTTGATGGTATTCCCAAATAGTTTGTGGACTTGCGGTTCCCTTCATTATCTCTAACGAATACATCCTCTATAGTAGATATATGCTCTCTTGATGTCCTAATTTCATCCAATTGATGGATATCACTTTTCCATGGTTTTAATAGGAAATACTTATTCATCAATTATTCTATGTTCACTACTTTCGCAAAGAACACCTCTTTCGCAATGCTCAAACAACCTATGTGAAGAAACCTCAATTTGGAAAGATCAGTTAGCATTAGAAAGTTTCAAAAATTGCTGTTGGATTTGTATAGCCTTTTAGAACATCATTAATATCTTGCTTCTCCAAACATTCGGTTTCCTTTCATAGACTTCAGAAACATTTTTTCTAGAAACACATTTGCAAACCACATTCAAAAATCCAAAACATTAGAATCTTCATTAAGTCTTGCTAAATTTTTGAAGGGTTAGAGTCCTATTATAGATGTTTCAACTGATTATAGATTCTTCCATCAACATCATCACCATCTCATGAAGCTCTCCCATTTAGTTCACGATTATCCCTATCGTGCGAATCTCCAAGGAACTTTCACCATTTTTGAATATTCTCATAACCACAGAGATTACTGTTAAACATTTTTTTCATTCATGAAACCACATTCATGAAACCAATTATTCAAAATAATAATTCTTTTGTAATATTTTTATAAGGCCTTCACGGAAGTTCATCTATACCAATGACAGGCATCCTCTAAAATTTGGACCCTCAAAACATGGAAGACACTGGGAAATGGATTCACCTTATATACATAATTTTCTATACTACTTCTAGGGCATCCATTCCTCTGTGTTGGTTTTTTTCCACATATGGTTTCAACCAACTCTCTAGAACTCCACAACATACATAGTAAACTTGATTTTTCAACAATCACAGTAAACCTGAAAATACGTCAATTCTACCTTGAAGAATTTTTTCCCAAAAAGGATAAAAGGATTTTAATAAGGGATGAGAGGATATGTCCTTTTTAAAGTGAGGTAAAGGACACAATTGGAATTATTTAAAAGATTAAATAATTAATATATATCATAATCATGTCAACTGGAACCAAGGAACCCATTTTTCAAAGATTAGATGTTATATGGTAAAAATAAACTCTATAAATCCCATTTATAAAATTTTGTCCAACATTTTAATACTTATATTATAGTTAAACCACTTTAAAACTATTTTAACCATAACCATGATAACTTAAATATTTACTAAGGTATCATAATTACATGACAAAAAAATACATAACTTTTAACGATATTAGTAAATTATGAAAACAAATTTGAAATCATTTATATCAGATTAAATTTATATAGGTTTCATAAATTAGTTATAATATAAGAATACTAAATACATGAATTTTTTTAAGAAAATACTAGAATCAAGAGAAAAAATAATTTCCCCTCAAAATGGACTAATAATCTAGTTTCTGATTTTTTTTATGAATAATAAAAAAGGATTCTTTTTTATATATTTTTCTGAATGTGAAATGGAATGTTATCTTATAAAAATTCCATTAAATGAAATGATCCAAAAAAATTATTTGAAAAAAATATTAATTATGTTCAAAAAAGTCATGTTTGGGTTCCCAAATTCAAAATAATGGTATAAAAAATTAAACAACTAAATTAGAATATATTTGGTCATGAAAAACCATAACATAGTTTATTATATCATGATTACATAAAAATATAGGCATCAAAGTGACTGTATTTTAAAAGTTGGAATTTTCACTATTTACCCAAAAATCAACTATTTTGGAAAAATATCAAAAATTATCTCAAAGATAAATTACATATTATGGATATAAATATGATATAAATTTTTTTGAATAAAATTTTTAATAGTGGTAAAATTTTATTTTACAATGATTGCATAAATCCTAACACAACCATTTTTAGAAAATAACCATATTTTGAAATAAAATTTGTTTTATTATTATTCATTTCCTTTTAAAAAATTTATATTAATGTTAAAAACATTTATTGAATATATAACTAATAAATTTATTTAAAATAAATCATCAATAGAGATTATTTTAATTTATTAATATAAACATGCATTACATGCATAAAAATATATTTACAACAAAGAATTTCATTCCCTTCAAAATGCCTTTATTTTCATTTACAATCACTGGATAACCAGTGAATTCATTTTTTAAATGTGTGGAAGATGATTTTTCTTAATTTTCATAGCCTTATTCATACTCTTCAATCCATTTCCTAGGTGATATTAGTCATGTTAAATAACAATATTCCAATATTATATTTTGGTTCTTTTAAACTTGATTTTTCATGTATCACAAGATACCAAAGATATTAGATGTCTTTAACAATAAAATATCATAGATTATTTGGGAGGTACATTCCACCCAATCATAATATTTTTTCCATCAAAATTTTATCATGTCAATGAAACACACTAATTAATAAAATGCCTTCTCACAATATATAGTTCTCACATTAAATTTTTAGATTTCTATTTTCAACAAAAAACATTGACATGGTGACTGGGCTTTTTTTCATAAATTTCACTACATGATCCAGAATCAACACTAGTTGTTACTTATACGATATATCATTCTACAACCAAATTACCTCTATGTTTTGAATATGATAAGGACTGGGTATGTTATTCCGTAAGATATATACATGGAACACAATGTTAACTTAAGAGAGATTTAGTGGAAGCACCAAGTGATAAGATACCATCATGATATGATCTATAATTTCAAATGTACTTACATATCTAGGAAAAACATTACCTTATTTCCAAATATCATAATATATTTCCATAGATATATTAATAGGAATAAATTCTATCTAACATTGAACTCTAGATCCCAGTTATGATAGTTATAATAACTATTATATTGAATATGATGCACCCTTATTTGGTATTGAATATATCTAATATTCACTCATGTTTACTCAGTAAGATTATTTACTAATATATTTCTTTATCTAACTTCATCCCAACACATTGGAGTTCTGAACTTCTGTATATATAGGGAATCATAAAAATCCATATGAATAGATGAGTTAAAGCAATTGATGTAATAAAATTACACCAATGGAATGTCATAATCCTAACCCCATATGAAATACATTGAGAATAATCTCAATGTGTCTTATAGAGTTTTAATAGACCTCTTATACAAACCGTATTTCTATGGATGATATGAAATACAAATACTCAACTCTATATCCAGATCCATCTAAATACATATCTATAACAACATGGTAAAGCTAAAATTATGATCTAATATGATGGATAATGGAGATCCATGAAACATAAAAACATCCTTATTGTGTATCCTAAAATGATATTCTGGATATAAATCATCATTAACTGTAATAACATTCACATATTTCATAATAGAGTAAACTAAAACCCAAATAATATTGTTCCCTATATATTTCTTGGAGATTCCGATGATGAAATCCATGGAAATGTTCTCCAATTTCTATTCTAGTGTGGAAAATTGTTGTGAAATTACCTTAGAGTTATGTCTCTTAGCCTTAACATATTGATATACCAAGAATCAATATACATACAATAAAATATCTATTTCATGTTTTCCCACCAAAAAGTATTATTTTAGATCTCCATACATCTTTATACTTCCAAGATTCATAGAGAATGTTGGTCTATGATACTAATCTAATAGCTAATTCTTTAATTTTGGTATTTATGCGACACATACTCTATTATTAAAACTTATCATTTTTTCGCCATCCTAGTTAACCATAGGAGAAGTAATCACTCTATTATAAAGTTCTACATCGTCATTTTGTGTATTATTAATCCTCACATGGATTTAAGGTTGAACATTTATCTGATTAAGATAGCATATTTCCACTTTTGATATAATTTCATGTTCTTTGTTTTTTAAATACATATTTAGTGGATCTAATTTAATCCTAATAAAGGAAAATATATCATATCTCTATCAACTTATAGAATATGTCACCTTATTCTCCTTCCTAGGGTGGTAATGTATTAATCATTCATAATAACTAATTATCTCTAACCATATTCTATGTTTCATATTTAACTCCATCAATGTGAATATATTCTTCAAGATTTTATGATCAGTATATATGTTACAAATTTCACCACATATATAATTCCATGAAATCATAAATGGTAAAATCAAAACTGTGAGATCCAAATCATGATTCAGGTAATTGTTCACATATATTATCAATTATTTAGATGGATATGTTTCCACTTTGTCATTCTACCTAAGGACACATCCTAATAAATTCATTGATGCATCACTATAAAACACCAACCATTCTCTATTTTAGGGTAGTGTATGGAAAGGTTAACTGGCCTAAAATATCTTTAAATCCTTGAAATTTTCTTTACATTCATATATCCATAAGAACATAACCCTATTATGATTCAACTTGTTGAGTAGATTAGATATTCATGAGAAATATATCACAATGTGTCGGTAGTATCAATTCAAACCAATAAAACTAAAAAATTAGGTTACTATGGGTTTTCTATCTCATTTATCGATAACTTTTTTATTGAAATAATCCAACTATATAGCCTCACATGAGATTATATGACCCAATAATGAAACTCTATGAAGAAAAAATTCACACTATGTAAATTTACAATACAAGTTCTCCATACTCAAGGTCATCACCATAATACTCAACTGACCTTCATGATATACCATTCTCTTTGAATATATAAAAATATCATCTATAAAGGAAACCACTAACTGAACAAGGTAATATCCAAAGACTATATTAATGAAATACCTGAAGATAGAAATTTCATTAGTAAGTAAAAATTGAATCACTATAAATTCATAATTCACATACTTTATGCAGAAGGATATCTTGTTCATATCCTACTTCTTAACCCTCAATTGTTGATATCTTGAATAAAGGTCAATCTTTGAAATGTATTGATCTCCTTGTATTGACAAAAGAAATCATTAATGTGGGTTTCTTGATACTTTTTTCTTGATAGTGATCTTGATAAGTTATCGATAATCAATGTAATGATGCATTGACCCATAATTATTCTTAATACAAAGAATAGGTGCACCCCAAGGTGATGTACACATGAGTACAAATCCATTCTATAGATTATATTAGAGTTTATTCTTTGATTTTTTTACTCAATCAAGTATACTCAATATTACCCTCTGAAATATGAATTACACTAGATATGACTTCTATTTAAAACATAACTTCATGATTCTTAAGAATACTAGGATTCTTTTTTGAGAAACATAAACAAAACCCTATACAAAAGGCACACCTCAAATTTTAGTTTCTCCCCAATAATCTAAGATAAATACACCTCATAAAAAGGATATACGGAACATACGGTAGAAGTAATTTCTATTGAAATTTCGTATTCATAAAACCAATAAATGACCATAGGATCATTTAGATTATGATATGTTCAATCCCTTCCCTAGAAATTTTTATGGGATCCATATAAATAAATCCCATAAAATCCTATAATTTAATTGAATTATACTATAGGGTGAATCACAATATTTATAGGAAGAATTTTCACACATACATTAATAAGAGATGAACTATAAACTTGATACGAAACTATAATACCATTAGTAGTATGTTCCTCAGACACAACATCTAATCATTAAGAAGGTAATGTGATACCCTAGAATAATCACATTTATATAATATATTTGAAAGATCAATAATAAAATAAGACATCATCTACTCTTGAGTGGATGATTATTGAAACATTCTCCACATCATTCCTATAACCCACTCCAATAGTCGTGATTGCTTGAGATTTCTATTTATTATTATCCTTAGTAGGTTTTTGTGTCTGACCATCATCAAAAACTTTTTTATCAATTCACTGGTTATTATAATTCCCATACACCTTTTATTTGTAGCTATGGAGTGTGAGTGGTGAATTATTTGGCTTCTTCCATTCCTTCAATGTATCAGCTGACCTCTTTATCACCATTGAATGTTATTGAGATTTATGGATAAACCTTACAAATTTAAATCACCTACCGGTTCCATTCAATAAATTACATTGATTTTACATCCATCATTTTTTCATGTATGTGACTAAAATTCCATTCTTCTAGGTGATTTAATCGAGTTTTCATGATAATATAACTTCATTTTCTCACCAAAACCATGGGAATGATAGGAATCATCAATTTATATTCCTACATTAATAGAACATAAAAGGGATTATTCATAGATTCTGTATTATTTTATACCTAATGAATCCCAATGTCTTGGTTCTAATCCTCTAATGAATCAATAAATTTTTCTTTCAGGGATAATATTTAAACTAAAGGAATAATTTTTACATCTGGTAATATTTTCCTCATATGTACTAATGGATGCTCAATCATTTTCTTAATCTCAATAAATGCATTATCTAGTTTTTATATAGAATTAATGGGAATTATTTGTTGTAAATTATCCTGTTAAACATATTCAATTCCAAATTATCAATTTATTCCTCTTGCCTAATATTATTAACAAGATTCCACATTTGATATGTTTTTCCTTCAAAATGATTAATTTCTTGGATAACATTTTCATGTTTGAAAACTCAAGAATATAAAATACTTTCCCAGTTATAATAATCCAATGTTTATCCACTATAAAATTATAATACCCATTAAAATAATTTGGATGTTTCGTCCTAAAACATGTTCTCTCCATTAATTGTATTGATTCTCAACATGATGAATTTATTGAGAAACTTGTGTGAGAATAGAAACAAGACTGTATATTCCATCTCAAATATAATTTATTTTCATAGAAGGACAATAATTTTATTTTCCATCACATTTATTGTTAAAATAAATCATTCTAGTTCTATCCATTGATTAAAACCAAAAAATAATAGTTTAATCATCAAGATATAATAATAATAGTTATAAATCATATTATTTGGAAAAATAAATTTGGGTGTATAAATAATTTCTTCTTATTTTGATTCTATGAAAGCTTAGGTTTAACAATTTCCTTTCAGGGTCAATATCTATTCAAATCTTTCCCAATGTTTTTTAAAAAAGATTTTAGTTAACCCAAACAAATTTTCTAATATTTACTATCTTGGTTTGTTGTCTTTGGCCTTGTCATAATGAACCAGTTATGATCAAGTTAATACTAAATCCACCCATTTTATATTTTTTACCCCTTGGTGATTCTATTTAACATCAACATCCACTTTCTATTATCTATAAAATGATAATTTTTATATCAAAACTACACAATCTATGCATTTAAAAAACATTAAAATATTATCCAATACTTAGATATATCCCAAGGGTACCCACTAATGTTCCCTCTTAATAATATCCAAAAGTAACTACAACCTAATTTAATACCAAATATTGTGACCCAATAATTTCATAAAAATCTAAGAAATCCTTTAAGATGAATATTCAATACATTTAATAACATTAAAATCCCTAGATACTTAAAAGGATTAGTTTACACTGATAATAGACATAAAAAATTATTAAATGAAAGGTCATCAACATATCCCATAATGTTCTTCTCAAATTATAAAATTCTTTTGATCATACCCTAATCAAAACAATTATTCATATCCTAGGGAAAGGAGTAAAAATAAAGGGTGAGCATAGATTCTTGGTAGGGGAAGACATTAGAGATACCAAACGATGATCATATGTTAGAATAAGATACAAATATTGGTATATGATCATGATCATAACATAAAAAATTCATACTCAATCAATAATAGATCATCACCATGTCTCATGGCATAAAAACTTTTCATTTCAAAAGACCTAAATCATTAGAGTAAAGATTCATCATAAATAAATCATGATCCATGTGATCAAATAACATATATAAAAACAAGTCAGAATATTTTTGCACCATCATAGGAAAAGAAATAATATCATATGACATGGTTAACAACATAGAACACCATATCATATTGGATTAGGAATCAACACATATTTCCCATATCATAGCAGATGAATAATCACCACTTGTTTACCATATCAAAGTGGATTATGAATCCCGACCTATTGTATATAGTAGATCAATGACATCAACTCATTAAAAATAATTATCACATGAGATATAGGGATTTACCAGTTTTAATGGAGGGATATTTCATGCCCACCTATCACATAATTATAACCATACATATGTGTTCCATACGATTATAAAGCATTCATTACTTCAATATATTATTACCCAAGGAAAATAAATGGGTTTCATAAATATCTCATCATAACAAAATTAACTATTTGTAATGAAATGGATTTCATATAATAATCATAATCATAAGTCACCTAAAGAAATTATATGGTATGAAAATATAATATCCCTAATAAATAATATAAATCCTTAAAGTATAATGAAAAATATCATAAATAACTTTAAATTTTCATTCAAACAATTTTTTTGAAACATGAGAATATATCATTCTCAATTGATAAAATTTTAACAATAAATTCACCAAATATTGAAAAAAACTTTTATATGAAAATTATCATGATACTTGTAATGTAAGATTAAAAAAACAAAATTCATGATTGGGTTAACTGCATTCCTGATGTATAGTCTAAAAGAGAAAATTACATTCACACCATTGTAGAAAGTAAAAAATGACCTGTTTGAAAAAAAAAATATTAAAAAGTTCCCTTCCTAAAAATTTCTAAATATATTCAAATATATATAGATAATTAAACTTTAAAAACATTTGGATTATAGTTAATAACATTCATAGAAAAAATTTTATGTGTATGAACTTGGAAGAAAAAGTTCATTAGCCGAAAAGGATATATTGTTTACTTTTCTTTAATGAAATTATCTTAATATTTGTTTGTACAAAATAGTGGAACATGGTACTAATCCATATAAAAAATATGAATTATAATATGATAAGAAAATATTTGGTGATTAAAGGATTATATCTATAAAAAAATTTCCCAATGGAAATTTTTCATACAAAATCATGAAATCAGATGAGAATGCAATATAAACACTTACCCCAAGTCTCATCTTTAATTGTTCATGTTAAAACATTTTATATAATAAATATATATTTATTATAAATATATTATAGAAGATCAATATTATATATCATTCTATATAAGATTAAATTCTATATTAGGGTTCAGATTAGTGGCCAAAGAACCTTGTAATCCTACATGAAGACTATGATAATATCAAGGAGTCTACATCAGCATCGCGGCGAGCTGAAACATCGGGCTTGGTGGAAAAGGTATACGATGGTGATTAATGTCATGAAAGAGGGAGTATGAAGAATGGTATTGATGCACTCGAACATGGGACATGATTTAATGGGAAGGACCCAGGGCATGCCAAATTCTTAGGTGGAGGTCCAGATGAGGATGATTAAAGCATGAGACAAGAAAGGGGAAATGATTTCCATATAATTCTAGGTAGGGAGCATAGGAGCTTCAGAGCATTAATGATCTAGGGTGTAGTTTTTCTATGCATATTTGCATTGGCCTTCATGTCATGATCTATGCCATGTGCCTCTTGGCCTTTGGGTTATGTAAAAGGGATCCCCCAAAACCCTTTAAAAATTGGTTTTAACCAAAAATAAATAAGAAAATATATTCCCTTCAGGATTTATATCAATATAATATTATATTATCATATCTTATCAGCCATTTATTAACAATTAATTATTAAAATAACCGTTCTGGGTATAACTAGTTAATTTTTCATAACTATTTAGTTTAGTAGTCCCTTTACATTTACATTGATAATGGTTCCATCCTCTAAATAATTAAATCATTTCATGATATGTAATGAATTTATACCCTTTTATTGGTATATATATAAAGAGGTGATAAGAAATAAATTACATCACTCCCTGGAAATGGTATTCCATACAAACACATGAGTGATGTTTCCACATTTGGATGGATAGAATGAAAGAATATTAATAAATAATTAATAATTCCAGAGATATAATAATATAATAAATATCATATATATTTAAAAAATCCTTCATTACTACCATAAATGTGATGTGGGTAAGAAAAATGATACACATCGCTTCACGAGGGTGGTGGTCCATGCATACCCACGAATGATGTTTAATTTTTCCATCTGATGAAAATGAGGTGGAAAATGGTTTTTATATCATCCTTATAAGAATTAATTAAATTTATGTTACTAAATTAATAATATTATAAAGGATTACACATATTTAAGGTTTTAGAAGAAGAAATAATATTCAATGTACTTAGTTAAGAGTTACACATTTTCATTGGGAAACCTCATTCATCATACACCTTAATTATTTAGAGGATGGTATTTTGGAAGTTTGGAAGATATAGTATGTGGGAAATGAATATTTTATAGTATTAGAACTGCTATTTTATAATTTAGATGGCTCGGACTTTATGAGTAAGGTAGGAGAGGATGATCCCTTTAACAAGTGAAGGAAAGGATTGTCTAGGAATTACAAAAAATATTAAAACAAATATATCATATTTATGTAATGTGGTAGAAAGGAACCATATATTAGAATATAAGATGGTATAGGGTCTAGATAAACTCAACCAATGGCATTTACACATGTTTCTTATATATCTTATACCTTATGTCCTCATTAACCCACTTTAATCCTATTTTTACCTTAACCGTGATAAGATGACTTTTTAAATGACAACATAATTGTTTGATAAAAAATAAAATGGTGATTTTGAAAAATTTTGGATATTATGATTAAAATTTTGGAACTCATTTTATCAGATTCAATTTCTATAGGTTGAATAATATGATTTTAATATATGAAAAAAATGACTGTAAAAAGATTTTATTAGAATACCTTATTTAATCATAGAAATGATTTCTCCTTGAAATAAAGTAATAAGTTGGTTTAAATATTTTTTATTGTTTATTTATTAAGAAACAAATATTTTTATACTTTTGGATGAATCCAAAATAGAATGGGATATTGCAATAATTCCATTAACTGTAAAGACCCAAAATAGTTTTAAATTCAATAACGCAAAACTTATGCTCACAAAAGTCAATATTTGGTTTTCAAATACAAAATAATGTTTCAAAATACATTATTTAACTCCATTAATGTATTATTTTTCAAGAAAAATGTTATCATAAATAATTAATCCATGATTACATCATAATAATTTTGTACATGTGAAATTACTAAAAAAATTAATATTTTCACTATTAACACAAAATCAACTATTTTAGAAAAATCTTGAAATTTCACTCTATGATAATTTTAAATTGATGAATCAAAAGTTGATATGTATTTTTTCCACATAAAAACTATAGAATTCATAAAAAAAATTCAATAATTTGGAAGAACACAACAAAATTTTTTTTAGACAAATGAATATTTGAGAATAAAACTGGATTTATTCTTACCCTATACCTAATATAAATAATTATGAAAATGTTAAAAATATATATTTAATATATAATCTCAGATTTCAATAAAATTACTAATAAATATAGATGAATTTAATTTATTAAGTTAACAAAAATTGTGTACATAAAAATAGTTTTTCAATAAAACAACTATTTTATTTTCAGAGGATATTTTTTTTATTTCAAATCAATTGATAAGCAATTAATTTATTTTGTACGTCGGTAAAAAATTATTTTTTATAATTAAGTAATATATATTCATACCCCATCAAATTAATATCTTCGAGATAACTATCACATTAAATAATATTACTTCCAATGTGTATCATAGTTCGTTTAAACTCATTGTCTCATTTAAAGTAAGTAATCAAAGAATAAAAATTTAAAGGGAAATATAATAAAATCTCAGGGTGTTACATTCTAACCCATTATAATAATTTAATTCAAAAAATCTATTTACTTATATAAAAACAAATGAGGATACCTCTGCCCCATCACATCCTCAAGTTCCCATGTAGCTTCCTCAAATTTATTGTTTCACCACTAAACTTTGACAAGGTGAGTGGTCTTGTTTTGTAGCACATTATCTCTATAATCTAGAATCTCCCTAGGTTTTCATAATATGACAGATCTTTCTCTAGAAGCATGACCTATGATTTTTTTTAACATGAAGGATTAAGTATATACTTCCACATGATAGATACATGGAACACATTCTAAACTTCAGATAGATTTGTTGGAAGTATGAAGTAATAACTACCATTTGATTCGATCAAGGATTTCAAAGCATCTGATATATCTAGTTCTCAACTTTCTATTATTTCCAAATCTCATAAACTTAAAATAAGGAGATATTCATATTAACACCTTATCATAAAGTTTGAACTCTAGAGTAGACAAGTTATTTTTAGCTTAACTATTCTATTGAATTTAAGCTCCCATTAAGTGCTACTGAATGGAACTAATATTATCTGTAATGTCCTAAAATAGATTAGATCCTAATAGTTTTTTTCTATATCATCATCATATAAAATTGGAATTCTACACTTATTTTCATATAGGGATTCATTAGTATCCATCTAAATGATAAACCGAAGGCTATTGTTGTATGAAAATTAAAAGGAAGGATGGTTTTGTACAATGAATCTTTGAAATCCATAGAAAAATCTCCCAATATTTCATATATAGTTTCCAGGGTGCTCTAAAATTGGCCATTTATCTAAGTATGATATAAATTACTGATACTCAACTCTATATCCATATACAATTGAAGAATTCTCTACAACTTTTAGGTAAACCTGACATCCTTTCCAGATATGATTGAAAGTGGTACTCTATGAAATCTCATGATTTGTGTATTGTATATCCTGGAAATATGATTAAGAGATATATTTCCCTAATAGAAATAAAATTCAATGATATCAAATTATCATCGACTATAGCCCAAATTGAATAGTTCCCATTTATTGTTTGGTAGAGTATGATAATAAAACAAAAGGAAATGTTTTCCTATTTAAATTCATATATGGGTGAAGGTAGTATCATTTAATTTTTATTTTATCTCTTAGCCTTAACTTCCAAACATAACCTGAATCAAGATATATACTCTTTGATATCCCTATTCATATAGTTCTACTAGAAATATTTTTTAATATAATTATATATCTTCATAATTCTATGATAAATGGAGAATAATGAACTTTGAGATTCATATAGTAGTTCAAACTTTAATTAAAGTGTTTATTAGATACATGATCTATTTATAAACAATATACATCAATCGCAATCATGGTTGAACTCAGGAAAATTCCTCCCTCTCTTCTATTGTTTTACATCATCCTTTTGAGCTACATTAATCTTCACATGGATGGATGGTTGAACATTTATCTAAATAATATAGGATATTCCCCATTTTCTAAATATTTCAACATCAATATTTTGAAAATCCATTGATATTGGATCTATTTGATTCCTCATCATGGTGAAACTAGAATGGTTCTTTCAACTCAGAGCATTAACCAACATATTCTTCTTCATAGGGTTGTAGTGTGTTGATTAGTCATTATCTTTAATTACCCTAAAAATTGTTCTCTACCATTAATTAAACTCATTCTATGTGAATATATATATTAATCGTTAATGATCTTTATATTTTTAACACCTTTAATAATAAAGATAATTCCTCCACATCATAAATTAATAAATTACCGCTGTGAGATCCAAATATTTTGTTACGTATGTTTTCTCATGTATTTTCAATTGGTTAGATGCATAAGTTATAACCATGTCAATATACATTTGGGAATGTCCTCCTCCTATCATTTAGTCATCACTATGGATCCAAAACCCTTCACTGTTGTTTGTTATTGCAATTAGAAGTGCACTAACCAACCATCTCTTCATCTCCTTTAAATTCTCTTCACATTCATCTATCCATAAGAACATAACCACCTTCATAGTCATCTTCAAGGTGGATTGGATTGTCAGGTGAAATCTCTCAAAAATAGTTAGTAGTATCCAACCAACCCAAGATAACTATAGATATTAGTTACTATGGTTGGTTTAGGCTAGTGCTCAATATATTCTATCATTGAAGGATCCACCGACATACCCTCACATGATATTATATGTCCTAAGAATGAATCATAATGAATGAAAAATTCACACTTAGTAAATTTAACATAAAACATAGCCTTCCTTCAGGTATTAATCACAATTATAAAATGATATTCATGCTCTTCCTAGATCTATGAATATATTATTATTCCATTTATAAAGAACCGATCAATGTAATATCTAAAGAGCCTATTAATTAAATTCATAAATATAATAGTGCAATTAGTAAGAATAAATGGAATTACTATAAATTCAAATTTCCCATACCTCATATGGAAGGCTATCTTGGGTATATCCTCATAATTAACCGTCAATTGATAATATCTTGAACCAAGTAAAATCATGGATAATTATTGAGCTCCTCATAATTGATCAAATTAATCATCAATATGGGGTAGAGGATACTTCCTCTTGATATTGATCTCGTAATGTTCCCTATAATCAATATAAATATTAAATATCCAAGCTTTTGTTCTAACAAATAGATCAGGTGAACCTCAAGGTGATGAATTTGAGTGAATGAATCCATTTTTTGGATTTTCATGGAGTTTATTCTTGAATTCCTTCCACTCAATTTCGGCCATTATATATTGAATATTTAGAATAAGTGCAGCAATAGAGATAAGTTTTACTAAAAAAAACTCCACAATTTATTGGTAGAATATGAATATCATCTATAAAGACATAAAAACTCCCATAAAATGGGAATATCCTAAATTTTTAGTTTTTATCTAACCATATGAGATAACAATTCATGGATAGGAAATAATACACATAAGATCGATGTAATTGTTAATTAAATTTTTTATTTACCCTTGGATAGATAAAATATCATAGGTTAATTTAGAATATGAAATTTTCCATCCCTTCCTCAGAATATAGGCTATATATAAATAAATCCATTGCATTCCTATAATCCCATCAAATTCAACTTGGGTGAGAATCATAGGATTTTTAGGAAGCACATTTCCCTAAACATGAATCACAGAGGGGCTATAACCTTAAAATGTGATCATCGTCCTGTTAGGTTTTATCATCGCCAATTCAACATCAAATAATTGAGGTAATAATGTGATAACTTTAGAAAATTCATTAGATTTAAAACAGTGGGTAGATATAGATTCAAATAAGACATAAGCTATTCTAGATTGAATGGTAATTGTACCATTCACCATGTCATTATATTTATCAACTTAAATAGTTGTGATCACATGTGATTTCCCATTAAAATTTATCATAATATATTTCTGATGTTGATCATCATCATAATCCTTGAGATTCATGCACTCATAGGTGTAATTCCAAGATGCCTTGAATTTTAAGCATTAGAGTGTGACTGGTTCATTAGTTCGAATCTTCCTTTCCTCCATTGTATTTATAGACAACTTTATAACCATTCAATCTTCATGGGTTTGATGACCATCCCTCTCATATTTACAGTGACTCCCAAATCCATTAAATAAATTCCCTTAATTATTCTTCCCAGAGATAGGGAATTTATGTGATTGAAATTTCTTCCCACCATGTGATTTATTTGAGTTTACATGCGAATAAATCCTAGTTTTCTTATATAAATTATGTGAATGTTTGGCATCTTCTATTTCCATTTATACCATGGGAGAACATCAAAAAATTTCTTCATAGATTATAATGTATAAAATAGATAACACCTTTTAGATACATAATTGAAGCCACTAAAATATTGATCAATTTTTCTTTTAGGGATGATGATTAAACTAGAAGCACACCTTGCAAGTCTTGTAGAATCTACCACCTAAGGGATGATGGATTCAATATCCTTTTTCTTAATCTCACAGAATTCCATATCCTTTTTAATATGTTGGATACAAGGTAAGTACATACTAAAATATAACCTCCTATCCTCATATGATACCAAGGATTTAACGTCTTCTATTTCCTTATATTTTTCATAAGATTCCAGGAATGGTCGGTTTCTCCTTTCAAATGATAAATGAATTGGATAACTTTTTCATGATCTAAATATTGGAGAATATAAAATATTTTCACAGTGGAAATATTAGTTTCTATGCCACTAGTTTTTTAGAATATTCAATAAAATATGACTGATATTTCATCATGAAAGACTCAACAGTATGTTGTTCCATCCATTGATTCTTCAGAAGCTCAATATTATTCATATCATGTGAAGGTTTTATGAGCATATCACTACGCCAAAATTTGTATTTAGCAGCGGTTTTTTTCATTTCGTGGCGATTTAAACCGCCACTAAATCATTCTGCGGTGGTTTTGGAAAACCGCTGCTAAATTGTGTGTCGGGAAATAATTAGCGGCGGTTTAAACTGTCACTAAATCATTTTTTATTTTTTTATTTTTTATAATTTATTTTTTCTTTATTTTTTTCTTTTATTTTATTTTATTTTATTTATTTTTTTATTTTTTTATTTACTTTTAATTTTTAATTTTTAATTTTTTTATTTTTTTTATTTTCATAATTTATTTATTTATTTATTTATTTATTTATTTTCGTAATTTATGTGTTGGGTGAGATTTGAACCCCTTAACTCTTACTTATTCTCCAAAAACTTTACAACTCCAGTAGGCTCTTCATGTGGTCAATAAATAAAATTTAATATACTTATACATATATATATATATTAATTGAAAAAAAAATAATACATAACAAATAAATACACACTAAATAATTATTAATCAATAATAATTAATCAATAATTATTAATCAATAATGATTAATCAATAACTAATAACCGATAATTAATAATTAAAAATATATAATATATAACATATAACATATAATATATAACATAAAATATATGAAATAATATATAATACATAATATATAATACATAATATATTATATATTATATATGATATATAATATCTATTATATATTATCTATTATCTATTATCTATTAGATAATACATAATATATAATACATAATATATAATACATAATATATAATATATAACCTATAATATATAAGTAATGTATAAATAATAAATTAATTAAAAAATAATTTAATATATGATAAATAAATAACAGATTAATAATAAATTAATAAATAATAGATAAATAAATAAATAATAAATAATAAATAATAAATAATAAATAATATTTAATATTTAATAATTCATCGTTAAGAATTAATAAATAATATTTAATATTTAATATTAAAAAATTAATAAATTATTAATAAATTATTAATAAATTATTAATATGTTATTAACAATTAAAAAAATGAATATTGAATAAATAAATAAATTAATAATAAATTAATAATAATCTAATAATAAATTAATATTTAGAAAATTAAAAATAAATTTATAAATAATATATAATAAAAAATATATAATAAAAAATATATAAATAAATACATAAATAAATAGATAAATAAATAAATAATGAATTAATACTTAATAATTAATAATAACTAATAATTAATAATTGATAATTATAAAATTAATAATTCTTAATTAATATTTAATATTTAAATTTAAATATTTAATATGCAATATTTAGTATTCAATATTTAATAATTAATTAATATTTAATTAATATTTAATTAGTTCATAATCAATAAATAATCAATAAATAATAAATTAATTAATTAATTAATTAATAATAATGAATAAAGAATAAACAATAAACAATAAATAATAAATAATAAATAATAAATAATAAATAATAAATAATAAATAATAAATAATAAATAATAAATAAATAAATAGATAAATAAATAAATAAATAGGTAAATAATTATTAATTATTAATTATTAATAACTAATAACTAATATTGAATAATCTATAATTAATAAATAAAAACTAATTAATTAATAATTAATAATAAATTCATAAATAATAATTAATAACATATTAATAAATAATGAATAACAAATGAATAAATAAATAATCAATAATTAATAAATTAATAAATAAATAGTGAATAATTAACTAATAATGAAAAATGAATTATTAATTAATTAATAAATTAAAAATAAATTAATAATTAATGTGTACATAATAACTAAATAATAAATAAATAAATAAATAAATAATAAATATTAAATAAATATATAATAATAAACAATTAATTAATATTAAATATATATAATATAATTAATTGATTAAATAAATCGTAAAACGTTAAGAACCTCTGAAAAACCTAAAACATTGAAAAGGCCATAAAATGATCTGAGACTCCTTTTTCAGGGCCACAACCAGTCAAATAGAAGATCATGAAATGAGCTTCGATATGATATGTGGTACAGGCCGAACGGACACCTCGATCGAAAGTTATAACTGTTTGAATTTAATGAAATCGGTTGTGGAGCTGAAATAGACTCTCGTATCAGAAGTTATGGTCATTTGACGACAAAGTATTTTCTTCTACTTATTGAAGATTTGTTTTGAATTTAAAACTATTATTAACTAATATTATAAATAACAATTAATTGAAAAATTATAAATATATAAAATTATCAATAATGCACCATATTTGATTGTAAATAATACAAAAAATAATAAATTATTAATTATTAATTATTAATTAATAACTTTTTTTTCTTATTTTTTTCTTAAAATTTGCGATGGATTTCAAAAAATAGTTGCTATTTCGTGGTGGTTTTTTTAAAAAATTTCGTTAAAAAAAATTGAAATTTTTTTAGAAGAAATTTAAAAAAAATTAGCGGCGGTTTTTTCGCGGCGGCTTTGAAAAGTGCCGCAAATAAACTGTGGCAAAAACACTATTTTCTAGTAGTGTATAAACAATATTCAATATTCTATCTATTTAGAATGAAAATAAATTTATATTCAATCACATTGATTTTTAACATAATTATTTTTCAATACATCCATTGACTAAAATAAAAAAAATATTTTATAAGCATAAATCTACATTTATTAGAGTGATAAATCATATATTAATGTAAAATCATTCAATTGATGTCTACATCACTCGACCTTATTTTCAATATTTGGTGCCATAGGATTAACCGAGGTCACCCATCATCAGTATATATTCAAATTTTTTCTAATGGTTTTTATAGGAAATGTGAATTAATCCAAGAATGTCCCCAGGAGTATCAAGCCAAGAGTGTAGTCTTAGGTCCACTCATCATGAGTTAGTGGCAATCGACATAATACCCTATACACCCCTTTTAGATTCGTTATTCCTAGTTTTAATTATTCCATAGCAACATCAACATTATAGTATCTATACAGGGATGTGATTTCTAGGAAAACTACTCAATCCATATGTTATTAAGATATTATGATATTATCCAATGCATAGAATTATCCACTTGGTTTTCACCAAAGTTATCTAATCCTGATATTTACAAAAATTATTCCCTGATATGATACTAACTAAAGAAGCCCAATAATTTTAAACACAAATATTACATCCTTTATATTAATATTCAAACCCTATAATAATATTACAGTCCCTAGAATTATAAATTTATTTATGTAATTTGAGACTACATACATAAAAAATTTATCTCAGGAAATATCTTAAACATCTCCCATTAAGATCTTCTCACATAATATCCTTCTTGGATCATACAATACATAAAATCTTTTTTTATAACCTAGGTAAATAAAACATAGTAAATGGTGAGATCGTATTCTCGGTAATGGTTAACATGGGAGATATACATCGATGATGATATGAAATAATAAGGTAAGGATTAGGGTATGGGATCTTGAAAATATATTTAAATTTTCATACCCAATCCATCATATATCGTAAATATGATCCATTGAATAAAACATTTTCTTTTAAAATTAGATGATTCACAAGAGTGAGGAATCATCATAAATCAATCACGATCCATGAGTTCAAATCATAATCACAAGAAACAAGTTAAAAGTATATAGCACCACCATTTTCAAAGAAACCATATCATTTTTCAACATTACCTACTATGACAATAATATCATAGTGGATAAACCATCAAACATGGTTCCCATATCATTGTAGATCAGTAATCACCACATGTTTCCCACATAATTATTGATCATGCATCACCACATGTTTCCCATAGTAGATCGACCACATTAACTCATTATGCAGAATTTTCTCATGAGATATAGAGCTCTACCCAATGTATAGGAGTTTTATAATTGACCCACCCATCACATAATGAAAAGAATATAAATGCATCCTTCGATATCAAAATATATTCATCACTTAAATATATCATAACCCATGGAAAAAATAGGTTTTATGAATATCTAATCATAATATAGTAAAGTCATGGGAATGAAATAAGATTCATAGAACCACCATAAATATAATCAATCCAAATTATTTTGATGGTATCATATGATCATAACCCTAGTGAATCGTAAAATTCATAAATTTATGACGACATAGATGATAACTATCTATTATATTTCATTCAATCATTTCATTGAAAACATGATTAAATATCATTTACATTGATAAAATTTGGAGTAAAATTTCAACAAACACTAATAAAATACATTTATTCAAAAATTATATTATATAATCGTAAATTAATCTTAAAATAAATTAATGGCCATGATAGAGGAAAAAAAAATTCATGTCGTATTCATTAAAATAGAACATTCATTTCACACCTTAATAAAATGACTAAAATGATGTGTTTCGAAACAACATCATTAAAAAGATTCATTTTCAAATCATTTTAAATAAAGTAATTTTTTTTAAAAAATGAGGTTCTTAAAACATTTTTATGTATTGTTAAGAACAGTAGTAAAATAATTTTTAAGATTATGGACATGGAAGAAATAGTTCATTAACCGTATAGGAAATAAGGATGACTTTTAATAGAAAACAATCTTGATCAATTTTATTAAAAAGTAGAAAAAAATGGAAATAATACATAAAAAAATAAGAATAAAAATTATAGAAAAAATTAGATTATATTTAATTGATAATATCCTTAATATTTCCTTCAATGTAAATTTTATATATAAAATCTTGAAAATAAATTATATTATATCATAAACCCTTACATCAAATCATGTCTTACTTCGTTAAGGATTAAACATCCCATATAAAAAATTTATATTTATTGAAAATATATTCAAAAATTGTAATAATATATACAATACCATATATTATTTTATTATAACATGTATTCACGCATTAATTAATAGTTATTTATTAAAATCATAGTTCTAGGTGATTATTACATTGTTTTTCATGTCTGTTTCAATTTAGTGGTCCTCATCCATGTAATTTGATCATGGTTACAACATAAAAAAATTAATCATTTCATGAGTTTCATATATAATCATTATATATAATTTTATAACTATTAATATACATTAGTGAAGAAAAATTAAACACATCATTTTCTGGAGACGGTAGTCTATGAATATGCATGAGTGACGTTTCCAATTTTCAATGGATGGAATGATAGAAAGGTAAATATTAATTAACTATTATAGAACTATAATAATAATAATAATAATTCAGAAAATCCATCATTATAACCATAAATATGAAGTGGTGAAGAAAAAAAGAACACTCCTCTTTATGATGGTGGTAGTCAATACATACACATGAGTGATGTCTTCTTGTCATATAGTAGAAAAAGAAGGTGGATAATAGTTGTTAAATAGCTATATCAAAAAATAATCATATTAAATGTAAATAAGTAAATTAATTTGGAATTGATTCAAAATATATAGGGATGTAGAATGAAAAATAAAACTGAATGTAATTGGTTAAGATTTATAACTCTTCTTTGAGAAACCACTTTTTAATTACACAATAAGACTTGAAAGGAAGGTGTTTTGGTAATACAAGAAGCACGAAGATTTGGGGAAGTAAGATTTTATGGTATTATATTCGGTCTTGGATTATTTATAAGACTAAATCATTGTGAATAATGGAGGACAGGAGGTTCCCTTTAATAAGTTAATGAAATGAAACACTTAAAATTACATGAAATATAAAATAATATAAATATCACAATCGTGTGATGTGGAAAAAATGCACTCCAATTATATGATAAGATGTTATAGGGTCAATATAAACTCATATAATCATATTCATATAAGTTCTTTATACATTTTATCCATTGTCTCCTAGTTAAACAAAATTAATTTTTTAACATTATCACTCATGACTTAACTTTTTCCCATGATAAAATGATTAGCTAACCAATAATAAAATGGGGCTTTTATTTTTTTGGGAAATTATAATTCCATATTTATAATAAATATTATCATAATTAATTTCATTAGTTGTAATAAAATACATTAAATATAAGAATAAATAATGCATGGAAAACTATTTTTAGGAAAATACCTGATTTAAGTGAAAAATAATTTCAACTTGAAATTAAGTAATAAATTGGCTTACACAATTTTTTGAGTTAAATAATAAAAAAATGAATATTTTTAAACTTTTTAATAAATCCTATCCTTAATGTAATATTTTACACAATTTATAAAATAAAAAAAACCCAAAATAGTTTTAAATTAGAATAAAATATAAATTATGTTCATAGAAGTCGGGATTGGGTTTCTAAATTCAAAATAATTTCTTCAAATAAAATTTTTATCTCCATTAACAAATATAAGTTGGTAAAATGGTTATAATAATTTATTATTTCAATCCTACATTATAATAATTTTATAAATGTAATAATATTTGAAAACTCTATATTTTCACTATTCACAAATAAACTATTTTAGAAAAAATTTAGAAATTAAATCTTGTAAAATTTAATATTTTTCACCCAAAAAAAATTAGAAAAATTGAAATAAGTACATTTTTCAATTTTGGCACAATACTCAACAAAGTCTTTTTTTAATGCACATTTAAGAAAAAAAAACTGGGTTTATTCTTAATCTATTCTCATTACAAACCATTTATTAAATGGTAAAACTTTAACTAAAAATAAATGATAAAAATATAATTAAAATAATTCATCAAAGGATATTAATTTGATTTGTAATGTTAAATACACAGTGTGCATGTAAAAAAAGTTTCTCATAAAAACAACTCTTTTACTTTCAAATAATTTTATGTTCATTTATTTTCAATTCATATCCAATGAATTTATTTTTTACATGGGTAAAAAATAGTTTTTAATATTTTAATCATTTATATTAAAAATTACCAATATAATTTCTAGAAAATAGATTGAATATTAAATTATTATATTTCAATAATATATCATGGATTGATTGAAATTGGTGTTTCACATAATGAATTCTCTCAAAGAAATAAAATTTATTTAAATAGAAAAGAATAGTAAAATATCTAGTTGTTACACATTTCACATATAGTTATTTTAGATAAGAATTAAATATATAAGGGGAACCACTATAAAATATTATTATTGAATAAAGAGAGAAACAAATTTAATTTAAATGTGAATTATTATTCATATTGTGGGATTTTCCCATTCATTGTTTGTATGGAAGAAAATGAGTAAATACTCAGATTAAGATGTTATTGTCATATATATTTGAAGTGTATGAGTGAAATAAATGTATATTTCAATATAGAATCATTTTTTGAGATACTTTTCAAATATATTCAATTATTTTTGTTGGTTATAGAGAGGCCTTGATGTTTATAAACAGACTTTTCATTCACTGAAGTAGTGAATAGAGGAGATGAAGAGAAAGTGGCCCTTGGATTGAAAATGACTTTTTAAAAAACCAATTTAATGTTATTTCTCATTTTTTGTAGTATCCAGATCCTAAAACACATATCCATTATATTTGATTATAGTGGATTTCAGTGCACCAACACATCTTCATGTGTATGCTCCTTGTATTTTCTGATAGTGGCGAACCATATAAAATTATTATATCTTGTGCATGTATTAAAAATATCTATATGTGTAAAAATAATTGTTGAGGATTCCATTAATGGTTTTAGAGATTAAACATTTTCATTCTAATGAGGGAATAAGGTCATTACATGCAAGGGACGTTGAAGAAGAAAAGTTTTCTTTCACCGCACAACTTGATTCACCCCCTCTTAAGGTTTTTACATTAAAATTGGTCCTGAAATAATGAAAGAATAATATTGTGATGATTTACCACTTAATCAGTGGTTTGATATGGGATGAGTTGATGATAATCAAAAATATCATTGGAATAATCAATCTGACAAATATTTTGAAAAAGATTATTTTTAATTAGAATTTAAATCGTTATTATGCCTATAGTGGTCTTTAATGGAGAATGAGTGATGAGGGGAATAAAAAATTTATATACTATAGGGATTATAGAATGAGATCTGGTTCTAGTTAAATTTCAATATTAGTGATTATTATATATATATATAGAAAGACAAGTTTCATAGAGTTATGGAATTTATTAAATGTCTAACTGAAGATTGGCCTTGTGCATTTCTTGGATAATACTATGTAGGGATATTTATATAGATAGTAGGTAAATTTATAAAGTTTGAATATCATAAAAAATATAACTATATTCACTAATTTGGAGGTAATATAGAACCATTTTCCACTTCATAAATATGAGTACCATAAAAATATAGGTCATGATAACTATGTTTTTTTATTTATGAGAACAGTTCAATCTAGGGTTTCCCTTACATCCAATAGGTTTTCTGACAGCTTTTTTTTATAATAACCAACAGTTTATGATTTTGATAAATATATGTGCTAACAATAGTCTTGTTGTGTATTATGTGAGTCATTTTTAGATGACTATCTTTGATGAATCGATAAAGGTTTTAAAAGAAAACCATTATATGATGATGTTGTTCGGTGTTTGATCCACAAGAAAAGACGATGCTAATGAATGACTAATCGTGTTGAATGATGTTGATGAATGATTTTTTGAAAAGAATTTTTAAGGAGTATTGAACATATTGGACAGATTATACATGAAATATGAGTGGGTTTTCTAAATATTGTAAGTTTAATTATGAAGAATGAATTTGGGAAATGTTTTATATTTTAAAATAATGATTATTCTAGAAGTTAAAATAGTGTTATTATAATTTATTTATTCAGTATGAATAATTAAAATGATCCATATTGTTTTCTAGTTTTTTAGGTGTGAACTATTATACCATTCAAGGAATTATAGAAGTGTTTCTGAAAAATCTGGTATGAGAATATGTTGTAGTGTGACACTAGAAACCTCACTACAAGATAACTTTGTGAGGATACTTATGGACCTCAACATTATTCACTCGTTACGTTATTCAATTATTGTTATTTGACAGAATATTTTAATGGAATTATGATTCCTTGGATTGGATATTCAATGTTTTATCATAGAGTATTGCATTGTAAAGATTTTTTGGGATGATTAGATACTTGTAGAGAGTATGAGCTCACACCTTGGATAGATAATCCTTATTGCGATGGATGGTTGGAAATAATATGGTATTTCTTGAGAGCATGTTCTCATGAAACAAATTTGTAATGAATTCATGTAGGATGTTTAAGTGAATTTCTATATGACTAAAAATTTGAGGACATCTAAACTATGAATAAATGATTGTACTATAAAAATTCATGGCAAGGATGTTCAATCTGCCAGATAGGATACTATTATATAATGATTATCTAGATGAATTTTAATGGTTCTAGAAATATTGATACCCTTATACTGTATTATATGGTACACACTGTGATTCTTCAAGAAGCTAGAGATAATTTATGAAGGAACTACTTTTTCATTCCATTAAATAGATTGTCACACTATGATAGTTGTAGTTTAGGGAATTCATACTCCCATGACGACATTATAATTTCAAAGTTGTTTTATAGTTTTTTAATCATTATTAACTTCTTATTATAATTCAATGTTGGAGATATTTTGGAAGAATATCCAAAGGATGAAATTTAACCAAGAAAAATTAGAAGTTTTCTTGAGATTTCAATTCCAAAATTGAAATTCAAATAATTATAATTTATATTATACTATACATAATTAAAATAAAAAATAGATAATTTTTGAAATATAAAAAATCATATAGAACGTAATAGAATATGAAATTTGTGTTTCTAGAAGCGTGAAGTGAAAAAAATTTGATTTCGAAGGATTATTAATTTTCAAAGGATGTTTATCTATTCAATAGAATAATAATTTATGATAATATTTGATAGTATATATTTTTTGATCATAGTATTGAAGAAGATGAAATTAAAAATATAATACATTGAATAATGTATCCGGTTTTATGAAGAAAAACAACAGTTGATTCTCTTAGATACATCTAGATAATTTAATTGAAGTGAAAAAATTATACATTTAATGAAAAATTAAGTAATTAAATTATTAAATATAGATTATTGATTTCATGTGGAGTTTGATTGAATATCAATCTTCAAACATTTCATTTAAGGATTTTTTATATCAGGACATAGTATTGGGAGAATCATTTTAAATTCACTGGAGAATTTTTATTTAAATGCATGGAGAAATTTTCAATAAAAAACATGGAGTGATCATCATGTCATTAAACTAAGGTTGACTTAAAAATCTACAAACAGGTACAATCCTCAAAGTTGTTCACTAAGGAGAAAAAGAGTGTGTTACCCTTTGGAAGAAGTGATTTATCCCAAAACCATCAATATGTAGTAGGCCTTGGGAGGTAGTGATTCTATCCCAAAAATTATTACATTTAGTGGTCCTTGATAAGGAGTGACCCTGAATAAAATCTTATATCCACCAAATAGTGGGTCAGAGTGGATTATGGTTCACCAACAAAGTGTTCAGTGTATTCTCCTTGGAGTATACTTTTTTCAGTGAACCAAGTAAAAATCATCATTTATATTCCATTTTATTATTTTTAATTTACATTGTTTTTTGTTTAGATGAATTTGTGGATGAAATAGGTTGAATTGTGTCCATTCTAATAAGGGGACTTGATCCTGAAGAAAGGATCATAGAGGAAATATTTTTAATTCTTCTAAAACTCTAATTCATCGCTCCACTTAGGGTGTCCCAATTTCCTATAGTTTCACTATTCATATTTTTATATGTAATTATTTCCTTATAAAAATATTTACAATATTATACCACTCGATATATGTTGGTATTCTTCCGAAACCATGTAAATATTTGTATTTTATCCCATACCTATTTTATTAATTTGTTAATTATTATTCTCTTATATTTTTCAAATGGATTTCATTATGTATATTTTATGTTCATAATAGAATATTCTCATGAATTTACTCCTTGGGTCTTATAAAAATTATGCAACGAGCATTAAAAAATTATAATTATTTTACTACTTATTTTTACAGTCTTGCACCTATGTGGTACTCAATTTTTAGCCTCCACATATAAGACATATTGGGTTAAAGTCTTCATATAAATATGTACTATTAAGTTTATATGCATTCAATGAAGGAGATGATGATGTAGGAAAGAGGTTTCACAAATATTATACATGCCTAGTGATGCAGGAAAGATAATATATACATGATGCAATATTAGTCCTTTGATACATCAGTTGGGACATCGGGACATGTAATTGGTTTCATTCCCATTAGGCCTTTGGGCCCAAATAATAATGTTATAATGTTTTTGGTCGGTTGGGGTATCCCTGAGGGGGTTGTGACCCATCCATCCGACATGTGTGTGTGTGTGTTTCATTATATTGTACCCTCAAAAATCTACCGAGTAGATATAAATTTGTCTCATCTATATCACACACATATATTTTTCCATAGTGTCTCTCATGAAATATAATTTTTGAAATAGCTGTCTAACATAAAATGTCAGGCCCGTGGGGTTTATTTTAATCCCTATAAAATCATATTGAACTAGGGCACGTTTTGTCAATCCTAATCAGGGATAGGTCACATAGGTTTTTCAATGTAAAAATCTTATTCTAACTCATCATATATAAAATGAATATTTAATATCCATTATATGAACTTTTAATATACTTTAAGATATATTTTAAGAAAATATTTTTATTCTCAACTATTGAAAGATGAGGAAATATTTCATTATCATTTACTCCTTCATCTTGTTAATAGTATTTTCATAGCAATTTAGCCTTCTTACTCAAAACATCGCATTTGAAATTAACATTATTACAGAATATATATTTGGTATGAATAATATTCCTTACTTTTAATAGAGGTAAAAGCTCCCAATTAATATTTTCCTTAATTAGATCTTGATCCTCAATTTTGAAATTTCATTATTTTTTATGTCTAATACCATCTTAAACTAAATTTGGATCAAATTATTTTAAATGTGTAGGGAAATGGAGGACTAAAAAATAAATATATGATAGAAACTAAGACACCTTGGGGAATTTCCCAACTGCTTGCAACCTCCTGAACCCAAGCATCACATACTACATCTGTGGTCTATAATTTGTGAATCAAAACACCAAATATTCCTATAACTATAATTTATCTTTCAGACCATATCCTTTTGAATAGGGAACCAAAAAGGATCCAAGATCCCTAACAAAATACATCATAGTCACTTGATGAATCTATAAAGGAAAATTACCCTAGAAACCACATAAATTTATAATTATCCCAACTATTATAACATCAAGGTCTTTGATAAGATATTCTAATTAACTGAGAAACAAATAAAAAACACAAAACAAACAAAACAAACACAACACACATAAATTATGTGTTTTAGACAAAATTCCCACTCCATGGGGGAACATAATGCATCTGAATTAGGTAACAAAAAAAGCCACAAGGTAGTATCCCTCCCAAAACCCTACCCATATTGTGATACATGGAGCTACATTTCGACACCCTACTCAATTAATCATACCAAAAACACTCCATAAATAACTCATACCACAATTGACACTTATGAAATTCCCCCATGGGGATGGATGTTATCTCTCCCTCTTGTACCTTTTGGTTTACCACCCCTTAAGACTCCAACCTTTCATCCCATGGAATGAAGCCTTATGAACATAGATTCTTTATCAAAATATCTTTAACACGCCTATAATATGTGTCCTCATACCATCCTTTTTGGTGAGCTCCATGGAATCCATTTAGTTGATTTACATTTCACCACCTTTTGGCCTTAGAGGAGATTCCACTTGGATTCAATAATCATGGGAATCCCTCCACTATGTTAAATAAATATATCACCTTAATGGGTCATTCCAATGAACAGTGAACATATCTAAAAACCCTATGAGTTTACCCTTACATATTCTTTTGAAAAATCTTATGTATGTCCTTGGAAACTCCATGAATTCACATTTATCTAAAAATAGTTATAATTTAAATTCCCACTTCCCCAATAACAAACATCCTACAGATTCCTAATAAAATTCATCATGATTATCTTATATCCATATTCCCACACATGAACAAAACTAATTTTTTTGTATCCATTCTAAGATGTGGGATTTGGTGCACTATAACCAAATACATTATACTTTATGTTTAACAGCATATTGATTTTCTTGAATTTTATATATATATTTCCACATGATGAGTATTATTCTATATTCCATTAAAGTTATGAGGTCATTAGAGTATTTATATCAAATACAGGTCATAGTAGTTCCCTTCGATGATGAGAACCTCAAAGGTATATGTCAATTTTATTAAATGCATGTTCTATATATGGGTGAAATTATCTAATTGGATATAGATTATATCGATTATTTAGGATAGTGGTCTCATAACACATTGATAATTATTGTCATGAAGTTATCCCTTGGAAATCTCTAAGATAAGAGTATTGTGAGAACAGACTCATTGATAGGAAATCCATATGTTCAATGTGTCATAAGATTTCTATATATACTAATGTATGTAAAGATCCTTAGAATTTGAGTTCATTTTTAATTCATATTCTAAGCCTAATAAGTTTCCATAATTAAATAAACAATTATGATATATTTTCATGGTGAATTCTTGAATGTTTGGTGTGTCAGCACTGATATGGTGTTAAAGAATGAGTTGAGAAATTATTTTCCCCATTCGTTATTTAATATATGTTGATATCTCTATCCATTTCACAAATATGATACTTTTGAATTAACCCAAGGTATTGATGGATTTATTGATGATATAAATCCAAAAATATAAAATAAAGAGATTTTGAGAATATAGGTGATGGCCCAAGAAATGCAACCTATTTCAATAAGATATCAAGACAATGATATTATATTACATGGTAAGAATTCATAAGAGGAAATCTTATATTTTAATTATAATAATTTTTAAGGGCCTTGATGTATTACTAGATAACACACTTTTTATATTATTTGAGACCAATTATATCAAGATGATGGCCTAGAGGGTAATTGATATCTATATTTCATGCATACATTTTATAGTGTTTTATTACAATGATTTATATATTGAAATGATCAGTCCTTAAAATTTTTGTATGGTTTTACTCATTTTTTTTGGTAGGATACAATAAATAATTGGAAAATGAGTAGAAACACAATTCAAAATGTGATCTTCACTCACAGTGCAACACTGGTTTTTTAGGATGATCAAGAAGCACTTCCAAGCAGCATACCTATAGAAAAGATGCAAAATAAGTCTTCTGAAGCATAAAAATGAAATTACATGTCACATAATAGTTACACATATTATACCAGTGTTGGTCATGAAAATAGGGACAAATAATAATGTAAGGAAAATCATCATGGAAATTTACATGTGGTTTAATAATTTACACAACGTGAAAATTGTTGAGATGATTTTAAAATTCCCAAATTCCTTATATCATTGATTTTTGAAGAAATCGTTAACATGGGACCAACCTTGGACAACTGTTGAACCATTAGTTTATGAAATATATCAATATAATAGCCCATATAGAGCCTATAAATGGGGACTATCCAACTTCTATTGGATATTTTTTGAAACTAAAGCTTGGATTGAGAAGATACTTTATGTTGGTCCCTCCTCGAGTTCATCCCCCTTTTCTTTATTATTTCATTTTCTTTTTTCCTTTTCTCAAATCCTCTCATCACTAAGATGATGGGGTAAACTCACCATATACTAGGGTTATGTAAATAGAAGGGTGAGTTGTTGTTGGATTTATTTATTATTCTTTATTCATTAATTTCAGTTTTCCGAAATTAAAATATTCTACTTCCAATACCATTATTTTTCATTTATCACTAACATTGATATTTGAATCTCAAAGGAACATTTATATTGTAAAACTAACAACCCTAAATAAAGAATTTACAATAAAAACATTAGGTTAAATTGGGTTTAAATATAGTATCGAGACAAACGTGATTTTTTGAAACCCTAAATTAAAGGACCATGGAAAATAGGGTCTTTCCGTGTTGAGGAGTTGATATCATAACCATTTTATCTTACTCAACTCAACTTTGACACCAATCATGAATCAATAAACCTATTTTCTAAAATATAATTTCACATAAACCCTAATTATAAAAACCCCTCACATGCTTGCCAATTCTATTTACAAACCGATCAATTTGTTTCATAGTACTCTCTTCATTTTTTTCTCAAATTAAATCAAACTGATATTCTCCCACCGCTATGTCCAAATTAATGAAATTAAATATTTTAAAAATATATTATAACTAATTTTATCATCACTGTGGATCAAACATGAACTAATGTTGAACCCATTTTAATTTATTAAGTAGAATATATTGAGTTTTATAAAAAAAATCATAGAACCGTAGGGAATTAACGACCGCCTCTGGGCCTGTCAGTAAAAAACAAAGTGTATTTAAAGAATTTTCCAATTCAGTTGAATTGGAGGTTAGGGTAAAGTATCCCACATGTTTTGGGATAAGAAATAATTCAATTGAATTATTTAATTTAAATTAATTTAATTATATTTATATTGTTTGAAATAAATAGAATTGAATTTATTTCTAAAGGTATTCACAAGTTTAATTATTTTGGAAACATGTATATGAAAACATATTATTTTTAGAATGTGCATCAAAAAGTTAAATTTTGTTATATAATCATAGTATTAATGACTCTATTTAATGACATATAGTTCATTACTTGACTATTATTATTGTTAATAGTAATTGGAGAATTTAACATGGTATGTATGAATCGTTTGGATGGTTATTCATTTCATTTTTGGATAGTTTAAGTGGGTTTACTTGTCCAATGGAATAATGGTAATTTTTGAAAGTTTATTCGCACACTTTTTTTTAACTTTTTTACATTAGCTTTGTCTGAAAGAATTTATGTGAATTTATTTTTAACTCTCCCTACTCCTCCCATCACTCATGCTTTTAGAGGTTGAAATATCAAGAATCGATCAATTCATATGTATGGATCAATCATGTGATCATCTGAAGATCATAAAAGAATTATAAAGCATCCCATTATCCACTACAGCACATAGGAAAAAAAACCATGACATTCGTAGAGCCTTTATACGTGTCTAGAAAATATAAAATTCATCTAAATTGGTGTATTGAAGAAATTATGATCTGGAGAAAGATGATATCACTGACAACATAGTGTTTCACAAAGGCCCTATTATGGTTTTATTTTCTTATGTAAATTAATTTTCAATATATACTTTCTACGAATTGAAACCACTATACCTATTCATTAAGTTTATGATGTATTTTATGATAAAATATAAATCACACCTTATTTGGAACTTCCATTACATTCATTATCCCTTCAGTTGTATCAGAGTTATCATGTAATTATTTAAATTACATTTTGGATTAAATATTATTAAATTTGGAAAGTGGGGTTTGATATGGTCCCAACACCATAAGTGATATGTTTTTCTATGTTTTCATAAATAATATATGGATGATTGAATATTGATGGTATTTTGAGAAAATAAAGAATATATATATATATATATATATATATGTTATTTCTACACATATATATTATCATGACCCATCCCAGAGAGGCCCGTGTCATGACTCCCCAAGCCCGCCTCCAAAATTCCAAGGGCTGGTGACTTTCACTGAGTAGGCATGTCATTGATATGGGGGGAATTTCATATCTACCTATATGCATGCACAAAGATCGAAGTCCACAAAAACTCTAAAATGTAAAAACCAATCAGAAATAAATGCATGAATACCAACATATCCCGATGAGGGATCCTCTATTCCATTTTTATGACCTAGGAGAATACGTACAAGGAAGAAACTGTAGGAATGGACCTCGATCGTTGGTCGTTCCGGCCTCAATCCATTCTCATAATAATGATCAATAAGTGAAATCAATTATCAAATAATCGACCCCGATAAATACCACAATTAAAACCCATCCAACAAGAACGATCAATCCATGAATCAATATATTCATTGATTGTTCCATGTTTGTCATTGAATATAAGAATTATGAAATAAATACTAAATAATCCATCCTACCATTATGTTGGATCCCTCACTAAAGAAGATCGATTATTGCATCGTTTCCATTAGATCAGTTTATCAATAATGTCATCCATCGATATTCTATCCAAGGTCAAAACATCGCTTGCCGAGTGAAACCTTTAGGGTTTACTCCCCAGATCCTCTTGGGTATTACAGGGTTATGAACCTAACCCTAGATCCCAAAATAAATGTTTATTTAAAATAAATATCACTACATCACTGTGTTTATGAAATAGAAAAAATAAAACTAATATTTCAATTTATTTTATTCCATAAAAACACTGGAAACTACTTTTCATAGCTGACTCATGCCGACCGATGATAGGTCGCTTCTGGTGTAAATCTATTGCTCTAAAAACAATATTGCCCTCATATTTATAATATGTGAACCCATTTAGTAGTTATTCCACTTTTTTATTAAAACTACATGTGTGTTCTATTTTATATATTTAATATATTTCAAACATTTATTCCAGGCAAACCGGGCGTTAGAATTGCATATCGTTTTAGCACCTGGAGTTGAATTAATTTAATCTAATATTTAAAAAGTGTTACATGGAATATTCTAGACATTAAATTCTACCCACCATGGGGGTTTACATCCTCTAAAATACAAAAAAGTATACTAAAAAATATGGGTGTACTATACATGAATCTGAGCATCCCTCTCCCACATGATCTCGTGGAGGTTCCTATACTGCCACCAGACATGCACCAAGGGAATCACTCACCAACGAAGTATCCAATCCTACCGATCCTCGATCTCAACAGGGATCTTAGAAAAATTCTTTCATCCTCGATGTCCAGTTCTCCCCAACCAATGACGTATGATGGGTCATGCACATACCTCCTTCGTTGGGACACACGGAATATGTCGTGTACTCGGTCCAACTGTGCGGGTAGAGCCAGGAGATTTTCCACAACACCAAATTGCCATGGTATCTAAAAATGGTCAATAAATATTAGAGATAACTTTTCATCCCATCCAAATATCTACAATCCACATCATGGTGAGACCCTAAGGAACTCGTCTTATCCTTCCTCAAACTCCAAAGTCCTCCATCGTATGTTAGACTGAGGCTTATGACGGCTCTGTGTAGTATTCATCTACTCTTGGATGATCTGCACCTTCTCTGTAGTATCTCACACCAACTCTGGGCCCATGACTGATGAATATCATGGGTCAGTCTAGCAAAGTGGTGACTTATATGGTCATATATACAGACCTTCTAATAGTGGCATACCAATGGTTGAATGATAGCCATCATTTTATGAGAACTCTATCGGTGGTAGGTTATCCTCTCCAACTTTGTCTGAAGTCTAACATGAAAGCTTGCAACATGTCCTCTAGAACCCGAATGGTCCTCTCTGTTTGGCCATTCGTATGGGGGTGAAATGCTATGATCAAGCATAATTGAGCCCCAAATGCCTCTTGCAATAACTTCCACAACTGAGATGTAAAACAAGCATCACGATTTGAAAATATCATTGAAGGAACTCAATGAAGATAAACTATCTCTTGAAAATAAAGGTTTACCCATCTCTATATTGAACTCTACTCTTGGATAGCTAGGAAGTGGGTTGACTTGGTGAGTGTGTTAATGATCATTCGTATGGTATCGTTCCCACTAGATTTATATGGTAAACCTATCATGAAGTCCATCTATATTCCATCCCACTTACATTCTGATACCTCAAGGGGATGAGATAAACCTGCTTAGACCTGGTGCTCAGCCTTCACCTGCAGACAATTAAGGCACTAAAAAACAAACTAAGCAACTCCATTCTTCATCCTTGGATACCGTAACATGCATAGGAGGTCATGGTACACCTTCACCACACCTAGATATACCGCTGAAGGGGACATATGTAACTCCCTTATAACCTCCTCCCACAATTTCACTGGTGCTACTACGTGTCCTCTAAAAAGAGCGACATCCTCCAAACCTTTCGAATATCCATCAGGAGCATGCCCTGCGGATATATGAGCACGTAGAGTCACATAGTCGATATCCCTCAAGTTGTGCCTCCCTGACTCTCTATAAGAGTGTAGGGATAACAACCATCGACTGGAGGAAATATAATCCATCTCCATTTATAAAGGATAACTGTAACAAGTCAAACTACTTTGATGCAGTGTTCAGCATCTGTGATGTAGATCTCCTATTAAGAGAATCTCCCACCACGTTCCCCTTCCCAGATGTATAGACAATATCAATTTCATAGTAATGTAATAACTCTATCCATATCATATGTCTTGTGTTTAGATCATTTTTAGAGAATATATACTTGAGACTCTTTTTTTGGGTTAGATGATAAATTGGCCGCCCATTAGGTAGTGTCACCACATCTTAAATACTAATACTACCTCTGATAACTCAAGATCTTGGGTCATACAGTTCATATAACGTGGTCTCAAATGGTTAAAACCATAAGAAATAATTGTTCACCTCTGCATTAGGACACAACCAAGTCCGGTCCTTGATGTATCGCAGAAAACTACGTACTCAAAACCCTCCTCTGTCAATCTCAAGATCGGGGTGACCGTCAAATTTTTTGTCAACTAATGAAAAGCTTGATTGCACTTCTATGTACACAAAAAATGATGCCCCTTTTGATACAAATTTTTCATGGGTGTTTATATCATGTAGAAATCAGTTATGAGTCTCCAGTAATAGTATGCCAACCCACAGAATCTTCGCACCTCTATCACGCTCCTAGGTAGCTCCCATGCTAATACTGCATCAACCTTGGCTGGGTCCACTTCCACTTCATCTGCTTAGAAAACATGTCCTTGAATGTGGAATACCTTAATCCATAACTAGGACTTTGAGAGTTTCCCATAAAGATAGTGATCTCAGATTAAATCCAAAACCATACATAAGTTCCCTTCATGATCCTCCTCATATGATGAGTACATAGGGATATCGTCGATTAATACTACCAGAAAGTGGTCTAAGTAAGGATAAAATATTTGGTTCATGGGTCTGATTAACACTGTGGGGTATTTTTTCATTCCAAAAGGCATCACCATGTACTCATAATGGCCGTATGAACATCCTAAGTCCATCTTCGGTATATCCTCGTCCTATACTTGTAGCTAGTGATACCTTAATTTGTGGTCAACCTATGAGAACCAGCATTCCCCTCTCAACTAATCAAAAAGGTCACTAGCCCTCATTAGTGGATAAATGTTCTTCATGGTCTCTTGGTTTATGTTCTAGTAGTCCACACACAACCTCAAGATCATGTATTCCTTTTTGGAAAAAAAACTGGGGCCACCCTGGGTGAAACACTAGACATCATGAAGCCCTTCCTCTGTAAGTCCTCCAACTACAACCTCAGATTACAAAGCTCTATAGGAGTTATCTGATATGTTGGTTCTATTATTGGTGTTTTCCCATGGTGTAAGACAATTCATAAGTATATCTCACAGTGAGTAGGTAATCATAGTACATCTTCAGGAAAGATTTCCTTATACTCCGCCGCTATTGCTGGGAACTGGAAACTCATAACATCAGATGCGCTGAGGGACATGCTAGCCAACTGAAGAGTAATTGACTTCACACTTCTATTCATGGCTCCATCCTATTCTACCTAGGATTCATTTTCACATAAAAAGGAAAACCTCATTCCATCACTACAAATACAATAAACCCTTCCCCTAAATCAGTGAATTTGGGAATGGACCAAAGATAACTAATACATACCAATAATGATGTCGTAAGGCCTCGATGCTGCCAAAAAGTGGTTCCAAATGAAATATTCACCTCTAAGGGTTAAGTCACACTATCAACATAGGTGTGTGTTCATCGATTATTCTAACTTAAGTGTCTCCAAGCATAAGGGTTGAGTCAACAATTCAACCACAATATCAAGCTCTCATACATGTTATGTGGAGATAATGGAATGACTAGCTCTAGGGTCTATCAGTATGACATCCAAAGTATAAAAAACACAGTTCATACCAAGAATCATCCCTAGAGCCCTTGGGTCATATACCTCAATCGCATGTTTTCCCCACCTTTATCCTCTAGATCCCAAAGTATGGCGTGGATCACTTGGGGGTTCTTGTGGTAACCAGTCGAAATGTAAACCACCTCTTGTCACTCTCCTAGCTTCTCTACCACATTCGCTACCCAATGGATCTGTCTGCTACTTCTGATGCCTCTTCCATGGTATTCCACCCACTTCCTCCCTATCAGTAGTATGACTGGTTATAAAATCTCTAGAGAGATGTTTTATACCATAACATTAATAACATTTCCTCTCCCTAGAATGATTGGATCCACCTTGTGAACCCTAAACTACAGATCCCTTATCCTAGGACCTCCTTCTGAAATGTATCTCATGATCAAGTACCTTGTACTAACGTCAACTCCCTACTTTCAAGGTATCTGCACCTTCTTGTCCATTGGAGAAATTTACCGGTTGTCTCGGCTTAGACAAGAATCTTTCAACCAGCAAAGCCTTCTTAAGAACCTCAACATAATTCAGAATGATCAGAGGGATAATTCTAGCTCAGATGTCTATACAGAGACCCCTCTCAATGTTCAGATCCCAAATGTACTGATCTCTAACCGTATCCATCGTGTACCTTGAATGTTTGGGGAACCTCGATGAATAATCATCGATGATCATGTGACTCTTTTGAAGCTGTAGAATCTCCCGTATACCAATATCTCTCAGTGTAACTGGTGAAAAATCATCCCTAATGAGGTTCTTGAACACTATCTATGAAAGAGTTACCTCTTCATGAGTCTCAGTAACAGAACTCCACCATTGCCTTACTGAACCCTTTAAAAGTCTTGCCGCTAGAACCACCATCAGATCCACTAGTGTCTTGACTGGATGGAAAACTATGGTCACCACCTCAAGAGAGTCCATGTTTGCCTAAGGATCAGGATCTCCTTAGATCCTGAGTGTCTATGTCTCTAAAACTTGTGAAGTGTTCTCAGCCTATGCTCCTCATCTGTTGGTGGTGTGGATACCAAATGCTGCTCCATAGGTGGTGCTATAGATAGTGTACCACCTAGAGGTAACATTTGGGGAACTGATCCCTCTATCAAAGACTCTCCACTAAGTGGGTCTTCCCCATGATTGAGCTGTTGAATCCTAGCTGGTATGCCTCATAGAGGAATCCTATAAGAAAACATAATGTACCATTTTCAATGAGTATATATGAAGATTTGACTCAAGAATGACCTATAAACCACAACTCATTCTTATATGATCCATGTACCATTATTTTCCGTAAAACCAGTGTTCTCATGTACCGAGTTGAAAAGAAGGGTATTATAGTCATGGTGTATGGATATACCGGCCACCCACACCAACACTGGAGTTTGTGTCCTAAAAGACAAACTCAAAACACTTAACATTGTTTCCCTGAACCAATCTCACAGAATATCCATCCTAAAGTGTAATTGACCACTCTGATACAACTCTTTCATGGCCCATCCTTGTATGGTTCATGTCATGACTCCCCAATCCTATCTCTAATAGGCCATGGGCTGGTGACTATCACTGAGTAGTCATATCACTGACATGGGAGGCATTTCTTATGTACATTTATGCACAAACACACATATCTATGTCCCAAAAAATTAGGAAATATAAAAAACCACTGAGAAACAAATGCATGCATACCACTATATCCTAACGAACAGAGTACGACATAAGGTAAAGAAAGTAAATTAAATCGGTCCATAATACAAGCCCACAAAAAATATTCTGTAAACCAAAAATTCCAACCTATAAACAAAGGCTCTAGGTCCACTATGAATAGCCATAGGAATAATTGGTCATGCCTGATCTTATAAAGCTCCATCCGGTCATTGTCCTCTTATGAATCCACAAAATGGTCACTCGTCTTCATAATTAAAAACAAGTATGAGCAATTCCCATGAAGGGGTGTACGTAACATTACTCAGTAGGACACACCAAAAACAAATAGATATACAAAAAGGAAAGATATATTCATCTATACATAGTATATGTATACAAAACATATAACAAGAATATCCAGATATACTCAAATCATGACATACAGTATAGTGGTAAGTCAAAAAAACTAAATACCAACACAAGGGATTGATCTTGAATATTCTACAAAGCACTCATACGGGAGAACACATTCTTGAGTCTGATAGGATAGATGACATCCATTCGAGAAGTAATATTCATCGGTAACAATTATGAGAGAGATACACTAATAGATCTGAAGGGATTAATATACGATATATAGATGAGGATCGCAGCTATGTCCATGGGCAGATACCAACAACTCAATTTGGACTAAACCACTAAGTCGATGATTGATTCTTGGTGAATTTGGTCCCTCCAATACTGATGACTCTACCTAGGTCATGAATAATTAATATAGGATCCCTCACCAGGCTTCTTAGGGGATTATAGAAACTCTAATTGGGTTGTCCTTCTAACCAGATCATACTTCTATGGGTAAGAAATGATACCCAACAACCCTCAAGGAAACAATCAAGGGACTGAACCCTCACAAATCATTTCCAAGATAATATGAACAAGAGATCCAAGCCATGTATAAAGTGATACACGAAGTGTAGTAGGGTCACATGTCATGTCCCTCGAACGCAGGTGCTACCTTTGTACAATGGCTCATGTCATTCCATCTGTGTCATATAAAATATGTGTAAAAGGAATGTAGAAGGAGTCACACTCCATGCCCTTCCATCCAGGGTCTATTCATGTGATTTGGTTGGGTTCCACTACACGGTGTCAACCCGTGTATTTATTCCTGTGTACTAATACACAGGGTAGTCCATGTAACTGATTCAGACCAAGCTGTGTGGGGGGGTACACACCATGTATGAATCCCTTGTACACCACCCTTTGTCCATGTATCTCCTAAGATGCATGAAACATCTGTGGAAAACGGGCCACATGACATGTGATAGGGGACACATGTCGTGTGGTATTTAATTACTTCTTAAAACCCTATCCACCACTTAGTGGGGGACACAAGCTGTGTAATCCTAGATAATAGACCCTGTTGTTTGGGATTTTCTAAAATCTTGCATTCGTCCTATCCACACCTCGGTCAGTGCTCCCAAACTCATTAACGTGGTTTTTTCACCTAAAAACATCAAATCTAGGGTTTTCACATCATCATAACATCGAATATATGGGTTTCATGCCTTCAATCAGCTTAGAAATATGATTTTTTTTCTTTCACATATAACTCATCAAAAGAATGGGTATTGTTGAATCACTTTGATTCGTCCGATGTTGTCATCTTCACACCTCTATTAGGTTATCTCGATTTCATATCTTCAATTTAAAATTATTTCAACAAGGATCGAAGGTGCAATGATCAATCGATCATAACCCATCTAAGATCAATTAATGCGTAGAAAATGGGGGAGAAGAATACGCACAATGAAAAAAACCTAAATAATGAACCTAGAATGTTGTTCATTCCGTCCTCAATCCTTTACCATATATATTATTACCAAATAAAATCAATTCTCATATAATAAACCCCAATAATTATTACAATTAAATCCCTTCCAGCAATAATGATTGAACTTTGGATAATCTATTCTTTAGTTGTCTGTGTTCATAGTTGAATCCTAGAACAGGGAAAGAAATCCAAAATAACTCATAATATTATGATGTTGGATCTCTCATTGAAGAATATTGAATTACACATCATCTAAAATGGAAAAATACATCAAGAACAGAATTCTTAGATCTATGACCCAAGGTCCCAATGTCGCATTCCGATAAAAATATTAAGGGTTTTCTCTCTAGAGCCATCAAGGGATTCTAGATTTATGAAACTAACCATGTATCCCTACCTAAAAGTTTAGTTAGAATAAACCATATCTATGCCAGAAAAATATAAAAAGTAAAATAAATATTTCAATTTATTTTATTCTTTAAAATGTTTTGAAACTACTTTACATAGCTGACCAGCGCTGGCTGATGTTAGGTCACTCCTATGGTAAAGTTGCTACTTTTAATGCAACAATGCCCTAGGATTTCTGATCTAGGAACTCATTTATAATTTATTTCACTTTTTTAGTAAAACTATCCATGTGTTCTATTTAATATATTTAATATATTTCAAACAATTACTCTGGGAACATCAGGACTCGGAATCCCAATCCATTTCTATGCCTCGTCTAAAATTAAATCTGTATAATATTTAAAAAAAATAAAACTTGGGAAATCCAGAAAATTATGTATATGTTTTCATGTGATTATCAGGGAATTTAGAATGATAGTATAGGTTGTTCGGGATGTGTTGGTTTCATCGAGTTTCATTTGCATGTGGGAAGGTATCCTTGCATGCATAATAATAATGTTCAAATAAGAAACCACAATATGTAATTTAAGAAACGTGATAGTTAGTGGTCTCATCCACCCAAGATAATAAATTTCCCCCCTTTTATTTATGTGTGGGTGGTTCAACACCACCAACACACATGTGGGGCACTATATGTATTAAAATTTTAAAAAATTGATTTTTTATTTATCTTAATATTGTGCACTATACACACACCACATCCACCACCCATGCTCCCCCCAATTGGGGAGTGAGTCTCTACTCCAACCCAGTGTAAATTATTGCCTCCTAGACCCAGAACAAGCTTTGCCTTTCCATATCTAACCCACGAAGATGAAAATTTCATTTATACTCCCTATTTATCATAAAGAGAAGTGATTTAGATAACTAACACTCAAAAAAATATAAACTAATGATATAAATTTAATATAAATGTATGCAATTTATTAAAATTATTTTAGGTGTCATGAGACATATCAATAGTATATTAATGTTATTTTAATGATAGTTTAATGCATTAAAATGAACTTGAGTTAAAAAAAAATTTTGAATATAAAATATTAATTGAATTTTGGATGATCATGATCCGAGATAGACACATGTATGTTTGGTATTTATTTATTTAACTTAATTTTTCATTTGAGATTTAAATATGTACTAATTATTTATTTTTTTGACGACTTACAAATTGAAACCCTATATATAAATGTATAAGGGCCTACATGCTTGTATTTCAGTTATAAAATGAAAATTTCAAATCCCATGCTCCCCTCACCTACGTGTTAGTATGATTTGTAATGATAGGAGGTATACACAATGGCACGGTATGAGTTGAGAGTCGGCATGAGTCCAAACTTGTGGAATACATGAGAGTTGTAGGTGATACTATTCAATTTAGGTAAAAATATAAGGAATATACCTATGTTCTAATTTTATAAATTATATTCTCGATGGATTAACCATTAGATTACAACTCATGAACTTGTCATTGATTACTTTTTATATGGATATTTATATAAATACATAATTGTTGTATGACCACGTAAAATATTAAACATTCATGAAAATATTAAAATAAATAAATATTTAATGAATATTTATTTTTAATAATGGATAATTGTTTGAGTGAAATCCTATAGTAATAATCATGATAAATATAACCATATTTCAATCCCCATGAGAAATAAACAGATTATGAAAAAAATATTTAATCTGGACATGGTTAATTGATTATATAAAATCCATGTAATATTAACAAACATGTAAAATAATAAAATAAAGTATATTGACTTATAATGTATACATATACCTTAAGGAAAAATTATATATGTATATCCTTCCATTACTTGTGTTAAAATGAAACCATAGTTCAAAGTGTTATTCTAGACCAAGTCAGGGTGCTTTCAATTATCAGGGAGTTTTGAACTTGAGTTTTGGGTTAACATATACAAATTCACATCTAGGGATAACTTTCCAAGAATATATTGGTGTAACATAGAGGTACATAATAATGAAATTTGATTTTAGGGTTTTATTATTGGGGATCCCACTCAAGAGATCAAAGATTCTGGAGATAATGCAGGTGGAAATTCATGCCTACCAAAATACCTTTGAATAGATTGGAAGTCCCTAGTCTATGTTATGAGAATAAAAATTTGGATCCTTTACATAAGAATATCCATATAATAATTTAATTCAAATCCACTAGTGAGGGTTATTGGTAGTTTATAAAATTATGGTAGATTAATAAATAAGATTCATCAAATAAAATTTTTGGTTTTCAAGATAAAGCATTAAACTATGTTTTTATTTTCTTATAGAAAATGGAAAATAATAGGAAGATGAAATTATCACTATTACTGATATTGGATGAAGATAATATCCTCGCTGGTATGAGATTATTGTATTTCTATTGACACTTCTACATTATACTAATCTAAACATAATAAATTTTAATTTCTAGAGTCCCATGGTCTTAAGAAAGAGCCATCTTTGGGAGGCCAGTGGGGAGGACATCACTCTCTACAAGAAACATGTAAATAATGCTATAGAGATCAGGTATATCGTGTTATCTTATTTGTGGAGTATGCTCTAGAATCTATATGGGGATATGGATTCATACAACATATTTTACCATATCTATGATCTTTATTAATAAAATATCAGATAAGAGTGTTATGAGATCTCCAAGACACTATTCATGTGCCATCTTGGAGGGGTGGTGTTAGCTGGGCCATATTATGACATGATGGTTTCCTATATAGAGTGCTTACACATATTGGGTTTTAAGCTACTTTATGATATTTTCACAGATACCATTTTATCTTCACAACCTCAATTCATTTATAGTTTCATTGATAATTATAATTTGGCTAATTATGAAAAATATCTCTCTTAACTTCATGCCTTTATTTTTGAAGTGGATATGGACATGGTTATTGAAATGTTTGGAGCCCTTATGGTCACTGAAAGGAAAAAAGGGGAATATATATTTGAATCGGTATATTTTTAATGATATTAAGCACATCCATTATATGATAATAATATCCAAAGGAATGTAATGGAATGAAATGCAACGTCTTTTTCATGTTGAATGTTAATCCACTAGAAGAATAATATCATTTTATTGAGGGTTTATGGGGATGAAATAGGTTTATTTTTTATCAATTTAAATATTTCCATATATAATAGTTGGGTATTAGAAATTTCTTTTGTTTCTCACATTCTTATCCAAATTTAGGAACCAATTAGTTTTAGGAATCATTCGAGATGTGAGGTGGATCTTCAAGATACCAAAGGGAGTAGATTGGAAACCTTGGCTATAGGATTCCACCACCTTACATTAACAAATAGGATTATTACTATCTAAAATAATAATTTTGTTGCGATAAAAGTTACCAAGATTATTATTTCTATGTATGTTTTATAAATGGATTGTTTTGTAATCACGTTTTTGGATTCTAGTGCTCACATTTACAATAAAATTGAATTTTTTTATGGTATAACACATCATAATAGTAGTGTTTATATACTATTATCCGATACCCAAGTGTTGTCAATATATAATGGGTCAAATTTTCTTTACATATATTAAAACATATTTTGGAATAATTGACTTTATTATATAACCTTTATGTTCATGATAATTCTAAACCAAAAATGGTTATTTATATTTTTTTGTAATAAAACCACTTGAAAAATGAATCTCTTGTTAACAAGGCTAGATGACCAAAACACATTTTATTGGATATTGTGAAAGGGAAAAATGATTCTAGAATTTATGAACATTAATTTTTATGTACCATTTTTAGTAGGATCTAGAGGTATATATTCTTACATCATTACTTTTACTAATGAATTAAGTAAATATATCTTTTTCTACTTAATGAAGTATAAGACCAAATTATTTGAAAAATGTAAGGATTCCAAGAATGAGGTAGAGAATCAGATTAATAATATTATAAATTATATTTAACCAAATATAGTTAGTTAATATAATAACTAAGAGTTCATCATCTATCTCTGGGATTTTGGGATTCTATCAGAGCTCACCCCTCCTTGCACACCATAGTGGAATGGGGTTTTTGAAAGGTGGAACTACACCTTATTGGATACTGTGAGTTTGATGATGAGTCATTAAAAAATTATATTATACTTTTGGGGATATTATTTATAGATTTCGGTGAAAAAACTATATCATATTCCAAATATGGCCAAAAATTAGATTCCATTCAAGTTTTGGAGTGGATAGAAACATGTTTTGTCACATAATCATGTACGGGGTTGTGATGAATTTTTATGGTCACTATTGGGAAACACATATCACTATGGGGTAGGAAGAGTATCATTACTGCATATCCCAGGTAAATAAGGGTATATTAACTATAAACCCTACCCCAATTCAAGAAGTTAATAGTTTAAAGTAATTCCATATTATTTGCGATGAACAATATTCTCAAGTAGGATACTAGCTGAATAATTGACTTCGATGAACTTGATAGTCAAGATATATAAGTGTCATCATAAAAATAATATTCCACAATACCTTATAGAATAGGTTATTCTATAGGCACAAGTACCATGTAGGAGATCAAATGAGGGTAGAGAATATGGGAGATTGTTTTCTAGTCACTGGGTATGCTTACTCATTATTTGTTGATAATAATGAACCTCTTTTTTATAAATATGTAGAAAATAACTTAAAATAATATAAAAAAAGAATCCATGAATACATAGATGGACTTCATGAATCTGAACCATGTTGGGAATCTAGTCATTACTCTAGTAGATATAAATCCCTTTGGGAGAGAATCCATAATCTAGAAGAAGATAGAAATGTAAATTAAAGTAAAAACCTATAAAACATTTCTAGTGAATAGAATTTTAATAAAATTCAATTCATAGACTATTTAAAAACCATTTCTCATTTTTCTATGCTGAAATACACAAAAATTATACTTACTATAGCGGATTTACAAGATTATTAGGCTTGGGAAATAGATGTAAAGACGTACTTCTTAAACAAGAAACTAGTATAATATGTATATATATCATAATAGGATGGGTTTGTGACTCCATAAAATACTCATAAGGTATGCATGTTGGAATGATCTATTTATGGTTTTAAGCAGGAATCCAAGTCACGGAATATTCACATTAATGATTCCGTAATAGAATATGGTTTCAAAAAGAATAAATGTTATTCCTTTGTCTAGATGTAGATTAGTGGAAGTACTATTGTTTTCCTTGTATGATTGTGAAATATTACTTATAGGAAAAGGGATAAATGCCTTACAACCAATTAATATATGGTTGAACACCTTATTCTTATGAAGGAAATAGGTGAATCAACCTACATTCTTGGGATCAATATCATTCATGATTGATCTAATAATATTATTGAACTATGAGAGGGTACATACATTGACCATATAATAAGGAGAGTAAATATTGAACAATCTAAGAGGTTATTAGTTTTAGTGTCACCTAGTATACATCTATCAAAGAAAATGTGTACTCAAGAACATAAGGATTGAAATTGGATGAGTAGAATGAATTAAAATTAAATGATTTGTTCCACCATTTATTCTATATTATGTACTTGGTTGGATGTTTCATATGCCTTGACCATAGTAGGTGGATATAAAAAATATCTAGGGGAACATCATTAGACTACTATTATGGTTATCCTTAGGCATTTGATTCCTAATAATGATATGATACTAATGTACGTATGAAATGAAAATATAGTCATCATGGGATACATATACATATATATATACATTCTTGTTTACAAATATATTTGGGGGATATGAAATCATAGTTTGGGTATGTCCTTTTCTTTAAGGGATGAGTTAAGATCTAGAGGAGCTCCAAAAGCATGTGGTTGAACATTATACAGTATATTTTGAGTATTTTGTGACTCTTTATATAGCTAATGAATCATTTTGGATAAAAAACATTTTCCTATATATTTATTTTTGTGCCTAATAATAAAAATTTGTCACATTTTACTTTAATAATACTACAGTATTGGTTCTCTCTAGGGTGACTAGATCATATCAATAGTTGAAAAATATACTACAAAAGCATTAGCTCACATGGGTTTAATCTAAGAGGGGTGAAGGCATAGTTAAAAGAATTCTATAGAGGAAAATGTTTAGAATCTATTGAATAAATTATTATCTTATTAGAAGAAAGAACATCAGGTGAGATATAGAAAATAGAAATTCATTAGTTGTCTCTAGTAAAAGTTGAAGTCTATTGGAGTTGGTGCACTAGAAACAACTGATTTAAATTTATGATTACCTGTATATTTATACAATAGATTATTATTTATTTCTTATCACATTATGAGTTTTATTTTTCAATTCATTAATGTGATAATGTCCTTATAATATTTGTCAAAATGAAGGTCATAGAATTTCCCTGCTATGAAGAGAAGCTCAAAGAGAAAGGTCAATGTTCTTAAAAACGTGTAATATGATTAGATGAAGTTATTTTATTAGACATTGATGATACAGGTTATCAAGGTTATGGGGCTCATAAGACACTGATACCTATTCTCATCAAGTTCTCTTTTGTAAATATTTATTATTGTAGTTTCTTAATAACTGAACCACTAGAACGAATTCGACATATTTTATTTTTCATTAGATGTTCCTATACTTGGACATGTGTAAATATACTTAGATATAATAGTTTTGATTAATTTTTATCATGAGTTATATACATCGATGTATTTTCATAAACTACAAATTTATATTTTCATGGACATGTAGGGTATGTTGGGTCTATCATTATTGATATGGAATTAATGAATAAGCCGAGGAATGATTTTTCAGTATGTTCTTTAACAGAGGTTTATATCCCTAGAACATTTATTTAAATGGAACTATATAATAATTCCATATCCATGGAAGTTCTATTAAGGAAGTCATTTCTAAAAATTTGAGGAAAGTGATTTGGGTTATATAGGTTGATGGAATAAGTGATTTGACCTTTTTAAAAGTGATATTGTGAAAAGGTGGTCATATTACATGCTATGTGTTAATTAGATGTATTATTACATTTTACTTGTCTCCATCTATTTATAAGCAATGATGAGTTCCTAGATACCTATATTAGTCATTGAGTTAGGATCACTACTATCGATATGCGATCTTGGAGGCTCACTACTAAAGTGTATTCACAGGCACCAAAAATTTAGTTGATTTGGAGTTAAGGATGAAGTGGTCCCCATGTATAAGGTCCATGGAGCATACAACTAAATGATCACAAGTAAATTAAATTATTTATATTATTATGGTCATAATTATTATGAATTTAATTTATTTCAAATTGTATAAATATATTTATTAATTTATAAAAAATTAAAATGAAAAGATTTTATTTTTCAAACGAACGTCTAACTATTTATGGTTCATTAAATAATTAATGGAGAAATGAGTTATGTTAATGGATCATGGTCCCTAAATTGAAATTTATTAATTTCAATAGTGAATGGTGAAATTTATGTTGTATTTATGACTCATTTATGAGCATATTCATGTAATTTTGGTCTAGTTTAAGAGGGTTAAAAAATTTATGGTCTTATGGGAAATTTATAAAAACTAACCCTTGGTATTTAAGCACAAATTCATCCATGATTAGTGGAAAAATAAATTTTCATGAATTTCATAGTATCCCCCTCAACTAGTACCTTATCCACTCTGTCAATATTTTATATTGAGAAAGTCAATAACTGATCGAACTATATTTTGGGATCAGTCACGTTATGTTCTGGAAATCCTAAGGCCTATATAATTCATTTGATCTTCAATTATAGCACTTCGGAATCAGAGGTAGGAATTTTTAAAACTATGGTAGATGTGTAGATTATCTAAAGGGCATACAAATTGGTGAATTTGAGCTATAGAGATCTGAAAAAGTGCATATATCATGATCATCGTATTTCTCCACCATTGTACTATTTTGACTTTATTTTCATTCTTAAATAAATTATCATGAGTTCCTTATTATGAATTGGGAAATTTTATACCAAATATAGTAGTTTATGAATGTTTCTATTAAGAAAAGTTTAAATCAAACTTGCTTTCAAACTTACTCTACATGACTGGTTCAATCATTCCACGGTGAAGGTGAAACTGCCTCCATCTAGTTACACCAATATTAATCTTGAAAACATAAATTTTTAAAATTAAAAACATAACCAAAAACTTAATCTCACACAAATACACGATATTCTCTCATTTTAGAATTTTTTTCAGTTTTATCCTAAAAATATCCCTCTTAATGATAATTTTCAAGGATTTCACAAAAGTCCCACTGACTAAATTACGTTCTTTCTCCCTTTACATTATCACCATACTTCTCCACAATCACCCATGTTCCCAAAGAAAAATACAACTAAGTTATTTGAACATTGACCACATGCTCAATTCCCATGAAACCTTCTGAATTTCTCTAGGAAAATTATTCAATGTAAATAAGCTCAAGCTCCAACCAAATTTGTTGATGTGTTGTAAATAATCTACAGCACAAATACAATAATGTCCCCACCCTTTCCTAAACACAATTATTTTAAAATTCATCAAGAAATATTTTAAAATCTAATAGATCTATAGTTAAATGAACTCTAGTGATACCATTTGAACTAATATATATCCCAAAATTATCATCTTAGAAGTATGATATCATTGAACTGATGAAATCCCAATCAAATAATATAAAACCTTACAATAACCATTGATTAGTGAAAGAAATGTGAATGGTGTCCTTTACTACAGCTAAATTATTTCCTAGTTATGAACCATCCAAGGCTCAAACCTAATATAGAGGACCTATTAATACTCTAATGACATTCCAGAATCCATTTCCATTGTGTTGGAAACTAAAAAGTCTTCATCTCCACCCCTCTATAAAGAAACATTCATGGGATATGGAGTTGTACCACATTCAACATTGAAATATTCATGGTTGAAATCCTAATAACTTTATAGGTTAAGGAAGAAAAAAACACTATGTTACCAGAAATGGAGTATTTCAAGAAGATTGTTCTTGAATTAAATCATCATCCTCTCTAATACACCTTCCTATGTTCTATGTTTACTCTTACCAAATTGAAGGCCATATTTGGTAGAAGATAATTCGAAACTCACATTGCAACAAAACACTCATCCTTAAAAAAATATCATTCACCAAAATCTTCAATCTTTCAGTAACTACAACACATGGTTATTTTTGGATTATGGTATTGAAATACATCAAACATTTTCTTAAGGAATAACACCATCAATTTCATTTCTCCTTTTCTATTAAGGTAAAAAGTAAGATGTATTTGTGAGAAAAATCAAAACACGATAACATATTATTCAGTATTTAATTTCCTTGTAGAACTAAAACACCTTTATCTACATATAAAGATATAAATCAATTAAATTATTATACTCCTCGAATCTAAGTTATTTAAATTCTCTCAGAAACGGAGGGTTTCCACCACATTCTCACACTTCACAAAAACCATTATCCCCAGTTTCAAACCCAAGATATCTAATAAAATCAATATCGAAACACAAAATTTTATATGATAATTAGAGTAAACTTATAATTGAATTGGGATGAGATACACTCCTTGATTACATTACTCTCCAATAATGAACTAGTACTCTTTAAATATTGTTGAGTTCTCCAAAAATTTAAGCCTCTATAAAAAAACATGTTCTTTTTTTCTTGTACATTGAGTGATTAGAACCACAAACCCAACAAACCTAACTCAGGAGGGCTGGTGAACAACTATTAGAAAAATAACCACTCCCTCTCAATTATTGGTTTTATGGAAACTACATATGATAACCTTCTAGAGTGGTCCTTCTAGTACCAAAAATTTCATTTCCAAATCCCTTTTCATACACAATTCGAGGTACCAAACTATGGAATAGCTAAAATCACATTGACTTATTATTCAATCTCCATTATTAGTTAATAGTGTTATCATCAAGTTTACAATTGAAACCTCATACCTGATGATATGCCACTTCTCCAAGATATACCTTCCAAAAAAATTCAATATGCATTTTGATCATGGAATCAATTTCTTTTAAATGCCTCACATTCAGATAATTAACTATAAACAGAATTTAAGATCATTATATGAGTAATAAAAACAACATCCTCTAAAATGAAAATTTTTCACTGTAGAATCATCAATCCATACATTAACCATTTAAATAACATACTCTGGAAATTATGTGCACCCACTAAATCTAAAAATCATAAGGTATTTTGAATGACTTGTAAATTCTTCAACATGCTTACAACAAGTTTATAATTCCACCTAAATAATTGGGCATGCCTCAAGACATCCAATACCATGGGATATTTTTATAGACCATGAAATTTTTTTACCACCACTATTATAAAGGTAAAATCATTTTAAAAAAATTTAATAAAACACATGACCATAAGTACCAAGTAGTATTCGAACCAAGATAAAACCAACTTGACCAAGAATATTCTAAATCTCAATAAACCAGTCAAAAGTAATTAATAAGAACGATTTGATACCCCTTATTAGGGAATAACAAACCAGAACCAGAACATTTGATAGATCCTAATATCCAATGGTAAATTTCTATACCACTTATGAAATCAAGGAACTAGGTAAATTGAACTAATTTTAGGTGATTAGGAAAGGTTATTAATATATTTCAAGATATCCCTTATAGGGAACTTGTTTCACGTGCCATGTGCTTTTCAACCTTCTCTAATGGCTTCCTTAGTGTGCCCCTCGGTGGAGAGAATTCCTCAGGATCTCTTGGTTGGAGTTAACATTCACATGAATCCTCAAGATTTAATTTCTTCAAAGAGTAACTCATAGATATTCTAGGTTCTTTTACCAAGGTTTGGCTAATTAACATCCTAAATAACCATATTTCGCCTCAGTATTTTGATAGTACGAAAAGAGTTCTATGGGTGATCTATTGGAGGAGGATCTATTGGAATCATCCCTTTACAATAATCTATAATGGGTAGTCTGGTTTGTCTATGAAAAACCCTATATTAATGTTTCTATGTTTTTCATGACCTCATGGGGCCTCAATCAGAAAGTAATAGTTTCAGTTCGTTCTTGATCCACCTTATGTATTCATCTATTTTCCAAGGTGGAATATTTAAGGGTGTGGTACATAGGGGATCTGTTTTTCAGAACATATTATTTCCATGTCTCCTGGTGTTCCTCTGAAGAACACCCTATAAATGAGTTCTATTTTAAGGTTATGTGGTTCAGGTTTCCCAATATCCCTTTCCCACATCATTGCGCCTCTATTATGAAATCAATGGGTAATGTGAATCAGAGTTTTCTATGTTCATATAAGGATATTAAAATCTTTATGTCTTATTTATTCCCCAACATCTATGTTGAACTAGATCTGGATTCGAATCCTCCGTCACTTGTTCGGATTAGTTTAGTAAAGGTTTCTCTTGGTAGAAACTTATGTTTTATAATGATTTACCTAGTTTTATGTCAAGTGTCTTCTACAGGGTAATTCTATGGATACTTTTTAGAGAAGAAGTATGTTTATCAAGGTGACTAAACCTATGGGTGTATTGATCCATGATCGCATATCCCACCCTATTGGTGGTCCGACTTTGGGGGTTACCAAGTCTAGAGTATTTATGATTCCACAAATGGTCCTGACCGCCCCCGTATCCTCACTAGGAATTGGCAGAACACCAAAATAATATTTATGACATTTAAATGTAGAGGATATGACTCACACACCTAAAACATGCATAGTCATCTTAACAATTGATACGTCTTAGACACCTTTAACCTCCTATGTTCTTATCTGTATGAATCCAATGAATCTCAAATATTATACACCCAGATTTCATGAAATATTTTCACCTAATGCACTTTTTCCTACACCGTCCTTACAACTTAGTTTCGACACTGTGGATTTTCAAACCCAGTTTGTAATGATTGGCATAATTATCAATAGAATTATTCCAAATGTATATTTATTGAGGAGATCTATGAATCATGGAAATCACTATAGAGCACACAAATTGTCTCTATTTTTTTATAGGGGGTTCCACTGTCATCTTATATGTATTATGATAACTCTCCAAATAGGTTTTTTTTTGTACTATGGGAATATGAAGATATTGGTAAGGAATGAATTTCTACTAGTGTTATCGAAGTAAAAATATTTGAGATCAATCCTTCTCAGGTTGATAATGGGTGTATCAACCAAGCTTGAGTGATAGAGGTTTAATTCACTATTTTAGGATATAATTTAGGTTCCCTAGGATATATTTCCATTTTAATTATCGCTTAATGATTCCTATTCTTATCAGGAACATTTAGGTATTGGGTTTTATGGGAAGACTAACTTCATTTCCACTGAGTCTCGATGACAAAATGCCTATATTTCCTTTGTTTTTGTACCTAAATAGATTTTCAATCACATTTTCTATTTATTTGATATTATGGTTTTTGTGGACTACATACATGAAAATCCATTCAACATTCATCTCTAGGTTTCCTAGAAACATGGTATTTAGGTGGAGTATGTGAAGTATTTTGCGTATCATATTACAACTAAATTAAATACACATAAAAAGCTATTTTATTCTCTTTTATCTATGAAAACTTTTACTTTTTTGATGGAATCGATTTAATTCATCACTTATCCATGTTTCATCTAGGAATCTTACCATGGTTATTGGGGGGTTATTTTAACAAAATTGTTGAGGACACATAGAATCAATGAAGAAAATCCTTCTCTAGAAAATCAATGAAATATTTAAAAGGGTTCATGGTCTCTAAGGTCCTTATGGATATGTTAATATCGAGAAGTAAACACATATAGTCTAAAAATAAAAAATGGAATAAGATAATATATTTTTGGATTAACCAGTGTCTCTCTAGTCTTTAAGGTCTAGATTCATTTTTGCAATCCATGATCACTCAACTCACCAGATTACTTTAATAACACTTACCACTATTGGTACTTTTAAATAAGTTGGATCGTAGGTATAAGAATTTCAATTATTCTATCACTTGGAAATATAAAAATTATTTTTTTCTTATTATTACAAGTAAATGGTAGAAACCAAAGAGGGGTACTATATGGGTGGGCATTGTGTATCTCCTTCACCATCTAAAAAGGGTCGTACAGAAGCGGTTTACTATTTGAATTGATGGGCCATTAATCTTAGAGGGGGCAAGAGAGTATATTCAATGATTAGAGGAGAGTACTCATCTTAGCGGTAATGATGACATGTTTTTTTTCTCTTACTAAGAAGAAAAATATCATGGTAGATAAAATTTTATAGATAAAGAGGGTGTGAGAAGAAAAATGAAGAGCTCTTGGGATCAAAGTGGGGTATTGGAATACCACGTATTTTCAGGCATTCCTAAAGGATAAAAAAGTGACCAATATGATCAACATAAATCCTAAATATGTATCATTCACAATAGACGTTTATGTAGTAGGGAATATGGAATTGGATTCTTTTGGGGATATTTTGGAAGGAAAAAAATAACTCCAATGGATAAAGGAAAATCATGGTTAACGGGGAAGATATTTTCAATAGTTTCATTCCAATATCAGTGAAAGACAGGGAAAATAGTGTAATAGAAGCTATTATAGAGGAAGAAGAGGTGAAAGAGACTAAGCCCAACATGATGTAGGAAATTTCTCTTGGCCTTAATTTATTTCCAGTTACCTACTACTTGAGAGCATGAAACATTATAAAAATCAATGTGGGGGATGTAGTATATGATTTCTTTAGAGGTGGAGCACTAAATAGGGTTTTGTGTGCCTCCAAGTTAGTTTTTATTCTAATGGAGAAATATCATACAACCCTTAATAATTATAGGAAAAATTTTCTATGAAAATTTTCTATTAAAATCCTTGCTAATCTGATCAATAGAAGATTAAGTTATCTTATTCCAATATTTATAGTAGTAGAGCAGCATGGTTTTCTACATGGTAAATGTATCTATGAGTAATGGGTATTTCAAAATAAATAGTGTAGTATTTGAATAAAATAACGATTATATCCAATGTTATGATGAATGTGGACATAGATAAGGTTTATTATAGGTTATAATGGAGTTTAATTATGAGTTCCATGGGGAAATTCGGCTTCCCTGAATGGTTTTGTGATATGTGCTTCAGATGTTATGCATCCTTGTGGCTTACTAACTCATTAATGGGAAGATGATTTAGAATCATCAAAACCATATGTGGTGTGAGGAAATAATACCCCCTGTCTATAAGACACTTTATCTTGGATCAGGTGGCTCTTTTAAGGAACATAAAATGAGTTCTGAAAGATGGGAGGATTATTCCATTTAGAAATAGAATCAGAAGTGGAATATTGTCTCATCATATGTTTGTTGACATCATTTTATTATTTATGAATGGAATGAAAATTTCAATTAATGGGTTTACTAAAACAAAGAAAATATATGGAAAATTTTGTTTCCAATATTTCTATCGAAGTAGGAGAAGTGTATTTATCTCCAATAATTTTCAAGAAGTCGTAGTAGAATACTTTAAGAAAAACTAGGCATATATTGGAGGTAACTCCTAATTGAGTATCTTAGATCCCTATATCATTTGGAAGGGTAAAAATATTTTTATTTTATTATATCATCAACCAGACCACAGGAAGTTTCTATAACTACATTAATAGATTCCTCTCATGTGGGGTAAATATTACATTGATTAATAGTGTACCTACTTCTATACCTACGAATGTGTTATCTATTATAAAGATGTCAAAGGTTATAATTGAAAAGTTTGATAATTTCATGATATAAATTCATATGGGATGTGAACTAGGATTGATGACTCTACTAGGAATCATGTAAATGAGTTTTGATGTAGATTGATAAAGGTTGTATGGGTCTACATTGTGTTTTAGAAACCATATATTCCATGCAAGAGAGATTGGCAGGGGAAGTCACTGAAGGGAAATCTTTATGAGAGAAATTCATGAGAGATATTTATAGGGAAGAATGGTAGGAATGGAAAAGAAATACCATGAGATTTAAATTTGTACATAGTGCATGTTAGATCAATTGGAGGAGATGAAGGAAAAATTTTGGTGGGGTATCGGTCATGGGGGTATTAAGATTTGGCAGGAGAACTGGGAAAAAAATTTATTTCCTCGGTTACATATTTGGAATAACTCATAAAAGGAGTCCATCATGATTAAATTTATTATAAAATACATTCTTAATCAAGATCAGAAGAACTTTTATGGTAGTATTAGTTTAGTTGATGAAACAGACAGATGTGTTTTTTTGGGGTTCAGTATTGGGAAAATTAATAGGTTGAAATTTTAGAAATACGATATATGGAAGAATTGGGACCAAAAATGGTATTAAATAATAATATGTTACAATATTTCTCTACCTAAAAAATTTAATTTCTTCTATATCATAAGTTTCATGCAACACCCAACTTAAGTACATAATAAAATACTTTTATAAACTAGCTATTAAATTGGAATGAATGAATATTGTTAACCATGTTATGAAATTTATATATTGAATATATTAAATGAAACTTATTTATATTAATATAATATATTTTAAAGGCATAATATGGTAAAAAATCCAATTTTATGCATAAATGAAGTATTTTTCTAAAAATGTACTTTTCCACCTTTTAATGGTAAACTTATTTTAGATATAGTTTTTGACACTTTTATAAATTCTATATGAAAAAAATAATCTTCTTATTTTAATTATGAAAAGCAAAATTAACTTTGGTTAACTTTGTGTTATTTTTCTAATAAAGTTCATGTATTGATAAATAGTAAAAAAATATTTCATTTTAATTAAAAACAGCTTTTTCATCTAAAGAATTTATACTATTAAATTATATTTTCAATTGGTTTTAAATTATAATTAGATAAATTTATAATAATTTAATCTATATTAAGTCATTGGAATAAATTTCACATTGAAATTGGAAATAAAAAAATTTCAATCTTTTGAATGTTTTCACATTAAAAACTTCTTTTCTCATTCCATCAATGGGATTAATTTTAAATTAATTTTAACCAAAAATGTGTATTTAATTTTTAACAATTTATTCCATATTTTAAATTAAAATTTAAAAAATTACAAAATATGTTCCTTTTATTTTTAGACTATATGAATAGAATCATTGATAATTTCTATTAACATGGTTAAGGCTAAATCACATAATTAATGGTAGAAATAATATTAAAAAATTAAAATATAAATCTAACACCTATATAGATTTTATTGGTCTTGTTATTGTCAACCAAAAGTATATTTTTTCCGATTTTATGGCCTCTTGGATCCACTTGAATGACCTTATGTCTTTTATAGTATTTCATTTTACAGAAATTCAAATATGTCATACTCATGTTTTCAATAAGTATTAAAATTTTAATATGTGGTTATTTAAAATATATATTTGAATATAAATATTCATTTAAAATAAAAAAAATATATATTTATCATGGTCATTTATTTTAAATTTTAAAAAAAAATTACATTAAATTCATACACAATAATGATGTAGTAAATGTTTAATTAATGGAAATATCAAATAACTGATATTAAAAATATTAAATTAATTTATTTTGGATAATTAACTTCATACATTTATTTTATAGATTACATAAAAATATTATGTAATTATTAAATATTTATTTTTTAATTTATCTTATTCTTATGTTATTTTTAAAATGGCACTAATGAATAGTGTCAAAAATTTACATTAGTGAAATATTAAAATAAATAATATTTTATTAGTTGATATAAAATTCTTAAAAAACTAAACATTAGCCCAAATATTTGGATGAGGTTTAAAATTTCAACCATAACTCATTTATGGTTCGTTTGTTATTTTATAGTAAACGTATTAGATTTCAATGAGTAAAAGTGTAATTTGTCATGGTTTGAGTTAAAGAGGATAAAAGGTGTTAAAACAAAAATATAAAGGTATAACCATGACCTAAACTTGTCAAAATATAATATAATGAATATTATTTTACCCTTATAATCTTAATATCAAATTTTAGTTATTTAATGGACACTTTTCCATGAAAATAACTTATAAATTATTTAAATCAAAGATAGTTAAAAATTTCACTCTCTATGTATTTAATATATTTTATGTGTTCATGTAGGGAAAAAATCAAGATATGAACGAAAATAAATTTATATTTTGAAATAAATGAAATTAGTCTCATTATAGAATTTTTTTTGAATTTTTAGAAATTATATAATTACTATACAAGCTTCTTCAATGCTAAAATAGCATTTTTTAGTTAATAGAATATTATAATAATTGATTTTAATAATATTAATTTTGATACATTTTGCATGCATTAGTGATTCTAATGTACTTTCTAGATCTATATGATATATTATAGATGTTTTAAATCATTAAATTCAAAATTAAACTTTTTCTTGATGTATTTTAAGTAAAATTTAATTAATAGTATCAAATATACAATGATGATATTCTATATAATTAATATATTATTAAATTATTTAGAAATCAAAGAAATATAAATAATTTTAAAGAGGAAATTATACAGAGGAAAATATCACATCCTATTCATTTATGGGACATCTGTATTTTTTTGTCACTTGAATATACTCATTATATTTTAATATTTTGAGGATTTCCAAAAGTTCCCCTAACTTCTATTACAAAAGGGAACCTCCTCCCTCAATTATTTATACTAATTTGAACCATATTGATCGACCAAAACCTTAAAATTTCTATTCTAGACATCCTTATTTATGCTTTATATGTTATATTAATTCCAAAATATGTACCCTAGATCACTTAAAAGTGACTAAAAAGTCCACCAAAGAAGAGGTAATCATCTTTACTGACTCTTTCAAGTTTGTTTCCTCGTCCACTTCCTCTTCATATGTTGTGTCCATGGTAAATTAATAATTATTGTATAATTTATATGCTGATATTTTATTATGATTATAGGAAAACCATATTCTACATTTTATCAATCCTATGGAAAATTAAATCCCCGCACAAGCATACTTACGGTTTACCATCTCCTCATCCTGGTGTAATTGTTTTCATAACCACTTTACTTGGATGGGAATAATGATTGAAATATTTTATATCTATGATAATTATGAAATTATATGTATTCTATAAAAATCAATATATCGTCCAATTACTTACCCTTTCACCATTAGGGGAATGATACCGTTGCTCGTGCATACATATGACCTATCATTTCCACGATACAATGTGATTCATTTTCCATGTTCAACATTAAAGAATGATTCTAAAAATATATATCATGAATCAACATGATATATATGAACTTATTATCATTATTTATATTAATAGGGTATATCCTTTTCATAAGTAACAGGACTTACACCACAATAAATTCATAGGAAAATATAGTAGTTAACACCCGAAACAAGGGTAATAGCAAAATATTATTAAAAATTAGGTGATAATATGGTGTGAGTGGATAATATATGATATCATAAATAATCATATGGTTATTTTATTAATTAATAACATTCCTAAAAACTGTTATACATGATGATAAGGATTGCTCAACTAATAAAATGTTCATGTTAAGGGTTTGTCTCATATCACTTTGATTTTTTTAACATATTCCTTATTCACATCTTATTTCGTTTTGGTGGTGTGCTTCACTTTGATATATCATATAAAGAATCTATTTATATTCATAGTATTCAATGTTTCATTTGATTATTAGTAAATTTTATAGGTATTATGATTCAAATATTTCAATGTAGTGTGGGACACTATGATTTAAAAATATATTTTTAAATCGATTATTCAATATATGAGGAATGAATTGGACATGAAAGACATAGGTTCAAGACTTGTTAATGAAATCCCCTTGATGCATCGGTAGTCTCTTGAAACAAAATTAGAAGGAAAAAAGTCCTTCAAATTTTTTCCAAGAAGAATCAGATGAGTTTTTACTCACAAAAATAAACTATTAAGGGGATTGTTCTTCACCGTAACTATCTAGAGGATATATCTATATAGTTTAGACATAAAACATTATGAATTTCCATAATTCAAGTCATTACTATCCATATTATTTTAAAAATGAAAAATTCTACCAATGAATTTTCATTATCAGATTATTGATTACATGGAATGTGTTTTAAGTTATTTACCATACTATGCTGATTATTTTGATTAATTGAAGTTAGCTTCCACAACACGTTACCCTTACTGAGAATTTAGGCTCTCACATTTCTTGTGTTTTATTTTACTTAGGTTTCCAAGATATTTATTATCAACGATATTCATTGTTAAACTAGTATAGTAATGGTTTTCTCAATGAAAAGACATTTTTATTTTATTTTTAAATTTAAATTTAAATTTCAAATTTGTATCTATATTACAATGAATACTAAATAATTCAGTCCTATGGGATTTTTTTTAAAGGTTGGGGCTGAAGCCTCAATTTATTATTAAAGAAAAGACCTCTTAGAGGGTAGAGGGAGACCCAATACATAGCCCGAAGGCCCAAGGCCAAGTGGCCTGAATACTAGGCTTGAAATCCCATTTTTTTGGCCCAGAGGACCCCTCGGTGAATAGTACTGCTACAGTACCCCGTGCAGCTAGAATACCCGCCACCGCTATAGTATCCTGCAACAATTCCTCCACCGCTACAGTGCCGCTGCCGCTATAGTTCCACCACTGCTATAGTGCATGCTATAGTGCCCGCTATAATACCCTGATACAGTAACCCGGAATGGTGATGAATCTTAGTTAATGGATTAATAGGAAGTAGAATGATTAATATTCTTATTTATTAGTATTTAGGAATTATTTCATCCAGGGAACTCTGGTAATAAGAATCATGAGATATATAAGGATTATACTACAATACTTATTCTATAAGAATGTGGAAGCCTGAATGTTTTAATTGTGGTTTTTATAGTGATAAAATATTTGTTATGTGATAATAAGTGCTACATTATATTTTTTTTATTCTAATTTTAAATATTTAGAGGTGTTTTTTTAGTATGAATTTGGGGAGATGAATTTTGGATGAGTATTAATGTTGGGATGGATTAAGATGAACATTGGATTTAATTTTTGAGGTAAAAGGATGATTTATTGGATACAATGTGGTAACCTTTTTTTAATAATCATTTAGAGGATGAAGTAATTACTTGTGGACTTTATTATTCATTAAATGTGATAAAGGCCTAAAACATCCTCTCGAGTATCTATCTCAAGGTGTAGAAAATGAAGTTAAATAGATCGAAGCACAACCAAAGGAAGATATTATCTCATGACATGAAAACTAATCAAGTAATTTTATTATCTCGTGTGATTATATAAATATTAATGGAGTCCTTAAAATCTAGAAAAAAAATTTAAACAAAAATGTTATCCATCTACTTTTCTTTCTGATAAATAAATGGTATTTTAACTGTAAAAAAAATTGTGGTTCTATGATGGTTAATTTTTGGACGACCATATTCTATAACACTCTCCAAAAAAACATGATGGTTTGATTTCTATTATATGTATTCATTATAACCTCCCACTAATATTACCCTATTCTAGAACCTAATTTTGTAGTGACCTTCTTTCTTCCTTTCACTATTATTGAGAGCGTGTTTTATTAATACTATTCCATTGTGGGTTTCCCACAAAGTAATTTCCAAGTATCAACATATGTTTTTTAAAGTGAAATTTAAAATTCAGAGGACATTATTTATTGAAGGAGGGGTGAATGTGACATCCTAATATTTGATGGTATGTCTCTTATTAAATAAATTTAATTCCATATATATCTCATATTACATATAACACCTAGCTTAACCTTATAATAAAATATTATTATAACCTACCCATTAAATTTGTGGGAATGAATAGTCATAACCATATTATAAAATTTATATACTATGCATATTATAAAATTTGTTTGACAATAATCTAATATATTTTATAGGCATAATATTCGAACAAATCCAATTTTACATCTAAAAAAAGTATTTTTCTAAATAATTAGTTTTCCCCCATATGATGGCACAAATTTTTTATAATACATTTTGACACTTTTATAAATTATATATCTTAAAAAACTTCATATTTTAAATATTAATAAAAAAATTACTTTAGTTTAATTTTTGGAATTTTTTAGATAAGTTTCATGTTTTGATGAATAATAAAAAAATATTGCATTTTAAATGAAAAAACATCATCTAAATAATTTATAGTGATAAATTATATGTTTAATTATTTTTAGAGTCTAATTATTTCTGTTTCTTATCTTATAATTAAACTTAATCAATTTGAATAAATTTCACATTGAAAATGTATAAAAACATTTCAATATTTAGAATGTTTTAACTTTAAAAACTCATTTTCTCATTCCTTCAACGAGATTGATTTTAAATTAAATTTATCCAATTATGTGTTTTAAATTCTGAAAAATGAATTACATATTTGGAATCATAATTTCTATATTTATTGAATATATTCTTTTTATTTTTTGACGATATGAATATTAAATTTTGTAATTCTTATTAACATGGTTATAGGTAAATCGGGTAATTAAGTGTAAAAATAATATTATAAATATTATTGAATTACAGTAACAGTTGTTTTAATTTTATTTTATGAGTTATTGTAAACAAAAATTACATGTGGCCCAATTTTATGGTCTCCTAGAGCCACTTGGATGGCTTTATGGATTTTATACTATCTTATTCTAAGGAATGTCAAATATTTCATACTCATTTTTCTAATTAGTATTGGATTTTTTATCATTTTTTATTTAGAAGTTTTATTTGAGTATAAATAGTCATTATAAATATGAATTTTTTATCTTCATCATGGTAGTTTATTTTTTATTTATATGAAATATATAATTTTCTTGAAGGCTTACACAGTGAGGATGCGGCAATTGTTTAATTAAAGGAAATATCAAATAAATAATATTAAAAATATTAAAATAAAATAATTTTGGATAAGTAATTTCATAAAAAAATCTATAGATGAAATATATATATTAATGGTTTTTTTTTGAAGTTATCTTTGTTTTAACATTTTTAAAAGGTCAAGTAATGAATAGTGTCAACGTTTACACTCATGATAGTTTAAACTAAATAATATTTTATTAGATGATATACAAATCATAAAAATATAAAAATCATAAAATGGTTGGGATAAGGTTAAAAATTTCATCTATTACTCATTTATTGTTCATTTTTCATTTTATAGTAACTATATTAACCTTCAATAAGTAAAAAAACATGTTTTCATGGTAAGAGTTAAAGGGGGTTAAAACCAACAAATATGGTTATAACCATGGACTAAAATTGTCCATACTTTTTTTAATGAATATTATTATAACCTTATCATATTAACATATAATTTAATTATTTTAATGGTCATTTTCAAATGAAAAAAAATTATATATTTTTTATATCAAAGATAATTACAAAATGTCACTCTCTTTGTATTTAATATCTTTTATGTGTCCACGTTGGGATAAAATCATGATTTGAATGATAATAAATGTATTATTTGATCATATTGAAATTATTATAATTATATAAATTTATTTTTAATTTTTATAAATTATATAATTACCTCAAAACATTCTTCAATGTTAAAATAATATTTATTTAATTAACAAAAAATAAAATAATTGATTTTAATAATATAAATTTTGATATATCATAGATGATTTAATGTCTCAAAAGAATTTTATAGATATATAAGATATATTATAGATGATTAAAATAATTATATTTTAATTCCCACTTTTTCTTGATATATTTAGAGTCAAATTAAATGAATAGTATCAAATTTGACAATAACAATATTTTATTGAATTAATAGATTATTAAATTATTTAAAAATAATAAAAATATTAAATATTTAAAAATGGTATAATATATGGTTTAATTTGTATTCACCTATTCATGTATATGCTATTTGTAAGTATTTTTCTATAGAATAGCTTTATTATATTTTAATATTTTGAGGATTTCCTAAGTGTCTCTCACCTCAATTATAAAAGGGAACATCATCCCTCACTTCCTCAAACTAATTTTATCAATCTAGATATACCGAATCCTACCCATTTATCTTCACAACGTCCTAAATTATGTTTTAGATGTTCTAGACCTTCCAAAAGACCTGCCCTAGATCACATCAGAAGTGATTAAAGGAATTCTGCCGAAGAAGAGGTAATTATCTTTATTGACTCTTTCAAGTTTGTTTCTTCTTCCACTTACTCTTCATATTATGCTAACATGATAAAGTAATAAATACATTATCATCTATATTTTGAGTTTTTGTTATGTTTATGGGACAACAATATTCCACCATTTATCTATCCTATAAAAAAAGTACAATGTTTGTGTACGTATGACATACCGTGTCCACAACATGGTGTAAATTGTTTTCATCACCATATTACTTGGATGGGTACAATTATAGAAATAATAGATAAATATGATAATAATTATATTATATTTATTATTTAAAAATAAATATACCATTCACTTCATTACCCTTACTCAACTAAGGGAATGATAGTGTTGCTTGTGTGTACGTACAACCTACCATCTCCACAATGCGATGTGATTAATTTCCCATGTTAAAAATTAAATAATAGTTATAAAAATAAATATAATGAATAAATATGATATCAATAAACTTAATATCATTCTTTAGATGAAAAAAATATTTCAAGTCATAATAAATAGGAATTATATGAAAAACAAATGTGTTGGAAAATAAAGCAGTTAACACCTGAAATAATGTTAATAACAAAATATTATTAACATATGGGGGATAGGATGGTATAAGAGGATCATATATGATATAATAAATATTTATATGGTTTTTTATGAATTAATAACATGTTTTAAACAATTCTATAGTAGGTTATAGCATGTTCATCAAAAGGAATGTACAATTTAAGGGTTTTTTAATCTCGCATTTATTTCTGTGAGATATGACTTATTCCCAACTATTTTCATTTGTGTTGTGTACTTACATTTTGATATATCATATCATGAATCTATTTATATCCTTGTTATTAAATGTTTCATTTTATAATTAGTTAATTTTTTAGGGCATATGATTCAAATATTTTAGAGTTGTATATGGGACACTTTCATTTAAAATTTTCATTATAAATCAATTATTTGATATATGAGAAATGATTTAGACATGAAATACACGGGTTGGGGACTGGTTAATGAAATATCCATGATGAATCGGTAGTCTCTTGAGACAAAATTAATTGGCAAAAACCCTTCATGTTTGTTTAAATAAAGAATAAAATGAATTTATACCCATAGACTTAAACTTAAAAGATGATTGATCTTGATTTTAAATAACTAGAGGATATATAATGATTTTTATATGTCCAAAATTTTAGATTTCCTTCATTTCTATTATTACTATCCAGAGGATTTTCACAATTAGAAAATCAATAATTACATTTTAATTTTCAATTCATTTATTACATGGAAAACATGTTTAGTTATTTACCATGAAAAACTGATTATGGTAATTGATTGAAGTAAGATTCCACTATATTAAACCTTACTTATCTTTTGATATCACCCCTTTATTATGTTTTATTTCACCGAGGATTCCATGAATTTTACTATTACTAATATGCAGGGTCAACCGATGAGAATAATGATGTCCTTAAAGAAAATATTTTTTTATTTTATATTTAAAATGAAATTTTAATTGAAAATATGTTTATAGCTTACCAATACTACATAACTATACTATCCTTTGGAATATGATTTCTTGAATTTTAGGTCAATGTAATAATGTAGGTCACTGGCTTCAGTCTACAAGAGTACAGTTCTTTATAAGTGGCCACCAAAGCTATTTTTTATAGAGATAACAGGTAATATGAACCTTGTACTATGGAGAATAAGGATTCATGTGCTTCCTATAGATTATATTGTGCATAAAAAGGGTGTGTTCTGAGCATCATGTTGTTAGAGTTGTGTGACACTGAAATAGGAACCAATGTGGAACTTATTTTTTAATGGTGATTAGGTGAAGGGGGTCTAGAATTTTATGAGTCAGTGTATGAATATACATGGGTATAGGGATCTAATGCTGGAGGATATTGAGAAACGGTTCTAAGGATCTTTCTATAAGGGGTGGAGGTGACAGTTCATGTATCAGATTTTATGTATGTGTGTTGGATCCTATGGGTGGCTAGGAATAAGTAAAGAAAAGGCAAAAGGTATTCCATTATTTTATTTCATGTGTGGGTGAAGGATATTGTTGTGGATCATAGTGATCTAATCAATGGTGGGGTGTCATATGATATGTTAAGAATGTTTATTCCAATTATTTGAATTAATATGGAAGGTTGTCGAGGAAATTAGGGAATATCATTCAAATGCAATCCACACAAATTGGTCTTAAATTGAATTTGGATGGCTCATGTGTCACTAGGGATATACAAGGGATTTATTTGGTGAGAGGCAATAGGGGTTCAGTGATTTTGGGTGTTAGTTCCTTTCAGGGTCTGGATACTCAATCGGAGTGGAGATAAGAGATATGGTTATTGGACTTATGCTCCGTAGGATTTAAAATATTTAGAATTTTTAATTCGATTCTGATTTCATTATCCTTGTTGGTTCCCTTATAGGGAATGATAAATCACCATGGGAGATGGATTACTTCATCTAGAGCTGTATATTGTTTTCATCCATAGTATTTATGTAAGCCAACTTGGAGGGAAGTGAACTTTTTTATAATTATTTATTCAGTAATGGGAGTCCAAAGGACAGAATTATTTTATAAAATTATTTGGGGACATTACCCAATGAATATAACCTCATTTTTAGGAGTTATTACCTTATAATCCATTATTTATATACCCCATGAGTTGGGAGAGGCTTCTGATCTTTATGTTTATTCCCCAAATAAAAAAAAGTGAATTTTATCTCTCATTCCATACTGATTCCATGATTAGAATCCATTAAATCAAAGAAACCCAAAAATTATATGACTAAGATTTATATTTTGAACATCAAATAGTAGAACAACGCCATAAGAAGGACTCAAGATAGAGCAACACAACATAGAAAAGTTAACTTCAGGAACATTGAAGAATACAAACCCAACTACCATGTTAGTTGACCATTCTCTTAACTATGGTAACTTTATTCGCTTAAATAGGATCTTATAATTCAACAATCATTCAAGAATAAAAACATGAAAAAAATAGAACAAGATAAATAAATATAAATTATGTTGTTTGGGATTTAGTCCTACTCTATAGAAGAACACATTACTTATTCATTAAGGAAAAATACTAAATTATAAGGGAAATGCCTTAGATAAATTATAACTAACCTATGTTAAAAGGGACTCTTTCTAGACACCCTACTCAATGAACCATCACAACACCTCTCCATGATGAACATGCACCACAAGTAATGAGTAAAAAATAAACCCATGGGGACAAATAATATCACATCTTATTATTCACTCAACTCTACCACCCCTTTAGAATATGTCATTTTGGAATTTTGTATCAATAATTTAGCACATAGATTGTTTATAATAGTGTCCTCATCATATGTAAAACATGTTTACTCAATCCATCATCAATAGGATAGCTCCATAACATCCAATCAATAAATTTTTGTTTCACCGCATTCAGACCTTTATGTGGAGAATGAACCATGGGTTTAATCTTCAAGGGAATATATTTAACTAGTTAAAATAATTCACAAACACAATTGGACCCTTTGGTATATAGTTCACACATTCAAAAACTCTATGATTGTACCCTTATGTATCCTTTAATGAAATCATATACAAGTCCTTTGAATCACCTCACTTTCCCCCTTCTCATAAATTTTTTACCATTTCCTTCACTGTTTTTTTTAAACATATATACATTGAAATCTAGTTTCTCCCTAAGTGAATGCATCTGGAAAATCATCTTTCTAGATTCCCACACTTGAAATACACTTCTACCACTACTGATTCCATTCTCGTACATCCACTTATCAAAATTTTGACACCCTTGGTGTATTTTGACACCCCGAGACTGAATAGCTCCTTTTTATCCCTCATTTTTATAATATTCATTGATGCAATAAAAAGAGTCAATATATAGTAACAATTAAATTTTAAAAATTAATATTTGAAATATTTTTATAATTCCATAAGTAATTATACTATAATTTTTCATTCCCTTCATTATATTTTTCACTCACCATATTTTTTCAATAGTATACACACCATAAAAGATAAACACAATGTGTAATCATTTGTTACATAATTTATAACATCATTAATTTGGTAAATATATAATTATTATTATTTTATTGGATTTTTCATTACATTTTCACCAATTCTGATCATTTATTTTAATTAAATTTTGGATTTTAAAAATTCAAAAATAAATCACTCATATTTTTTCACCATATATCATAGATTATTTTATCATCATTTTGACATATCAATGTCCTATAATAATATTTGAGTTTAAGGATCTATTTAAATTTAACGGGGTTGTATATTCTATTATTCATTCTCATAAAATAGAACTCATCCAACACTTTACACACCCCCAGTGTCTACTCCAATGTTTTTTAAAACAATATCATAGTTAAAAGTGACTCGAAAACTACTATGATTATCCATGAAATTTCATATTTTTATATATGTTGTCATGTGTGGTTAATAACTACTATCATGAATCTATAACATAGCATGTTTGTATGTATTCAAAGAAACATCCAAAAACATTAAAATTTCATCACTTTTCTTTCTCTAAATTAATTTATAACTATTTTTTTATTTTTACTATTTAGGGAGAATAGTGAAAAATAATAACCATAGTGAAAAATTGGATCACATGTAATGAATATTTGTTGAAGAAAATAAAATATGATATTTCTTTTTATAGGTGATGTTTTTCTTCATTTTTGGTTATCTCATCTCTTTATCATATCCCTCATTATGAAACTCTCCACCAAATTTTCTCAAATATTTCTTCTTAAAAAGTAAATATTATACTCGAATATGTAATCTTTTTGTCCAAAATCTCTAAAACACAATCAATAGTCAATAAATATAAAATTTATTTTGTGAAATATGTTTTAAAAAATCAATATATTGTTATTAAAATAATTTGAGAGTAAAATTTCAAATTAGTTTTGATGGAATATTTTTCTTGGGAAAATTTCTAACATTCATTGATATTGATATAGGGTTTTAAAGATTTTTATAATACTATATTTTTATATAAGGAAACATTAAACATGCTTAGTTAGTTAAAATGGTTTTTTAATTTTGATAGAATGATGGAAAAACTTTTACCTCCATCTTATTTTGATTCGATAAGGTCCCACCAACTAAAAGTCCAAATCGTTTATTTTCCATAGAACGAGGTCTTTGATTACAATATCCCTCATCAAGAATCCTCAGGAAAATAAGTTTATTCTTATCAAAATTTGATGATCGAACTTTATTTTCATTAATACTATCAAAATAATTAATTATTTATTAAATTTATTTTCAATTATAAAATTATTTGAAGAATCCACCCTTGATTCCTTTTAATTTTTAATAATATGAAATTTGTTGTTTTATTTTATTTTCTCATGTTCATAAACATAAATATTTAAAGTTTTAATTTCTACCAGAAATGTAACTTATTTATCCAAAATAATAGGTTTATTATGTATTTATTCTTTAATTTATTTTCTTATATTCATGATATCATTTTTTATTTTTTTATTTCATCAATACATTCCTTTAATTTTTATTTCAACAGTTTAATTATATATGATTTATCATTCTCTTGACTTCTTGAAGCCTCATCTTCTTTTTTTCAATATGAATCAAAAATATACTAAGTATTATTATAAAATAATCATTCCCATATAAATTTTCTTCCTTTTAATATGTCTCTACATCAACTGGTTTACTTTTGATTCTTGTACTTTTATTATTAATATAAAAATTATTTTAATTCAAAATATTTTTTCACTATTTATATTTTAAATTCTTATTGATTTTTCGTCTTTCTAGAGTAGAATCTTCTTGATCATAATACTATTATTCAAAATATTACTTAGTAAATTCATTCACAAATTTATATATTATACCAGAGATAAAATTTTAAATTACATATGGTTTTTTACATTTTTGTAAATATTCTATTTTTTGTGACGAGGGACATTTTTTCCTATGATTTCTCTTTTCTCCTTCTTGATCAGTTTCTTTATGAGGAACTATTTCTCAACATTTTATATTGAAGTTCATTTTAAATTTTAATGAAATTACATTTTCACTCTTTAATTTTACTTCAAAAAACATGAGATGTTCTCGATTTATAGGAAATGAAAATATTATAAATATCATCTGGGGGAATTGCATCCAAATAACTATATTCAAGAGTTTAGAGTTTAACATCAAACCTATCATGAAATACTCTCTGTAGGTTTACTACAACAATATAATTATCAACAATTTCACCATATCTTCTAGTGTTACATCCTATTTCAATTATTTTGGTGAAAAATTATCCATAATCTCATCATTGTGCATTCTTGTATCAATATAATTCTCCCTCAATTATTTGAATCTTTTCTCCATATAATTCTTATTATATTAATAAAAATTTAAAATTTATCTAATATATCATTTTTACAATCATAACATTACTTTTGTATATTTTTTTTCAAAAACAATATTGGAAAAAAGAATTTCATTTGTTTCCATCATATTGTGAACTCATTTTTTCTGTTGGAGTTAGGAAGTCATCTTTCTAAGTTAGGGTAAACTACAATATAAAAAAATCAAGAATATTTATTCCTAAAAAAATTAAATAATGATACTTGTTCTTAATTTAATATATGATAATAGTTTCAATAACATGAAATTATACCCTTCCTTCTGACTACATTTAAAAACCCAATTATTTATATAAGAAAAATTGAAGCAATAACTAATACTAAAAATAAATTTCGTATAACATATTTAATGGATTATACCATGGGAAAGTAAGTTAATCTTGTACTACTTGATGTTACCATGAAGTGAATACAACATGGGGGAAGGGGTGAAGGTAGCACAAAGGGACTATTGGTTATAATAGAGGGACAATCTTTCTAAGTTGAAAATATTCGTTGTAAATACAATGAGGTTATTTTACATGATTTAAATGTAATTAGATGTTTGAATGATTTATTGGAAGTATTTAATTAATATTATAATTATCTTGACATATATAATAGCACATGATATGTTCATCACTCCATCAAATATGTGACTTTTGATGAGAATGCTACTCGAAATAGAGATAGGGACTAGTGATATGGTAATAACACACCTTGTTTTAGCCCTACAATAAAGGAGTACTTATATACAAGGATGTCTCTAGTAGTGATATAGGTATAATGAATAAGGAATTTTAACATTACATAAGTTGGTACATAGTTACTCTATATATGGGGAAATGGTTTTACACTACTATAGAAACTATAAAATAAGGTGTTTTTTTGTATCAAAACATTTGGTAGGTGTGGATAAATATTGACCTTTTTTGTGGTAGAAACGAGTGATGGTAAAAGTTGGTAATTTTCAATTCTTTATTTAGGGCTGTTAAATTTCAACCTTCTTTGGTCTTGTTTTAGTGCTTATACAAGTTAAAAATTACCATTGTTAATCATAACACTAATAAAATGTTTGTCAAATAATATATTAAATTGATGATTATATATGATATATATTTATATAAACACTTTTTGTTTTTTAATTTCGGATATCTGATTATATTGTCTGAATATATACATATCCGCAAAAAAACACATATTTGGTTCTAGATAATAATTAAAATGTATATTATATATATAGTTAGAATACATATAATTATCAATAATATTTATACTATAATCAATATATTATCTCTAATTTAATTAAATGTATTAAAATTTTCATCATTAATTATAAAAAATTATTTATATCAAAAAAATTCATTTTAAAATGTTAATAATATAATTATAATATATATTTCATCATTTATAGTACTAATAATTAATGTTATTTAAATTTAGTTAATAAAATTATATATATATATATTCTTTTTTAAGAATTTAAATTTATATATGTGGATATGTGATTTATAATTTTTTTAAATCTATAATTAAAATATAAAAAATAAGGACATGGTTTTTTAAAAAATAATTTATATTGAATTTAACACATATTTTTATTTTTAAAATGTACTGAAAATCATTTTTATTCAAATATGATAATGTTATAATATTTATAAATACAATAGAGTGTTTTTATTTAGAGTACGGTATTTATTCATTTGTATAATTATTGATATTTTTTAAAATATAACAAAAAATATTTAAATAAAATTTATAATTATTTGTATTTATTTATATTTTACTAATATTATATACATTAATCAAATTATTAATTATTAATATTTATATAACAATATTAAATAGTATTATAATTAAAATATTTTATTAATTAATATTAGTTTTTTATATTTAAATTACAATAAAATTAATATTATGTATTTCACAAACTTACCCGGATATCCCACCTAAATGGTACCAAAATAAATCTTGACACATTTTGAAGGGTGCACTAACTCCCTAGAGGCTGGTGAGTAGTTCCTTTTTATTAAATAATATTAAGAGTTAGTGATTTCTCTATAAGAATAAATCAATAAGAGAAAGCAATGGATAGAAAACAGTAAGTAGTCTGTATGCGAAATGCTCCCTAAGATATAAATACCACAAGAACACATATACAAATCCCAAAATGGTACACCAACATAGGACATCAGATAAACTCATCAATACATGAGGACAGCATCTCTGTGAAACAAGTGGATCACATGCTTCACTGGTCACCACAAACTCCCAAGGTCCCACTAGTCTAGAACATTTTCTACCTCTAAGTGGTGACTTCCATTTTCCAGGACCTAGAAAAGTAAAATCTATAAATTCTTGAAGGAAAAGTTTGGATTTTTGAAGAAAATACAATAAGTTTATCATAAAACATATCTTTTGTAATCCATATCAAATAAACTGTAAATTAAGAAATTTTAGATAATGCAAATCATGAATTTCTTTTCACCTTTCAAATCTTAACATGTTTTTAAAAATATTTAAATGGTTAATATAAAACATGTAAAAAAGTAACTTCCCATAAAAACCCATATATAAGCTTCTAAATCAAAACAGTCTCGAATAAATCATTCCTTCAAACCAAGAATTCACAATACACTTCATAAACATTGTCTTGTAATAATCATTATCAACTATAGGACCATGGTTATAAGCCTCTAGATTTAATCATATAGTGTTGTGAGGTTCCTCACAATATTAGTGAAATATGTCTCTTGGTGTGAACACACATCCCCAGTACCACAAGACTTGGATGGAATATGAGAACACCACAATGAATGAACTCTATTCCCTAATAATATTTTGGTATCATTGTCATTATCAAATAATTTCTAGGTAATTAGTATTACAAATAAAGCATACCTCCTACTAACTAACCTGGAACTCAAGTGCATCATGGTATTAAAATATACATGGTTCTATCAATCATTTCAATCAATATTATATCATTTAAAGTCATCATTTCAATCATCTGCATGTTTAAGTTTCAAAACATTCCATTTCATTTCAAAAATATATCATAAAATGGGTTCTCATCCAAACTCATGCCTTTAAATTCAATTCATTCCATTTTCATTCATAAAAAATTTCATTCATTTTATTCTAAAAATAAATCATAAAAAAACATGTTTCAAATCACTCATTTCAATTCATGATCATTTTCTATAATTCCACACTTTCATTCAAAATAGATTTCATAGATATTTCATCACATGCATAATTCCACTTAAAAATCATTTATCTATATATTAAATTCATGAATTTGACATAAAATATAAATAAATTTAAAATCAAGATTAAATATTGGTTTAATTGATTGGAAAAACATACAAAACCTCCTAACTCAACTGACAACATTCAACAACCAACATGGGATCCAAAAGAAGACACTAAGGATAGAACAATCAAGGGATATTCCTAGAATAAAAAATCAATGTGTCATGATCAAGATCGATGAATAAAATAAGTATCCAATACTCTCAAAGAATATGATAGATTAGTAAAGTATAATCCATGATCAAATCAATATTACACTTATTCTAAGTGAATCAACATTTCAACCATCACTTAGATCCATGAATAATAGAGTTTTGAAAATTCAAAACCACCACAATGGAGTCTCCAAAGAAATTCATGTTGGCCTAGAATAAAAGGGGTGATTTATGATACAACCCCAGGTTTTCATGTCCCCTCCGGCATCATCGTCTAGTCACAAGGTTCCACCAACTAGATGATTATTCATGTAATAATTCCTAGAAATCTAGAGGTCACACTAGCTAGATGGTGCACTCCTACTAGATGGATGGTAGGATTTCTATTAGAACCCTTTTCTTATATCCTCCCATCAGTGGGTAAGTTAACATCATAGTCTAGCCAATGGGATTCATCTAATAAAACCCCAACTTCCATCCATCCACCAGCTAGATGGTCGACCTCATATTATCATGTTTTATATGATCTCAATTCTATAGATATTCTAAAAATCCCAGCTACCTATCATATTCTAAAACCTATATAAAAAAATTCTCTCCCAACCCTTATTAATTTTAAAACTAGGGGAAGGAAACATATTGTAATTTTGTATAACCAAGAATTGATTTAAAATAAAGATAAATAAGACCAAAATAGTGTTCATACCTGAAGTCTACAAACATTATTTTACAATCACCACAATATAAATTCTTTCTTCCAACACAAATTGTTTCATAAAGAATCTGTAGAAAGGGGATAAGGACACTAATCTCTCTACAAATCCCCATTATCCCTCATCTCATGAGAATTAGAGCCATGTTTCCACATAACTAAACCATATGTGTAGAGTTTATAAGAAGGGGAATCAAATGAGAAACAATAATCCAAATTTTTTTCTCATTCATAGACATATTCGGTTCCACATCAAGGACTTCATACCTCCTGATAGGAGGTGGGTATGAAATAGAATTTATGAGTAGTGACAATTGGAAAATTTCATGGATAAATGTAATCAGAGGTGGAAAATAAAAATGGAAATCCACCTTCTTAATCCACTCAATAACCTCAAATAGTCACATGTATCTTAGTGCTAGATTCCCCCAATTTACCATGTCTTCAATGACCCAACTGAGTTGAAAAATTCGAAAACACCTTTTCTCCAACCATGAACTCCAAAGGTAATTGACGGTTATCATCACAGGATTCTTACTAGCTATGAGCTCTTACCATTTCTTGATGAATCAAATTAATCTTAGCTATCATCTCCCAGACCAATCTAGGCCCCACCGTGCAAGCTTTACAAATCTCCGACCAATAAACTATATACCAAGAAGGTCTATTTAAAAGGTAAAAAAAGTATTAAATTTTGATGTATGACTAGTAACTATTGTTATATTAAAACTCAAAAATGCACAAATACAAATCCAAAGAACATCCAAAGTTAAGGACACAATCTCAAAGCATATCCACAAGAATCTGTATGGCATGTTCCATCGGACCATCTACCTGATAATGGTAAACCATGATCAAATTAAACAATAAACTCATCACCACCTAGAGGTATCTATTAAAATGAGAAGTTAATTTAGGATACCTATTGGAAATAACGGAATTCTTGATACCATTAAATTTTATGATCTCTTACACATACATATTACCAAAGTCCTCCACTTTTTTCATATCATGAATTACAATAAATAAAGTAAATTTATCCAATCACTCGACCACCACCTATATGAAATTCCATTCCTATAGAGTACATAGAAACCTGACCACAACGTCCATTGATATATAATACCACTTCCAAGTCAACACTAAATTGGGTTGAAAAAAACATGTAGGATTCTAATGTTTTTATTTTATTTTTTTACAGCTATAATAATGAGAATAAAATCAATTATGTATCATTTTATAAATGGACACAATAATTTATGCCTTATTTCATTCAACATCTTTGGTGTTCTTAGGTATACCGTCAAATAGTAATTTTAGAAATCCCTTGTCATAGCATTCCTCATAGGCAATGGTACAACATACCAGTTCTTGAAGTGATGGATACCCTCAAAAGATAGATACCCATCAATGATGGTATCCCCAACATATAAATAATCCAAAATGAATTAGGACTCTTCATTAAGATACTATTCTTGTAGAATCATCTCAATAAGATATTAAGTAAATATAATTATTTCGAAAACAAACTCAGTTTCATCCACCATAACTATAAATTTCACATGAGAAAATAGATTCATCATATTCAACTCCTCTCATGATTATTTCAACTATTTGGATGGATGTTTCTTACTTAATAAATCATTCAAAACATTATCATTTCTATAGGTTTATCTGATATAAAATTAAATTTATTTCATGTACTCCACCCATCACCTTTTATAGAGATTGATGAAGTTTTTTGAGAATATATAAGTCGATATTTTTTTATCAGAGTAAATGGTAAATAGTTCTCGGAAAAGGCTATGGTGATATGATTTAAGAACAAGAATCAAAATGATAATATCAAGATCATGTGTGGTATACTTATTCTCATGAATCTGAAGATAACTGGAATCATAATCTACCATGTGATCACACTACCTGAGAGAATAGCACAAACCTAAACTAGATACATTAAAAATGACAACATATCCCTGTATATCCTTCGGAAGAGTCAACACTAGGGTGGAAGTACAATTATTCTACAAATCATCAAAATAATCATAACACTTCACATAAAAAATCAACTTCACTCACTATGAAGTGATAGTTTTCAATAGAGATTCTAATATTGAGAAACCATTCAAAAAATTGTGGTAATAGCACACCAATACCAAGAATTTATGAATCTAAAAGATTTTTTGTGGTTCCTCCCATGACATAACAGATTTTAACTTCTTATGATCAACTAAAATATCATGTTTGGAAACCAAATATACAAATCAATTCACTTCTTTAAACAGAAAAATTATATTTTAGTATCATTGCATAAATTTAGTGATTTATCAAGATTTCAAAACTACTCCCAAGTGAATCACATGATCGTCTTTGGTTTTAGAGTAAACCAATATGTTGAACATGAATATAAAAAAACATAATTTAGGTAATGGTAGAAAATAATCTTCACTAAAACTAGAAACATAGAAGGGGATTTGGTTATACAAAAATTCATAATAAGTTATTCAGAATAGATATACTTGCTCCTAAAATTAATTTTAGAGATATCAGACTCCTTGATACTAAGTTGGTTATAACTACAACAAATATCATTATTTTAGAACCACTTTTCTAATTTAAAATAATTGAACAAGTCATAAATTCATGTAAATGGGTACCTAATCTTAATCATAACCCAGTTACGTTCTTGGAGATCAACACATAGGTTAATGCACCTGTCAAATTTCTTGGAAGAAACCACAGGTGTTTCCCATGGTGACACATTGGGTCAAATGAAGCACATAGAATCAAGTCATAAAATTATGTAATTAAATCCTTCTATTATTTTAGCAGCATCTAGTTTGAGTAAATAGATATAGTATGGTCACTTGGAACCCCATCAATAGAAAACTACACCTTCCTCACTGGGAGAAAAAAAATAATGTCATTAAATAATTTGGAAAATCAATAGCCATTGGAGGAAGATATCACCCAAAGATTCCATCTCTAGTTCAATAGAAAACATGGATATCATTCTACGAAAGTCTATAAGAGGAGATATAGATCATCTTGACCATGGTACCCATTCTCTCTGAAAAAAATTTCACTCGAAAATAAAAACCGATAGAATAATTATGAATAATCCACTAATCCATCCCAAGAATGAAATCTATGTTGGATTTGATGTCCAGTACAAGTGTTTATACTATGAAAACATGTATATTTGATGATATTAATATTAATAAAAATATTATTAAATATTTCTAATTTTTCTACCTGACATAAATATAATAATGTAATAGAGTATCTATAGCAATGATAAGGTCATAGTAGTTCCCTGCTATAATGAGAACCTTGAAATGCTACGATGATATTATTGAATGTAGTTGTATAGTCGGATAACATTCTATGATAGAACAAATAGAATGTCACTATCATGTGGGAGTACTAATAATGAGATGAGACTTCTTATCATGAACGTAGAACTTAGTATTATACAAGATGGTAGATTATGAGAACTAACCCTATATTAGAAATTCTGAAAGTTTTCATTTCATCGGATAAGCCTATCTATGAATGTGTGTGATGTTTCTTTGGATTGAAGATTGTATTTAATTCATATTACAACTCACACAATTATATGTATTATATAAACCATTATGATTCATTTCTAGGTAAATTTGGATGTGTTGTGTATTTCAAAAGTGATGTGTTATTAATGAATAAGTCAAGGAAGAATTTTTCACTTCTATATTTATGAATGTTGATATTTTGGACATTTTATTGGAGTAGAACCATTGCATTAAATTATATAGAATTGTTTTAATGACATTTTTATTTTAGATAATCAAAGAAATATGTATCATGTATTTAGGTCGATGATATAGATGTGCAACCTGATTCATGAGATATTGATACAAAGGGATTATATTTAACACTAAGAATTCATATTTGGTTATCAATTTTGAAATATTAGGTTCATTATATTGGGTTCTATGACCCATTTATACATGGTAAATGTGGAATTTAGGAAATCTCCTTAAATTCCATCAATAAATAATCCAAGATCATAACAAAATAATTGTTTCTATTGATCTTCGATTAGTGGAATATATATTATTATCAGAATTGAGAAATAATTTTATTCATGTTTTATCGATCACAAATAATTATTCATAAATAAATAATTAAATAAATATTTATTCATTTAATCAATAAATTTCATGGATTTTGAATGGAAAAAGGTTGTGTCAGTGAAAAAATAATAAAATCTTTTATTGTGAAAGTTAGTGTGCACTATAAAATTATAAAAACATACTTTTATTATTATTATTTCTATGGAATTGGGTTTGTTAAGGATTGAAATACTATTTAAAGATTGATACATAATTAAAAAACATTTTAACCTAAAACAATGTTCTATAAATAGATTATAATTTCTACTATATGGGGTTATTTTATAAATAGTGAATCGTCATGCACAATATATTGTTCTCTTGAGTTCTCTTTTCTCTCTACCTCTCAAGAACAAGAAACACATGAGAGATCTCTTCAACATAAAATGATGATACATCAACGATAATGATGCAAGATAATTGATTAACCATGCTAGAAACCGTAAATCAATTGGCGTTTCTTGAAGATCAAAGAAGCAAGTACGGATCACCGTTGGAGATATTCTACTCTCAGATCCTCCAAGAATTAAAAAGGTAATTGGAAATCGTTTTTTCATATGATAACCATATATATCTAAGAAAGAACCTAAGATGAGTTAAATTACTTTATTTAAAAGTAAATAAATTAATTATAAATTGAATGTGTAAATATCCTCTATGGGTTTCAAGTATTACTTTAGATCATTATCTTATGGAAACATTTCATTAGTCAATGCGTTTGTGTCAATGAAAAAATTTAAAATGATCCACTGGATTGACGGAATCTTTATGGTTTATAACCCATCCTGGTACTTAAGATGCACCCAGAACCTAAAATTTGTATCTAAGTGGTCATGTTCAAATTTATAATTATTTATTTAATTTTTGATTGTTGTACATTTAAAATGTTATGATTCATTTCATTTTTTAATTCATTCTTGATCTATTTTATGAATCTATGCATCCAGTTATTTATTTCTAACAAATATTACCCTGATCTAATAATAATTAGTGATGATTATATATGAAGACTCCTTATGGAATTCCATGCATCATGGATATATATCAAAAGAATACATGGATTACACTTCTTTTTTACATGTTGTGCATCTTCGTTCATCTCATAAGGATTCCCATGCAGATTTAATGTCTTTGTATAATAAGTGAAAACCACATGAAATAAATGCACCATGTGTAAACTTGAAAAAGTGGAATAGTGATTTTCCCGAGTTTTGAGTGTGTATTTTATGTAGACACCAAGTTTTCCATGCATTTTCAAGATAGAAAACTAGGGTTCAAACAATTTCATATAAATAATTCAGTGTGTGTATTTCATACACGATAAAAATATAAATTAAACAAAGAAACTAAAATTTCACACTGTGTATACTCCATACACATCGTGTAATTTATAAATATATATCACAAGTACACACAGAGTCCATGGGTGTGTACTATAGATATTTAGAAAAGATAAGTATATTCTATGTAGCTGGCTCGCACACATTGTGTACTTTACTTGTCTATTTTGAAATATTAAAAATTAATTAATTACTCCTTAAAACTCATATACTCTTGTTCTATGGGTCATTAAGATTATATTACATGTCAATTGTTATGTTTTTATTATATTAAATGTTTATTTAATTCCATGTATTATTTTAGAATATGAATTGAGTAGGGTTATTGTATATTAAACACTCAGCCCAAAAAATTGTACATTATATATAATTTTCATGTGTTCCATTTGGCATTATATTGGTAGTACACTTAGTGAAATTATGACACATTCGGTGTACACAATATGTCGTATGAATTCATTATTTACTATTAAACCATACTAGTTAGTTCATAGAGGTTATCAGTGGGTTTCTTCAATGTAAAAAGTTGTGTACTATTTTATTCTCTTATAAAAAAATAATTTATTTAATTTAATATCTCAGAAGATGGTAATATGAGGATGATTTGATGAAATAAGAAAAAATTAATTAATTTATTACCACCACTAATTAAATATTTTTATTAAAGAAAGAAGGATGCGAAAAAGAGATCAAGGAGGCCTAAAATGTTGAATCCTGAGGGCATCACTCCTTACAATAGAAAGATATCCATGTGGAGGATACCCAAATATAGTAAATAAAATATATTATCTAATCTGAGAATCCAAAAAAATCCACATCCTAGTTCCCTTCATGCCAAGTGTGGAGTAAGATAGAGTGTTCACTGATGAGAGCCCTTTATTTTCAAAATATGATAAATAATAGACTAGGGCACCATGTTAGGGACCTTCATTGTGAGAAATATGATCTCTGAATCCATCTCCACAACCGATAAACAAATTTTATTTTTGGGGAACCTCTCTATCCCATCACATAAAGCATAAGCCTATGCCAAAAGAGAATCACCAGGACCATAAGAGGCATTGAAGGAAAGGAATACTGATCCATCCGAATCACATACCAGACCTCCTCCACGTATTTAGCTAGAATGATAGGCATCATCTGCAATAAGCTTAAGACAAATAGAGGGAGGAACACAATGGACCCAATGAACTTGTGTTATCTCACCTTTCCTGACGGTGGTACAAACACCAACCTACACAAAACACCTGAGAGAAGGATCCAAATCCCGTTTTTTATGTAATGATGCCATTTTCACCTCCAAGAACCATGGCCAGTCGACCATACCCATATACTAAGAAAAGACACCCTCACAGTAGGTGAGGTTCCTTACCTCCCTAATACACAAGCAGCTGACTAATAAAATGAGTGCATGCACCCTTCTTTGAGGGAAGTCCATGTCGATGTCGTGAAACCAGTGGTGGAGAAAATTCTCACAACTCTTGTTGAAGTGGTTGGGGCCAATAAACATATCGAGCAAGGTCCACATAGTGGATTTCCAATCACCATAAAAAAGAGATGAAATTTCAACCCTTCATGTGGGTTTCTATAACAAATTAACTTCAAGACAAGTTGATTACCTTTACCTTTGACCTTATCATTAGTGGGTAGTGAAAAGTTCTGGATCCTCTACACTAGGAAATTTTACTTAGCTGGCAGGTCATTGCACCAACGGGTTGATCCCAAAGCATCATGGACAAATTTTACATGCACAACATCATGGTAATATTTAGATAAAAAATATATGTCCTTTCCATGAAAATGAAAATTTCAGGATCTTGATTCATGTTGATATTATTAAAGATAGCACGCAGCTGGTCATTAAGAGTTGCACTAAAAAAATAGGTTAAGAGTTATCATACCTAAAAGACACATCTGGGATCGAAAAACTCGGAAAACTGAGTGGCTCCCTAGCTCGATTAATTAATTTATTAATAAGATAACAAATAGGATTAATTCATCCACATTTTATCATTTAAAGTAATGAATTGAAGTGAATGATAGGTAATTAATTTAAATTCATAATCATTGCATGTGTAAATCTGTTCATGATATTGATAAAAACAATGTATGAGGTGTCATTATTTAGTTTAATTTATTTAAAAAAATCTATTTAATTGTTAAACTAAATTTTATGGCATGCGTGTTATCCTTCCCTACATTTTTATATAGGATCTATGTGAACAATGTTACTTATATAATTCCCCTTTAACTAATATTTTGATTCCCTTCACCATTATCTATGTTATAAATACATGTTATAAATGGAGTGTCCCAAGACACTTGGAGGAGGTTCAAGATGAAACTATGATGATTCAAAACCATGTGATACACAGGTGGAAAGGTATAGAAGAAAATCCTTCCAAGAATAATACAAGGGGATATTCCCCTATGTGGTAGGGTGAATTATTATCTACTCAATAATTAAATTGTTATATATGCTCATGATTGGGTAATTTTATTATTTATTTATTTATTATGTGTTATTTATTTTATGATATCATGTCTTTGATCAGATAAATAAATGAATTAATGTTCAAAGATAGAGTTTTAATAAATGGATATTGCCTAAATGTTTTATCCAACATGGTTAATTAATCAAGTAAAATCAAAAAAGTATTAATAATACACATAAAGGATGAAAAATATTAAATTTATGCATAATATATTAAAATCCATAAAATAAATTTTATGTCATATATCCTTCAATCATCTGAACTAAGATGAACCCATAGTTTATGTGTATGTTTGGCCTCGTCAGCCGTACTTTTAATTATCCCGAAACATTAACAGAGATAGTGGGTTGGATTAACTCAATTTTTATTTTGTTTAATAGAATTCATCTATATAATATATATTTGGAGGAAAATTTTGAGTAAATCCAAGTAAATGTTTTAGGATTAGGGAGTTCACTCAATAAATCAAGGAGCTACAAGCCTGTAGTTTCCTAGACTGCCAACCAAATTACATTTTAATAATTTTGATGGTCTCCATCTTGATTATACTAAAACAATTTGGGTCCTTGAGACTGTAATTTCATAGAAACTAAACATTCCAATTTCAATAGTGACATTTATTGAGACATGATAAAATAGAGGGAGATTTAATGGAAAATTATTGTTATTATTTGTAAAATAATTTATAATCAGAAAAAGTAATATTAATATTCCATTTTATAATTATAGAATAATGGAAGGATTTTAATCCAATCTATTCTTGTGATCTATATTTAATAAAGACCAACTTCTCACTGAAAGTAACTTCCAAGAGTGGTTTAGATGCATCCAGGTTATGTTGTATAATGAATGAATGTATTACATGCTAGAATCCTCATTTCCATACTTTCTTATAAAGAAGGAGAGTGATAAATATTTCCTTATCAAGAAAGAAACATTTGATATATATGGTCGACATTCAATATTTTATGTTATAATTTGTGTCTTGTTTAATCATGAAGTCTCATGAAAAAATGGATGTTTACCGTATTCTTGAGCATCACTAGGGTCTTTACAAGGAGATAGAATGTGAAAAATGGTTTGAAATATCCTGGATTTTGTTTCTAATAAATCTTTGAGAGGGTTTACAAGTCGGGCCTCACGTGTATAATCTTATTGGATATATTTATCACCTAGAGTTTCTCCGGATTAAACTCTTGGATGAGCCATGCACCAATCTCATTCTTACATCACTCCCCCGGATATTTTATAGCTTTATATCAAGTGCAATTTTTATATTTCTAAAAATTGGGTATTAGATACAAATTTTGGCATTCAGATATTTATTCATATATATGAAGCAAGTATATTTAGAAATATTGAATGAGGGGTGGTACATCTATGTGTATCCAATATATCTAAAAAAAATTCAAATTAGGGGATACCACCTCAAATTCATGACAAAATGCATCTTGGGTTTGAATGTTTTTTATTATATACCATCCATTAACAAAAAAAATATTTTTCCATCCAAACCTGATATGGATGGATTATTTTCATGTTCCTTAATAAATGTTATTTCTTTTAAAAATAATTCATTTTTTTGGGTAAGGAACATTTAAATAATTGACTTTATGTTTTGGATTAGTTGAACCATGTAATTGAAATCAATAACGAAACTTCTTCACATGCCTCGTACCACGCCCAACCTCTTGGATCCTTCGTCATCACATACAAAGCCTTCTTCAACTTACACACATACGTTTCCTATTTCCCAAGCAAAAATCTATACAGTTGATTAATATAAACACCTTCATTAATCTCTCCATCAAGAAAATAAGACTTAAAATCAATCTATAAAATTTTATTTTATATATTTAAGAAATAATAATCCCTATTTTTTTCACTATATCAAAGGTTTCATCAATCTAAATGCCATAAAAATGTGAGTAACATTTAAAACCAACTCGTTTGTTGTTTCATTTCACTTTAACTTTCTCATACATCTTATTTCTAAACACCCACTCTATACCAATAAAATTCTTATTGTTTTATGGGTAAAACTTATCATGTATCATTCTTCTCTATTAGATAAATCTCTTCATCGATAAAATCTATGCATTATTTATGTTACATAACTTCATCAACATATTTTTTCTCAACATAAGAAAATAAATAATAATGTGAAACAAACATTAATGTTCTTAGGGTTTGAACGTGTTTTCATTGATCTATTATGTTCTGATGAACACCCACTTGCTTACTCAGCCTATGATGATATAAAGTTAATTATTTCTCATCACTTGATATATCTATGTTGGAATCACAATCAATAGAAGCTTCAATATGGTTACTATCATTAATAACTCTTTCATGTTATTCAAATACTACTTCCTCCTCATCCCCTTATTCTATATTTGAAACACTTTGAGAAACTTTCTTATGATATAGTATATGAACATTCATATATGTAGAGTCAAACATAATTTCTATAACTTTATCTTAACAAATGTATCCTTCAAAATTATGTGTTTAGAAAATAATGTATCAATCAACAACTCTCTGAATAATCTTCCCAATATTCTCACCAATGAATTTTATATTGAATGGGCTCCCAAAAACCCTTATATGTTTGAATCATAGAGTTTCATTATAATACATATCATAAGGAGTAATATAAATTTTTCGGATTTTCAATAATTTATTTTGAATATAAACTACAACTCTGATAACATTCCTCTAAAAATAATGATAATTATCATGTTCAATAAACATTCATTATGCCATATCGACCAAAATTTATTTTTATCGCTCCACAACACTATTTTAAAATTATATTTATAATGAACTAAACAAATAATGAATAACATGGTTTTTAGAAAATCTATATTCATCCCACTTATATTTCTTCCACCATTATGAGTTCATATTTTCTTCACAGAATATCCACATTCTTTTTTTCAATTCTCCTAAAAAGCTCAAACATGTTGAGAGGCTCTGACTTTTGTTTCCACAAGAAAATATATGTGTTGTGAGTATATTCATAAATTTAATAAATAAATTACATACCTCATGTTGTTTATTTTTTACTCATGCAAAAAAAATATTAAAATGTATCAGCTCTAAGGGATGATTTGAACATATCCTGGATTTCCTAAGTACTGAGTTTATAATCATTACTTTCTAGATAATATAGTTACATCAATATCTTATTATTAAAATATTATTAATATCATGAATACATTCTCTATTCATTAGCTTTCTCTAATTCCTCCAAAAATTATATCTCATCCATTAAATCCATAGCTTATTTCCATTCATCATACTCAGATGGCCGGAACTTTGTAAATTTTTAACTATAAAACACTTTTCTTTTTTAATTAGCATATTGTTACCAAATTCCCGAATTTTATTCTCTCCATAACATAAAAATATATTCTAAGAAAAACTATTTTACCTTCAACAACAAAAATAATTATGCATACCCTTAAAAACAAGGATAATTTGGGTATTAAATTATATTCACCTATAATAATAGATCAAATACCTTTGATTCCTAGTGATTTGTTATTTACAAGATTTTAATTACCATCATTAAAATATCTCATATTCTTAATCAATTTTATGTCTTCTGTCATATTTGAATAACAACCACTGTCAATGATTCAGGATCATTCTCCTTTTGTAGCTGTGAGAGTATATTCAGACCAAGATCCTTGTCTTGCATTTTTTATTTATTCTTACATAGTTATTGATATTTTTTTTATTTTTTTTGTGTTTGTATCATTAAAATACATATTTTTCCATATTTCATGGAAACCCACATTTTTCAAAAATATTTTCTAAGGGTTGGGACCTATTTTCAATATTCAGACTAACTTTCTCAGGCTGTCTCTTTTATGTGGGCACACCCCCACTCAAACCTATATCCAACATATCTTTGATTCTCAATAGTTTTTGTTATTAAACCATTATATATATATCCAATTCCCAAATCCTCCAAAATTCTTGCAGTAACCATAAAAGGAATATTTATCTTTGAAACTTATATACATATGAGATATGTGTTTTTTCATATACATTTTTACCTTCACTATGGTATTTTTTTGACAGTGACTTTTTGGGTACATATTGATATTTTCCTTTCGGAATATATTTATTATCAATGCTAAAATAATCTCCTTTAGTAATAGCTTTTGGTTTAGAATTTGTATCCTCGGAATCTATAGGATTTTAAGGTCTACTTATTTTACCTAAAAACACGGTCTTCATAAAATCAATTTTCATTAAGAATAGTCATTCTTCATATCAATATTTGAAGATAAATTATATTGATCTTTCAAGGTTTTACACTTCTTAGAACATTAAAAAATGTCTATTACATATTTTTTTTTAATTTGTGACTTCTTTTTTACATCTAAAATTTTTTTGTCAAAAAATTTCTACTCTTTCTCTATTAACATTATAATTTCATCAAGAATTATGTTGAGGTTATACTATTCATCGAAAAACTTTTTCATGTTATCAATATATATTGGAAATTTACTTTTTTCATCATGAAATTTTTTTTGACCATTTTTTGAATGAATTTTGGTTTTCAACTTCCAGTTTTCCCCCTCATGTATTTCAATCCTTGAAAAACATTCTTTCATATCTCTCTTCATCATAAACTATATCTATGTTTCTTCTTATTCTGAACTTATTATTTTTTCACCAGTTTTTTTCATCTTCTACATTTTTAATAATAATGTTATTAGCTGCATAATCACTGATGTTATCAGCCTCTTCTTCAATTGTATCATCTTTATCAGAGTTACACAATGAATTTATACTTTTTTATAAAGAGAATTTGTTATAATTTCCCCTATTATAGAATAGTTATTTCTATTCATTATTATTAAAGGATATTGTTGAATTTATATCATCTTCATCACTTTTTTACCTTCGTTTCATCAATGAAAATTTTAATCAAAATGGACAATAGCTCCAAACACAAAACATTTCATTGGTAACTTACCTTTTTAATTTCATATGCTTGTTTTCACAATTTTAGAAATAAAATTCATAATTTTATTAAATAATTTAATATCCTCATTTTTTGTGTCATATTCAAAAACTTTTTCTTATTCAATAACATTCTTATATAATCATTTCTTACTATATTTAAAGAAAATTACTCATTTATTATTTTCTTTATTCTTAATTATATTTTATATCCTCATTTAATAAGTAATGATAGTGCTATTTAGATCATCCAGAGATAGATTTTCTAGATCTCTATCTTCAATCGATGAAACTTTTTCATCGAAATTATATGGGGTAATTTGAAAGAACTTTTTATTAATTATTGAATCCTATAACTTCTCACAATGATATCATATGGTATTTTCAATGTCAAATACCCTTGTAAAACAATCACCAATATATTAATAATCACCCATCTAAATATCATATTACTTCATCCTCTACATTTTTATCTTTTACTTATTCACGTTTTTACTTCCATCATATATGTTTTCAACTTATACTGTATGCCTTTAATCATTCAGACTCCTTTAAATATATGAAACTCACCTTCATGGAGTGAGGAAGGTATAAAATCTATGTCTTGCCAAACATTTTCAAAATTCTTAATATCAGCATCGGTTAGGTGAAATACCTCATCAATCAGTGGGAACCCATATAAAAAAACATTTATAACTTTATAACTAATGGAAATAAGATATTGTACAATTCTATCATTAAAAATACGATAGTTATTTCCATTGAAAATAGGAATCTCTATAATATTCATAGAATTATGAACATCCATGTCAACTTTTATTTTATTAGGTCTATATTGAATAGTCAATTAAGGGAATCTCTGCTCTGATACAACTTGATGGTAAAATGTGGGATCTATGTAATCACTGATAAGTGGAGGGGGTGAATCACTTTTTTTATCTTTTTATATTTTATTACTTGTAAAATAACATTCTCCATCATTTAAGGAGTTATGAATTTTCTATAAAGATAACATAATAAACCTATAGGAAAACATGTTTTTAAATGGTTCACTACTCAACAAGAATAGCTAAACTTTGATATGGTTGGAAAATAATCCAATATAACACAATCCACTAGAAAAAAACCTTTATATGGTTATAATAACAATGGAATGTCATTACATTTTCATTTCACTATAATCCAACAACAGTGCACATTCGTTCTACTTAGATAATTTTGTAACATAGATTTTGTACTAACTATTAGAATAATTCACCATTTTGTTCAATATATGGTCAATTTTTTTCTTATATTTCATCACACATTTTATCTACATGAAAAAACCTCTAATTCAATTTCTTGCAATTAAGCTGGAAGGAACATACACCATGGTCTTATAAATTGAACATTCATACATTGAACTATTAATATGATTCCTTTGTTAGATCATTTTTTTGAAAAAATCCATTATGTACCTTAGGAAAATCAATACAGTATAATTATTCTTAGTTAATCCATTCATTATTCATTCATTGAACTCCACATAAATTATGTCTATTCTAACTGATATAAAACATTTTTTTGACGTCTTTTTTTGAGTGAATCTGATAAAAACCTTTCTATCTAATAAAAACTCATTCTTTAACCAAGATATTCTTTCCTTAGAAACATTCCATCTCAACATTTGGCCTCTATAATTTCATCTCGCTTCTCTATCTGAAACGTTTTCTATCACACTTCTTCCTTTATATGTTTGGACACTACACATAACTTTATAAAATACTTTCAACCTATTTATACATTATATTGAATGATAAATATTTGGAAATCCAATTTATTTTATAGTTAAACAAAAACATTGAACATGAAATCACCACTAAAAACAATTCATAAAGATTCTTCTCAATTCATATGCATATTTATTTATGAATATTGGAAATTATAGAATCCACTATAATCAATAGACATCCTTTAAACTCCATGAGAATCATATATATTTATCCCATGATTCATGGAACATTAAAAGATTATATTTTCTTTTTCACGGATAATATCATCACAAAAAAATCATAAAGAACTTCAAAATGGAACAACATTTTTTCAAACATTCATCTAAAAATTCATCTTATCAATTCATCCTTCTATTGAGACTCCTTCTAATGCACTTACATATATTCACAGGACCAATTTGAAAATAATACATGATATTTCCTATATCTAATGACTTTCATCAAAACTCTTTATTAATTGGCATCACACACCATCATATGTCCATTGAACATTATTCAAAAAAATATGTCTATTACTTTCATTAGAAACCTTCTACTAGATAACTTAGTGTCTTTTTACTAATCATGCTCATCTGTTCAAGTCCATCTGTTGTTTTCTTTTTCTAGGATTATTCGGTGACCATTCAATAGATCATTTACTTCATCAATAGACTGTCCATATGATAGATTTTTATTTTCCATTTTTTACTTCTTAGTTAATAATACTCATAATCATGCATTTGATATTCTACAACTCGTTATTGATAAAAATAACAAACATCAAACAAAAACACTTCTCGAAAAAACCTTTTTCTGATTTTGTATGTCTAGTGAACTCTAAAAAATATCATCAGGGCATCGTAATATGATATTTGTACAAACAAAAATATGTCTATCCCCTTATACCTAAGCTTGTGGTATGATTTTTTTCATAACACGTGATTTTTAAAAACTAATAATAATAATGCATTATTTTTTTTTGAATTAACAAAAACTCTATCTTTTAAACTATGTAAAAAATAAAATATAATAAATTCAATACAATTAATTGTTCAAAATCATTAGTCTAGAATTGTCTATTTGATGGAACTATTTAAGAAAGCTATATCCATACTTATCTTTATATTCTCCAATTATTATAAATCTTAACTAACCTTGATGATTTATGTTTGAATAAATGACAAAGATTTCTTATACTCTTTCATAACTGCTTCCAACATCTTTGAACCACCTCTAAACATCACGGTCTCAATATTAAGCATCCACATAAAGAAATATGGATAGATATATGATCAAATACCCATATCTAACCTCTATGCCTTTATATTATCATTAGACACTACCTTACATGAAAACTGAACAAGTTTAGAAAAATAATTGGCATACTAAGTTGTGGTCCTATCACCTTGATGAATATTGATAAATTCCATGGACATACCCAAAATCATCAATTATGGATATAATTTCTCTTTGAAAAGGCACCTAATATATTTTCACTCTAAACCATTATTCTTATCTACCATAATAATAGAATACTACCATCTCATGCTCAACCCTTATTGTTTAAAGGCAACACATTTCACGTTATTGGAATCTAGCATCTCTAATAACTCAAAGAGTATCTCACTATTTTTAACCAATAATTCCCCTCAAAAGGATCATTACTTCGTCCTAATGTTATAGGTTTCTATTGGATAAAATCTTGAGAATTATTTATACTATCATATCTATGATGTACTGCCGTGGGTTCTTAAACAAGAATAGGTGTGGCCACTTGGCCAAGGGTTTGGACCCCATACACAAAACCTCTACAATGTTTTAGTCAATATGAGGGATCACTCACTATGGTTCATCAGAAACTCCCTCCTTAAGTATATATGAAAATATTCTTGGGTACATGGTATAATAGAAAATCAAATAAATAATAATAATAAATTAATCTAGAGACATTATATCATCAGTTCTTTTAGTCAAAATTCTACTGGGAAACAAAAGACTCAAATCAAAGCATGGGAAATGTCCATAATCAGTTCAAAAAACATCTCAAAGAAACATTTCCCTAAAACTTTATGGTGACTTTCTGGATCTTGATGGTGATATATGGAAATGTACTTTCTTATAAAAAAACCCTTAAGTCCTAATAATCATGTCTCATGTCTAACAATAAATCCCATACAATATGCTTATATCAATGATGAGGTTCAATCAAATGACTCAAATATACCACATAAATGGTACTTTAATCAATCCTTACATGGACAAAAGGTAATTCCCACTACTCATGGGTTGAATCCTAGCATCTTGGAATCAAAAATTATCATGAGGGAAGGATTTCACCCTAAGAATAAGTCAACAAGATAAATTAGTGGATAGAGTGTAACATCCCAGTTAAATAATGAATAAAACATTTTCATATTTATTAATATTTAAGAATTAAATATTAATTTTAATTAAAATGGGTTTCTACATTCGATAGCGTACTCGATACGCAACGATGAAGTTCTTTGAAAACTTACGTTGTACACTAGTAATATAATAATATTATTTTAAATGGTAGTTAACATGTAGCCGTTGTATTGGAGGTAATGGATAGAAATAACTAAAATATGATTATATATGTTTTTTAAATGTTTTTACATATATCTAATAAAATATAAAGGCTTAAAATACGGAAAGAATTCAATTTTAGGCATTTATACCCTAATTTTCACTAAAGGTTCACTTATCACCTTTTGATGGTGAACCGTCATTAAATATAGTTTTGATCACTCTTATACATTCTATTGGACCAAATATAACTCTTATTTAGAATCGGGACATCAAAATTTACTTTGTGTAAATTTTTGGTATTTTTCCGATAAAGTTAATTTTTTAATGAATAGTGTAAAATGTTGTATTTTAATTCAAAACCTCTTTTTAATCTAATTTATTTATATGATTAGATTATCTTTTGAATTGGTTTTAAAGTGAAATTAGAATATATTTTTACCATTTAATACAATGGTGGTCATTGGAATCAATTTCACTTTGAAATTGGACTTAAACTAGTGTCAATCTTTTGATACTTATTGTTTCATAAAAACACGCTATTTACTCTGACAGCGGGAATTAATTATTAAATTAATTAATGCAACTTATATGTTTTGAATTTTTTAAAATGGACTTCATTTTTGAATTCGGAATATCAAATATAGCTTAGGGTGAAGTTTTGGTATTTTTCTGAAAAACATCAATTTTTGATGAATAGTGAAACCACTAAGTGGTACTTAAAATACTGATTTTTCGTTTAAATGAAAATTTACCACCTCTATGTTTTTAATTTCAAAAATCCGACATACATGGTTTTCATTAAGAAGTAAAATGTGGTTCAATGAGATTAAAATAATTTTTTGGTGAATAGTAACTTATTAAGTTTTTAATCGCGATTAGAGGTAATTAGTGCAATTTAAGGCAAAAATGATATTATAATAAAATGAAAATACCTAGACACATGTCCTACCCTTATTGGATGTGTCATGGCCGACCAAGAAAAGCCATGGGTCAACATGGGGACCCCATGGACCCACTTTGGTCGGGAAATGACATAAATAACTTTTTATTTAATGTTAAAGTAAAAATAACACAAACATGAGATGTTTTACTAAAACAATTTTTACATGGGGTTATACAAGTCAGATTTTTTATTATAAATAGTCATTGGAAATATAAAAATATTTCCTACATCATGATAGTTTTTTTATAATTTTTAGACTTTAAATAAATTAAATTATTTATGACATCATGATGATGCAGCGATTACCTCATTAATAAAGGATTTAAATAAAATGAAATGATAATGTAAAATCTATGACCTACACATGTCCAAAACCTATTGGATGGGTGGATTTCGAACCCTTATCACCTTATCCTCGAATTATATCAATGTGGGACCTCTTAAATCTGAATACCATTTTAAAATAAAGTGACTTTTCTTTACCTTCCAAGAGTGCCCCTCCTCTCCCCTTATAAAAGGCCCCCACCTCTACCACCTTACCCCCACTTCCAAAGCCTTTTTCTTGGCCAACCCCAGCCCATTTTGTCTCTCCACTTCCCTCTCTTACTCCTTAAAGCCTCACTTTGGGCAGAAGTCTTCCCAATGAAGCCTTTGAGCTCAAACCAAACGGAGTTACCCGATTTTAAGGAGATTAAAGAACGACCGAGTCAAGTCGGACCCGAGGTAAGGGACTTCGTCTCAATATCCTTTCATTGAGGCATATTTCATTTTATACACAACTTTCTTTTATATGGTGTATAAACCCTTTTACTTTTACTTTTATTCAAAAGGAATATTTTTATACGAAGCATTTTACTAAACGACAAAAGGGAATGTTTTTATCGTACGTATGCGGCGACAACGACTTCTCCGCCGCCGCGAGTATTATTTGGTCTTTGGCTTCTTCAACAAGCCGTAATGTTTTTAAAATAGAATAAATACCATATACTCTTTTATGTATTTTGGTATTGAAAATGGTTTTGATAAAGGATTCTATTATGTTAATATATTTAAATGATATATTGTGATTGAAATGTGGAAATGTTATCATTCCTTTATATTGGTTTTATGTTTTATGATTTTATATTGGTACTTGGACATTTGACGGGTGGTTACGTGATAAACCATATGACGGGTGGTGCTGTGAATACCAGGATGGGTGGTTACTTTATAACCTCTAATGCAATGGGTATGGAATTCGGCCGTAGGGCTATTCCATTAAGTATGTATGGAAGTTGGCCATATTGCTATTCCATTAAGTGATATGTGTGGAAGTTGACCGTATAGTTATTCCACTTAAGTATGTTTATGTCCCAAGTTACTTTTATATGTTATGTGTTCTTTATATGGGTTTTATGGTAATACTTTGGTTACAAAAAGGTAAGTAATGATATTTTATTTAGTGAATAGTTTTTACTACTTCATGAAGGTGAAGGTATTACTTTGATAAAGTTATACATGGTTTACTTCATGTTTGAAAAACTAACAGTTTTCATTCTTTGTGTATCCCTTACTGAGCTCTTTATGCTCACCCCAAGTTTTTTTTGAAATGTTTTTCACAGGACTTAAAGTGGAATAGGGTCAAGGATGGGATCAAGGGAAAGTCATTCTATATAAAACATGGAACTAGACATGTTTCTTTTTAAGGGTTTTTTTATTCTATGAAAACTTAGTAGAAGTGTCTACTTTGTAATCTTTTGAGATGTAACAGTTATGTCCTAATTCTCTAAAACTCTAAACCTGAAAATATCCTCAATGTGAATTATTCATTTAATTCAATATTAAGTAATGTTTAAGGTCAGGTCCTTATATAGAGAACAATAATTAGTCTATATTCCAAACACACTCTAAGTGAAAAATATTATAAATAGAAAGATACAGGTCCCAAAATAGTACATCAACCAAATAATTCAGATAAAATCATTGAGACATCAATAAAACTTCTCCATAAAGTAAGTGGATCGCATGTTCTCCTAATTTCCACCAATACCAAAGGTCCCACTATTCATGAAAATCCACTACATCATAGTGGTTGTTTTCCTTTACCTAGACCTGGAAAAATAAAATATAAAACATTTCAAAGGGAAATGTAGAATGTGAGAAATAAATCCTAGTAGGATCTCACCAAAAATCTTATAATCAATACATATCAAATAGACTATAAATTCTCAATATTTGAAAAAATAATTAATGGAAATATTTTAAACATTCAAAGGAAATCATTAATTTTAAAACAATTCAATGAGTAATATAATATAGGTAAAATAGTGTATTCCTATCAATAAAAGTTACATATAAGAATCTTTATCAAAATATTAATGAATAAATCATTTCTATAAAATAGTAATGCATAACAAAATTTATAAACGTAGGCATGCAATAATAATTTTCAATCATAACACTATGGTTATAAGACATAGGAGTTATTCATGTTGAGTTATGAGGTTGATGGCACCAAAATGCAATATACTAGAGATTTCAAGGAGGACACATCTGGTTTTGAACCAATTTGGTCTCAAAAAGACCCAAATTTCCGCAATGTAGTTTTCCTTTCTAAGTGGATTAGAGGAGACCCCTCTCCATCGTAAGTGAAAAAAGGTGGATTATGGTACTCCCATGAGTCTGGAGAGCCTCACGTCCATGATAATAGAGTTAATGACTAGCTATGTGAGTCTAGAGGAGCCATGCCTCTTCCCAGAGATCATTATTTCTTCTTGGTACCCCTTCAAGAAATATTAAACCCCTTTTCTTATAAATAGCTGCCTCACCCCACCTCAAAATCACAGTTTCCCAGACCTTTCAACTTACTATATCCCATTTTGTGAATCACCTTAGCACATTGAACTCGAGATAAAAATGGATCACCCAATGTTCTAAACAATTGTGAAACCTCTTTTCCCTTGTTCTAATTAACCCCTGACTCCAGTAGGGATGCCCTTTATGAAGGCCTACACCCTTCATAGTGGAAGAAAGACCTCCAGGGTACTTGAGGTTTCACAAAATACTCCTTGTCTAAATAATGGATTCATTCCAAACTAGGTTCTCCCTCCTTTGAAAATCTCATTCCTTCACGAAGTCCCTTTCCACCACCAATCTCCTAAACTTTGTTAAGGCCCTCTAACTGAGGCATCTTTCTTCACAATACTATCCTTCGTGCAGCCCTATAGTCTTATACATAGTGATTTTTTGGTCTCTCATGAGGATTACCTTATTCCCCTTCCCTACCTACCGATTCTCCACATAGGTATTCTAATATCTATTTTATTTCTTTATATCTACACTAACATGGACCCCACAACAGACCACTCCTCCAAACTACTCTCATTAGGCATTGGTGATTCCTTCCCTTCCCAAAGTATGGGTGGTTGTTAGTTATATATGTCCAAGGGGAAAGGAGTGAGTTCATCACTGTTCAAGCGGTATAACATTAAACTTCCTATCACCAATATCTTCAACATATTGTGTTACAAAATTGTTTACCCATGTGTGGAATGTCTTAGAGGATCAGAGAGGGAATGGGAACTGGTAATCTTTCACTTCTAGCCTTGTCAATTCGTTGTCCCTCTCACTTTGGTATTTGTCTCCATGTGTGCATTTGGAAGTCTCAATACATGCCTCAATACACATTTGATAGGATTCTCTATGTACCTAAAACATGGAATGAAATCTTACACACATGGAATGATATCATCCTCATCTAGGAATATATCCTCCATTCACTGCTTCCATGCATAATCCCCACTCCATCCTTCACGGACACATCTTTAACGAAGCGGCCCTCAGGTATGCTACATCCTCTTATTTCTCACATCGAGTATGACTCACATGGTCATAGACAATTTTAGTGATTATTAAACCTTTATCCTCTTTTGATGACTAGTCTTATTGTCTATCCCCACTCCATCCAACAAACTACATAGGTTTTGATCCCGGTATTCTAAAAAGGGTATTTAGAAAGCCACCCTGATGTTCAATCTCGAGTAATGGTAAATGTTGGTGCCCTCCTCATAGGGGTAGAACTGTTGGATCTAAGTTATCCACCATCATTCGTCTTTATACTGGTCTTTACCTTGATTTAATAGGTCTCTTGAGGGTCATTCCCCACCTAGAGGTCACATCTCTTTTGGGTCCTCTTGGGATGCTTCATTGTGTAATCCCCACACCACATATTTGGGCCTCCTTATTAGGTGTAATCCCCAATGCCTCCATCATAACTACATGGACATTGATTCCTAGACAACTAATATGCATAGGAAACCTCTCTGAGGTCCAATACCAACACCATCAACAACCCATTCATTCCATCCATTTCTCCCACTTCATCTATATCCATCTCGATTCTTACCCAGTCTTCCACATGTCAGTGGGATCACTTTATTCATCTGAGAATCTGATATTCATATTCCACAGTCATCCACTTCATCAAATCACCCTTATCATGGTGGGATAACATCATCTATATTGGTCATCCCAGTGCTTAAGCACTATTAATCCATATCATCGATGCTCCTAGAATTATCTGAGCAGTATTAGTGCATAATACCCACACAAAACATCCAAGAGAAATCCTCTTATTATGGGTAGTCTCAATGTGTAATCCCCCCTCCATCCAACTAACTATGTGGGTATTGATCCCTATCTTCTAAATAGGGTATGTTAGAATCCTCCATGACGTTTAGTCCCAACCAATGGTAAACCATGGTTTCCCCCTCATTTTTTGTATACCTCCTTGATCCACCCTCAGCGGTGTCTAGATCATCCTTCATGGTGTGAGACCTTCCCTTTTTTGTGAAAAAAAACTCCTGGGTCCATCTTCATAGGGAATTCTGATTCATCTATCCAGTAAACATTCCATGTTCTCCCTCCTAAGGATGTTCCAATCTAATCCACCTTCACATGTGTTCTGATCCGTCCATTTCTTTTCCATAAGACATTAAACTCGTGACCCTCCATCTCCTCAATACGTTAACCTTGTGGATTTACATGTTTTATGCATGGGATTCCTGAGGAAAATCTTAAAAGACGTTCCTATGGAATAACATACCCTGCAATTGACGTGGGATGCCTTGGGTTCCCATACCGTTGAGAATCCCTCTTATGAGGAAGAATATAGGTGGACAATATTCCAGTGTCCAAAAATTCCACTAATTCTCAAGATGACTACTCTCCTTACAGAAGGATGTTTCACTAACTAGACCCCTTGTAATTTCCAAATATAAGTATATTAATTAACCGACATCCACGGAGATATGGAATTGGGAATGAGTTTCATGAACAATGTCTTAATCTATAAGGGAGACCCAGAGTAGGCAATGAATTCCGAGGAGTGATACACAGAAGGAGGGATCGACATCCATCATCATGTTTCAGTCAAGGAGCCGAAATATATGAAGAAGATATGAATATCTCCCACCTTTTTAAAGAAGGAATGTGGGGTACAATCCACCATTAGAGAATGAAAATAGAAACACGTGGGCGGTGTGCCATAATGAAATATTAAAAAATATAAATTTTTAACCCAATGTGAACTCTTCTCCTAAATTTTCTTATTAGTAGATCTTCATACATCATTATACATGGGCTTCAGTGTATCTAGGTATCTGGAACTAGGCCCTACCAATAAAATAGTGGTCCTGGCATGGAACTCACCATAAATTGGGACAGTTAATCATTGGGTATTTAGGTCTTTTTCATAATTAGTGTGGATCTATCTCTCCAACCATGAATGATTGAATGATTCTGGGGAATTGGGAATTTATTTCCTATTATATATATTGATGGATGGTTATTATTTCTTTTCACATCCCAAGACACTGGAAATCAGTCACCCTTTACCCACAGATGTTATGGTTGGAGGAAACAAATGCAGCAATCTTGCACGATTGCACCTCCTCTATGACTTCATCAACAACCATGACTACGGGGCACCCACGCCTCATCTCACCCTCAAAGGCCATGAATATGAGGGTGTTGAATGCTCTTTTATGATGGTACAAGTATTATAGTGTCATTACCACGATGTATATGGCCTTATTGTACCTGGAGGCTTCTATAACTCACCAACACCGCTTCCCCTAAGAGTCGTTCAGTGAGACACTACTACCAACTCCTACATCCAACCACTTTAGGAGCCTCTCCCTAGAATTTTCTTATGAATCACTCCCCAATTTCGATGAGTTAAGGGATATCTGAGTCATTCTAGCTATTACTACAACCTAGGATACGCCACAGAGGGATCCCACCTAGCCCCTTTAATGCTTCCAACTATCGATCCCTCAGGCCGAGGAATAGGTGGTTCACACCCCTAGTCTACTAGCCCATGCATAGATAACCTGATCCCAACATATGGAAAAAGAATAGGAATATGGAATTAAAGGGGAATCATCTACCACAACATTAGAGGACCATGCCACCCCTAGAGCATTTCACTGGCTCCCTTCTACTATGGAGTAGGGATTCACTTATGCCTGATCAGAATCAAGACCTTAGACACCTTATAGGAAGGATGGGTTGACTCCTTCGATCACTGTCAAGATCATAAACTGTCACTAGATTACCTGTGATGATGAAATTCAGTACGGACACCCTCCTTATACCATTGGCAGTCACAGTGGAGGTCCTCTCCACTCTCGCACCCTTTATAGAGGTTCTCCTCATGTTCCCAGCATCAAAACAAGCAGTGGTCATCCATGCCTTGTCAACATTCATCACATTGGTCCTCCATATGCCTTTATTTCCCAATATGGAGGTCTTACCTATGTCACATAACATCAATGAGTAGGCCCTCATCATATCATTCCCAACTCAAGTGGAGGTTCTCCCAGTAAAAACATTGATTAGTGTGAAGGCCCTCCTCAGTCTGTCACCTGTTAGCATGGAGGTCCCCCACATATTCTCATCAATTGTAGTGGAGGTCCTCCGCACTCTAGAAACCATCAAATCAAGGTTCCTCTCTACATCATTGAAATTCAAAACAGAGTTCCTCCCCATGTCTACATCAACCATTACAAGTTTCCTCCTCATGCTACCATTTCTAACCAGCATGGAGGTCCTCCCCATGCCCCAGGCTACCAACATAGAGGTCATCCCCATGTTCTCACCCACTCTAGTGGTGGTCCTCCCTACTCTAGAACTCAAAACCTAAAAGTTCATCCCCTCGTGTCTATCATCTAATATGGAGGACCTCCATATATTAATTATACTCAATATGAAGGTCTTCCCCATGTCTTGTTTGATATATTCCCAGTTTCTCCTCACACCTCAATCCACCAAACCAGAGGCCCTCCCCACTCCCACAACCTACATGGAGGTCCTCCCCATGTTCATGGTGACTCTAAAAGAATTATTCCCTACTACATTAGCACCCAGAGTAAAGTCTGCCCCACTGTCACAATGGTCTCAGTGTAGGTCCTCCCTACTCTGAGAATAACATCTATGGATTTCTTCCCCATATCCTCTCCATCTCAAGCAGAGGTCCTCCCATCCCCAACACCAACTCAAACATAGGTCCTAATCATAATAAAGAGTTACCATGCCTAGAAGATCAATCCCATGGTAGAAGGGAGAATCTTCACCACCAAAGGAATAACTTTGAGGAGATCCATGTAATTATCAATTCAGTCAACTTTTCATATTTGAAGAGGAATGTGATTAAATTATAGATCATTCACCATGATCCTCTTCCTCAGAGGCAGGGGTAGGATCTCGACCTATGTGTTTTTTCATACCAAAAGGAGATATGTACTAGATCCTAAAATCCCTTCATAGGTATATGTTGGGGGAGAAAGATTCGACACCCTTCTAGAGTCTTGTTGTGTAGCCCTCTCCATCGTCTATTGTTTCATTATATACCACTACAAAAGATCATAGAGAGTTATTCTAGGTCATGGTAGATGAAGTGAACATGTTGGATTCACCACTAACATTAGCTACCCTTTCACACAAGGTAGTATCAAATAGCCCTTCCTACAAGGACATGATGGCGTGATTGGTACTACCTTTGAGAGATGACCCAACAAGGGACAAACTGTCAACTTGCACAGTGTTTTCTCCCACAGTCAGTCCACCACTCTAATAATCTATATCGCTTCCATTTACAATTCCTCATCCACCCCTAATCACAGGTTAGGGGAACCATGAGTTATATCCCAATTCTGAGAAGAAAATTTTGTGGGACACTCTAGCTGATGATATGTTGTCTGATATGTGATAGTAGATTGCTACTTCTACCCCCAACATTTCGGGGTCTCTCACCCAAGAAAAATTCTTTTGTTTTTGCTGGACTATCAGGGAAATGCAATTCCACATATGTGGACATTAGTTGTCCAATCCAAAGTTCCAGCAGTATTGTGATGACATTGACCCACAGTGTTGCATGGTTGAGTTTGCAGTGCCTCCCATGGATCAGCAATCTACATCACTCGAAAATCACCAAACCCTTCTGCAACGATGCATTCAGAGCTTCACCCTGATATACATGGATTTTTAAACAAGAAACCCCACATTTATATTTTTATATGGGGGAATTATTCTTCTCTTCACTTCATTCCCATCATGTTCCAACCTGACATGCATGGTGATATTGAGGATATGCCGCAAGGTGTAGTCAGAGTGAATATGGATGATATTATCCACTCAAGGAGAAGGAAACTAAGGAAGGTCTTGATGAAGAGGATTCACCTCCTAGGGTAGTATAGTACCATGTGGAAACTTATATGGGCTTCATAATTGTCCATCAAATTAAGATACTTGGCCTTTCAGAGCCCTTTGAGTCATTTCCCTTTTGTAGAGACCCCAACAAGGGTTAGGGATAGATAGGGACCTCTAAGCCCTCTGACCCATCTAGTGCAGTGTAGAAGATGGATGTTGATTTTACTAAGGCATATTTTCTCCAACAGATTACATAATAGAGAATTTTATTTGATGAGATCCTCATTTAATGCCTTTCGGAGCGAAAATCGTAATATGGAGATCCTCAATAAAATCAATTCCCTCCTCCATAAGTGCAGTATAGGCAGCCAAATGACCTCCTTTTCCAGTTGCCTCTAATCAATCGTGATAATCCAGTGCATCCTAAAAGGGTAGAGGACATATCTGATGGAATGAGACCTCAATATCTATCACCAAATCCACCTGAGCGTCATAATATCCCTCCTTGGGATGTCTTTCAAGCCAACCCTTGGGTTGTTCCTCCAATTGTTCATCCACCTGCTCCACCATCTGCTCCATGAGCCATCGATCCCACCCATCATGTTCGTTGTGTTTGTGAGCCTATCAATTCATTGGTAATCAGGTAACCTCATTAATAAATAAATCATCATCATGAATATCAGATGGCCACTGTCATTGCTCGCCTCATGTCTCTTGAGATTAGGAATGTGGAAATCCCACCTAATAGCAAGTCGTATCTAGCATGGGTGAATGACATGCAATCATCCCCATATTTTGTGAATCCTACCTTTTACCTATTCAATGTGCTGGGTGAAACACTATAGCATCTGGAACATTTTATTTCACGGTGTCAACCCATGCTAGGGAATCCAACATAGTAGGAGTCTTCCAAGTACTAGTGATTCATACTAACATTAGAAGGGCCTAAATTCATGTGGTACAACTAATTAAGCATTAGGTCCATTGCTGGTTAGGATCATCTTCAAAGGTAGTTTCTCTATCAGTTTAGCTCCAGCATGTGAATGAACTCTATTTTTTACCTCTTCAAGTGAAAAAAAATGTCAAGATGAGCGAGTTTCAAACATTGTCACCAAGTTTATGGGACCCACATATTCACTCGACAAGCCACTAGTTAAAGAAAATCTATTGAAAATGTATTTGGGGAATTTTAATACTGAATTGGTTCCCTCCCTCATCACTCATAATTTCCCAGGTGCTTTCTATGATTTCTATTACATGGCTTAGTGCATAGAGGAATCCTTGCAGCAAACTAATCAGGCCCGAACGTTGCCTCCTACATCTCTTGCAAGAATAGCCTCCAAGGAAGATATTTTTGATGTCACATAGATAGTGTCCCCCAATCCACTAGAGTTGTTAGCATCGAAGGATCACCCATATCCTCATTGAGGAAAATAGACTCATGTATAGCCTCAAGTGTGACATCACCCATTGGAAGGAACCACCATGTAATGCACTACTGCCTAGGTGATACAATCAGGTTCCAGCACCTCATCGGGATCCATCCCCTCATCAGGGCCAATTTTTGAGAGTTCCATTCCAAGATAGGAGGAATTGCACCTACTCATTCAATGAGGCTCAGGTTGCCAGTTATTTTCAAAGTTCCTTGGATCAATGAATTATGATGTTTTCAGAATATAGGAAGCATGAGGAGCCTAATCTCACAGATGACCCCAATTATTTCCCTTCTCACTAAATCCTTGAATATACCATCAAATGTTACTATGTGTTCAATAATTGGATTGAGGTTCAGGTTGATTGAAATGTAGTCAAATTGGTTCCTATCCAATAATATGTAGCATGCATCTCTACAAAGATTGACAGTGAGAACGAAGGTCAATGATAGAAGGTCTCCAACCGTGAGTCTTAGAAGTGTGATGACTGTTTGGCTCATAGGTATGTTTCTCATTCCCATTGCGTCATCTATGCTGACTAGAATCAATAGCCTAAGGTGGTACAGTGGGGAGACTATACCCACTAATTTAGTAATAACTAAAAAATAATAAGCATGAATAATAAAAGGGAAGTTAATGATAATAATAACAGGCAATAAATAATAACTAATAACTTGGTCAAACCAAATAAACAACCATTCATGAAAAATATATAACATAAATGAACATAGTCCAATATACAGTAGGCTTTTATATAATAGGTAATTAAATAACGAAGAATAAATTTACAAAAAAAAATATATAAATAAAATGACTTACTCCAGGATTCAACCTGAGTACAACTTAGCTTCTAAACCCAAGCTCCCATGTCCAGTCCCTGTACATAATAATTTGGTAGAAAAGTGGAATAATCCAAAGTCATATCAAACATCCATGATGATCTTTCTGGGTACCAAATGTTGGTGCAAACAAGGTGTAAGAAAAAACATAGTAGACCACTACTAATGAATTCAATATATAGTCTAGTTAGTGTATGTAAAATAAATAGTGTGCTGGAATAACTATAGTAAAGTAGTGAATTAAGTATAAACCCATGTCTCAATGGGGTTCCTCATGCAATGCATTGCCGACTATACCCACTTCAGCCAAATCCAGATGCCCCTATGAAATTTTTAATCATTACTTAATTATATCATAGGCTTGGAACCCAATATCATATCCAAGGATTCCCTGTTAGATTATATTCATTAAATGGATAAATTAGGCCCCATGAAATTCATGGTGTGGAAAGAGAAAAGAAATAATATTTTCATATAAACAAAGCGTAGATCCAATATAGGCATTTTCATTTACATGGAAGATACATCATTTAATTAATTATCCCACACACTAATCCCAACCATGGTGTTCCATATATAGAACCAAGGTGTAACACTTGGTGTTCTATAAAACCAACACCCTATAGGCCCATCCATGGAATTCCTCATGGGAACCTAGGTCTCTTCCAAGGCATATTATAATAGAATTTCCCTTTGAGTTCATCCTTGTAATTCCATATATGAAACCCAATTCTCACTCGTGGAATAATATAATGCACTTTCCTTTGAGCCCGTCCATGGAACTCCGCATAAGGAACCCAAGTTTCACTCATCATACAATATAAAATCATTTTACCCATGAGTCTGGGTAAGGAATTCCTACTATTTAATTCGTGTATCACTCATGGTATAACATAACTAACAAACCTATGAGCTCGTGCATGAATTTCCTAATTTAGAATTCATGTATCACTCAAGGCATAACGCAAAAATCTTATGGAATATTAATTTAATAATTAAACATAGTCCATAGTTATTATCCATTCCGACATATAATTCATAACACACATTTAGTCAATTAATTTAAAATTTGGCAGTCAAGATATAAGTCATTTGTCTAGTTAACACATTCAATCCATACACACCATAGTGGTGTTTTTTATCTAAGGGCTTCATTTTCTCATGACTTATATTTATTTCATTAATTTATTTTGACCACTTAATTAATAATCATCAATTCCAACACACATAAAGGGGTGATTTATTAATGAGGTACGAATGACATTTTAATCATTTTGGAAAAAACCTCAAATAGTAGTTCAGATTGATTATGTTAACCTCCAACCATGTCAAATGGGTCTATGGAAAATAATGGTAATTCACTATACATTTAATTCAATGAATTTTCTAATTTTGACACAACACATGAAGAGTCTCATGTGCATAAAAACAATTCATTTTATAAATAATGAAAATTTTAGGAAAAATATATAGACCACCTACCTCTTTCTTAGGATGCTTCACTCATCCATTCTCAGGCATTTATTCAAGTCAAAATGAGACAGATCAAAGGAATATACAAACGACATGAATGTATAGAATATGAGCATGAATAGTGAAAAACATTAAGGTCATTGAAAATAAGAAAATGATGAAAGAGTAACCTTATACTTTTATATAGTCTTCTAATTAGATGATTGGTTCTTGAATTAGACCAAAAGTGAGGAGAAACCTAATATGGAAAAGGTGTGAAAGGAGGATCTTATAGAGGTAGTTTCTGGCTGAGAGGGGGAAGAAAATGGGGGAAATCCCATTTAAGAGAGGTAGGAAAATGATATTTTTATATTTTTAAGATGAACACAGTTAGGACACATGGTTGGAGAACTATACACCATTCATAAGGTTCCACTATCCAAAGGGGACCCCCCCCCCTCCATGGTTGCAGTGCACAGTTAGACCAATTGTGAACTAACCGTGTGGGTCACCCTACACAGTTGCACCAGGATTCGCAATTCCCTATAGAAGACATCATGCTCACATCAATCCCTTCCCTCTTATAAACAACCCACGTGGCTTATGTCTCATGGTCAGTACTTACTATGCACCAATCGTTCAACCCTTCCTTCTTCTTCCAAAAATGAGTTTTTGGATACCTACACCCTCAAAACTCATCAAAACTCCTAAGACACCTTCTTAGACATAAATATAATATTAAAAACACTATTAAGTTTTCTGATCCATTTATTTACATTCCCAATCTTGGTTTGAGATTCTCTCTATCCACAAAATGAAAATCCAAAAATCCTTTATAAATTATAGACCATCCCAAAACATAGGATGTTACAACCTCACTACCTTATAACTTTTTTTCCCTATGATTATTTGGGATAAATGATTAAAAAATCAGTCAACATACTTGGGTTTTGAAGTTCTACTCAAAGGGTCATGTTGCATCTATGAACGCCCTATTCCCATCCAAATCATTTATTGAAATACAATACTTAAGCTTCTAAAAATCAATATAATGCTAAAAACCTAGAATAAACATCATGAAGAATCTTTCCCAATCACATACTACATGATACATGATCCCTTTATCATTTCTTACCTCAAATGACCAATAGAACTCTCCACCAATGTATCAGTCCTCCAATGGGAAATTCTGAGTCACAATGCTCCAACTATTGGAATTGCTTTCTGAACACATTTGTAGGGTACTAGAAACACTCCTATAACATTCAAAAATTACACATGAGGTAACTACCAGAAAATCTAAATTCAATAAAAATTTTCAAACTCTCTTCGACTATGTTCATACTGGTTACAGTAGATTTTCCATGAAAATTAACGACAAACCATTAAACTACCCCCGCCTCATCCCAGACACATGACCGATGTGGTCAATTATCAACCACATCCAACTATCATGGTTTACTGTAGTCAAATATATCCTTTTGAATTATTTTAATAATGATGGATTTCAACATCCAACACATCCTCAAAACTAGATTCTGAATCTGTTACTATTACATGTACTGAGATTTTTCTAATAATTCTCACCAAATCACATATCCAACATGTAGTGGTGTCTCCTAGGAAAACTCTATCCCAATCAAAATGTTCCTTGTACTATAGAACTAGCACTAACATACTCATGATCCAACCAATGGATCACCACAAGCTACTCTAGGTCTAACACCCTTCAATTGACATCACCCACTTTCAGACTCGAATTGTAACTAGAATCTACTAAGAGATCCATACATTCATTGATAAAGTTTTCCAATGGAATAAAAGAGAAATAATGACCATCAAATGACTAGTCTCGATATTCAGTGACCCCTTTCCCATAAGGCTCACCCACCAGTGATAGAAATTATGATCCCCGCCCTAGGAGCTGACTTGTTGTCACTTCAAAAAAATTATTAACTAATTACCATAGTTCATGCCTCATCCATCCTTGACATCTGACTATAATGTCTACGAATCTACTTATCCTGAGTACTTATATATCCATCACCCATTGCCTTTTCCTACTTCCCATGAATTTTTTCCATAGAGTTTTCATTATTCAAAATAAAATTAGTGTAACCACCCTCTAATAGACAATGGTGTACTATAAACCATAAAAATCACTTTTAATTATTCCTTGAGCATAACTCACAAAGAGTCTCTTCATAAAATAGAAAATGTATTCCAGAAGATCTATTTATAACTGACACTGTCTGAACATACTTAGGATTATGTCAATATATTGGGAATGATCATCACTACATTAGGAGTGACCTATGATTCCATACAATGGTGTGTTTATCCCTCCAAATCCACACTTGCCTCAAAAATGCCATACTTGCCTTTATTTAATTCCTAACACCTTGTCTCCTGATCAGGTGTTTATGTGTCCATCCATGGTCAACCATTTAATGGTACCCATTCTATTCTTAATTTAACCCTTATCACTAATAAATATTGTTAATTTATCTAATGATCTAGGTCACCAAGCCCACAAGTGTCACATCTTTGAAAAAATCGATTTTTATCGCACAACCAGCTTCTAATTGATGTTCAAACTTTTTAAATAGTTCCCAAGGGAAAACACTATGAACTAAAATTTCCAATGAAAATTGGTGTACATCCTATACAAACCAATTCCAAACCCAACTTAGTCTCCCACAAGTAATCCATCTATAATGTTAAATAATCCATGCTACACAACATGCCAATTTTTAAAACATTTGGAGCTCCCATGGTACTCCTATTCAAAATAGGGAACCTGTCTATGCTTTGATTTATCAAATGATCACTTGTCTCACAACTTTGTTGAAAAAAATAAATCATTAATCCTGTAACCACTATTCAACATATCCATAAACCCAAATATTCATGCCCAGTGAATCAATTCTTGATACACAACCACTCTAGGTGCTTCCTTGACCAACTTAGGAAAACTATGCATATATCACAAAACCCGATAACAAACTGTTCCTCATTCCCAACATAAGTTTAAACCCATATCAATGTCTTAAAAAGGAAAACATAAACTTTTTCAAACCTTACTAATAGGTTTAGATCAATCAAAAAAACATCAACACAAAAGATAATAGATGAAACTCACAAGGTGTCTTCATATGAGAATATGCCCTCAGGGTTCATCCAACAAGACAACTACCTATCTAACCTCGAGGGTGTGCATTTATAATCCTGGATTCCTAATCAATACAACATCACTGTAATGACAACATAAGTTAGAAACTCTTCATAAAAACTCAATAGTGCTTTAAATTATAATTTCACGGTCTCCACCTAGATAGCCCCTTATATATGAACAACATAAATCCTAAATAAGGTCACACATGAAAAGTAACTAGGCCTCAATGTATAATCTCATGGTCAAACATACCCTAGGAAGAAATCATCATTGATCTATAGGTAACATCCATGTTTCTATCCCAATAGAAAAATTGGAAACATTTAAAACTAGCCCTTATAAAAGAATTCATCAATATCAACATAATGAGAAATTTTTAATTTAACCCATTTCCATTAGTTTTAATTTATTATAACATTAAAAAAGGATAAATCATATTTAATATCAAGTATTTGTTTTAAAAATAAAACTATACATGGAAGAATATCCATGTGATGCTGAAAATCATTAGGCATGTTATCTTTTAATTTCCTCTTCACATTTCATTTAACCATAATTATCACAACTGGATTTGTTAAATAAAATTCAACTCATATGATATAAATTAAAACAAACTTTTGGTTGTAACTATAAATTTCATTAACCTATGATTCATATCAATAAATCTCAAAAGTATATAAAAGGATTTTTATTAATTTATACGGAATGGTCAAGTAAGATTCCACCATACATTTATATATTCTGTTTACCCCGTATAATATAGGCATACCCCTAAGGGATTATGTTCTACATCATCTAAAAAAGTAAAGGTGTCTAGTGAGGGTCCCATAAAATCAATCTTTCTTATAGTTATATGTGTACCCATTCCCAATTTATGGATCCAACACTATAAATTACAATTGGAATCCAATTTAGATACAACTCGTAATAGTGGATTTAATGATTTTCCAACACACCCTTATTGGGTTTATTTTATAATCATAATTCCCCAACTAACCTACCCAAGTCCAATTGTTCATTTTGGGATCCTATAATATAGATATTCTTGCCCATGATATGGAGGTACATGTCATTATAAGTTACAATGGATACATCATTTAACAAGAATCCATCACTGAACTAGGCCATGAATTTTTCAGACAAATAACTCTTACTTTAAAACAACATTCCAATTAGATGAATCACCATACCCAAATTTAAAGGTAGTTTAATTTATAAGATAAAATTGGAATTCAAGTAGATTCAACCAGGTTTTAAGCATTAATTTTTTTAATATAACAAGTTTATCATTGTTTGTTTGGTTATATTTATTACAATTTACAATTTATAAAGGTTCATACGCTTTATAAATTTAAAAAATGGTCCTCTATATAGTCAAAATCACCAATATTTCAACCCATGGAACAATTGGTACATGGATTAAACATATTTTGGTTTGTCAATTAAGTGTTCACCATCAAGCTATATGGGAAAAATCATTTCGATTAATGAATACACTTTAATAACCAATCATATCTCATATTTATAACATAGTATATTATAAAAACCATTGAATTCAAGTAAACGTGGAAATAGTCATTGAAAGAATGGTATAAAAGTAAGAATTCTACTAAATCACTGAAGAATGGAATATCGAAAAACTGATGAATAATCCTATAAGGAACATCCATCAATTATCATGCAGTCAAGAAATGAAATGTACAAGTAATAGAATATGCATGGAATATGATTCTTTATACACCTATAAGGATGGATGAACACACCCCATATCTTACCATACAATGGAAATAGGTAAATTTCATATATTAAAAACCCACCAAATTACAATAGTAATCTAAGTTGAAATAATAATATCCTATAATAAAAAACAATACAAACATCAATCCCATCCCTAGAAACATGATCATTCCCTCATGTGTGGGTTTGTTATAGATACACATAAGATATTTAACAAGTGATAACATATTCTTATTATCCTTTCAACTGGCCTGAAATAGTATGCCCAAAGGAGAAAAGGGATATCTAATTCCACTTTGTAACACCCTGGCTTGGGTGCCACTATGACAGTTCCCTAAGCTAGTAGGCCACATGGCCTCAAGTGCTTATCCCCCTACATAAGAGGCTACTGGATACCCGCAAAGGTTTGAGGTGGTATAGTGGGGAGACAATTCCCTCTAGATAAGTAAGAACTATAATGATAAATGATAAATAATAAAAAGTTTTTCATATTTAATAAAAACAGACAATCAATAATAACTGATATCATATTCAATCTAAATAAATATTCATGTATGAACACCTTGATGAATAAATATAGGTAGTCCAACATAAAACTGATGTGCATATAATAGGTAATACAATAACCATGACTAAAAAACAATGAATAAATAAATAAATGAAACCAACTCAATTTAGAATATTGGGTACATAATCATTTTCTACACCAAAGGTTCCATGTCTAGTTTATGTCCTTAATAAAGTAGTAGAAAAGATTCACAATCCAAATTCATGTTCTGTATACATGAAAATCTATTCAGGTACCAAACAATGACTTGAATAGGTTGTGAGATAAAACTGAGTAGGCCACCAACAACAATGTTTATAAATAATCTAGTTAGTGTATATTAAATAAACAATGTGAAAGTATAATTAAGTAAATAAGTTTTGTAAATATAAACCCCTACCGCACTCAGGTTCCTCATGGGATTCCTGGAAGACTATACCTTCTTCATCCTAAGTTGAATACCTCAAAAAAATTACAAATCGTGATTTAATTATATCTCTAGATTAGGACCTAATATTGTTTCCCATGTATCCACTTTATAGCACATTGCTATAGGAGATAAATTACATCCCCTGGCATTTAAGGTGTGGAAATGGAAAAGAAATTTGAATTTCATGTAAGAAATTCATAGACTGAATACGAGCATGTTATTTTACAAGGAAGGCATGTCATTTAATTAATTATAGAAAACCCTAAGCCTATATAAGGAATTACACATAGTTAACCCAGGTTTCACTCGATGTGTACAATAAACCCCTCTTCTAAAGATCCAATTGATGGAATTCTTCAGGGGAACCCAGTTATTTTCTAACATATTATATTATTGAATTTTGGAATGTTCTTTTGATCAACCATGATTTTGTGATGGGCTCGGGAGCTCTCGTCTCTGTGAGGGATCCTAGGGTTTTCCTTCATCGCGCATAAGGATCTATACTAGTTTTATCAGCTCCAAAGCCTCATGGTGGGTTTTTATCCTGAATGGGAAAATGCCTTCGAAATTCCGGAAATCATAATTCATTATAACGAATTACTACCTATTGAGAGGCCCAAATTGATCTCCTTCCTAGATGCACATAAAGGAACAGATCTATATAAAGTGACCTCAACAAAGGCTCATCTATGCAAGAAACTCGAGGATGGAATATTTTTAGTTGAGTCAGACCCTGAAGTGCTTCAACAACGATCGAAACTTTGTAAGTTCTCGCTTATGGGTCGTATTTATTATATCAAATGTGATAATCCATGGTCAAACTTGGATCTAAAATCTAGGATTTCACACATCTGGGGCTTGGCTGATTGGAAAATTGTGCCAATAGGCAAAGTTTATTTCCATGTGTTGTTAAAATCACAAGACACAGTTGACCATGTCTGGAAGCTTGGGAACATTGAGCTCAAACTTGAGGTCTTTCATATTTCTAAATGGGATTACACATTGAATCCTCATAACATTAGGAACATAATGGTTCAAATCTAGGTTGGGATTCATAGACTTAACTGGTTTTTCTGGCATCCCAATATCTTGAACGACATTACTTCCTACATAAGTACCCCTCTCAAAGTTGATCAAATAACCTTACATGCAATAATTGGGTTATATTCTAGGGTCATGGTTGATGTGAATATTACTAATAATCTCATAGAGGTCATTTTATTCAATGAAAATGATTATAAAACTGAGGGCCAAACTGAATTTGAACACATGCCGCCTTATTGTGAGCTTTGTAAAATTGTAGGAAACTCTTTTCTTAAATGTAGAATTATTAAAAGTCAAGTTTCTCAGCCAATTGAAGATGGTTGTAATGAAGTTTGAAGACACAAAAAAGGATAAAACCGATGTTGCTGATATTTTGGAGGCCTCTAAGAGAAAATCAGATGTTTGTGTGAAGAATTCCACCATTCTGGGTGAGAGATTGGGTAACACATGGGCGGAATTGGTGGAAGAAGAGAAGAACTCTGACTTTGATCAGTGCATCCTAGAGGATATATATTAGCTTTTTATGGATTCCTATAGACCGCCTCAAGTGGATCCTACTTCAGGGGATTTAGGTCAAATTACTACTATTGAATCTGGACACTTTTTCTCTCATGCGGACACTTCTAATGAATGTATCAAGGGGGAAACCTTGGAAACTAAATATTTCTCCTCTCAAAACTAGCATCACGAGCCTCCTAAAGTTCTGAAGGGTGTTGGATATAATTTCAATAGCTGTGAGGTAGTGAGTGTGACACATAAGCATGAAAAGTGTGTGCCTGCAATGGCGGGTCACAAGGTTGAGGCAAGAAAATATTCCATGGATGTTGCTAAATTGTCTCTTATAGATGGGAAATCATGTATTTCTTCTCTCAATATCTTAGAATATATTAATAATACCTCTTAGGAAGTAGACATGTTGGTTTCACCAAAAAAAATCAACTTCCAATTTCTTGACTACCCTGAATGAGAATTCAGGTGGAACTCTGCAAAATATTTTGACTCTTACCAGAGAACCCGCAGTGGTAGTGAGCACACAGAAATCTCCCAAAAAGTACACTGCTACTTTAAAGGATTCCCAAAATGAAAAATCAGATGTGGACCAACATAATTTATTCCTTTTTTCCAAGGAACCTATTATGGTAGGGGGACACATCCACCTAGACCAACCACTATCATTCATGTGGTTAAGTCCCCCATTGATACAAGGGTCGCTCACATAGACCCCCATGTGATTGTGAAAACATATGAAAAAAAATCATTCTACTCCTATTACAGGTGATACTAATAAAAAATTTCTTTCTTTTATGAGTAAACTGGATAAGAAGCCCAGTCCAGCTTCTTCCTAAAATGTTAGAAGATCACAAAGGAGGAAGGGATAGAGTGGATCCAAAAAAAAAAAGGGTTTTCTATCCCCAACAATAGGTTTTAGTGGATTACTTATTTTCAAACTATTAGGGAATTTCAAAACCTAACACTTTTTCTATTCGTAAAAGATTTATTTTTACTCATAAGCCTAATAGTTTTTCTAAAAATAAACCAAAAATCAAATTTTCTTTGAATTTTAGACATCTTTGTTCTTATGGTAATAATTTTTTAGGTCCTTGAAAAACTAAGTTTGCAGTTGAATCTCTTTGGGTTTTTTATCATGCTTCTTTATAGAATATTAGTTCTTTCAATTCCTCTGAACAAATTTGTACATGCGATTTTTTTCTTGATGGTAAGCATAACTTTTGTACTATGATCTACATTAAGAATATATATCATGATCTAAGGACCCTTTGGTGGGATCTTTTTTATTTATCTATCATCATTCATGACCCCTGGATTGTGCTGTGTGATTTCAATGCTATTATTACCTCCAGTTGGAAAATTGGTCCATCTTTCTCTTCCATTTCTTCGAGTGAATTTAGATCATCTATTGAAGACTCTAACATTTTAGAGATTAATCTCACTGGTTCCAAGTACACATGATATATAAGGAACTACAATAGGGTAGTTTCCAGCAACCAGGATAGGGATCTCACTAATACTCAAGCTCTAGATAATTGGGACACCATATCTAGCACTACTTTACCCAAACATAATTTTAACTATCACCCCATCCTTGCCAATATTATTTCTAAAAAGATGAAACCCATTATCCCTTTTAGATTTAACAATTCCTGGTCTTCTAATTTGGAATGTTATAACACCATTAAAAATTTTTGGGAGTCTATGAACCATCACAAAGATGCTCTTGCCTGTATTATGAAGATAAAGCACCTTAAACAGTGTCTTAAGGGGTGGTGTAGTTCTAAATACAAACAAATGGACATGGAAATATCATTCCTTGAGAATGAACTTTCCCAGATTCAAAACATAACCACTAGCTCTGACTTCTCTTTGGATTCTCAAGCTGAAATCAACATCTCCCTGAAACTAAATACGCTTCTTGTCCTTAGAGACAACATTCATAAGAAAATATTCAGAACAACATGGATTTCGGATGGTGATAGAAACACTATGTTTTATAACTCTCTTCAAATAATAAGGAAATTTTGTCATCCTCTATCCTTCCTTAGGGACAATGAAACCCTCCTTGACTTTGAGGAGGCCATTTCTAGTCACGTGGTCACTTATGTTGATAATATTTTCAATGGCCCAAATATCAATATAGACCTTCTTCCTGAGGTCATTCTGGTTTTGGTGATTGAGGAAGAAAATATTTTTCTTTTATGCATCCCCCTTGACTATGAAATCAAAGACACAGTCTTCATCCTAAATCCTGATAGTTCCCTAAGACATGATGGATTTAATAATGGTTTTTTCCAACATTATTTTGAGGTTATCCACATAGATGTTTGTAAACTTGTCAAATCATTTTTCTATAATGGGGTTCTACCTCATGGTCATAATTCTCAATTCCTTACATTAATTACCAAAGTGGCCAATGATTATGAAATTCTTCTCTTCTCTCCCATTTCTCTTATTAACTCTCTTTATAAAACCATCACAAAATTTCTTTCCAATAGACTTTATTCTCAATGTCAAAAAATTGTTTCATGGATTCAATTTTGTTTTATTAAATGAAGGTCTATACAATATTGCATTTTCCTTTCCTTGGAATTCACCAACACTCTAAACGAAGCTAACATAGGAGGTAATGTTTCCATTAAGCATGATATTAGGAAATCCTTTGATACCATTGACTGGAGCTTCATTTTTAAAGTTTTTAAAGCCTTTGGTTTCAATGATATTTTCATCAGTAAGATTAATTCTTTATTCAAATCAGCCTCTATCTCTATCCTTGTTAATTTCACCCCTAAGGGTTATTTTAAATGTACCACGGGTCTTAGGCAAGGTGACCTTTATCTTCTATTATCTTTTCCATAGTGGAATATTACCTTAGCAGACTCCTCCCTTGCATTGTTGCTCCAAAAAAATATAAAACCATTCAAGTGGCTAGAAACATAAGTGTGCCTACGCATTTTTTTATGTCAATGATATCATCCTATTTTTAAAAGGTGATAAAAGAAATATTAAAAATCTTTAAAATGCCTTGTCTCATTAGGAGTAACTCTCTGGTCAATCTATAAGATGGATTAAATCTTTTGTTTTCTTTGGAAAAAAGTTTTCTCCTAAGAGAAAAAGTGGCATCATCAATAGTCTAGATATCAAAGAAGGATCCTTCCCTTTCACCTACCTAGGAGTTCCCATTTTTTGTGGAAGGCCTAAATCTATGTTATTTTCCACTATTTTTTACCAGGTCGTGAATCAGCTATCAGCCTAGAAGGGTAAATCCCTCTCCATGGATGGAAGTATTTTTCTGGTGAAATATATTATTGTGTCTAAATTGGTCTACTTGTTGATGATCTATAAATGTATTTTTTGTCTTCATAATAAAATTATTGTTTTATCAAGAATTATTTTTGGACTGGTAGAATTCTTGAAAGAAATCTTTTAACCATACCCTAGACTACATGTTGCAAACCGTTAGATAAAGGTGGTCTTGGTATAAAAAACCTTCGACTCTTTAATGATTCCCTTCAATCTAGACATACTTGGAGATTGATTAATAAAAAATATGACTCTACTGATTTTCTTAGAAAAACATTCCTTGAGAAACTTATTAAAGGCAATTTTAACTATATCCACTCTTCTATCCATCCCTCTATCAGAAAATCTTTTTCGCGCATTACAGTTAATTATAGATGGATGGTTAGTGTTGATTCTTCCATGAATTTTTGGTTGGATAACTGGACTGATGCCCCCCTAATTTCTATGTTACCTCCTAACTCCTCCCTAGTGAACACCAACTGTACTATAAATGATATCATTCAATCTCGTAACTTCAACTTTCCTAAAAACATCATGTATATTATTGATAATTACACCTATTCTAATGTTGATGATTTTCTTATATAGGATCCTTCTCACAATGGGGTTCTTGACTCAAAAAGTTTTTACAACCAGAATATCTCATTCCGTATCTTAGCTTTGATTGGATAAAATCGTTTGATAATCTCTGGAATAAGCCATCGAGACTCAGTCTTGTTTGGCGTATTTCTCACTATTGTGTTCCTAATTAAGTTTGTCTTCAGTCTTTTGGAATACAACTTTGCTCTATGTGCCACTTTTGTCACCAGCATAGTGAATATGCTAACCATCTGTTTTTATCTTGTGCTATGGCTTCAGACCTTCGGAATTATATTACTAACTTTTTTGGATGCATATGGTTACTTCTTAACACTATTAGTTCTAAATTAAATCATTGTGTGGAGCTTGATTATTCATAGTAAATCAATAACCTCTTCTTAGTAGAGGTTGTAGATCTCTTCCATGTGATTTGGTGTGATAGAAATTCCATTATCCACAACAACTAATCATTCAGTCTTAATGAAAGTTGGATGAGAATTCTAATTGCCATTATAGATGCTGCTTCGATCCAGAAAGCTCATTGTGACAACTCCGTTGGTGATTTCTTGATTTTCTTTCGTCTTAGAGTTGATGGAATCTATAGGAAACCGAGGTGCACCTTTGAGTTGTTCTGTAAAAATCTACTTCCATGATGGAATAAAGTAAATATGGATGGAGCTTCCAAAGTAAACATGGGGCCCGCGTGTTGTGGTGCTATCTTTAGAGATTTTAATGGTCAGTTCCATGGATGCTTCTTTGGCATCTGTGGTATGGCCTCTTCTTTGGAGGAAGAAATGATGTGTGTGATTCATGTTGTGGATTTCATCAAGAAAAAGGGACGAAATAACATTTGGATTGAGAGTGACTCAACCACCATTGTTCAAGGTATTTGGAATGGTGTGGTCCATCTAGCTTCACCTCTTACTACCCTTTGGATGAGATTCTTGGCTTCACTTCTGGAGATCAACTACATTGTCACACATACCTTTCGTGAAGAGAACAGGGTTACAAATTGTCTTTCCAACATGGGAATCAATCAGGGCATTACTTGGAAGGATGATCTGCCTGTTGATCTTCTCCCTATTTATTAAAGGGATTGTAATAAGATTCCTTATTTCAGACTCATGTAGTTCTCTTCTTTATTTTAATAAATTGTGTCTTGGTCTTTGACCGAGGCACCATCTTTCAAAAAACAAATATTGAATTTACTTCTATGTATGTCCTTGGTGTTCCACATATGAAACCCAAGTTTCACTTATGACATAATATAATGATATTCCCTCTAAGACCATCCTCAAAATTCCACAAAGGGACCCAAGTTTCACTGATGGAATGATATAATATCATTTCACCCAGGAGACAATACATGGAATTCCTACTTTGTAATCCATGTATCGCTCAAGGTATAGCATAACTAACTAACCTATGACCCCATGTATGAATTTTATACTTGGTAATATATGTATCACTCAAGGTGTTTTACAAATGCATAGGGATATTTCATTTAATAATTAAACATTGGCCATGGGTACCAACCTTGTCAACTTAAAATTTATAATATTCCTTTAGTAAATTATGTTATCATATAGAACTAGATCCATATTTCATTTTTGTAGTTAAGTAAGTCAATAAAAACACACCATAATGATGTTTTTCATCTAAGGAAGTCAATTTTTTATAACCCAAATTGATTCCATTAATTTATTTAGACAACTTTGTTAACAAGAGTAAAGTCCAAAACAACCAAAGTGGTGATTTATTCATGAGGTAAAGAATACATTGATAAGAAATTAGTTAAACCTGCCTTAAATGGTGGTTCATCTTGAGTTCATTTACCTATAACCATGTTAAGGTTTTTATAAAACATAAATGTCATTGTCTAGGAATTTAATTCAAGGAATTTCATAATTTACAAGCAATATACCGAGAGTCTGGCGTGTTCCAGAATGGTTCCTTTTATTAAAAAATCACTTTTATGAAAATATCTATAAACCATATACCTCTTTAGGACACATACCCCTTCCATTATCGATATTTGATTCGATCTAAAATTAAACAAATCAAATAAATACACAAATGACCAGAAAATAGGGAATATTAACTCACACGGTGATATAAAATTTATGGTCAAAGAAAATATGGAGAGGATGTTTGAGGAACCATACCCTTGCCTCTAGGCTTCCAACATGATGAACTAAAATTGAATCAGGTCACAAAATAGGAGAAATCTACAATGGTAATAATAGAGGAAGGAGGATCCCATAGAAAGAGAATCTTGATGAATGGGGGAAGAATATAGTGATAATACCATTTAAGGGTGGAGGGGGAAAATGATAATTTTTCCCCATTTTAAGAGGATCATGTTTATTACATATGGTTTCTATAATCATGTTCTTACCATGGAGTGCCACTATCCAAATAGACACCCCCAAGCATGGTTGTAGCACACAGTTTGGAAAATAGTGTGGGCCACATTGAACACCAACACCAGGAAATATGGTTTATCCTTAAGGGCCATGTGGTCTTATCAGACCATTCCACCTAACCAAACAGGCCAAAAAAATTGTTCTGTACAGTTATTATTGACCATGCGCCAATTCTTCACCCCAATCTACTTCTTCTAAAGATGAAATTTCCAAGCCTGACACATCTAAAACATAACCAAACACCAAATACACCTCTTGGGAGGTAAACCTCATCTAAAAAACACATTTAACTATTCCAATGATCAGATATTCATTCCAAACATTTTATTGTAATTCTTCCCATCCAACAAATAAAAAAATTCTTTCATAAATTCCAATCCATCCTGAATCACGGTATGTTACACCATATAAATATATTCAATATGTACCTATGGTAAACCCTAAGGTGTTTAAGATAATAATGAATATTCATATATAGGTTAATGAATTATATTTCACAAAATAACTGACCAACCATCCTAAGATTCATTACATAAATTTCACTAGTTATATCATATATATTTTTGTATTCTATATTTCAATAGAACTCATTTCCAATACCCATATATGTATACACTGAACTCTATATGATAGTATATGCAGTTAAATATAGATGTTTCATAGTGTATTCAATAGAGATTTTTAGATTAACAAAACAAGTGGAACAACACTTCTCCCCCCTCATAAATTTACATTCTTCTATAAAAATAGAAAAATAATAGAGGATAAAGACAAAAAATGGGATGTAATATATTATTTATAAGACGATTTGAAAGAAAGACCTATATGAAATTGTTATTTAGTGGTTTATCTTTCATCATTATAGAGAATGGCCTCATTTCTATATTTTAGGGCCTCAATGCATGTTGTATATATATATACTAAAAATGTATAATAAAGTAAAATAAATTTAAGTATATATATATATATGTTTACACTATCTATATATAATAATTTATTGTGGGTATATTAATTAAACTAAGTAATTAGTAATCTATTTATTATAATTACATGAAACTATTTATCATTAAATCCATAATTTTTTATCCTTTGTTGTGATTAAAAAGTTTTTTCATTTATTTTCTTGAGTATTCAATGTGAGTATGAATTTTTTCTTAGGAAAATTTTCATATTATATATAAGTATAGATAACATTTTCCTTTTATTAAGAATATTTTTTACTTCTTTAAACCATATTATTTATATATTTACACACAATTTTATATTTACACTCAAATTCTGATACTTCTTTTACATATTAATGTATATATACATTATATTCATAACTTTTGTGTATTTATTTATTTTTTATAAAAAAGGAATATTGTTGAACCTAATAGTATGTATATAAATCAAAAATGGAATGGTGCTAATCATATGAAAAAATAGTATGAGGATTGAGTTAAAGACTTTGTCAAGTGTGAAATTGGGAATACATACGTCCCATATCAAATAAATTGTTTATGTTTATGTTGTTGTTATTCAAGAAAAATTCATCTAGAGTATTTGAAAAAACATTTGAAATTTCATGAAATAGATTTATAATATCAATGTTGGATTAAACATGGAGAAAAGTTTAATGTACTTACTTACTATGATGATACTACAGTTTGAAAATCGTTTAGTATGAATACTGGTGTAATTGATGTTTAAGATCATATAAAATAAGTAATAATGGAAATTAAATATTATAATCCTAATTTTCCAAAGTTTTCTGAGATAATAAAATTTTATGTAAAGGGGTGAATGTATACTTATTGTACTAAATATAAAAAACTTCATGGTATGTTAATGTTATATAATTTATAGTTAAGTAGTAGATGGAGTAACACTAGATTTACATAACTACTTGGTATACTAAATGATATACTACTAGAAGAAAATGAGTTTCCTTATCAAAAATATAAGGAAAAATGAATACTATGTTAGATGGGTATGATCTCTAAACAATCACATTCATGTCTAAATAATTTTATATTATTTACCAAGGAACATGAATAACTCAGAAAATTCTATAAGTATGGGGCAGATTGATAAAAGAAAGATAAATCATGTCCTATAAGAAAATTATGATAAATTCCAATCATTCTAAGGTTTATATGATATTGTGGATGTTAAGAAACTAATATACATTTGATGTGGAATGAAGATAAAAAAATTGAGTATGGGAATCATTGATCTCTAAAAGACTCTCCTAAGTGGAATTAAATTGATTAGGAGTATCCTAAATTTGGGAATGAGAAAGAAATGTCTATCTTTCATTATCTATATATGGAATAAATCATTTTGGTGTAAAAATTTTCACTCACATTACATGTCTAGTTATCTCAGTAAATTATAAATTTACTCCATGTTTATGTATGAAGGGTAAACACATTATCTTCTCCTTTCTTATATCTTTACCAAAAAAACATCATAATGATATTGATGACTATTTGGATCCTTTGATCAATGATCTGAAATTTATGTGGGTAAAATGTTTTAAATTTTATAATGATCTTCTTAGATAATAGTTCACATTGAGAACCATGTTGTATATGACGGTAAATGAATTTACAACTTATAGAAACTTTTCAGGAAATATCATTAAAGGAATGTTGGTCTTTCTCACTTGTGAAGAAGGTACACACTCATTAAGGTTGAAACATTCCTCAAAGACTGTGTTTTTAGAACATCAAAAAATTTTACCTTGATGAAATTAATACAGATCCTGGATGAAATCATTTCATGAAAATACAGATCAATGTATAATGTAATATCTATGAATAGGTGATCAATATTTTGAGATAATAAAATATATTGAAACTATTCATTTTAAAAAAAATCAAAAAACCTATAGAAATAATGTTAGAAAAATAAATTTGTTTTTATTGAATTTCCATGATAGAATTATTTTTATTTTTTAAATTCTATTGAAAACATATACTTAGAAAAAATGCATGTGAGGGTTTTATTGGGGCATTAATAAATAAACTCTAGAAAACAAATGATGGAATTAACGATATTTTGGACATGATTGACATGGGTGTAAGGGAATAGTTCATACTGAGGATGGGTGAAATGTTAACTTTTCTTTATCTAGTAGCTTAAAGTCTATCTAGATAAGAAAATTTTCAAATTTTCAACCTCCTTAATGGTATGATATTTCAATATGGGTATTCATCCAATATCTTGATTATCATTTTAATGACTAATTTGCAGTTAAAGGGTCTAAATTCACACGACTATCATATTTTGATGAAATATTTAATACCTATGGCTTTATATTTCATTCTATCTAAAAATGTATGACATAAATTTACTAGAAATTTCTTAGATTTCAAATCCATGTTTTGTTAATTCATAAACCCAATGAAGTTCCCAATCATGAATAAGGAAATTTTGGTCAAATTATGTGAATTGGATGTGTTCTTAATAAATCAAATATTGTATATGATGGTCCATATATTGGTTCACTTGGTTATAGATATTAAACTATGTGTTCATATATATTACAAATGGAGGTACCCATTGATGGATATTTGAATATTTTGAAAGGGTATGTTATTATTCAAAATTAGAAAAAAAGGTGTATTATAGAGTAATATATTTTTGAAGAAGTTATATAATTTTGTAATTATTTTCTATCAGATATTGATATTATTGATCTCCCAAAATCTCATCATAGTGCATACTTTTTATTCAAAGATATTTATGAAAGGGTTATTGTTACAATTACCATTACATAGTTGGATCAATATCACCTTTACATTTTATATAATAGTGTAGAGTTTTATCAATACATTTAATCCCACCTAGTAATTCATTGACATTTAAATCCATCAAGGGGTGAATGATGGATAACAAATACACATAATTGACAGTTTTTTTGTTAGTTCCAATATCATATTTTTAATGATTTATCTCAAAATATTAATTCAATTGTTAAATGAATTTGATGTCTAGCCATATAAAAAATGTAAATGAATTTTATTGAAATGGTTATGTAATTAACTATTATATATTAATACAATGGAACAATATAGATACAATATAATAAAAAATGTTGTATTATGATTGTATAAGAAGCCATGAGATTATCTTTTACCAAGGATAGAAATATAATTTATATGAATATGTAATTATTTGGAATCATTGGAAGAAAATATGAGTGGGAATATACATCATTTCATGTTCTGATTTTCTTTTGAAAATTGTTTGAAAAAAAGTGGAGATAAAGTAAATGAATTAGGATCTGTGAATTTTAATTTTAGTGTGGAAGGGTATAAGGATGAACCAATCATAATGGAATCACAAGTAGAAATAGTATTTTATATATTAGATCGTGTAAGTAAGAATTTTTAAATTTATCAATTGGAAACTAAATCTATTATAAGGTCAGATGATAATTCATTTAAGGATGACACTTTTATAGGTAGATCAAAATAAATTCATAGTATTCCCAATGTAGATAGTGTATTTTATATTATATAGGACCAAAAGGAGGTAATTTTTTATAAAAATAAGTACTTTTCCAAAGATCAAGCCTCTTAGATAAATTGTAAAATAAAATTACATTTGTCTAAATGATGTTATTTTTTGTTTATCTCTTTGAAGAACATGAATCGTCTCATCAGAAAGAGTGAAAGAAGGAAAGTTACCCTCATATAACACACCTTTATTTTCAAGACCATCAGTGATATAATTTGATTCATGATAAACATGAATGAGGATAATGTTTAAATAAGATAAAATTCCCAAGCAAATGGTAATTCTTATAGTCATCCTCCAAGAGGGTCGAATGTTCATAAGTATGAAATCATGAAAAATAGAATTGGAATTACATTCAAACCATAAATTGTTCAAGTTCTTTTCATGTGAAATGTCCACATCATTAATTATACCCTGAATTTCAGCATCTACGATAGAGTAAATCCCACAAGGGTCATAAAGGAATTTTAGGACATCGCCACTATGATCCGTATAGACTTCCCCAAATCCTAAAGTCCTAGGATTTCCTCTAGAGTCTATATCCAAGTTTCATTTAATAAATCCAATGAATGATGAGTACCAAATAAATAAAAAAGTATTCTAGGGAGGACTAAATTTCCCTACAAGAAGAATAAGTCTTAGGATAGACAAATCATGAATAGAATAGTCACAATTACCATGCTGAAGAGTATTAGCATTATGAACTACAATAGTAATTATAAAAATGGTAGATTGAATGATTAGAGAGGATTGATGATCAATCATCTTGTTCCTTCTATTCCAAATCACATGTATATGTACAGAACTGACCACATTGAAGAGAATCATCAGTTTCTTGGAGAGAAATAGATTAAAAAACTTCTTGAGATGATCAATAATTTTGTGTCTGTGTGGGGTTGGATCTTTATTATCACATATATTGAATTATATAACTCTAATTTGTTTGGAAACTCAATAATATGTGAAAAATGTCTTCTCTATTTTGAAACTATAATATACATCTCAAGAAAAGGGTGATACCTTCAGTTTTTAGATTGGAATCCACTGGAACCTTTGAGAAGCTCATCCTCTAGAGTATAGTGAATCTAGTTGGTGGTATCCAGTTTTTGTGAATCTCACCAATCCAGTTGGTGTTGTTTTGGATTTTATTTCTCTAGAATTTCATGGAATTAAGAATTCCATTCACCGCTGTCTCCCAAAAATGTAGGTCCTCATGATCGAAAAAATGATAGTTATTAATTTCTAATCTGATGGAATCCGATAGAGAGTAAAACTAAGAATTTCTGCATTGATTGAAATTCTAGAATTCACAATAGTATCATAGGATTTGGGCATATCATCTTGGGGAATGCCTATCCATTTTTCATACCAAACACTAAAAGAATAATTTTTGTTAGAAAACTTGTGAGTTTGAAGATAAATTCTGGTAAAAATGTGCTTCAAAGTAGAATATATAAATGAAAAAACATAATTTGTGTTTCTAATTTTCAATCATACTAGGAAACTTTCTCCAAGGAAACCCAAATATTTGTATTTATCATTTACCAGCATCCATAAAGAATTATCTTCAATGGATTGATTGAAAATACCTAAATTTTTATGACCAAGACCTTTGATATCATGATTCTTAACAAACTATTTCCATGGAATGGTGACTTCCCTTTTGTCAAGAATTCTCCCACTCCAGAAAAAATTATTAATGGAGATATTGAAATTATTTAAAAGATAAGTAGGATGCATGTACACAAAAAAGGAATACATAATGTAATTTCCTAGACCTCTTTGGTCTATTCCTTTTCTTAAATCTAGTGTTTGAGGTATTTCGGGTGGTCAAGGTGACTTATCCCAAACACTTATCAAAATTTCTAGTTCTTTGAATAGTGTTTCAAGTTTTGTATAAAGTTTTTCCAACCATTGGTAGGTGTATAGTGTTTCCAGACTTCAGTAGGTGTATAGTATTTCTAGACATTGGTAGGTGTATAGTGTTTCCAAATGTCGGTAGGTTTACTATGTTTATAGATGTCGGTAGGTATACAGTGTTTCTAGATGTCTGTAGGTGTATAGTGTTTCCAAACATTGGTATGTGTACAGTGTTTCCAAACATCAGTAGGTGTATAGTATTTCCAGACATCGGTTGGTGTACAGTGTTTCCAGATGTCGGTAGGTGTACATTGTTTCCATATGTGGGTAGGTGTATAGTGTTTCCAGCCATCGATAGGAGTATAGTGTTTCTAGCCGTCGATAAGTGTACAGTGTTTCCAGCCATCGGTAGGTGTGCAGTGTTTCCATCTTCCTACAGTTTTTCCCCTGTAATGTTTTCATTGATGAAAAACACATTCAAGGAATTTTATTATGGGATTTAAGTCTGATTCAAATCCTATAAATCCTATATTAATTTTCTTATGGATAAATATGCCTTTACTTGGTCAAAACATGTGAATTAATGGGATCTTCATTAATAGAAATTATAAACTGTTTTAAATCCCATCAGTCTTGGATCTAATCCTTCATAGTTGGGCACCTTCCCTTATTTCATTCCTTCTCCTTTCTCTCAGTGTGAGGCACCTAGAGACATTATTCCCATAGGATTGGTGTGATCGAACCTTAATCCTTATATCTTTTCCCATTGAAGTTTCATACTACTACATGTGTACCCCCTATTTTGGTCCAAGCAGAAAGTGTCGATTCATCATCTATAGAAGGTATTATGTACCTCCATTCTTGTGTTTTCTTTGATTTTTATTCTCTTGTTTCTCCTTTACATGTTATGGAATGTGATCTCTATGTTTCTAATGGAGTTTTCATGGGTGTCGGTTAGTGCGGTCGTGTTGCGGAATCCTCGGGTGGATGTAGTTGTCGTGGGGGGAGGCGATCGTGATCTGTTGCCTGGATCATTGTTGTGAAAATAATGTTAAGAACCTTTTTAGGTAGGGGATTCATGGATTCTCTATTATTTTACATTCAACTGTACAGTTAGCATGTTTTATCCCAATGGAACATAGTGGAATTGACATAATAAATATTTGAACCGGAGAAGTAAATTGGTATAAATCCTATGTTATTGACTCTTTTTTTCTAGATAATGTGATATCTATGATTTCCTAGTTTAGCAAGTCATTCTTGATGGAAATTGATAAATAACATAAACTAGGATTAATTGTAAATTATTTTCTAAAGATAATGGGGCATGTAAATGAATTCGGTTGTTGTTGTTTTAAATTGATGATATTTAGAATGATGTAGTATGCATGTTTAATTAATTTTTGATAGATATGATATCATTTTGTTTAGGTTTCCCATAGTTGGAACCTACTAATAATGAATCGGCTAATTTAGGATGGATTAAAGAGACAGTTGATTGATAAAATTTATTTTTTTTGTTGGGTTCTCAGTTACCCTCTTTCTTGTAAGGCCAAGCGCCTTCTGCTTTGGATCCAGGAGAGCATGTTGTGTGTGAAGGTATAATTCCATGTTTAAATGGATAATAGCATAGTTTATTTGTTTTTCCTACTACTTGTGACGTGTTATGATCTTGTATGGATGTTGTGAGATATGGGGGTAGGGGGACCAATGGTTGTGGTAGCAGTCGATGCCTAGAGTGGAGAGGTGCATCGGTTTATGCATGTGTGTCAGGTAGGACAGTGAAGATGATGAAACGGATTTTATGTGAATGTTGTATGCTTGGTGAATCTTGTTGGTTATTTATATACTTTACTTTACCCACTTATTAAGTTATCTAGTCATTTTTACCCTACTTCCAAAATGTGTGAAGACGCATGGGTTATGACACGTGCTTTTCGTTTTTATCTTCTCAAGGGAGGATGGGTCTATTCTCCCTATATAGGTGGCAAAGACTTTATGGGTAGTTTATCTACTCACCGTGTTAAGCCCCTTGTGTTTAGTATCTTGTAATGTTTTTTCAGAATGCCTTTTAATTATGGGAAAGTAATAATGTTGTTAATAAATGATAAAATAAATGATGTTATCCCATGTGGTTGGATCTTGCTGGGATGAAATGTTGAGTTAAAATGTTTAAGAATTTGTGGACTTGGTTTTGTTATACCTGGAGGGCATGAAATTTTGGTGTGATGCTAATGAAATGAAATGTGGAATTAATAATAGTTATTTAATGGTTAAATAATTAATTAACATAAATTTAAACTAATAAAAAGTGATAAAGTAATCCAAAGTAGCTCATTAAATTGTTATATGCTTATAGGTTACCTAGTCTTAGTAGTGGCAGCTGAGTGTCTAAGAGATGTTACCTACAGTTGAGTCTAAGACTATGGCATTCCCATAGTGTGGTTGTGAGCTATAGTATATTTTATACTTTTTGTGTCTGTATACACTACTCCACCTCGTCACTTAGGGTAACTAACATCCTAGGTATTTGTAGCCATGGGGGGGCGTTTTCCCTAACATTATGGTGGGAGGATGGATGGATGACTACCACCTTTGGCCCTGCTCTCTTCTCTTGGTAGTTACTTTTTCTGGTAGGCACAGCTATCAATTTCCCCCATATATGTTTGTAGAGGGATGTAATGTCCTATGGTTATTCACACACATATATTTTGGTTATAGTTTATTATGGACTACTATAGGTGTAACATGTATAGGTTGTGGTGGATTGAGGATCCTTACTCATTGTATGGGCTATAATGGCTTGAGGTATAAATCCAGACATATGATACATTTTATGTAGGCTATGGTGGCTCTCGAAAACTACCTGGTTACATTGGTTATGTGGACATAGTGGTTGTGTTTCATGAGGTGCATGCTGGGGTGATATGACCTGGTGTCTGTGGGAAAACCTTTTTGGAGAGAGATGATTAGGACGTGCGACGTTGGGGCAAAGCGAAAAACCAGTGAGGAAGTGGTAGCGAGGTACCCTTCATATTCTTTCTTATATTATATACTCTTGTATGTGATACTTAGTGATAGTATCCATGGTGATGTTGGGAACTTAGTATAAATGTTTTGGTGACGAGTTAGTTTCACTTGTTGCTCATTGTGCTTTAGTATGATTTCTTTAAATTTTCATGAGAGGCTTCGGGGATGATCCTAATGATTATACTATTATACTCACCCAACATATATAAAACTATTTTTCAGGTCACTTGGAGTAGGCTGGATACTACTAGCTTGGGGATGCAGGAGTTGTTCGGGCTTCATGGTCATTATTGTTTTACTTTCTTTTGGTACTTGCAGTTTTCCCTTTCAGTTGTAGTATTTAATCCATGAAATTACATATTTTTACATGGCATTTCTTTTATATTACTATATGAGTTGGAGTTGGTTGGTGTTTGTCTTATCTCTCCCTTCTGTATGTTTTCTCTTAAAGGGTAATGCCTTCTTTTTGTGTGTTTACTATACCCTTGGTGCTAGTCTCCAACTTGGGGCCTACTGAAGGTGGGACTTGGGGGTCACAATCTCCTTTCTCACATTGTCAGCCCAGGAGGGATACACCATGTGGGTAGGGGTTCATGACACATAAATTTTCGGATAATAACATTCTTCACAAGGGAAGATATTAATACCAATGATAGATATTTTCCTTTCCATGAGGGAAATAATATTCAAATATGACTTATAATATTATTAAGATTGATGGAACAAGTTATTCCAAAAACATTAGACCTACATGGTAGATGAAGTAATAGTTACTTCCCTAATGCCCAAGTATCTAGTAATGCTCAATATTCTATGTGTAGCAAAAAAAATCCAATGTAGATAAAATATTAATTCTAGCTAATTTCTTAACTTGACACATTTTCATAATGAAGGTCCGTTTTTATGTTTTGGATATTTCTTTTTTCACCTTGGGATAAAAGGATTATATCGTCAATATAAAATAAATGGTATCGGGTATAAAAACACCTTGGGTCTCTAATGGTTTTCAGGACACATTTTTTAGCCATATTGAGAGGTGATCTAAAATAGAAAAATTGTTTTGAAATAAACAACATGGGGAAAAATAGATTCATAGAACCAAAATTTTAACTAAAGTTATTAAGGATATAAGAGAAGCTATAAAAATTTTTGTTGGATGGAATCAACATGGCTAAATTGAATATGCAAAAAATTTAATTTCCATTAGATGCATTGCAGTCACAATTTGATTACATGTTCTGATTTATATATATATCTATCATAATTCTATCCATTAATTGAAGACAGCCATTTGGGAAGACATGAGGGTATTGTTATAATATAATTTCTCTATTTTACTAAGAACTTATATAATGAAACATTGACATAATTTTAATTATCCCTTGAAATATATTTTTATTTTAAATTTTTGTGGTAAGAAATTTATATTAATTATCACTAGGAAATATTATAGATACTTTCATACCATTATTACTAAGTGGAATCTCAAGGATATTTAGGTTAATGTAATCCCCCACCCTCCATCTATGTATGCACATGTTATAAACCAATAAACATAGAAATATTTTATTATTAACCATGATGAGGAATCATTTCTAGTGCATTTATGTCTGAAATTTGTTATTAGATATTATTTATTTTATCCACTTTAATTCAAAATTATTAATTTATCAAATAAAAAATGAGTGCTGAAATTAGGTCGCATTCATCAAAACCAATGTAACCATACTATAAAGCAAGGATGTGGTATGCTTCACTTGAGAAGAAAATGGTATGTCTTTTAAATCTATACAAAATTTTTTATGTGATATGAGACAAACAAGGTTATCTTTATTATATTCATATTGATGTTTCAGAATTGAAAACCACTTCCATCCCATGTCATGTTCTATGGAAGGATTCATGTTTAAATAAAGACGTAAACTATTAAATGAAAACATATAAGAAGTATAGGGTTCATGTGTACATATGTCTTAATATTAATTTGTTTTATTTATAATAGTAATACATAATAATATATATTTATATGTGTATGTTTTTTATTTTTTTACACGTAATATTTGTTATTGACTATGCCAAAAGAATAAATACATTAATTAAATTTCATGTTTCCAAAAAAATACATTTGTTTTATAGTTGTATATTTTTGAGTGTCACCTAAACAATATTTTTAGAAGAAAAATTCATGAGGATATATATATGAGATGATATAAAAATATAGGCAGAAATAAAATATTTAAAATATATTAGTGTCTGGTATGGTTTGGCGGACTAATATATGTGAAAGGGTTTGAGAAAACCAATAATAGAATAATGATTAGTATATAGAGATCCATGTGTCCCCAATATATTTGAGGAGATTCATTCAAATAAACTAATTACATAACCCAAGGTAATCAATTTTTTCATAAAATATTCTTATAAATGTGAATAAAACAACTACCAATAACTTTATTTTACTAAAATTTTCTATGGTGGAATTGTATGTTATTTTTATCTATCATCACCCACCCATATCCATGTTGTGAGGTGTATAGTGTAGAATATCCATGCAGACATGATAACTAATAAAAAAATTTTAAAGATCATGAGAGAGTGGTAATTTATATATCTCATGATCCATTCAATGAGTTTCCTATTACTCTTAATGATCCAGATGTTAACAAGGTCTATAATGATATTGAAACATTCATAGAATAGTCGTTTAATCTTATAAAGATGTAAGGAAATAATGAGGTCATTCCTTTTTAATTTTTATCAATTTAATAACCTTTAATAGTTGATAAAAAAAGGTCATAAATTAGATATGGTATTGCAAATAGAAAAAATCAAGGTGAAATGATAGTTTGGATCATGAAAATCTAGTGTATCAACCATAAAATCAAAACAAAATTACGAGTGTACCTTCCCCCCACCAGTTCCACTGCCACATCTATTAACATTGAAAGTTCATACAGATACAACATTCAATGATTGAAATAAGTGCTATATTGAATATGCATAATACATATTTATGGAGACCATTACCAATTGGATTTCTCTCGAGACTATAAATGAAATTATCACATTTTAATAGTAGGGAGTTTCAGTAAATTCATACATGAGGTATATTTCCATAATTTGTTTTTTTGAAAAATTTGATCTAATATGTCCAAAAATATTAATAACTATTCATATTTTCTATATAATTATTTATTAATACAATATAAATAGAAAACCATGTGAATAAATATTTCCAATCATTAATCCCATAATCATTTTTATAGGAGGATTAAATTTTGGAAGGGTAGAAATTAAAAAAAATATGAACCATGTGTGGTGTTTGAAAATAAAATAATCGATGCCAGACTCTTATTGATTTCTTCAATGTAGGGGGAAATCATACATTCAAACCATATAAAATATATTTTTCTTATTTATTAATTATTTTTTTTTATATTTTATAAAGAACGAGATGCTCATCGCACTCAATTTAAATTTCCCAAATGTTTCATTTTTGGATCAAAATCAAGGATTCACAACTAATTTAACAAACATGATGTCCATTATGAATTTATAATTCAATAAAAACAAAAAAAATAGATAAAAATAAAATTATATATTTTAGTTTATGTTTTACTGATAATTTTATAATGACAGGGTGATCTGTATCTATTTTATAAATCATGGGATAATTCCAATGAAAAAACACAAGAAGCCTATGGATTTCATCAAATAGAGACATATTAAGGTTTATGTAGTGATATTTACATATCAAAACATATTTAAAAATAATTTACTTTTTTTGTTAATATTTTTTTAGTGTCCAAAACAAAATAATGAAAAATATTATGTATATTATGTTTGTTAATTTTTAAGATAGATATCATATACCATCAAAAAAATAACATCCTAGAACAAGTTTTTCTGAGGGTAAATACAATTTTATTTAAAATATTTGTTATTGATTTTTTTCTATATTTTATCAATGATATAATGATTTATGATAGTCTATCTACAAAAATAAGTTATATATTTTATAAAATATCAGTGGTCATAATATGTGATGTTCGAATGATTAACGACATCAAGTTGAGGTGATTACCTATTATGGTTTTGATATTTTATTGGATATAAAGTTATATATATATTTGGGATGTGAATAATTAGTATAATAATTCTTACATATTATTTTTTCTATAAAACAATTCATGCAGTTCTGGAGATATCTTAGATATTTTTTATTCTAATCCTATATATGTAATTTACATCGAATTATTTTTCAATATTTAATCCCCCAATCATTATAATGTAATTTTAATCCCCATTAATGACCCCTATTGATAATTTCTATAAATATTATTATTCTCCCCCACATATAGTTCCACAACTCGATGACAACATTATGAAATTTTTTATAAAGGGTTTTGTATCTTTAGTAGATCGTAGGGGTAATCTATTTGAGATCCCCTCCCTCGATTAAAATAGTTAAGCCCCTTATTTTTTTATTGATATGTGATATGTCCATGATTTTTATTTAATTAAGCTCTTGTATTTTCAATAAAATAATATTGATAACAGTCCTCAACATAATGTCAAGTTATTTCAGGATATTTTAAAGTTTCTAGTAGAGGGTCATTTTAAAATATTTGGTGAATGGCCACTTGAATTATGGTCTAAATAATAAAATACAATGGATTATTCTAAAAATACTATCTCACATCAATTCATCATTTTAGATACATTTAATAAAACTACATCTCATATGATTACTTCAATCTTCCTATTGTTAGTATAATTATTAAATTCTTTTAAATAGTATATTCTCATTCACAAATTGATTATGCATTTATTTTCAACAATCCCAAATTTATTTCCTTTGGGATTTTGGATGAGTTTCTAGAAACTAAAAAACCTTTTGGAATTGTCCTTTTAAATAAATAATTATATGAGATATTTCTCAAGGAGCAGTATCATGAAGGGTTACACTATATGGATTTTTTAGAGTTCATAACATGTCCAAAGATAATCATGAATATAAAATATTGGACTTCAAGGATGATGATGAAATAATAGAGAGAGGCGAATTCTTAAAGGATAATTATACACACAAATCTAGATACATCTTACTACCTTTTGGGATTTTCTTCACAACTGAAAGTGAGGCAGTGTTCCTTAAGGATTTTTACTTCATTTTATGTAATGGATAGGCCTTTTGGTTTTTAGATTTTTAAATTGTATTCAATCTTTCATTCCGTTTTGTCCAAGTACCATAGCTAGATAAGTCGAAAGATTTAGTAATGAAGTGACCTTGTAAAAAATATGATGAGTTTCAACGATAACCTTCTCATATTTTATACAAGTTCTTCTAGATTATATATCATTATATAAGGAAGGTACTTGCATTGTCCTTGTATCATAATTTGGATTTTTTGTTGCTCTATCTATGAATAGATTATAAAAATGGTTCGGCCCATGTTAAAATCACTTCCACCTCCATAATGAAAAATATAGATATATTCCTTTACATTCGTGTTTTATTCAACCAAAGTCCTTGAAATGAAAGATAATGTAAATACTAATAGATATTTATTACCCATTTATAGACCAAATTATAAAAATATAACTGAGTAATTAATTTTATTATAATCTAAACTAGGGTTGGATGTTGAAAATTTTGATTGGTTGAATCAAAGATATTGTTTTCAACATAAGTTTCATTTTAGTTTAAAACAAGATTCAAATTGAAAAAATCAAGCAAAAAATCCTATATTTTCCTAATACTCTAGGAAAATGATCCATAATTCTTTTTTGATGTGTAATAATTGAACCTACATAAATATGAAGCATGAGTTGGATATTATGTCTTAAAGTGACAATTTTAAATATAAGAGTGTCGTTTTAGTCTAAAACAAATTTCACATAGCCAAAACTAAGAAGAAATGATCATATTATCTTAATACATTAGTAAAATTATCCATAATTCATTTCTGATATGTAGTCATCAACCACATGTCCATCTGACACATGTGGTGACTCATATGACTCATAGTTAATGTTTTAAATTTAATTGTCATTTTAGTCTAAAATGTGATTCACATAGCCAAAAACAGGCAATCGAGCTTTGATTATCTTGAAATTTTAAAAAAATTATCCATATTTCATTTGTGGAAAATTTTAATTGACCAAACATAAATCCAATGCAATATGTGGCCTATATGACTCAAGTTACATGGTTTCAATATAAAAGTGTCATTTTAGAAAAAAAAAAGCTAATTCATTTATCCAAAACCAATAAAAATTTATTAGATTACCCTGATACATTGCAAAAAACTATCCACAATTCATTTATAATGTGTAGGAATTGAACTCACATAAATTTGAAGCATGATGTGTCATGTATGACTCAAATTATATATTTTCAATATAAAAGTGTCATTTTGGTCTGAAACCTTATTCATATATCCAAAAAAATAAACAACCGTCCCAAATTATCTTTATACTTTAGGAAAATTATCTATAATTAATTTGTGACATGTAGGAAGGGTATTCAAAACAATTTGATACATGTGGTAGCTGGTATGACTATAAGTGCATGTTTTCAATATAAAAATTTTCATTTTCATCTAAAACATGATTTATATAGCGAAAAAATTACAAAATTGTCTCATAATTTCATAATAATTTAGGAAACAAATATATATTTAATTTTAATATTTATAGATCTAAATAATATCAATTTTATACACAAATATGCCTAGTATTACTCAAAGTTCATGTTTTTAATAAAAAAAATTCATTGTAGTCTAAAATGGGATTCTCATTTAGAAAACAAATAAAAAGATACCTTTTTCAGAATAAATTAGCAAAATGGTGCATATCTCACTTTATATGTGTAATAATCAATTGCACATTATTAAAATAAATGATGTGGTCGGTATGACTCAAAGTGTATATTTTCAATATGAAAGTTTCATTTTAGTCTAAAAAATGTATGATATAACCAAAAATAAAAATAAAATGAGATAATAATTTCTTGATACTTTAGAAAAAAATACCCCTGATTGATTTGTGACATATAGGAATTTATCACATTTCAATTTGATACACGAGGTGGATGGTATGACTCACTATGTAAGTTTTCAATATAAAAGTGTCATTTTTGTTTAAAACATGATTCATAATGCCAAAACTAAGAAAGGGATCCCATATTATCTTGATACATTAGTAAAATGATCCATAATTCATTTATGATGTGTATAAATTGATCGTACATCAATTCGACACATGAATTGGTTAGTATGAGTCTAAGTTCAGGATTAGAATATAAAAGTGTTATTTTACTATAAAACATTACTATATAGAAAAAATTAATACAACAGTATCATATTATCTTGAAACATTAGGAAAATTTTCCCTAACTCATTTTTGATGTGTGTGAATTGACCTAACATCAAACTATCAAATGATGTGGTCGGTATGACTCAATGTGCATGTTTTCACAATAAAAAGTGTCATTTTACTCTAAAATAGATTCCACCTTGACAAATAGAGAAAATGAACTAAAATTACCCTGATAATTGAGTACCTTTATCCATAATTCATTTGTGACATTTAGGAATCCACTACACAACAATCTAACACATGGGGTGGTCGGTTGACTCAATGTTATTCTTTTTTGTATAAAAGTGTCACTGTAGTCTAATTCAAGATTTGAATAGCCGAAACCATGCAAATTTTCTTGAGTTTTTTGGATACTTTAGGAAACTAATCCATTGTTCAGTTTTGATTTGTTTGAATAGAATGTATATTAATCTAATGCATGAAATGACTAGTATTACAAAAAGTTCATTTTTTTCAATATCAAAGTATCATTTCAGCCTAAAATGAAATTCATATAGCCAAAACCAAGAAAACAAGATTGGATTATCTTGATACTTTAGTAAAAAATCAATAAATTATTTTTAATGTGTGGGAATAGACTGTTCATTAATCCGACACATTTGGTGGATTCTATGACACAATGTCTAGGTGTTCAATATAAATGTTTCATTTTACTGTAAAATGTTAGTCACATTGCCAAAACTAAGAAGACAAGCTCAAATTGTCTAGATAATTTATTAAAATGATCCTAAATTTAATTTTTTACATATAGGAATCAACCTCACATCAATCTGACACATGAGGTGGTTGGTAAGACTCAAAGTGCATGTTTTCAATTTTATATTGTAATTTCAGTCCAAATCATATTGCACATAGAAAAAACTAAGAAATCAAGATCAAATTGCCTTTATAATTTTTTAAAATGATACATAATTCAATTTTATGTGTTTTAATTTACCTCGAATTAATATAACACATTAAATGGATGGTATGCCTCAAAGTGATTTTATTAAAAATAAAAATGTTTAATTTTACTCTAAAACATGCAACATATTTCCAAAACTATGAAAATAATATCTGATTGTCCTGATACATTAGTAAAACAATCATAATTCTTTTTTGATATGAATGTATTGAATTCATATAAATCCAACACATGAGTTTATAGGATGATAATGATACGTAGATAGCTACAAGAGTGGGGTGAATTATAGTTTACAAAATAAAGCATATAGTTTTCACTAACCACTTTAAGAAAATTTTTTTCCAATTCTTTTTATCAAAAAAATTATAATCAGAGTAATAGATTGTTTATACAAGACTATACAAATAATTATTAAAATAGAACAAAAAAATTTTATAAAAATTATAAAGAATAAGAATAAAAAGTTAACACATGTTTTATAATATGTATAAGATAAACATACAAAAACATTTCTAAGAATGTTATCACATTTTAACCTTTAGTATTGATTATGTGTTTAACCATCCATGTGGTATCCAAAAATTAACCTATTGTGAGGTTTTTCTTCCTGATATATGGAATCAATCAATACTATGACCAGAATAATCATTGTTTTAATGTCCAAGGGAACCCTCGATCACACCATTTAAGAATAATCACAATATCTCAAAAACCTAATATCCATCAATCAAGGATAATCATAAATAATGATTACAAATATATAAAACATGATTCCTTTAAAAATTTCCTCATAAGTTTATTCCTTCTATAAAAATGTCTAATTAATTTTTAAAAATATTTCACCCATAACAAGATATTACAAAACAATTCATAACAAATTTTCATAGTTCAAAAATATTGCTTCACAAAAATAAAATTTGAAAAAGATCCATCCTCATTGAATGTAGATTATATTTATAATAAAATTATCAATGGCCATATTTCTCATATCACAGAGTTGGTTGCAACGACATCAGACAAACTCCATCTTCACTTGGAAGGTTTAGTAATGTTTGTCCTATAAACATTGTGAAAAATTATATGATGGACTTCGTTGTACATTCTCTTATAGACCTAATATATAGTTACAAAAAATTCATAAATAGATATTATATCTTAATATATTAATTTTACTTACATAATATAAATATCAACACCATAATCATATAGTCATCGTTCCTTTGGAAACTTTAAAACATAAACAACTAGTTCATAAGTGAACTACATCTTCTCCCACTTAGTTCTTCATAACTATCACCCTTCATATAACTATTATATATAAAACTTTTCTTAATAATATAGTTAAATGAAACATAAGAAAGGGTGTTCTTAGATTCTCAATAATAATAAAATAAGGGAGATATCAATAATGACTTAAACATAACATTAACATAAGTGTATGAGGAAATGAGCTCAATATTTGAAAACCATACCACGTATAACATATATAATAATCTTTAATAATTGAATAAATCATGGAATTTCATAAGACATGAATAATAAAGGTTATTAATTAACATAAAACATGTTATCATAACATAGACATAGTAATGTGGAAACAAATATGATTATAATATTTAGAACATGTATAAATAGAAAAAATTTCACTCTTCAAGTTAATGACACAAATTAATGACCTCATATAAACTTATGGACATACAGGAATCTCCATGACTAACCATATAGGCAATAAATTAGGCCCATTAATAAACTTATGGACATGAAACCATTTCCTTTCATAACTATAAGGAAATGAAATTAAGGTACTCACATAAATTGTTTAACCGAAAATCCATTTCACTTATAACATAATTAACTCATGAGTTATCCATTTATACCCAATTCATTTGAGGGATATATACATCCCACCTATCAAAAAATTAAAATCATAAATTTTTCTTCCAAAATATCATAAAACAATTATCATATCATATCCAATGAAAATAAATGGCTTACATAAACAGTTCATCATAGTGAAGCCTCTGGAAAATAAATTGGTTTCATAAACATGTTATAATCAAAAATTTAAAACATCTAGATAAATAATAGGGATTGTATCATTGGATCATATACCTGGATAATCTTAAGTGACATCATAGTATGTAATATTAGATGAAAAATTAATTGTAAAGAGCACATATATTAATTCATGAGGAAAATAACATTTCCACATTAAAGATAAAAAAATTAAACTAGAAATTAAAAAATATTTTTTAAGACCTTTTTATTTAAAATATCCTAGGTAAAATATAATGGAATCATAAAAACATTGATTTTTCATGAAGATGGAAAATCTCGTTCATGTAGTACAATTTAATATAAAACATTTCTTTAAAATTTTACTAAAAAGAAAAAAAGTATTTAATTTAGAAAATGATAAGAATATTATATTTAAGAAAATTATAAAGTTAAATAATGATTAAAAAACATTAATAATTCATATAATTATGTTAAAAACATTCTTTAAAACATTATTTTAATACATGGATAAGGAAGAAAAAGGGTTTTTGACTGAAGAGATAAATAATGTTGATTTTCACTAAAAACATTTTTCAGTATCTTGAGTTATTAAAGAGTGTGAAATGAATAGAAAAATGTACTATTAATAGATAAAATTATTTGAAAAAAATTCATGTGTTTCTTGAGATATATATCATATGATTTCTTCCCCGGAAACTTAATCATTAATAATCCCAATAAACAATGAGATTGTAACATAAAACCTTTACCACATTGGTAACTTTTAATCATCATAACCATGAAAGAAATAATATTATATGTATATATATATCTCATAATTTTCAATATAATAGTCATAAAATACATTCAAATGTAGTATATACACCCCAAAAAAGAAACTAGTGGTAAATATCGCATGTGTCCCATGGAAATAAAAGTGAGACGAAAATCCATTACCGCTTTGGTAACTTTTGAGTCATAAGACCAATTAAAAAATAAAATAAAATGAAACTATAAATATAATTAAAATTATTATGTTCATGGTATAACATTTCAAAGGTTAATTATATACACATACAAAAGAAATGAGTGGTGAATATGGCATATGTCTCCCAAAAATTGAAGAGAGACTTCAAATATCTTACCTGAAGTCTCGACCTCATTCATACACATTTTCCCCTCCTGTATAATAAATATAGGATTATTATTTTTCTACTATATAACCATACTAATATATATCATACAATATATTATTTACTTATTACTTTTTACCAACTGTTTATTAACATGTCCACATCAAAATCACAATTATGCGAGATAATTAAAGTGTTTTTCATGTACGTTTGGGTTCTATAGTTTTGTTCCATGTACATTGATTACAGTTCCATCTTCTAAAAAATATTAACCATTATATATATATCATATATATTAATTATATTCATATTTCGATTTATCCAAAATAGCTTTAGGTAAAAAAATGAATTACATCTTTTACGAAGATGGTAGGTCGTACGTACGCGTGAACATTGTTTCCATTTTCCAAACAGATGGAATGGAAGAATGATAAATAACATATAGAATTTATTAAATAATTTCAATTTCATTTATTTCATATATATTCTTTACATATTTCATTATTACCATCCATTTTAAATAAAATTGAAAAATGTATCGCATCGATTCATGGAGGTGGTACTCAACATGTACGCATGAGCGGTGTTATCATTTTCCAACATATTGGATGGTAATAAGGTAGATTTGATATTATAAGTACATGAGAATAAATATGTGATAAATATAATATATAAAAATTAAATCATTAATTATATATAGTCATGAGAGTTAGTGATGGAAAATGAATTACATCGGTTCGTAAGCTGGTAGTTCACCGTATACACGATCGATGATTTCTTTTCCCATTTTATTGAAGTGGATTTGGTTATAGGATATTACCTTGATATAATGACATAAAATAATATGTTATATATAAATTTTATTATATCATCATAGTTTAATAATATTTTAATGATTCCAAATAAGAGTTAAAATAAAAACCCTTGGTTAAGAATGATACATCTTCTTCAGACAAACTCAAGTTAGCACCAAAAATCCTTCATAGAAAGGTTTCGTAATCAAAATATTCCTTCCAATATATTTGTATTTATTAAATTAAAGGATTTGTAATGTTATTTTATGAAGTAAATATCTTTTCACGTGTGAATAGGGGAGGATAGGAGACATCCTTTTATAAGTTGGGAATGGAACCCTCATGGAATCTCCTTAGAAGTTTCCCTAAAGAATACAAAATGCTAAATATATTCCTAAGAAACAAAGAATTGGAATGGCTATATATTTTATATTGGTATTTTACAATATTTACTTATATCCATAAAATTGTATTTGGAAAAGTTTTATTGGAAAAAATACCTTTATCTATAGGTTTAACCCATCGTAAACATGCTCTTACCATAAATGTGGTAATTAATTTTTACTATTTTTACTATTTTTTATGAAACAAATTTATGTTGAAATTATAATCTAATATTAATTATTTTTATTTAAAATATGTAATCAATTATTCCAAATTCAATTCATATAATTGGAAGAGTTTAATTTACAATTAAACCCCCAGACGTGATGAAAAATTTTTTTTCCAATGAAAATATTTTCAAAAGTATAGAATATTTTAATATCTATATTTAATATTAATTTGTTTCTAATGACCTCAACAAGATTATTAAATATATAATTGAACTAATTTAACATTTAAATCAAAATTCAAATAAAAAATTTCGTGTAAATTCTTTAAACGGAACAAAGGTGTTTAATATAAATCTATATTTTTTTACTATTAATTGAGAAATTAATCTATTCAAAATATTTTCAAAAAGTCAAAAAAATAAAATTTTAACTATATCTTTCAAAATTGATGTTTATATTGTAAATTAAATTTTCTAAAAGTGGAAAAAATTAAATTTACAATTTTTTTTCAAAAAACAATACAAATTTTTTAATTTTTTTCAAAGTATATAAAGGCCTTAAAAACATTATATACTTTTTTATCAATATATAATATTCATATAAAACCATGATAATTAATTTTTAGAGTGTGTTTCTCCTATTCACACCCCTAGGATCAACATCTAGTTCATAATGGTCATGTTTAAATAATAATATTAATAGTATATCGTAGTTTGTTAAAACTTGGTGGGGCGTGTAACTCAATCTATCAAAGAAATTACATTTTTCTAGAAATTATTATTTCATGAACTCTCAGGGTGTTAAATTATACCCCCTATAAAATAAATTTTACCCTTGAGATTTTTTCACTCTAGTATAAACAACTAAGTATACTTATACCACGTCATATCCTAAAGTTCCCATGTAACTTCATCAAGATGGTTGTTTTTTCACAATATGTTGACTAGATAAGCGGTCTTGTTTCATATCACTTTCTCTATATGATCCAAAATCACTATTAGTTTTTTTCATAGGAATGATCATGATCCAGTGGTATGACCTCTTAGTAAATTATATGTGAAGGATCATGTATGTACTTCCTCATGATAGATACATGAAACACATTATTAACTTGATAGAGATTTAGGGGAAGCTCCAAATGATAAGAAACTATCTCTATTTGATAAAGAATATCAAAAAATTATATAACTAGGGAATATATTTCCCTTGTTTCAAAATATAATATCCATATTTTATGGATAAATTCCTAGAAAAGCCACCTCACGAACTTCAAATTCTAGATCACAATGATGATTATCATCCTAAATTTTATATCGAATGTTTGATTCCCTTATGTGTTTGTAAATGTCTCTAAACTTCCCTACATTTATTCAGAAAACTTTAGTCAAACTTGATTTCTTCCTCCAACATTATCCCATAATGTTAGAGTTATACACTTCTTTCTGTATATGGATTCTTATGGATCCATCTGTACTCTTGATTGAATGACATTTTTCTAAAAAAATCAACCATATGAAGGTGTTGATACCAACGACCATTGAAATACTTAGAAAAATATCTCAACATATCCTTTAGGGTTTTAATTTTTCTATTAGATAAGATATTTGTTTGATTGTGATAAAGAGTGATGAAATTCAATTCTATATGAAGGGATTGCTAAATACTTATCCATATCATTGAGGTGATCCTCAGATCCCAATCAGATACAATGGAATATATTACCCAATGAAACCTTCAAACTTCCATAATGTAAATAATGGAAAGATATTATATATATAAATCTTCTCTAACAGCAATTAATTCTGCTGACTTCCTAATGAGATCAACTAAAACCCATAAAACATTGTTAACTTTAGTCATTTTAGGTAGTCTGGAGAAACAATATGTGGTGATTTTTTCCAATTTCCATTCTGATATGGGTAATGGTTGTAATTCCTTCTTAAATTTATTTCTCTAATCATTCAGTTAAAAATATTATAATAACATATATTAGAAATATATAATATATCACTTCATGCCATCCCACCAGATATAATCTTTTAAATCAATATATTGTTAATAATGTATTGATTCGACAATTTTGATAATTTATTTTTGATTTTGATGCTCACAAACACCCACATTTATAATAATAATGATGTAACTTTAAGTGAATTTTAGGATAATATTTACCGTAATAATTAAATTTATTCTAGAATCATTCTGATCCATTAATCCATCTAAAAGTAATTTATTTATCAATATAAAATTTTTATGGATGTATTCTTGAAACACTGTTTATAACCTATGTTTATATGTAGAACGTATGGTTTATAATCCCTACACTATTGGAAAAGTGTGGATTAGAAACCCTCATTTTAGAAGAAACCCTATGTTTGAAGAATAAATTTATGGTTAAATGATCCAAATTTTTTAATAACCCATACACTATCAACCATGCTTTGGAGTTTATCGCTACATAGACAAACCCTAAGTTGGACATTGTCAAAGATAGAGTTTTGATTTATGAATTATTTCTATGTTTTCTACAATGGTCTAATCTAAGGTAAATATATTTTTAAATATTTTTTAATAGAGATTCATAGTTCATATGATTAAATCATTCCTATATCTATGTGAATTTAATACTTTCTTTGAAAATTTAGAATTCAAATATTCATGATTTAACATGCGATATTTCTAGATTAGTTTGACCTGAAATAATTTGACTGTTATGCTAAATACTAATATTTTCATATTTTTTACACACACACAACAACATATATATATAAATATATATATATATATATATATATGAGAATGTGTTGTTTCCACTAGATCTACACTTTGGTGTCGTACATGTTTTGATTCATATCTATTTGATCTATAGTGATTCTACTATTTCTTTATCGAATATTCTGATGTTGTTCGACAATTAATTTATTATAGTTATGCTTTGGAGAAATTAATGTTCAATCATCTATATAGTTTTTCTTTGATACTATATAATGAAGTTATATTTGGGATTGAGCTTATTGGCTACTGTTGTGTTTTTATTGAAGATCATATACATCTGTAATTTGATACTACAATTGTGTATTGATGGTGTTTCAGAATCTACATCCTATTCTAATATTTGTTTAAGAGTATTGGAATGTCATACCCAGTCATTGGTGGAGTGTCGTATTATTTTACTAATATGTGGATATTTTAGCCCCTATTAAATAACTAAAATGCCTTGTGAACTTGTTGAATATATGGGGTTAATTGACAAAACTCAGTTGTATAAGTCCTCAATAAATGTAAATTCTAGTAAAAATCATCAATCTTGTGGAGAGAGTGTTGTTGGAGGGTAATAGGAGATATTTGAACCCTAAAAAACTATACATCATTTTTTTTATCCAACATGTTTTTCTACTCTTTACTCATTTTTAATATAGAAGGAAATAATCACTTAAAACTCAAGACAAAAGTTCAGTATCTATGATGTTTTTGAATCTAAATCCTCCCCCACCCCCACTCGTCTTTCCTAATATTTTCCATTTCAATATAGTAAGTTGTATCAAAGGGTGGGCTCTTTTAGAAATTTGAATATTGACTTTAGATATAGAAATCCTGAGCTAAAGATCTAAATGAACTTAATTATAATTTTTTGATCTTAGAAAAGTTATGTCGATGATCCATACAATTTATTTTAATGGTGATATTTATGGATGTTGGAATAAAACATTATTATTTATTTGTAAAATCTTGTAATAATAGTTTATTTGAAGGTAGTTAGGCCTTATGAAATTCCTAATGCGGATAAAGAAAAATTATATGATATCAATACAAGAGAAAGGAATTCTATTGTATGTGATTTAGGAAATGATGAGTCTAATTAAGTCCCTTGGTATGTAATTTCATATGAGGAATGGAAAACTATTGTTTTTTTTATTATGGGAACAATAATATTATAAAATTAAGATACAAAACTGATAATATGAAATTTCAAACATTCATAATGTATGATGATGAAATAATCACTCAAATAAATTGAAGATTGATAGTGGTTATCAATTATATTTACCCCTTAATAGAAATAATTAAATATTCATATAAAGCCTCAAATGTGCTTAGATTTTTACACTCTTAGTGGAATTTAATATCTACTATTATTCATCAATCTATTCAAGTTAAATAATTGATGATTAAAAATCTAATTAGAACTTTGATAATGTTTGGAGCTGTGATGAAAAATGCAGAAGAAAATAATATTTCTATCAAAAAGAAACTCATGTACTTAGAGTTTTGATAAGTGAATTCCATGATTTATATTTTAATCATTCGATTTCAAGTGATAAGCTATCACATATAGCTAAAATATTTTCAAACTATATAAAATAATAAATGAGAAATTAAATCAGAATAAATATAACCAATTAGAATTCTATAAATGTAAAAAAATGTTATTTAAGACTTGTATATCCTTTTCCTGAAGCTAAAAAGAATGTTGATTATAAAAGGATGTGAAATAATATCATAAAGGATTCTTGGAGTAAATATAAAGATTCAAGCGATGAATCTACTTCAGAATCTGATGTTAAGCAAGAAAAAAAATAGTAAATCAATATCAAATGGCTCACGTTGATGACTTATAATCTTCTTTCACTCAATGTTATAATTTATAAAATCTTTATAAAAATGAACATAATATATCTTTTTTTATTATTCAAGATAAATTTGAATTCATAAAGAAAGAAAATATAAAACTTTGGTATTCTTAATATTCTATTTCAATTGAAAAAGAGGGTTTATCAAAACAAATACTGCAGATTTAAGAACCAATACCTTGAAATTTTCATATGATCTGCATGAAACTATCATTAAAGAATTATTATATGAAGTTAATCCTTTAAAACAAGCCTCAAGTATGATTAATAAAGAAGAAAATTATTTAAATCAATTTCTTGGAAAAATATAGTTAACAAAGAAAAATATGGTATTGGTAGTAATAGAGATAACCCAAAGATGTAAAGAAACTATTTTTTTCCTAGTTCTAAAAGACAATACATATCTACTATCAAATTTATTTATTATAGTATTAATGGAAATTATACTAATGAATTTTATTTTATAACTAAAATTTGTTTTGGTATTAAGCATGTTCATTATTCAAAATAATTTTCAAGATTTAATTTTAAAAGTATTGCTCAAAATAGATATATTTCATTATCAAAACATTAATTTCTATAGCTTTCAGACCCAAAAGGATACAGGTTCAAAAATAAAAATTTAATTAATATATTACTAGTATGCACCACTTGACTACATCATTATATCATTAATTGGTTGCCTAAACGTTTTGATAATTATTTTGGATGTAAGATTTATATGATGGAACTATAAATACAAGAAGTATTTCATTTCTGTATTAGTATATTATTTAAATTAATTAACTATTTTATATAAGCGTAGAAACTTTTTAATATATATGATTAAAATTTACAACCTTATCTCACTCTATTATTTTATTTGAAGCATCAAACTACTAAAACCTTGATTACAATATAAAGACCTTTTAAAATATAATTTCATTTAAAAAAGTTACAAACGTATTCTAATTTATATAAAACATGTTTTCCAAAAATTTCCTCTTGGAAGTTCCAATTTAGGATAAGTTCATAGTATGTGATAATATAAGATTTTTTTTCAAGGACGAAAAAACTTCCATTTAATTTTTCGAAATATCATTTTCTCAAAAAATATTATTCATTTATGAAATGATTTATTTTAGAATAAGTGTTCTTACATAAAAATTTACTTTTCAAAATTATAAATTTTAATGATTAATCAATACATTGTATCAAGAATATGAAACGTCTCCTACAAATATTCAGAACGAAAAATTTCTTCTTACTATATCAAACACTTGAATATTCTTCTTGAAACCCTCTAAAATAATTTTCCATTGAAATTCCAAACTCAAAAGGCTTCAAGAAAAACTATTCTGAGAGGTATGAAGATATCAAGAACATCAATATTCGAGAAAATTATTTCTCAAAAGGTAAAGTGAGTTAATTTTTTTTATCTGTTTGAAGAATATATAGTTTATATTGCTAAGGAATCCTTCTAAAAATCTTCTAGTAAAGACATAGAAAACCGTGGTTTTGAAGATCTGGATGCTCAATATGAAGAGTTTATTTCTATGATTAATCTTTTTGGAGGAGATATAGTAAATCAATAAGAATATCTAAAATAATCTAGAAAATCATATGATGAATTAAAAACATATTATTTTTGAAAGAAATAATTTGATACACATCAAATAAAATATAAAAGTTTGATGTAAAGATAAATTTTTTTGAAGAAGATTTTGATGAGTTTTAAATAGAGATGTTAAGTCAATTAGAGATGATTAGTTGAGAAGTTTTTACTAAATTTGATTTTTCTAAGATAAAATTTTTTTTATTGAAATATTTCTCATCTTCTTTGGAAGATTAAAGATCTATATATTTTCAAAGGAGAATAGAACAACAATTAAGATTTTTATCTACATTAAGTGAAATAGTTCAAATCATGGAGATTTTATAAGATCCGATCAACACATATAAAAATCCTAATTATTCTTTTCCTCTATATCATGTAAAAATTTAAAAAAATTATATTTTAAAATTTTTAATTTTTTATGTTTCTTTTATATTAAATGTATTTGTTTTTTATTATTATTATTTTTAAAAGTGTTAAACAATTTCATAATTTTTTTTATATCATAAGAAATGGTAGAAATTTATGAATTCATGAGGAGAAATATATAAAAAAAATTCGGAAGAAATAACTCTAAAATTTATTGTGAACTTTGAAGGAATAAATATGAGAATTGTAAGTATGGAAATAAATCTATTTAAAAAATGGTAAGAATTTATTTTTTGTTATAAGAGAAAAAAATTATTAAACATTATTTGTTCTCTTATTTCAAAAAACGCATTTTTATATTTTTTAACATAGGTATTTTTTATGGGTATTTTGACCTTAAAAATGGGGATATTGTTGACCATGTGTTGATTCAACAATTTCATTAATTTAGTTTTGATTTTGATGCTCAAAAACACCAAAATTTATATTACTAATGAATTTACATTATGTGAATTTTTGGATGATATTAACATGAATAATTATCTTTATTCTAGAATAATTTTCAGTCTTTACTTTGTCGGAGAAAATTTGACTTCTCAAAGGAAAATTATTCTAGACATATTCTAGAAGCACTATTCATATCGTACATTTGTAAGCCGAATGTATGGTTTACAATACCTATGTTTTTGGAAAATTATGGATCATAAACTTTAAATTTAAAAGAAAAAAATGTTTGAAGAATAAACTAATGGTTCAAAAATCGAAATTTTTTAATCAATTGTACAATGTCAACCATACATTCATAGTTTATCTCCATACAGAAAAACCCTATGTTTGGCTTGGTTAGAGGTTGAGTTTTTTTTATGGATTAATTCCTTGTTTTCTACAGTGGTCTCAACAGAAGTAAATATCTATTTTTAGATATTTAGAAACTTATTAAAATCCTCATGTTAAATAAATGAAATTTTAATTGTACCTAATGGATGATATAAAATTCATTCAACGTTTTGAATTCAAATATTCCTGATTTATCATGTGATATTTCTAGATTATTTTTAAGGAATTTTATCTTCATGTTAAATACTGAGATTTTAATCTTCTATACATATATTTATATACACATATAAATAAGTGTGATTTTTTCAATGCCTTTAGATCTAAACATTGGAGACACAAAGTTTTTTATTCTTATTTATTTTATAAAAACTATTGTTGATATTTCTTTGTTGAATATTTTTCTGTTATTAGAGAAAGAACTTTTCCAGTTTCACTTTTTAGATACACATGTTTAATAATCTATATAGTGTTTTCTATTTTATTTTTTAATGAAATATTGTTTGACTTTGAAGATCATTTTCCTACTGAATTGTTTTATCGGAGATCATATCCAACTCTCAATTGATGTAACAACAATGTATTGAATTTTTTTCAACATCTACATCATAATTTCTTATTTGTATAGGTGTATTGAATTTGTATCCTGATTCATTAGTGGATTTTTGGTTTCTCATTCTAATCTATGTAAATTTTAGTTCCTCATAAAATATCCATAAGGTCATGTAAAAGCCTTGATCGTAAGGCTTCAACTACCAATACTCAATTATAGAAGTCCCTAGTATATGGTAATTATATTGAACCTCACCAATCTCATGGAGAGTGCATTGGGGGAGTCGAATATGGGATCATTGTACCTTGAACCACTATACATCATTGTGCTCTTTTTCAATTTATTTTCTGCTACATAATTATATTTTGGAGATAAGTAATGAATCACGTCAATCTCAATATGGATGTTTAGTCTCTATCATTTTTTTTGGAAAAGAACACACCCCCACCACTTATGTATTCAATTTTTCCATTTCCACCTATCATATACATCTTTTTAATTCAAGTATGATTAGGGAATGAATATCTTTGAGCCTCCTATAATAGCTCCTTCAAATATGGTAATAATGAAACACATATATCTCTCATAAAACATATCATTACATCATAATAAAGTATGGAATCAGGAAACTTTCATACATTATTTTGAAGCACTACATAATCCTTTTTCACCTATTTTATACGCACATGGAGAGATGGTCGAACACATATTTGAGAAAGAAAATGTTTCTCCCCTTCATTAAATATTTCAATATTTGTGCTTTGAAAATTCATTGATATTGGATATTTTTGTATCCTTATCATAGATAGGCTAGCATGGTCCTTTTGACTCAAAGCATTGTCCAACTTGTTCGCCTTCCCAGGGTGGTAATGTATTGAGATGTAATAGTCTTTAATCGGTTCCAACTATCTTATCTTATGAATGTTCAACTCCTTATGTTTGAATATATACTTAAAAAATTTTGATCAGTATATATATCAAACTTTTCACCATAATGATAAGACCTCAATATCTTTAATTTAAAAATTTCTGCTGCTAAATCTAAATCAAGAGTTGGTTATTTTTTTCCCATTAACCATAAATATTCATGTTGTATAAGCTACAACCATATCATTATAAATGAGGAAACATTGAAATCCATTATTTGATGCATCACTATAGATTACAAACACTTGTCCAATGTAGTGTAATGTAAGAATAGGTGCACTAACTAACCATTCCTCAATTCTATGAAATTTACCTCACATTCAGCAATCCAGAGGAACATGGATCCATTCTGAGTTAACCTAGTGATTGTATTAGATATGTAAGGACCCATAATTTCCATGTAATTTTTTTTAATATATGGGAATTTTACGAGTCCACAAAATTTGACGACGCGCGATTCTGAGGCTCAGAGTGCCTGGAATGATCCGTTGAAGTTTTGTTAAGCTTAAATTAACGTGCGTAAGCAATTTTCCTGAAAAAGTGGAATAACTATTAAACGGTTACTCAGATCAAAAATATGAGGTCACTCTTGCACTCCGAATGGTGGGTTTACCCTAGGTGTGACTTAAGTTTAGTCGGCGCGGGCCTCCTGTGAGAAAATCTGAAAATGGAATAATCGTAAATAAAATAATTATATAAATTATTTTATTTTTCAAAAGCTTATAACTCACAAACGGTAACCTAGATTAAAAATCTAAGACTACCTATGAACTCGTGAAGGTATTATTTCTTTAAGAAGATACTAACTTTAGCCGGTGCGGGCCACCAAAAAAAGTTAGTTTTTGGCTGTAAATAAAATAATTAAGTGACAATTATTTTATTGTAAAATTCATAACTTCTAAATGGTAACTCTTATTGAAAATATGAGAGTACCGTTGGGTTCTTTAGGGCGTGTTTCACCTAGGCCGAGCCTAACCTCGACCGCATTGGTTTGAGGGTGACTGATAATAATTTTCTGAATTTTTTCCGGGTACGTTCAGTAAACGCGCGAGCGTCATCTTGTAACTTTTGAACCGGTGCTCGGAATTGAAATCTGAGGGCACCGTTGAACTCACAGTGCCGGTATTCGCTTAAGGAGACTTTCACTTCGATGGCAGTGGGTTGATTTTAAAAGATAGTATTTGGGTTTTTCGTGGGAATAATAAAATAAAATAGTTTCATATTTTATTTTATTTGACCACCCATGTGGATGTTTGGAGGTGGGGTCCACCAGAACTAAACCTCCATGTGGATGTTGGAAGTGGGGACCACCACACCTCAACCTCCAATGAGAGGTTATGGTGGTGGGGACCACCCAGGTTTAAACCCCCCCTGAAACCTCCCATTAATTGGGATAAATTTCCCAACTCCCACAATTAAGTGTGGGGGAAGCCTCTTGGTATTCTCCCAATTATTATATCCAACGAACCTCTTAAATTACACCAGCATAATTTAATTATCTTGCTCCTTTTAATTTTAAATAACTGCATCGTTGGAATTTAGGAAGGTTCCTAATAAATGAACCGTCATAAATTCCAACAATCGTTACCTACCTCCCTCCCTCGCCTATATATAGGAAGCTGGGTAAGAGGTTTTGGGACGGCTTCACCAAGAGACGAAGCGCTGGTAAAATGACGTGACGCCCAACACTTGGAGGATTACGATTCCTCCATGAAGAACGCATTCTTCCAACGATGAACGCCATCGAGGAGCAAATTCGACTTCCTTCCTTGGAACCTACTCTGACGTAGGACGTCTTTGACTACGATGAGTCGGCGCACAAACCGAAGATTGAGTAAAATGCCGATGACACCGCCGTCCATCTTTTCCCAATGATCAGTCTTCTTCACCGCGACTCCATCGATGAACATTAATCAAGGTAGGGGTTTATTACTTGATGATGTAGTGCTTTTTTCTTACCCTCTTCAAAGGATAAAAAGGGATTATTGCGGGCGTATTATTGATCATCTTCTTATCATCATGAGACAAATGAAACCTCCCTAAACCCGGAGGGTGCGGGCCAACCTAAAATGGCCCGACATCCTCCGTTGATTTCTCTCTTCTTGTGGAGTTCTACGGCATGGTGACGTATCAACGACGAGGAGACGGAGGCGGCAACGACAAAGGTTTTGCTAGCCGCAGCCTCTGTGAACTGCACCGCCCCCGCGGTGACCCGCACCTTCTCCGGCTGATCCCGCGTGCTACCCGCGCACCATGCTTGCCTACTCGCGTGCCCCACGGCCTGCCCGACCCCTATCGTACCCTTCCCGGTGCCATCGCGGCCTGCCCGGTCCCTGCTGCGCCCTGACCGGAGACCCCGTGGCCTGCCCGGGCCCTGCTGCGCGCTGCCCGGCGCCAAGGTCGCCTACTCGCGGCCTCCCGGCGCATTGCATGCGCCTACCAGTGGCCTCCCGGTGTGATACCCGGTGCCCAATTGGCCTCTCGGTGCTCAGTCGGCCTCCCGGCACCCAGTTGGCCTCCCGACGCCCTGGCCGCCTGCGCGCGGCCCATCGGCCTCCTGAGCCGACCCTCAGCGTCTATCGCGGTGTCGCTGGCCGAACTGGCCCAACCTCCTAGGCTGAGTCACCATGTCACACCCCTTACGGCGCTAGCCGAACTGGCCCTGGCCTTCGGGCCGAGCCGGATACACTGCGGCCTCTGGGCCGAACCGCCCTCGCAGTCCACTGGGCCAGGCCTAGCGGATCGAGCCAAACCTAGAAGGCTAACCCACCCAATGGGCCGGTTCAGACCCAACGGGTCTCATCGGATCGACCTAGGCCGGGTTGGCCCAGACTGGGTTGGGCTGAGTCAGTTTGACCGGTTCAGACCGGACCTGGGCCCACTACTGACCTTTTACTTACTTAGGTCATATCTTTGGTACCAGACGTCTGTTTGATGAACCGTCAGCGGTGTTGGTAATATCGATGAGAGACGGTCCCTTCGAGTATAGCCCACTGATGTTTTGGGTATAGTTAAGTTATAGTCAGGTTGGATCATTCATGAATCCAACTGGGCCCTGGGACTAAAAGGCTAATAACTCACAGACCAGGTGTCCAATCGACGCGTCATCTGTTGCGTTGAGACACCTATGTCATGGTGGACCTTTGAGATACTTCTTTCTGGGACTTTGTGGAAGTTGATGTATTGACTCTTGGATTGAGGAGAGGACCCTCCTGAAATCAAGCGTGCTTTAGTGGAAACCCTGCGGCTGGCTGTGCTTCGACTACTGTTCCTGGATCATGTGTTGGTCCGACAGTTCTATCCGCTGGACTTGGATCATGTGTTGGTCTGACAGCTTCGACTATTGTTCCTGGATCATGTGTTGGTCTGACAGTTCTATCCGTTGTACTTGGATCATGTGTTGGTCTGATAGCTTCGACTACTGTTCCTGGATCATGTGTTGGTCCGACAGTTCTATCTGCTAGTCCTGGATCCTGTGTGGGTCTAACAGCCTAGATGATTTAGTGGCTATATATGATCATCTCAAACTCTCTACAAAATTTGTATACCTATGTGAGCTGAGTCGATGACTTTTGTTTTTTCCTCATGATTCAGATGGGTTACTTAATAACTTAGGTATATGTTTGGGAATATACCTAAGTAATTGTTATCCATTGATTTCATACTTTTGGGTTTATCCTTGTTGGATTTTGTGAGACCTTGAGGGTCTCGGGGTCCCTACTAAGTATCGTTATACTCACCCCTGCATGGGCTATGCTCACACCATGTTTTGTTGGATTCAGACGACGGACAGTACTGACTGAGGCTAAGAGTAGCAGGATTGGACGGTACTCGGAGGTGGACCTTACAACGAGTCAGTACACGGTGGATTCTGATGGACGTGGAGTGATCAAGAGTCTATCTGTACCTACCCTTTAGGTATGAACCCTGGAGAATGATCTAAGTGATGTTATTTACCTTTAAGTTGTTCTTCTTTCAGTTGTACTTGTACTTTCCAGTTGGGCTTGTATTCTGGCCCCTTTACCTTTCATCACTCTTTTTGTATAAAGTTTTACTTAGTGTTTCACTTCCACCTCGTACTCTGTTGTGTTTGTTTATAGTTATAAAGGAAATTCCTTCCCAGTTTAGGTACTTACACCTTTGGTGCTAGTCTCCAGCCCCTAGCCTATGGAAGGCGGGCTTGGGGTAGTTACGGCATGAGCCCCGGGGGACAGGTCGTGACAAGATAGTAATGAGAAGTTATCTAAAAACCATTGATAATATCCAAACAAACCCAGAAAACATAGGATCTCTGTCACAGTGGTTGTTCTAGGCAAATGTTTAATTACTTCAATCTTTGATGGTTCAATTGATATATCCTCTCTTTAGATTATATGACCCAAACCTGAAATTTTGATTTCTAAAATTCAAACATATTAAAATTTTCATGAATCTTATCCTTCCTTAGGTTCTTCACCAATTCCTCGCATGACCTTCATTCTATTATTTTATCTCTGAATATATAATCATATCATCTATAAATACTACCAAAATAGTTCAATATAATCTCTAAATACATTATTCATTAAATCCATAAAGATAGTTGGGTAATTAGTAAGACCAAATTGTGTCAATATAGACTCATTGTTTTCATACCTTGAATGGAATGTTGTCTTAGTTATATCCTCCTTCTTGACCCTCAATTGATGATATATAGAGTGATGTTCATTCTTTGAAAAGTATTTATATATGCATAGTTCACCAAAAAAGTTATCAATATACTATAGTGGATAATATTTCTTGATTGTGATCTTCTTTAGTTTACATTAATCAATAAAAAGTCGAATCTATCAATAATTATTCTTAAAAAAATAGAACAGATGCACCCTAAAGTGACACACATAGCTGAATGAATCCCTTATCAAGGCTCTCTAGTAGTTTCTTCTTCAATTCCTTCAACTCAATCATGGTCATTCTATAGGGAGTCTTCGAAATATGTGTGACACTAGGTATGTGTTTTATTGATAACTAGACATCATGAATTGGTTAAAGTCTAACAAAATCTTCCAGAAAGATATCAAAATACTCCCACACAATAGGTATATCATCAATGTTGAGTTTCTCCCCAACCATTTGAGATAAAAACCCCTTTTAAATGGGAATCAAGACCCTTAAAAAGGATGTGATTTCCATTGTAATTTCATATTAATGGTCCCAGTGATAGATGGTCATAGGTTAGTTTGGTATATCAAATATTACTTCCCTTACTGATAAATTGATGTTGGATTTATGTAGATAAATCCAATCCATGCCTAGGATAACATTAAATTCAACAAGAGGAAGAATAATAATATTTTTTTCAGGAAAATTCCCACAAACATTAACTATATTAAATCATAGATATGAGATGCAAACATTATACCATTAGAGGATTTTCTAATTCAACATATAATCCTTGATATATGAATTATAATTCCTTTACAAATTTCCTAATCTCAGATAGGGTACATAAATATTTGATCATACCTATTACCACATCATCTTCATCAATTTATCTTCAATTGCATTATAAAACAAGAGTGGTTATCATGACTATAAAGCATCGTTAATTAGAGTGACTAATCATGAAAAATAAATCATAGGATGTCTAAATTATGACACATTATTTTTGATATATGACCCCATAGGTTTAACCTAGGCCATTCATGATCATAAACTATTCAAATCATTCATTATTATTCTTAAAGAGGTTATGAATTTCCAAAGCATATCTATTTGGAGTATAAAACCAGGTGTTCCCCATGGCCCTTTGACATGGACCAGGTGTAGATTGAGTCATGATCAATGAACCATTTTAATATTATTACCCCCAAGTACATATATTCTAAATCTATATACAATTCTAGTATCCATAGAGTAATATAATATCTTGGAAACCACTCACTCTATCCTTCACCATAATTTAAGGGAATTTTCTTATACATTGAATTATCCTTAGACTTATCCCTAGTGTTCTCACTAATAGTTTTTAATCAGAGTTTCCAAAGGTTAACTAAGCCTTTCACTGATTCAAACTATAGTATCCCAAACATCTCATAGATATAAATTGAATCTTAATAGATGAATATTCATTACATAGAAAAATAAATCCACCCTAGAATAATATATGTCTAGTTCCCTTGGAAACATAAATACATAAACAATAGGTTCATTAGTGGACTACATATTTCCCCACTAAGTTATTTATAGACATCTCACTTCTTATAATTTTAATACATAACACAATTATTAATAACCTACGGTAAGGAAACATGCTATATAGTGAACTCGTGATTTCAATAAAGGTAAACAAGAGAGATGTCAATAATCACATGAACATAATATTAGAGTGATGGTATGAGAACATAGTCTCTACATTTCAAAACCAAAAACTACATAACATGGATCATGATCCTGAATGCTGTAATAACTCTTAGTAGTACATGATACATGAATCATAAAGGCAATCAATGCAAATAATACATTAAATCATAAAATAGACAAAGTAATATGTAAAAACATAATTAATTAGAATTTCAAACATGTATAAATTTAAACAAGATCACTCATTAAGTTGAGGAAATGAATTTAGGGCCCCACATATACTATGTACATGAAACCAGGTCTATGAATAACCCTATGTACATGAATTTAGGTCCATGAATAAACATATGGACATGAAATTAGGCTCCAGCCTACCCTTATGGGCATGAAATCAAAGGTCCTTTCATAACATTGTGAACATGAAATCCAGTTCACTCATAACATAATTAACTCATGAGTTATCAATATTTACCTAATAAATTTGGGGGAAAAATCAGTCCCAACCATCCCAAATTGAAACTCTTACATATTTTATCCATAAGATTATAAAACATTCTTCATATCTAAACTAATAAAAATAATTTGATTTCATAAACATTTCATCATAGCAAAACCCATGGAAGAAACAGAGTTCATATATATCTTGTCATCATTAAAATAAAGCATACAAATAATTAATAGGTATGGAATCATTCGATTATATCCCCAGTAATTATTATGTATCATTATAGTGTGACATGTTAGATGTAAATTTTTTTTTTAAATATCACATGAGATATTTATTGAGGAAAATAACCTTTCGACATTGAAGATAACCTTTTTATAACTAGAAATTCACAATGAATTGTGGAAATAAATTTTATTAAAAATAAAGCTTGAAACTTATAAAGTAATCTTTAAAAAAATGACTATTCATGATCACATAAAATCATGTTCACCACCTAAAAGTTAAAAGTAATCATTTTTTCACACTTTAGTGAAAAGTATAAATGCACCTCATTAGAAAAATGACAGGAATATTCCTTTTAAACCATTTTGTAAAAAATTAAATCATTGGTAAATTATAATATAAACATTAATATAATAATACTAAAAAAATTTGGAAACATTTATAGAAAACATGGATATGGAATAAAAATTCGTTTCCACTGAAGAGAGAAATAGTGTAGAATTTTCTTAAAATATTATTTTGGTCTTTTGTGTTCATAAAGAGTTTAAAATAAAATAAAAACATGTATTATAAAGATAAAAATATATTTTAATAAAAGTTATGAGTTTTTTTAGAGATATATCATATTATTTCATCAACATAAACTTAATCATAAACAATCCTGAAAACAATGCCATTGTAACATAAAACCTTTACAACTTTGGTAACTTTTGAATCATAATCCCCATGAAAGAATAAAAATTTATTTGGATATGTATATAAAATAATTTTCATGATAATAATAATACAATATATTCATAGGTTTTATGTACACCACACAAACAGACAAGTGGTGAATATGGAATGTGTCCCACAGAAATAAAAGTGACATGAAAATCCATTACCACTTTGGTAAAAATTGAATCATAAGACCCTTGAAGAATAAAATAAAATAAAATTTTAAATATCATGAAAATAATTATATTCATGGTATAAAATTTTAATGGATAATTATATATTCTAGAAAAAAATTAATCAGTATTTTATGTGGAATATGTCTCATAGAAATAAAAAGGGAGATTAGAAACCCATTACCTTAAGTCTCAAATTTCGTCATAACAATAAAAATCACATATATATTAAATATAGGTTTATTAGAAATCTATTATATAACTATATTAATTTATATAATACCATATAAAATTTAATAACAACCTTTTTTGACACATTTATTAACAATTATTCATCAAAATCACTTTTTCATGTGATAACTGTTTCGTTTTTCGTTTACATTTGGGTTAGGTAGTTTTTTTCCATGTACCTTGATTATGGATCCATATTATACTGAATATTATAAATGAGAAGTATCATATATAATCATTATATACTTATTTATATTCATACATAAAATTTATAGATAGAAAATGAACTACACCGTTTATGGAGACGGTTGGTCATATGTATGCACAAATGTTGTTTCCATTTTACCCAACTAATGGAATCAAAGAAAGGTAAATAATATATCACATTTATAAAAACATTTTTAATTAATATATATATTCATTAAATCTATCATTATTATCATCTATATCAAAATAAAATGGAAAACACTTATCAATCACTTCGTGGAGGAGTATTTCACGCATATGCATGAGCGAAATTATCGTTTTCAAATGGATTGGATGGTAGTAATGTATATGTAATATTATAATTATAATAGAATAAATATTTCATAAATATCATATATAAATATTAAATACATCATTTTCTCCATCCATGAGATATAGTGATAAAAAAAATGCACTGATTCATGAGGCGGTCGGTCGCCGTACAAATGAAAGACAGTTTCATTCCCCATTTGGAAGAAGAGGATATGAATATAGGATATGAAATTGATATAACAAAATATTATTATATTTTATACACTAATATTAGTTTATCATCTTGGTTTAAGAATATTTTAATGAGTTGGAAGATGAAATAAAATAAAAATGCTCACTTAATAATGATGCCTATTTTTTAGACAACAGCTTTATGGTATAACCAAAATCATTCCTAGGAGGGTTTTCTAATCAACATAATTCTCCAAAGACATTTTTAGGGAAGTATGTATAGTATTTTTGGTATGACTAAGATAAAACACAGTTCCTTGGATGTTTGAATAGGGTATGAGAGGATATTTCCTTTTATAAGTGGGGAAAGGAACCCTACTTGTAAACTACTTGGAAAGTTTCCAAAAGAATCCAAAATAATAGTCATTCCCAAGAAAAATTAATAACAATAAAAATATCTTCAAAATTAGTACATGATAATGTTTAAATATGAACATAAAATCGGTTTTAAACATGTTTTATTGGAAGACATACCTTTATCTTTCAGTTTAACACTCGGTAAACCCGTTTTAACCTTAACCACACAATTAAATTTTAATATGTTTAATATTAATTATGAAAAAAAATAGGTTAACATATTATATAATTTTAATTATTTTTATTCCTAATATGGAATCCATTTTTTCAAATTCAAATAAAATATGTGGAAAATTTTAATTTTATATTAAAAAAACATATGCAATGAAAAAATTGTTTTCTAAGGGAAAAGTTATAAAAACTATAGAAATTTTTTATATACAAATTTTATATGAAATTGATTCAAATGACCTAAATTGGATTAAAAAAAATATAAATTAATTAATATAATTTTTAAATCCATATTAATTTAAATTGGAGATTTTAAATTCTTTAAATGGAATGGTAGTTTTTAAAAAAAACTATATTATTTAAAATTATTCAAAAAATTAATCTTTGCAAAAAATAATCAATGATTCGGTAAAAGAAATTTTTGACTTATAGATTTCCAAAATGATGTTTCATTTATCAAATAAATTTTCTAAATTTGGATAAAATAATTTTTACTCTGTTCAAAAAAAAGAAACAAAAACATTCTTGATGTGAAAAGGTATTTTCAAATTATATGAAGGATTAACTAAAAATTAATTTCATTTTCATTAGAATATTTTATTTATATAAAACCATTATACTTAATTTTTAAAATTTTATTTTTTACTATTCATACCTCTAGGTTTAATATCAATTTTATAATGGCTAGGTTTAAGTAGTAATATTAATAGTATATTGTGTATCGTCAAGACTCAGTGTTGTGTGTAATACAAGCTATCGAAGAAATTAGATTTATTTAAATAATATTTCATAAAAACATGGGGTGTTACATTATAAAAAATCATTTAATAAAATTATATTTATCCATATGATGAATAAGTTTAATGATCATCTGGTTAAGGAATCGCCACCAAATTCCATTTTTATAGATAACATTAACAATTTTCGGATCGATGGAAAAAAATTATACATCAGATAAAACAATTTGTCCTACAAAAACATTCCTAAGATAATGGGATATATAAATTCTAGTAAATTATAACCTTTTTAAAAAAGTGGTTTATGATGTTCAAAAATATGTTTTGAAATTGTTGAATGAAAAATCTCAACTCAACAATCTCCAACTTTTGGTAAGAAACAATCACAACTCTGAATGATAAAAACTAAATAAAAAAATTGAAATATACTTACTCCCCATGTTAGATAAATTTATATCTCTTATCATTTATCATGAAAGGTTTAGAACTATCTCATCATCTCACCATTTTTCCAAAATTTATAGATCTCTGTAACTTTATGTTCTTTCTCTAGAAAAATTTCTTATTTCTCCCAAAAAAATATAGATTTAATCTATTTTTCATTTAAAAGATTTGAAAACATTATCCCCCTTTGTGATTTTCAAAAAACATATATGGGAGGTAGAAAGTGTATATAAAATGTTAGGAAAATTATAAACCAATTTATGTATAAACATTCATCCAATAATATAAAAATACATTCATCTAAATATATTGGAAAAATATCATTCCAAAAGTATATGGAAGAAAATTCTTCTAATGTATTTGTCAAATTATTTGACTTTTATTATGAAATTAATTCAAGAGTAAATAAATTCATCATGATTTGGAATTATTTTGAAAATGGGATTAATCTTCTTGGTACCCTCTTTATATTTTCCAAACTCCCCAATAATCAACTTGAGATTCACATATAGTTATTCAAGAACTTCAATTTTATTATTCTCATTTTTTATCTTTGAAAATTCTTCTTAGAGATCTTAAATCATATTCCCCTGATCTATATTTCATTATCTTTTTTCATTTATAAATACATCATATTATCAACTACTCACAAATTTATAGAAACTTCATAACTTATATTCTTAACATGTTTTGAGACTGATTTTGTTGACATTCTAATCTCGTTGATCTATTCATCATAAAATATGATATCTCCCATTGTCATGTTGATTGACTTAACATCTTTCATTAACTTTATAAAGTATTATTTTGATTTTCCCTTTAAATATTTGAACACTTCCTCATTTTGAATCGCTATATTATCATGTTTTTTACTAGTTTATAGTTTTTGAAAACATCAATTTTTCCTTGGATATATGTTCATATATCTTGAATATCTGGAAATATTTTCATAATTTCATTAATAAATTTGATGAAAAATTAATGTTTTTTATTTTAATTTACACTCTTTTGATGATTGTACATGGTTCATAGTTAGTGAAATCTATTTAGTCTTCGTGTGAGGTCTTGAAGTTCCAGCATCCTATTTTCTTTTTTCATATTTAGATTCATAAATCTTCGTATTATCAAGTTCTTTATCAGAATTATCTTTGTGTTATTTTTTTAATTTTGAATGTCTCTTCTCTTCATCAAAAGATTCATAAATTCCTTGATCATTGAGAGTAACATCATTCACTTTTTGAGAAGATAAGGAATTTAAAGTATCAATGTATAGTTCATAAAACACAAAATTATATCTTACTTTTTTTCTCAAGTTCAATACCATCAATTTCTTTTGAAAAAAATTCAACTTCTTATTCAACATCTGTATTTCAATTTTATTTTATCGTAAACCCTCTTCTATTTTCCAATAGAATGGATGATGGGTTTAACGATATTTCCTATAGTCTATGTTATGTTTGAATGGATGAAGAATGAAAAGACTCATTGGTAATGGAATGAGGAACTATTTTAGAGGAGTCTTAAACACTAGATTGAATTTATTAAACACCTTTTTAGAATTATTTATCCAAAATGGATTTCCTATATTTTTTATTTTCTCTTCCTCTTTTATGTATCATAGATTTTCTTATAACTCTTTTCTTTTGAATGCATGGCATCTAATTTATATATTATAAAGGAATGTCTCTCATATATTTTCACTACCTTATTTTTTAGAAATTCCATAAGGGCTTCATCAGAAATTGTCCTTGTCATTTCTTAAGAAACAGCAGTAACTTTTCTACTACATTCCCATTCTACATAACTTTATTATTATTATTTTTCATCATGGGACAAAAATTTCTCTATTTTCTAAAAAAAACTTCTTCAAATAAGGATTATACATAAGCTTAATCATATTTATGGTCTCCTCACCAATATAAAAACTATTCTCCCTCAAAATAGTTTCTTCATTCTTGATTTTAGGAATCTCAATGAATTTTACAAAAAAATCATAAAACTTTGATATAAGAGGATTTTTAATTTCAATGATCAACATTTTACTAATTATTTTCAATTAAAAAATAACTTCTCCATTTTTAATTCATCATATTGTAAATGAAATATAAGGCATAAATTCATTGTACATTCAAAGTATCTCTATCTCGTTTTCTTGGAAGAAAGATATTCTGCACCCAAAGAGATATTATTATCACATTGGAAGATAAATGATGAACATTTATAACCATATTATATATAGAAAATAGGGACGTTTCATCATTTGACTTAAAAAAATCCTCTAGATTCTTAGTGAAATTGTGAGTTACTAAATTTTCCTCACATTCCAATGGTGTCTAAACTAATTTAGCAACTTAATTTGTGTTGATATTATAATAATTTCCAAAAAAAATAAAGGTTACAAATATTAACCCATATTCATTACGAAAATCATAAAAACCATAAAACCCCTTAAAAATAGAAGGAAAATATAATGTAATATCATATTTTGGCACACAAAAATATTTCCAACCATGAAAGATTATGGATAAATTATGCATCGAGTTATAATTTTTAAACAAACACTTTTCTATCAACCATTCCTTAAAAAATACTCTTCTTGAGAAGTATTAGGAGGATTATATCACTTCTGGTCAAATAATCTTGGTAAATGGATGAATCAAAAAAAACAGACACATCAAGGTCTAAGAAACAAGATTCTATACAGCAAACTGGCCATAGTAAAGGATATGGTGACCCACAAATACTTTATATATATTTAAAGTGGGATACTCATCATCCCCATTAATTCTGATGACTCGAGATGAAAACCTCATATAAATCTATGGTGGAAAGTTTTTATTGGATGATGAACATATATAGAAACTCTTAATGTTTTAAAAAATATTCTAAAAGATTTAACATATAATGATTTTCTCTATTGGAACATTAAATTTAGTAAAACTAATTTTCATAAATGATATAAATGTCATAGAGAATATAAAAATGAATAGAATAAATTTAAAAAAAATATAAAATAGCTCTTAGAGAAAAAATTTCAAAACATTATTTATGAAAGTTTTTCAGGTCATATGAGCTTTTTTTTTATAAAAAATAGCGAATTTTTTAGGGAAATTTTATCTAAAATTTTGTAATTAATAATTTGCAAAGAATAGTTTTTAGAAAAAATTATTTGATTTTTTTTATGAAAACATTATTTCGATTTTTTTAAGAAAATTTTATTTGTAAAATATTAAAAAAACATCATCTAAAAAGTTTCTATAATTCTTTTTTTATAAATTTTTATGAAACAAAATTCAAAATTTATTTTTAAAAAAAAATATGATATATTTTAAGAAAACATGATCGAATTTTTTTTAATAAAACATCATTTAAATGTTATAAAAAAATTAAAATATTTCAAGAAATGTAAAAAATATATTCTCCCCATTTTTAATGAGTTTCTACTGTATAGATGTGGTTAAAAATGATATTGATAAATGATCATTTTAAATTGAACATTCCATGATTTTGACTAATATATTCAAATCTATCAAAATTTAATTGTATTGTAAAAACATCATATTGTTTTTCATGCATTTCAGTAAATTTTAAAGTGATATATATTTTTGGTGTGTGATCCCGAAGGATGTGGTGCCTTAAATATATATATGTGTGTGTGTGTGTGTGTTTTGATAAAGAGTGATGTGTTGGGCTTTTATGAAGTGAAATGTAACATCTGTTATCACAAAAAAAAATTGTATTTTTAGAAAACAAATTGGCCAATGTCGATGAGTGTGTGTTGAGTCTAGGACACTTGAGCATATAAATTTCCGACTACTACATATTCTGCTACATATTAGGAAAATTCTACTGAGCGTTGTTTCTTAAAGGTATGAGAAACTAAATCCCCTCCTAATAAATATCATGTTCCAGATATACATTTTCTATTCATTCTACATCCTCTAGAAACTATATTTGAAAAAAAATCCAAAATCATTTTCAGAAGAATAAAATAGTTCAAGATCTATAGTTACCTATAGGTAAGGAAAAATTCATTTTACAGCTCTATGATGGTAAAATTTTGGAAGAGATTTAAATATATAAAAAGGAATAAATAAAACATTAAATCTATAATACTAGATGTATCATATAGTAAACTACCATTCATTCCTCTAGAATTCATTTGAACAATTGGTTTCTCAGATTCATTAGCATCTAATGTTTTTTTTTTCAATACTAATATATTTAGTATTATAATAACTACTATTTTTTAAGTAAATCATTTTTATACTTTTTTTATGAAAAAAAGGTTCATTCTATTTTTCAAGAAATTTTAAAAACAAGTAAAACTTTTTGTTCTACCATCATACTCATTGAAATATAATATTTAATAAGATCCAAAAAGTATCTCAAATAGATTTTTGGGTTGGTCCAAATATAAATTCATCAACCTAAATTTGAGAAATGATTGTTTCTTTAAAAAATAATTTGATAAAAAGTGTTGGATCTGTAACTCTAATAAAAAATATGTTTAATAACAAAAATCTAGTAAGTTTATCATACCATGATCTTGGGGAATATTTAAGTCCATAGTGGGCCTTAGTAAGTCTAAAAATAATATCTAGTGATTTAGTGTTTTCAAAACTAGTTGGTTGTTGAATGTAATATTCCTACTGAAGATAAATGTTAGGAAAAATCACTTCACATCCATTTGATAAAGAGTAAAATTTAAGAATGATTCATAGGATATAAGTATACGAATAGATTCAAGTCTCAATACTAGATAAAAAATTTCATCATATTATATTCTTTCGTGTTGATTATAACCCTTTTCAAGACGTTCTACTTTCATTAAAATAATTATTCAATTTTAATTACATGTATTATGAAATACCCATTTCACTCTAATTAATGGAAAATGTTTAGGATTTTTAAAATTAATGTGTACTTGATTAATTTTAATCTCATTGAGTTTATCCTGCATTTTTTTAATCCAATATTAATAACTTAAAGCCTCATCAAGAGTATTTTGTTCAAATTGTGAAAAAAAATCACAATTTTCGTATTCGTTTCTTAAGGAACTTCTATTTTTATAAGTTAATCAACATCATTGGTGATATTATCAGTTAGATGATTTTTATGGATCATCTGATTTCTTGGATTTATAAAATGTTGTTCTTAAACCACAATTTGTGTTTCTTATTGAGGTAAAACAACAGAAATAGTTTCTTTATTTATTCCCCACGTGAATAATTTTCTAACATTGGTTGAAAAATAATTTTATAAATATCATCTAAATATGTTGTTTTGGGTTGTTTGAAAAAGGGTTATTTTCATAAAATTTCACATGTATTATTTCCTTAATGGTACTTAAAATTATATAAGAAACTCGATATTCTGTACTAGTTATAGAATAATTAAGAAAAATCCATCATTATATTTTAGATAGAATTTTTATAAATTATATTTAGTATTCTAAATGAATACATTACATCCGAAAACTTGGAAGTAATAATGTTTTGGATTTCTTATATTACACATCTTTGAATAGGTTTTATTAATAAAAGTTATAAGAGAAATTAAATTTATATTATAGTAGGTATTACTGACTACTTTATCAAAAACAAATTTAGTAACTGAGTATTCACTCAACATAGTTCTAGTAATTTCATAAAAAAATCTATTTCTTAATTCAACCACACTATTTTTTCTAGGGTGTTAATGGAGATAAAAAGTTATATATCATACCTTTTTTAATAAATAATGTTTAAAAATAATAATTTATGAATTCTACACCATAATATGTAAGAAGAGTTTCCAAAGGTAGACTTTTATCATTTTTAATAGAGTTTACCAAATTTTTAAAGTAGATAAAGGGTTATAACTTTTTACAAGAAAATAGACTAAAAAATATCGGGTTTTTTCATCAAATAAAACATACACATGGTATTTCCATCAATACTTCTAGTTTTTGTTGAAACTAATAAATCAATGTGCACTAATTTTAAATAAACACGAGTTGAAACTTCACTAATAGATTAAAAACATGACTTCTGTTTCTTTCTAAATTGAGAATAAGCACAAACTTTAGAAGTTTTAAACCTATGATCAGGTAAATATATAAAAAATAATTTCATATAAATTTTGGATAAATTTATATCATTATAGTGTCAGAAACATATATTCTATAATCAAGATTGATCTTCCATTTCACTAAGTTAATTGATATAATTCCTTATAAGATAATTTAGGTTATGTGTGTGTATATTTTCAACACTATGAGTAGAATTAACAAATATACCTTCTAAAATTTTAACCTTGAATTTATTTTTCCTCATGTTTAAAAGATATCCCTAATCACATATTTGGATTATTCTAATTATGTTTTTCTTAAGGCCTACAATAAAAATAATTTCAAATTAAATAATTTCCTAGAATAAAAATATTACCATATTATATATTTCTCCTTAAGAATTATCTCCAAAAGTGACTTTACCTTTTTTTATTTCTGATCTTCTTGAATAAGTGTTTTTTACCGGTCATATAATAAAAACTTACACTATTCATTTTCAAAATATTATTTCTATTTTGCTCTTATTATATTCCTAAAAATAAAAAAGTTAATATATCGGTACCCAAAATTGTTTGTGTCTATAAGTATTAGCAAATAAAACATTGGGAATCCGCATCTGTCCGATTATAATATATTGTTCAGCTTCAAATTATTAGGCTATTTATGCTTTATAAAAATAATAAGATTGTACATTATTTTAAAAAATGGTGTTCTTCCATTGCTCATAATTTTGAAACCTTATATATATGGGTGAAATTTTTGAAGAAAGGGAGTGATTTTAAAAATGAGATTTTGTGTTCGTAAAACCAATTCTACAGGAATTTCTATATGATCTCATCTATAGATACATATTATCAACATTCTTTTACCTAGAACAAAAAATTTGATAAAACTATCTTACAAAATAAGAATTCAGAGTTTTGTTTCATATGTATATATTTATTTTCAATAAATGATGAAAAAATTGATTTCTTATCTAATTCATTAGTAAGATATGAAATCTTGAATAAAGGTTTTGAAGTTCTCAAATTTAATTTTAAAAGTTATGCCTTACTATTTTCATATTTTTAGAAACATTATTACTTTTTAAACAAAGTAGAATATTTAGATACTTCATCAATACTCGGTAATGAATCATCATCATCAAATGTTATATCATTTTCATATTTAGAAGAAGTATAATATTCATCCTCTAAATTCGGAAATTTTCATTTAAAGTTAATTTTTTATGGATTTAGAATATACATTATCCATGTAGTAATGATTGATATTTGGAATATCTATATAGAAACTCATGAACTTATTTCTATCACTAATGTCATCTAATGAAATTTTTTAATAGAAATACTCACCACTAGCGCCCCATGTGTATGTAAATTTTAGACATTTCTTTCCTTTATACTTTTAAAATTTCAATATTTCTTATTCTTCTTCATGATTCTGGTACAATTTGGTCAAATGCAACCTGTCTTCATACATTCATAAGAAAACATCTAAGATTTTTCTTTCTTCTCACTTCTATCTTTATGATTTTTCTTTTATTTTTAACAAAAAAACATTCTTTACACAATTTTTTTCATTATTTTTGTAAGTTTATCTAGTTCATTATAACTCTATTTATATGAACTATTTTCTATCTCAATGATGAATCTTTTTCTTCTTATAATATTTAGGAACATTTTATTTTGATCTAATTTTATTAACTATTGTAGTTATATAAGAAAAGACTACACCATTATTCTTCTTTCACTTCATAAAATCCATTTTTACTCTACCATATTACTTCATGAGAGTGCCAATAAGATCATTAAAACTATACATAATAAGATTCTCTATATCATCAAGAATTGTTCTCAAAGATTACCATTAATTGGGAATAATATCAATAATATTTTCAACCACATTTTCATTATTCAACACTATATCTCCTTGAGATTATATAACATTAAAAATTTTCATAAATATTTGATGAATTATAGATACAAATTCTCCAGGTATGAAATAAAAGTCTATATCATCATTAAAAATCATAGATTTCCTAGTTTTAACAACATTGGTAGTATAAAAAAAGTAACATCATATTTCTTCCATTTACTATTATTTGATTCATATGAGGAAATAAAAATATATATATTTCTTGTCATATAACATAATAGATTATTTCTATGTCTATTATTTAGTTGATATTCCATTTTTTCTTCTCTTGAAAATGTAATAATATCTTTTTCCAGAATTACATTGTTTCCATAAAGTATAAAAAATTTATTTACCCTGTTATTGATAAAAAATTACTCATTTTACCTCTCTATTATTCATCATCGGTACCATATATAGACGGATCCAAGAGGGTGGTGAATTATAGTATATAAAATAAAACAAAAAAATTGACTTCCTCTTTAATAATGTATTTCAGAAAAGGTTTTCTATTGAAAAAATTATAATCAATGTAATAAATTCATCATAAAAAACTCTATAATACTTTCTTAAAATAGCATAATGGAATTTAAGTAAAACATATAAATGAAATGAATAACAAAGTAATAAATTTTTTATAAAGGATATAAGAAAAACATAAAAAACATTCCTAATAGAGGTACCAAACATTATCCATTAGTTTTATGGAACTATTTAACTAGATTTAAGGTAGCCATAACTTTAACTTATTATAAGCCCTATTTTACAAAACCCTGGAAGCCATCAATAGGAAGATCATAATAAAATTTGTTTTCTTATCCCAATGAGACCTCGATCACACCAAATCTGAATAAACTCTATCTCTTAAAACCCTATGATCCCTCGATCAAGACTGATTAGACATAGTTATTATTATGGTATAAAACCTACGGCATTTAAAAAATTCCTCACAAATTGATTCCTTAAGTAAAACACTCTAAATAATTACAATTAAGCATTCACACATAACAATATGTTACAAAACAATTCAAAATAAATTTTTATAGCTTGTATTGTAAAAGATTGCTTCATAAAAACATATTTTTTTAAATATCCCTCCTCCCCATATGCATCTTCTCTTTATAATAAAATTACACAATTTATTCTAGGATTATATTTTATTTTGGGAGGTAGTTAACTAGTTAATACACCACATAATCTTGAATGGAACATTGGATCAAATTTTGGTGGAGGAGTGTTTCCAAGTTATTGTAGTAGTACTAGAGAAGTACTATAGCTATGGGACTATTCATTAGATTCGAGCCCTTTATCCACTAGTTTAAGAATATGGAAAACTAAACCATCATCCCATGATAGGAATTTTGGACACAAGGCCTCTAGGGTACCACAGAGTAACAGATGATACAAAGTAACCAATCTATTAGTCTAGTGTATTAGGTAGGCAGTGCATCTTGGATTAAAGAAGAATTTTTATGTAGGTAGATCAAAAGAGTGATAGGTCAATTAAAAGCTATAAATAATCCCTCTAACCACCTAGTATGAATGGATACTCTTCCATGGAATTTAAAATGACAGTGCAACATGATGGTTCTCGGTAGAGGGGGGGATGCATCATATGTATGGTAATGAATATACAAGAGAAGTGATGCATGTTGGTAGGCAGCATGTCATTAAGACATGTCGGTGTTGTTGTGTGGGGAGATCTAAAGAGAGGTCAATGAAATGGAACCTATCATATGGACTTCAACTCAAAATTCATTTATATAGGGGTTGTCTTCCTTGAATTCACATTGTAGAAATTTAATGAAACAACTAATGGTAATCTGGGTGCCACCAAAAATAATACTCGATCATGATGTGAAGTTTGACTTTACAAATTGTTACTTCAGGTAATATCATCCGGCTTTCAAGCTAAAGGGAATTTGGTCTATCAAATTATAATGGGGATTAAATCCACTTGACCTTTAAGTCATGTTAGGGGTAACTCTAATACCTATTGAAAATAGGTCTTTATTCCTTAATAAAATTGGATGTTACGCCCTACTTTATATATATATATCGGAGTTGGTTGTAATGGCATTAGATGAACTCTAACTTCACATGGAAGGTTTAGTAAATCATATTCTTCTAATATTCTTCTTGATATACAACACTATACTATATAATTATTTCATTAAGTAAAATTTAAATCCTCATCGGGTGTAATAGATTTCATTCTTCATCTTGTCGAAATTTATAAAAAAATTTCTAAAAAAAATGTCTTCCTCCACCTGATAATGTTTTTCAAATAGACTTCAAAAAACTTCATCTAGGAGTCTTCTTTATACTATGTCTTCTATAATTTATAATCTTACATCTGATAAAAATTTTATCCATCTATGTACATGGTACATGTTCTTCTTGTTAAAAAAGATCCATCTAATTTCCTTTGTCTTCAAAATGTTAAAACAAGTTATGTCTAATTGTGGTATATTCTATATATAGTAAAATAATCATTCCTACAAAAATATTCTTATGTTCCTGGAAAAAATAAATATTAGTAATGAATAAAAAATTTAATGATATTGTTTGTGATTTACAAAAATATGGTTTGAAAAAGTTGAATGAAAAAATTTGACTCAATAGAGGTGGTTGTATGACTTAATGTGCATGTTTTTATTATAGGAGTCTCATTTTAGTTTAAAGTGAGAATTATATATCCATGAATGATAAAACAAGATCTTATTGTCTTGATACTTTAGAGAAATGATCTGTATTTCATTTTTGATTTGTATTAATTGACCACATATCAATCTGGAAAATGTTATGGCTGGTATGACTCAAAGTCTGTTTTTTCAATATAAAAGTGTCATTTTAATCTAAAAATAGATTCATAAAGAAAAAATAAGAAAAAAATATTAGTATATCTTAAAAAGTTATTAAAATGATTCCTAATTCATTTTTAATATATGTCAATTGACGAAACTTCAATGTGAAAAATTATATGCATGTTATGACTAAAAGTGAATGTTTTAAATATAAAGGTTTCATTTTACATTAAAATAGTATTAAAGTTTCATAAACTAAGAAAATGAGCTTGGATTGGCATGATTCTTTAGGAAAATGATAATTAATTCATTTGAGACATGTATGAATTGACTATACACCAATCCAAAACATGATGTGGCTGTTATAACTCAAAGAGTATTTTTTTTATATAATAATGTCATTTGTGATTCACACTGAAAAATAAAATAAAATGAGCTCGAATTGTCTTTATACATTAAGAAAAGGATACATAATTAAATTATGACATGTATGAATTAACTAAATGTCATTCTGAGAAATGACATGGCTGGTATGATTCAATGTTCATGGTTTCAATATAAAAGTGTCATTTTAGTCTAAAACACAATTCACATAGACACAACTAGGAAAATATGATATATTTGTCTTGATACTTTAGTTTAATAATCTATAATTCATTTTTGATGTGTAGTAATCGACTAAACACCAAACTGACATAAGATGTGGCTGGTACTACTCAAAGTGCATGTTTTAAATATTAAAATTCATTTTAGTCTAAAATGTTGGTCTCATAGACCAAATTGATAACATGAGCAATAATTATCTTCAATATTTCTGAAAAAGATACAAAATTAACATTTGGTGTATAGGAATCGAGTGCACATCAATCAATATATGATATTTCATCTGAGATATAAAGTGCATGTTTTCAAAATAAAACTACCATTTTAGTTTTAAAAATATCTCATGCTATCAAAAACTATGAAAAAAATATATGTTTGTTTTCAACCATTAGGAAAAATATCTATATTTTGGAGAGGGTGTTTGAGGATGTTTGAATGGTATCCCTTGACAGAAAGTGTGAACCACATTCATGTCTAGTGTATAAGCTATAATAACTAATAATCTAATAAAAGTGATTAATTTTATTAATAACTAATAAAAAAACTAATAAATATAATTAATAAATAATAATACAATTAGTAGAATAATTAATAATTAATAGTGTAATTATAATATTAGTAATTGATAATATAATTATTGATAACTATTTAAGTAATTAAGATAATTAATAATTGATAATATCAATATTATATTCAATAATTAGACAATATAATTTATATATATTATTAACTAATATTGTTATTAATAATTCATAATATAATTTTAAATTGTGTAATTAGTAAATAATAATTAATAGTATAATTAACAATATAATCATTTATAATAAAAGTAATATTATAACTAATAATATCATTAATATATTCAGTAATTAACCATTTAATTTACCATATGTGGTTTATATAAAATTGTGGTTATAATTTGATTATTTTTTATGTACTATTATAAAAACAGTCATTGGTTTTATTGCAGGAACATGTTTTTGAACATAGTTTGGTTGATCGTTGGAAAATGCCCACTATAAGATCTTTTTTTATTAGGTTGTAATTTTTTTGTCTAATTGAAAACATTACATCAATGTAAAAAAATTTTATGAAATTATTTAATGTGTATTTTTAGTTTCAATAATCATGAAATATAATAATTTTATTTCAATTTTGTTTAATTGTAATATTTAAACTATTTTCCTTGTTTTCTTGCATATTTTTCTTTTATGTTAGGGATGTTGCAAGGTTAAATGTTTGCAGTAGCTAGAATGACCTTTATCAATGCTAACAAAAGTATTTAGACACACCACATTTATCAACACTTACATAGTTGTGGATAAATGATACCGCTGTCAGTGTAAAAATAAAGCACTAATAAAGTCCATATTTATTAGGGTTAACAAAATCAATGATAAAGGACACCTTTATCAGTGCTAAAATAAACACTGATAAAGGATACCTTTATCATCACATTATTTTATCATTGATAAAGGGTTTCTTTATTATCACTTTTTTAGTGTTTTTAATGGTCACAATCTTTTTAGGGAACTTAGGTTTTAGTTTATTTTTAGTGGTGATAGTGGCTATTTATTGCACACACTTTGGACCTATCAATAGTAGTGGCTTTATTAATATTATTGTTCATAAGTACAACAAAAGATTTCACATGCTTTCCATGACGTAAAAACCCATCAACTAGTTTATCCATCAATTTCTTATACCCTTTGGATATTCTATTTCACCCATCCCTTAACATTATGACTTAAAATATTCCATGAGATAGACTAAGATGATCTTAGAGCTATAGTATGTGAACTATCATCTTTAGTTGGATATGGATAATCCTTGATCATATTGTCAAAAACTTCATTATTCCCTTTATTACCTCCCATTTCAATTATAGTATTGGGATATGGTTGTAACTGTGGAACCACCATAATAATATTTCAGCTTCCTATGAAAAACATAGATATAAAATCTATCCTTAGGAATTTTTATAATTATGGAACCAGCATAAACAACTTTTATCCTCATACAATGAGAAATAAAATATTCTGAAAATGCTTTAATTAGGAACCTATTTTCCAATATAGGATTGTTTTTAGTTAGCTGGGGGTAGAATACAATGAACTATATTGTATAACACATTCTTTATATTTTATTTTATGAAGGTTCTCTCCTAGAGAGCACTTTCTTTAAACGATTCTCAAAGAAGGCATCGTCTCAGACAACATCCTCCCTTCTGTTTTTTAAATTTATTTTCATTTTTTTATATTGTATATATATACATATAAAAAAATAAATTGTATTTAATTATTTTTATATTTTAAATTATGTTAATAAAATAATTTTGAAAATATTAAAAAAAAAATCTTACTCAATCCCCCCTTTAATAAGGGTGCAACTCTTTTCATATTTTCCAGATTTTCAATTTTGGATTGAAATTCCTCTTTTCCTATATTAAATGAAATATATATTATTTATAATAACTCATTATATATAAAAAATAATTAATCATAAAAAAAGTTATTAATTTTTAATTATTATTTAATAATGTAATTACTTATAATTAATAACATCATTAATTTCTTATTTAAAATAATTATTAATAATTAATAATAAAAATATTAATCGATAAAAATTGATTAATTTATTAATAATTATGTAATTAATAATTATTAATAATGTAATTATTAAAATATAATAATAATATATAATTTTAACAATAATATTTAGTAATATTATTATTAAAATTAAATATTTTCTATCATGTAATATTTTTTATTTATTATATTTTATGATAATAATAATATGGTTATTATTAATTAAAGAAGATTACATACGTAGACTAATATAAAGAACATGTACACCTCCAAGGACATGACAATGAATAACAAGGTCATGATAATAATAATTTCTTGATAATAAAATCATTATAGTTATGTCATGATAATAAATTTAGGATAATAAAGTCATGATAATAATATTATCAATAATAGATTCAAAACCCACAAGTTTGGAGAACCAAAAATAGAAGATAATAAAGTCGCAATAATTTTTAAAAAATTATTTCTCATGATAATATTACTAATAATGTAAATATAATTTTGAAAAGAAAATAAAGACATGATAATAAAGTCATGATAATAATGCAATGGCTATTATCTTTTAATAAAGTCGTATAATAAAAAACAATTTTATAATAAGTGAAAAATAATAATAATATTATTATTATTAATTATTATTGGTGTAATGCGCCTTGGTTATTACTAATAATGTAAATATTAATAATATTATTATTTAATATTATTAATTATTAATAAAATAGTAATCATTGTGACTTTAATAATACAATTAATATAATTAATATCAACTAAAATTATTATCTTTAATAAATAGAAAATATTAATTATGTTTATTTAATTTTATATTTTATATTATTATTATTAGTTCATGTATTATTATTGATTCTTAATATATTCTCTTTATAATTTTTATGAATTTTAAAAAAATTATATTATATGTCTTATGTGCATGTCTTAGATTTCCCTAGTATCCCTCATTGTGTAGTTGCAAGAGACATAAATAATTTTTAATCTAATAAAAATGAAATATTTTAATGAGTATTATATGCTGGTATAAAATAGAAAGATGTAAAAATGCTATAATGGATATTAAATAAAGAAAATAACACAAATAACATCAAGATTTTTCTATATTTAAAACGGTTTTCCAATAAGTAGCAATTTAAACTGTAGTGAAAAAATTGAATATAAAATATGATAATTAGTTATTCTTTTCAATGTTTTCATTCTTAATGTGTCTTTTTAGATTCAATTGTTGTGAAATATCCTCGGATATTGAAGTTCCATGGTTGAATTCAGTTATGATTTCGTCTCTTTGAGGAAATCTTTCTTCATAAAAATCAAATAGTTAATTCCACTAAAAATAATATTTTGACCAATATGTGAAATTTGATAAAATAAAGGAGAATATCTGTAAAGGAAGTAGAATATTTAGATATTTGAATGCTTAAGATTTATAAAGGAAGCAGCATTATATGCAGGCTGTAAGAATAGGGAATGCTTCCAATATGAATACAAATCTATGAAAATTAATGTTTCTTATTGTTGTTATTATATGAATAGAGGTGTTATTTTTAGAATATTCATAAATATATGAATCTATAGATAACATATGAAATGTGTATTAACATATTAAACTATACATACTGATGAATATTCAAACATGTGTGAAATGCATAATTTAATTCTTCTTAACATAAATTGTAATTACACTAACTGATTTATATTGATTCAGATTTAGAAATATGTGTACTATAAATTTGTGCACCTAGTATTGGATACTCAAATAAAAATATGAATCTTCTATGGTACACTATAAAGTTATACCTACCGGTATTGCATACTATATAAAATGCATAATGGAATTGAAATAAATGGTTGAATGAATATCTACAAGAAATCATTGAAATTAAATAGTTGTAATTTCACTAAGGGAAGTGGAAATGAATCATACTGTAAGTTTAATATCAATAGAAATTTCTACAATAACAAGCATACATACCCTTAAGCATACAGTTCTAAAATAAATAATGGTATTGCATAAAGGTATTTCTGTATCTACAAAAATATACAGAAAATGCTATAATATGTGGAAATGAAACAAATTCTAGAATTGAAAAGATTTAAAAATGTATAATGGTATTCCATATAGTAAAAATATGACCATTTGTTATTGTATATAATAAAAATGATTATAGATAGTATTTCATACTATAAAATTATTCATATTGGTGTATACTATTAAACTATTCAAACTAAGGAATAACAAAATCAGTGTAAAATGAATAATTTAATTCAACTTAACTAAAGTTTTAATTTCACTAATTGATAAATATTGTTTCATGATTAAAAATGAACATAAATCTTGTTTCATATATTTTCAATTTCATGCAATAATTTCATTAACTGAACTATTACACCTATAGTAAAAATAGATTATTTTTTGAATTTTTTGAATCATTATGAATATTGTAATTGCATGACCTTATAAAATTTATAATCATTGTGTGAATTCAATTCCTGGATTTATAGAATAGTTTTTATGCAAACATTATTTTTCATATAATATGAATGTTGAAGGGGAATTTGAGATATTTAAAGGAATTATTGATACTGTATAGTGCATATGTACAGTTTTATGTAAATTGCATATAAGTTTAAGTACATTGAATCAATTTTATGCATAATTTATTTGTATAGCATGTTTAAATTTCCTAGGGGTTGAATTTATGTTTTCTAGAAATATTCTACCTGTATGCACATTTTTAATGAAACCTGAATGCTACATGTATCCACCAATAAACATATTTTAAAAAATATTCAACCTATACACGTATGTTTAATGAATAATGTATTCATATTTCAACAAAATATGAAAATTTATGAATCCTTTTAATCAAAATATGCATATTATAATCAATTGGGTGTAACTACTTCTCTTTTATTATTTAAATTATCAATATATGTAACTTGTATGAATATATTTTAATTAACTGGAGTTCCTATTAATTTCACACATTAAAATTACAAAAATATGAATTAACCTATATGTATATTTTTAAAATTTAATGAATATTAATCATCTTTTCAATTAAAATGTATGTTAATAGGAGTTACAGTACTCATTTTACACCTGTTGATATAGGAAAAGAAGTATATTGGGTTATCTTGAAAGTAGTATGACATTTTATTGGTTTAGAGGTGTTATGAGAGACCTTGTAGTAAGGATATGATGTAAAAATAACTATATATGATACTAAATGAGTAAAATAATTATATTAGTTAGTAATTTTGGACCAATTTATGGGTTTCATAGATGAAACCTCCCATTTCCACCCCCTTCTTGAGTCTTGGATGGAATTCTCTCTATATGCGAACTTCATCCTAAACTGATTGGTGAAATTATTGACATTAAATATTTCATCAAACAATATCCAGATAAATAAATATATTAAACCATGCTTACAAAAAATAAATCTTGATCACTATATATAATGTGAAATGAACATAGGATCAACCTAAAAGTATGTTAAATATAGTTTGGTAATAATGAGAGTGGAATTCATGTTACATGAAATTGTATCAATGTTATGATTATTTTCAAGAAAGAAAATATAGAAAATTAATCATCAATTTCATGAAGTAATGTAATAATAGAGGGGAGACGAATCTATAAAAAAATGTGTATAATCTTATCCACTTACAAATTTTTACGTTTCATTTAGATCTCTATTATATCAAAACCCTAAGATACTCATTGTTCTTGTAGATTTTTGAATAATTACATGATCATTTTTATAATATTCAGAAGATAAAAATTGAAAAAGAATGGAATTTTAACTCAACATTAGACTAAAATTATGGATGGATTTTTTAGCTAAATACTATTACATGTTTTCTATAATGTGAGTTCCAAAATATGTATTAGATAATATTGATCTTAATCCCTCTTCATTTTTGAGTTACCTGATCATTGGTACTATCAACTACTTCATAAGGATAAATCATGAGAGTATCTATCATATCTATTAAATAATGTTAAAAGGTAGAACATTCAATGATTATTGATAGAGTAATGTATAAGAAATATCAATTCATCAGAAACATCAAATAATTTTACTAATGACTAAATGTAGTCATGGTACTCTACCATAATAACATGCCCTGCTATGATATCCCCAATTTCATACTTGTATCAAAAAACAATTTCAATTGGTTAAGAATATATTTTTAAATTATATAAAAAGAAAAAACACATGTAAATCAAATAAAGAAACAACTCTTAATTAAATAAAAGAAACTATGTAACTCTCAATGACCATAAAATATATTTATATAATAGTCAATGTAAAATTTGTTTTCTAAATGATATAAAAAAAGGAAACCATATTCAATCCAGGTTATACCCTTATAATTTATTATTCCTCCACCCACTGTGACCTATCAAAAAAATTATCTAAAAAAATTAAATAATTAGAAATGATTAGGAAGAAACATTAATGGTATATATTTCAGAAACACATATAATAAATTTCAGAATAATAAAAAATGCATGGGGGATAAAATAATTCCACATAAACTAGAGAATGAGATGATAAAGAAACCAGAAAATAATCTTTTTATTTTTAGTAAATAAATCAGAGATCATATATTCTCTGACCTTTGCAGGTGATGAATATATATACAGGTCAGAATAGTAAATAGTACATTTACAAAAAAACAATACAATGATCATTTTTTATAAATTACATGGTGCATAATGTAATTGGTATATAGAAAACATCATACATGAATTTAGTTATAATATAAAACAATGAAATATAAAATTTAAATAATTTCATACTGGTCTCTCAAATAGATATAAAGTAACAATCTTCTCAAAGAAATTAGAAAATTCAATTGAAAATAGGGTGGAAATTATAAAAAAAAAGCTCTTAGTCATTGGAACCAACCATGATTATATAAATGTCATGGTAACTAATGTAAAAATTGTCTGTGATAGTGCATAATAAATTTTATTTATGTTGAAATGAAATAAAATAAAAATTAATACAAATAACATAATGTTATATTAAAATGGGATTATTTAAAATACATTCACTATTGTAAATAATAATATATAATAATAATATAAAATGTTACACATTTCAAAAAAGGATATAGTTTAGATATAATGAATAATAAAATGAACATTTTTTTCAAAAGGTATATGGTGTGTAATGTACTTAATACAAGGCATGACATTAATAAGGAAATGTATCGATATGTCCTATAGTTGTATAATTTAGAGAAACACATATAAAAAAACATGATAATTAGCTAGTATTTTCCCAATGAAATTACATGGGATGAAATAGCTGTAGAATCAAAAAGAAATAGATATTTGGAAAAGAATAATGATATCATTTTTTTGGGGAGTAAATGTTATATACTTATCCATATGTTAAAAGAGTATAATATATCATAAATTAATTAAATGGTTTCCCAATTAGTTAGATTAAAATTCAAATACCATTGGAAAAAAATGATAATGGGAATGATATAAAAAGTTTCAGTTAGTTAATGAAATATAAATCCATGGGGGAGTAATGTACCTTGAACATGGGTACATTGATAGAATCATTCTCTAGATGTGTTTTTAGAAATAAAATGGCATGTTTGTGTAAATTAATTGATTTAACTTGTAATAAAATTATTTTTTTATGTTTTATGGAAGGCTACATAGTTTGATCAAAAAAATGAATAAAAGGATATAGATATAATGAGCTAAACTAAATTTTTAAGGCAAATTGATACTACATTACAGTCAATGAAATATGAATGATCCAGTCAAAGGCTCAAAACTAAATATCATGGATAAAACTATATAACAATAGCTGGAGAAAAATATTACACAACATGTGTGTCATTAAAAACATGTAACATGAAAGAATACTTAGTGCAAAAAATATTCATGGCCTGATACATTACATTTCTTCAATTAATTGCATGATGTAAAACCCTCACACAAGACCAAAAATGAACAAATCTGATAGAATTAATGGAAGATGAATTTTTAACCACCCATGGAAGACTCATAAATACTTTTACCCATTTAATGGGACATTTAGGACATACCTAGTGTGATCAATTACTACAAATAAGAGGCCAAGGGGATTGAAAGGATACATCAGTGAAGGATGCTCTGGATGATATCCTACTGTAAATTTGATTCCTAATGTTTCTTTTCTTTTCTTTTCTTCATTCTATCATTTATCCCCTCTCCATAATCAACTAGAATTAACTATCCATCTTAAGTTAGTTTTACATGATTAATTTGTAAAGGTGGAGGTTTTACCAACTACTATGTTTGGGTTTCTATATTTAATTGAATAAAACCTTTTCTTCTTCTTCTACCAACTGGTTTCAACTATTAGTTCAGTTTTTTATTCCTAATACGTCTACACTAGGGTTAGATTCTTTTTTTCAATTACCTTTTTCAATGATCCATATCACCCTATACCTAATTAACATCTATTTTCTATAGAGCATATTAGTGTTTGGTGGTGACTGCTCAGTGATCTTTTGCACGTGTGATAAATTGTGATAGGAACTAATCTAAATTAGGGAATAACAATTCCTAATTGGTAATTAAAATAATTTTAAAAATGCTCTATAACAATGCCACACAAATAGAAATGAGGGTAGATTGATTGATACTTGATTACAAATACCCTTACTCTCACCATCTATCGAAGTGGGAGACATGAATTAATATAGTAGTATCTATATTATTATCAAGAATAACTATAATTTGAAAAAATTAAAAACAATGATAGAATAGAACTAGGTTTATCCAAAGAAGTTATGGTCTCTATCTTTTATCAATTATTTTTAATCAATTAATTTTAACAGCTCTTAAAAAATCCACAAATTCAAAATGTAAATTAAAATCAAATTTTACTCAAATCAACTAAAAGAGATAAACATATTCTTGTGTGCACTCCTCTAAGAGAGACTACCTTTGTAAGTTTCTATATTACAATAGGTAATAAAAAAAATTCATGCCCTATGACAGGTGTCTATCAGACATTGATGAAATTTTTTATTTTTTGTTTAATTAAAAACCCCTTGATGGAATTTATTATAATGATTTATTTTTTTTCATCTCATTTCCAACATATCGGGCATGAAATTTTTTCTTTTCCACTACATCCAAAAAGTGATTTAAAATTTACCTATAGGTCTAACAAATTTTAGTTGCATAAAATATTAAATCCAATTCACGTTGAATATTTTAGAAAACAATAATTAAAAAAGGGATTTTTTATATAATGAAATAATGAAACAATTTAATATATGATATGAAATAAGATCATCTAAATATTGGTGATGTAAGTAGAAAATATTTTCTAAAAAATAAAATCCGATAGAAAAATTCTTCACTATATTAGGTTATTTCTGGTAAAAATTTTGATTTTTTATTTTCTCCTTAATTTTTTAATTCGCACACAAAACAAAACATTGAAATTATTATTTTAATTCAGAATTATTATACAAAAAAGAAAACAATTTTATCAATACAACCATATTTTGTTTAGTGTGTAGAGGAAATATTAAAAATCATGAGATTTTGAAAAGGAAATAACACAAATTCTAAAGTGGCCACTGAAAATATTTTGATAAAAAAATAAAACTATAAAGGAACTGTAAAACAATTAAAGCAGTCATAGAGAATCTCTATGTGTAAATTAAAAATTTATAAAACTAACTATAATTTAATTAATCTTTTAGGTACATACATGAATGTAAATTATTTCTTTATTTCTAATCTATTTCATGATGGTTATATTTTTAGACTCTTCCCTTAATAGGGCTTTCAAATGATATTTCCACACGTACTATAGAGGAAGAGTTTTTCTACAATGAAAATTATTAACACAATTTGGGAAAACCCAGTACCAACCATATTATTATTTTTCTGCTACTTCTAAAAAAATATTATAAAACTCACAATAGGCCATGTAAATGTAAGTTATAGAAATTTTTACATGCAAGTATGCTCATATGTATTTTTTAAAGAATATATAATTATAAATTTGATATTATATATAATGTAATTGAATAAAAATTTCAAATAAGTTAGAAAACAAACCAATATTTTTACTAATGATATAAATAGATTAAATATTTCTATAAATAGTAATTATTATAAAAATTCATTGTTATAAAAAAAATGGTGATAGAAATAAACAATTCGTCGGAAAATGAATTCCTATATCCTCAAGAGTACATGTGTATTTTATCTGATAAAATTCAATGTATAGATTAAAACAATAGATATAGATAAAAATATAAAAAAAAATTACATACAATCTAATAGAATAAAATTATCCATTGATATATTTTTTGCGATGGTGCATGGAAAAAAATGAAAAATGCACTAATCTTTGGGTAGAGAACCATAATTTTTAGACTTACGTAAATTTTAATATTCTCCTTTTTTCATATCCATGAAAAGTAATTGAGATAAAAAAGATGATAAAAACAAATTCAATTATAAAGTAAATGAAAAAAATAAAGTGTCCATAGAAAATCACTATGGGTAAATTGAAAAACATAATAAATAACAAGTATAAGTAAGAAAAATATAAAAACTTTGGGAAAAACATGTACCTATATGAACAGAAATATGAAAAAATTGAAAAAACATGAACCCAAGTGAAATAATACAAACTCAAAATAAAAATAGACTAAAGTTTAAAATAAATTAGTATATAGTATAATTAATTTTCATTGGGTTGAAAAAAAAATATTATAAAATATATATAAATATATCAGTCTTGGACATGTTTATATCAAACCACTCCTTTTATAACCCTCCTCTTACAAGTTTCTTAAAGGTGAACTAGATTAAAATGTCGTAAGAAAATAAAAAATTATCCTATGGGTGAATTGAAATAAAATAAATAATAAATTATAAAACTAGTTATGGAAACAAAAGTATGAATGTAGTGAGAGTTGAGATGAAAACTATGTATTAGGTTTTGAGAATATAAATATGTTGAATCTAAAAACAACCTTAGGAAGATTGATGATTGAAATAGAAAAATATATCATATTACGCAACAGAATTTCATATGGATTCCTAAAACAGATGAAGCAAAGTCATACATGAAATGTGTGAATGAACCAAAAAATAAAAAACTAATAAGGAATAAATAATGAGAAATAATGGCATGGAAAAAACTATAAAAATGATAAAAACTAACAAACAATGGTTGAGATGGATGGGGGAATCAATGATTTTAGGTGATAATATAAAATTAATCATGGTTTAATAGAGGAAGCATAGCTGAAATGGAAGGGTTATGTAGAAACTATTGATCATTTTATCCCAATAAACAGGGATGGTGATGATGATATATACCATTTTAAAATATTAATCACTATCATCCACCATCCTATAATTAGAGATAATAATTGGTGGTGATAGGGGAAGTAGATGGCAGGTGTATAATTACTTAAACGATGTCAATGGTTTGAATATTTGATTAGAGGTTAGAGTTTTCAAGATCAAAGAAGAAAGTGGGGAGATAATTTTTCGCCTATTGATGGTGTGGGGGAGGTTGGTATCTACATTATAGTTGTTTTGAAAATATCAAACCTTATGAGTAACCTAGAAATATGTATCATTTTTTACCTAGAGAGGTGTAAATTGTGGTGAGGATGTATGGAGATAGAGATTCATGATATAAGGATTTGGACACATTGTATTCTAGAGGAGATCAATGGTATCATGAGAGAGATAGTGTTTGGGGATGGGTGGGAGGGAGGGAATAGGAAAATGAAATATAAATGGAAGTCGTAGAGTGGAGGAGGTGACACATATTGTTGGATTTATATAGAGTAGTCACGTATCTTGGGAGGCGCTCTATATAGTTTAGATAATGGATTGAGAATATAATTATAATTTACATTTTTTTAAGCTATCAGTTTTTATTACTTGTTTTAATGAATAAATGTAATGTTTTGAAACAAAAAAAAATTTATCATATATATTATTTTTTATATATTATTATAGTGAGAAAAAATAAATTATTTTATATATGTTTAGCCTACTTTTTCAATTTCATTTAGATTGTATTAATATTTTATAGATTATAATATTTCAAAGTCTCATACATGAAACATAAAAAAACATATAATTTTACTTGAAGGTAATGTTGAAAGGTTATAAAATATAAACTATAACTACAATATCAATGAAACATAAAATGTGTGATAAAGATATAAAAAATGGTTGAAAATAAAAATAATTTTGTAAGTATAATAAAAAAAATTACCTTATATAAACACGATTAATTTAAAACAAAACATTTACAATTTAAAATTTTTATGTGCATAATTATTAATGAGTATCAAACTATTAATTACATTATTATTGTAATTATTATAAATTTTTGATAATATATTTAATAATTATTAATAATTTAACAAATACAATTTAATAATAATGACATTGTTATTTTAATAATTTATCATTAATCATGTTATTAAAGTATAAAGTTGTGTTTTTAGTAAATAATTTTTATATATTTTAAATTATTATTTTTTAGTATATTTTTGAAATTTTTTATTTTTAACTTTTTTTAAACATTTAGTTTGGGTTTTAAGTTTCACTTTTATTTTACATATACTTTATTTCTTATATGTTTTTAGAGTAGACTACATTAAAGATAACAAAACTTATTAAATTTCATGTAGTTAACATTGAATTCTTATAAAATATAAATTATAAATACATTCTAAATAAAAATTAAAACATAAACTAAAAAGATAAAAAAGTTGAAAATAAAAACAATTTAATCAATATAATGAAGAAAAATTAATTTACATGATACAAAAATATTGGTAAAAACATAATATTTTCATTTTAAAAAATTTATGCACATCAAATATAGTATAAATAAAATCTAAATGGAATTTAAAATAATGACATTAAAAATTAAAAAAATTAAAAATAATTGAAATTAAAAATAATAATAAACAAAAAAAATTATTTAAAAACATAATGTAATCTTTAAAAAAATTATAATTAAATATTCTATGTTTTAAAATAATAATATTTTCTTCCATTAAAATCATTTTGTATTAGTCATAAACCCCTCCCTCTAAAGTTACCCCTACTAGGATGGAAATGAAGAATGAGATATTTAATGATCAGAGAGTCTTGCCTCTAGTATTCCCTAGGTTAGAAACAATAACTAAGGGTATAAAAATCTAACAAAAGGGAGGCATTACTCTCTTATAATAGTAAAATCCAAGACATGAAGAATAAATCATAATAAACTCAATGAAAATAGTATAAAAATTAAATTAAACCCACTATATATTACATGAAAAAGAAGAATATATACTGGTAAAAGTCTCTAAGGTAAATACACCAAAGTAAAGCCAAATAAGTAACTCAGCAACAGTCTAAAGGTCTGATCTACTAATGTCCATCATAATCAGCATAGTCCTCCTAAAAAACTGAAAAGTGTTTTATATACATAGGGTGATCATACATGTATACTCAGTAGGATAACCGATGTCTCTCATGCATATGTGATAATTGTATACTAATGTGTCAGTGAGAAAACAACATAACCAAAAACACTTAAATAGTTAAACTAGCCATTCACAACCTCACCAATTCATGCTTACCAATTAATTAATCCAAGCATAATAACATAATCTAAAGCGTGTCTTTAAAAAAAATTCCATGCACTGCTTTAACACTAGTATGACACTCTCACACTCCAACTGGGTATATCCTAGCTCTCCCATATCTTTCGTATATTATATCACATCTCTTCGCCTCACATAATGGCCACATCACAACTCACCTGAATACACCTAGGATATCACATCTAATCCACCACTATAACTAGAGTAGTTGGTTATCTTCATCATGAAGGATTTTTATCGTGTTCCCTACTCCTTCCATAAATGACCCCCACCTTAAGAAATCTCACCACATCTCTTCCTGACCAAGAACACTTAGGTTATAACATCACATCACTACTATTACACTTCAGACATATAAGCATAACATCCCATTCATAGCTAATATTATTGGAATAGAGAGAGTGAATGATTGGGTACCCAGCTATCTTTCCTCACCACTGTGATGTTCATAAAAGAACCCCCAGATAAATATACAAGTTTCGACACATGGTACTCAACATGGATGGGATGAATATAGAAATCTAAATGAATCTATAAATATATATGTAATAACCACACACAATACCAAACTATGGATTCACAATAAATAAGGTACCAACTAGCTCGCATGAATAACATCACTCAACCATACACAATTCATTAGCCACATTCCACATCCCTTTTTAAATTGAACAATTTTCTAGATATTCCATTACTGACCCATTTCATTTAAATAGCCACCTCATTCCATTATTTCCATATCATTCATATCATTATTCAACCCATTTAATTCCACATTTATCATCAACCACATTTAACTAGTCTTCCATTTAATGCAATCATTATCAATTTCTATCCCATTAACCAAACTATCCCATTCCATTCCAAATCACAATTATGCAATTGCATTACTACCCAGTCAACTAACACAAAATGACACCAAAAAAATTTAATCCACTATTCCCAACTATATCCACTTTAAATCATATAGTGTTCCTACAACACATTCACAAACCAACACCTCACGACCCCACAACATGGTCACACAAAAAAACATTAAATCAACACATCAGTTTTTAGATTTGTTCAATGGTATTTTATCAATTACACTTATTTATTTTACGGGTATTCTCTCATAGTCCATGTTTCTATGGGAAACCATTCCATTATTCTTTTATAACTGATTAATCATTCAACCATGGTGGTATCACAATAAAACACATGTGAAGTTTCAATGACACGTATCATAATGTAAAAAACAAATCCCCCAATAACCAAAATATTCAGCAGGGCATCATGCCAATAGAATTCACAATATCAAGATATATCAAAAATCTTAAAAACATTATAATCATTATCCCTACCATTTAATTGGATCAAAACAATTATATTATATTTTTGTGCTATATTCAACCATCTCCCAAAGAGATACCCAAAGTAAAAAATGTCATGCATGATACACTAGATGAGAAATATTGGAATTCCCTACCTCAAATTGATTTCTCCAAACCAATTTGTAAGATTATTTTGTGATAAATACAACTACCAGTGACAAAATGAAGGAGGGACATTGGGATAAACATATAAAAATATCCCAGGACATCCCCTCATCACAAAAAAACTAGAAATTATGGTTTTCCTCAAGAAATAATCTTCCCAAGTAAGAAACATGGAGAAAACAAAGGATAAACCAGAGAGGAACTCAATGAATCCACCATGGATAATTTTACATGATTTAGGGTTTAAATCCACATGATGTGTGCTAAAATTTATCTTTGGAATTCACTTAGGTAACTCAGTAAATGTGGTAAAGGAAAAGTGGTCTATTATGAGGGGTTTTATGAATTTCTACCCAGTCTGAAAAATATAACTCAAAAGTATTTCACACAAAACCACGCTGTAGAGGGATGGAACTTCAACACAGTGGTGATGACCATACCAAAACCCATCCAGTCAATGTAAACTAAAGATCCAAAAATATATTTATATTTTAAATCATATAAAGGTAGATGAGTCTATGTTGTTGACAAGAACACCACACCAAATACCCCTGACTATTGAAGGAGAGGATACACCACAACCCTTCTCCATAGTGCATCTACCCCCTGAATTGGAAGAACCTATAAAAACAGACCCATAAGTCTCCACACCATAGTCTTCCACCTATGTTGTGTCCAATATCTTCTGATAAGGGGATATTGCATAGCCAATGATCCATGGTGAAGCACCCCCCCCCCCTAAAAGGATGTATATTCAATAAGTCTTCTCTAGTGTGTCTAGGGTACAGCCTTCCTCCTTACACTGTATATTATACCCATTATGAAATAACATCTAGCTCCACATCATAGAAATTATGTTAGCTGGTATCTATATCTATAACTACCCCTTCTCCACTTCAATCTCCTCAGGAATCCCCCAGACACCTCCACCACCAGATTTCCTGCAAAGTAATGGGTTAGAAGGTCTGGGTCATTACATCAGATACCTCTAAAACTATAATACCCCCCAAGTATAAAAACCATTCTTAGAAATGAAAAGGGACAATTTATTTCAAACAACCATCCAAAGAGTTACCTCTCATAGATCATATAATAACTAAAAATCTCTCACCAACTAAACAAACTAACCCAATTTAAATTTCCACATCATCCCTCACAACCACATCACCACACAACTTTACTATTTACCCCACAAGGCACGAACCATATCCTTTATCATATGGAAAACTGCACCACCATCTCTTATACCACAAATCTCAATACTCTAATCACCACTACATTTATAAAAACATTTCTTCAATCATACAAGTCAAGTAATTCTAACACACAAGTCAAGATATTATCCTATTTGGGCCACACTTTCTCTCATGAACATTTCTAATCATGTAAAAGTGTAATAAATCTAGATTATGAATCAGGTATTCCATTATTCATATTCTTGATGACTTATTTCACACATCACATCATCATGGATATAGTTATTTCCATAAACCAACGAAATCTCATACAATACATCATCAAGAAAAATAAAATGTTCCAGAATAATACAAGCTCAAAAAACATATGGTATGGGGCCTGAATCTATGTCTCACACTCCCAAGTACTCCCCTCTAGAATACTATGTCTCTACATTACAAGAACCAAAGTAATGGTCCATCCTTGTAGTATCTTTTTCTAATGATCTTATATTTCTACTAGGCGCACCACAAACATCATGTCCTCCTTGATATGAAAATCTCCACAATCAGTGAAATGGGAGTTATTTGGAAAATTAAAAAATACTTGAGATATGTGGAAGATGTTGTGAATCTGTACTAATCATGGCCAAATTACCAAACAATAATCCACCTCACCAATGTGTCCCAACACCTTGAAATCCCAAAACAAATCAGAGTGAGTGCTTACTAACCCCGCCAAACCTCCACTACTAACATAAAGGGGAATCCTTTAAGAACACATGGTCCCAAACCATGATCTATATGGTCCTCCCCTAATTATTGGTATAAAACATATGTTGTACATGTACTACTTTAATCCTCTCACAAATTATTTGAACCTTCTCTATCATGTTCTACACCACATTGGGACCAAGAACTAACAACTTTCCAACCTTCATCTAGCAAAAGGAAGAATGACATGGATACGTGTACAAAGCCTCAAATAGGGCCATTCCGAAGGATGAGTGATATATTTTATTATAATTAAATTCATCCAAGTTCATTTTAATTACCCATGATCTAAAAAAGTCTAAGATTCACACTGAAAACATATCATCCAATTTATAGATAGTCTTCTCCATTTTACCATTTTTATGATGGTAGAGATTAGTTCTGAAGTGTAACTGGGTTCCATAATCATGTTACAATCCCCACTTAATGCTTGAGGTAGAATATCCATCCTATTCCAAGATTATGTACCTTGTAACTCCATTAAGTTGCACCACCTCATCCATGGACCTCTTTTACAAAGAATCCATGACATCCAACACACTGATCGCTAGTAAAGAAGCTAATTTTGTCAATCGACCCACAATTACCCAGATATAATCACAACATCCCTCTTAATAGTTTAACCTTAGGATTAATCCCTTCAATATGTCATCCCACTTTCACTTGAGAATATCCAAGGAATATGATATACATCTAGTAACACAACTCTCGACCTTTACCTGCTGGAAAAAAAAATTGATCGTTCCACAACTCTCTTGTCACCTATTTTATCTTATGCCACTGAAATTTCATCCTAAAAACATTATACATCATATATAATCTCATATTTACCAATAAAGGTAAGGTATGAAAATAAAAAATTACTCCCATATGCATTTATATCTGAACAAATAACTTCCCCTAAAATAGCATCTTGTTCTGACCATCCTTTGACTATCCCTTCAAAGTATCACCATGGAAAACATGATCTAGCATCACCTCTACTTCCAAGTATACCCACTAAGACTCATAAACCTTCTACATTAGAGAATAATTCATGGTAACAAAAAAAATTAAACTCCACCATCAACAAGTCAACGGTCTAATTGAAGGGATTCCAACTCCTCTATTTCTATCCAAGAATCTCTAGACTCCAAAACAAAATCCTTTTATGATTTACAACTCAATGTGTCAACCACTACATTTACATTTATTAAGGTATAGAAGATCTCAAAATAATAATCCTAAAGAAACTATTTCCACCTATGTTGTCACAGATTTAGATAATTATAAAAAAAATATAACCCATTCTTTTATGATTTGTGAAGACCACAAAGTGATCCCCAATGAGGTAATGTCACCAAAACTTCAGTATAAACATTATTTCTACTAGATCTAGATCATTGGAGTCATAGTTATGCTCATGGTTGGTATCTTCCTAGACCTATAAGTGGTCAATTTCTTCAACTGCAATACCAAGGATCCCAATCCTATATAATAAGTGTCACAAAACACATCAAACATCACCCCTTCCACTGGTAATTGGAGAACTAATCAATTTCCTCTTTGGGTAGATGAAATTTGTCTAAAATTGATCATTCGAGATAAAATTCTAGACTTTCTGGGTAAAATATATTAATGTGTCCAGATTTTATGAAAATTTATATAAGAAAATATCAAAATAGTATGAAAGACCAAAGATTCTATGAATATCCACCATATCCATGGGATCTTCCAAAGAAAAAAATTCATTGACCTTGGATGGTTCAACTTCCACACCCTATTAAGACAATATATACCCAATAAATAAAACATTTTTCAGAACATCCATTTAGATTACTTTCCATAGGGATGGTGGAATTGAAGATCCTAGAAGAAATCTATGAGTTGACTGGTAAGCTCCTCCTATGAAATTGAGTAGATTAATATTTAATTAATGAACACGACTACAAACTGGTATAAGAATTCCAAACACACTGATTTTAAGAGACATATAAATATAGATGGTATGTTTGTAAAACTGAATAGAATGGTCATGAACTTTATGTGCCTATACTTACATCTAAAGGGAGTCTTTGGGATATCACTCACATTTACCTTCACGTGGTGATATCCAGACTACAGGTCAATATTTGGAAAAAAACTCACCCCTATCAAATGGTTGAAAATATCATCTATCCTCATAATAGGTAATGGTTATTGATCTTCACTAGATTCAACCTATTTCAGTCTATAAATAACCGCATACTATTGTTCTCCTTCTTGGAAAACAACACTAGATCACCCCCAAGTTGTCATGCTAGGATGGATGAAACCCCTCTTAAACAAGTCATCTATTTTAATACTCAACTCCTACAACTTAGAAGGTTTCATTAGATAAGGATTAATTGAAATTGAAAATTTTTTGGGATATAGATATATTCAGAACATGATATTATATCGAGTGTGTTGAGTTACATCCTCCTTGGAAAAAAAGAATATCCAAGAATAATTTGGGATCCTCCTCTATCCCATCATCCACTGAGTCCATATAAAACATATCCATTTATTAAAAAATGGCTCTACACACATACATACCAGGTAAAAAATTCACTAACATAAAAAACCTTACTGTTTCCAACCACATTTGAGAAAAAAAATATCCTCAAAAATTAGTCGATGACAATACCTATGAAATATAATAGGTCGATGTTTTGAATGAAATCATACTACTACATCTTAAGTAATAAAAGTTTTCCATATGACTTATGTGGCCCCATCATAATTTTACACCACCGACACACATCAAACAAGTTATTCTAGCCTCCAACTAATGTGGTCAAAACTATGGGAAGGGGTAGCCTCTCTATATCTTGTCCCAGACCATGGACTAGAGTGGATAAAAAAATTAATATGAATTAGATGAATCAAACAAGGAATAAATAATGGTCAATGAAAATCTACTCATACCTCGAATGATCTATGGTCCCTCTAGCACTACCACCACTTCTAGCTGCAATAGTCCACACATTTATCCATTGCCTATCTAATAATAGAAACATCCACCACCATTCTTGGGTTGGTGTCCCATACCATGGGGAATATCCTATGGTTAGACCCAACCTACTCCATCTCCCCTTGGGATAGCATAAACCTACTTCTCCTATAGCTAAAAACCATGATTGGAAAACTACTTCTAAAGTTAAAATTTTAATTCATATCCCCTTTCGAAATTAGATTGAAGAACCATTACGGACTGATAAGATGATGGAAAAAAACCCACAGAAAAAAAATTCTTGCCCAAAGCCTCAAGGAAATACATGGAAACCACTATCCCCATATAGTCAAAAAAGGAAAATGTTGAGGTTGAATCATTTCTGATCAAAACCATGATGATACTGAATCGTCAGACTTTCCACTGACAACCCTGATCCTTGAGGAATCCTTTTAGATCCTATTTCATAGTAAACCTCCTCATGAGTGCATCTTATGAATCACATCCACCTACTCTTGAACCTCCAGAAACATTGGTAATGTAATTAGAGTAAGTTTATAATTTGTATAAGTGTATATTTCCTCCTCATGATGTCATTCTTGGAACACCTCATCCAAAAATATGTTCATGCATAAGTGCCGTATATCATTGAAACTGATCCTAATATCAATCATTGACATGATCCCATAATAAACATAAAGAACCTCATGACTATTCACTACCTTCATGTTCGATGAATGGATCTATTCATGGAACACATTCTAGAAGTTGACCCTTGAACCATCATCCTCCTTCCACTCACCAAGATACAGAATACCCCACTGACACATAGCTCCCCATATCTAAGTGACTACCAATGCAACCTTGTACTCCTCTAGGTATCAGATCAAACTAAAGGTGATCCCTAGATCCTCCAACCTACTCTATTTATCTAGATCTGAAACATTTCCCCCATACTTCCCTAAGGCCTTCTATAGAAAGAAATGCAATATCATTTATCATTTTTTATCCTCCCCAACTGGATCAATCCTTTGGTGATCAAGTAGCTCAGCCTATTGAGCATGCACTTATTGAACCACACAAGGATGATGTCCAATAGCCATCACTATAAGGTAAAACCAAATTTCCTAAGCATAGTAGTATGGAATTTTATTAAAATATATTTTAATTATTTTTAATTGATTTTAAATTTTCCAAGACCATAAAATTAAAATATGAATATAATTCATCGTGATTCATGTACCTCTCTGAGATCTATACCCTACAAACAAAGCCAACTCACTTGGTCAAGCAATAAGCTCAGAGTCTGTGGACCAGATCATAGGGTGTCCAAGACCCTTGTGTTATAGAAAATACCCCATGGTTATTCCATAAACCAAGGTCAAAAACGTCATTTCCTTACTAACCCATGAAACCCTCATAGTTACTAACTTAAATCCATGGCTTTTCTATAAACTATCACATTTTATACCACTCTTTCATGACCCCCTTCCTCAAAAAGTACCCATCCTGGGTCAGAAATGAAGAAAGAGAGATAATGAACCCTAAGTCCCACCTTGAGTAGGGCCTAGGTTGGTGACCAAACCAAGGGTAGAAAAAATTTCAAAAAAATTAGGCATTACCCTATTAAAATAGTAAAATCAAATATAGGATGTGTAACATCCCCCAAAACGGTGCTCCCTCATGTGACTTAGTTGGGGTGGCTATGTTACCTCCGGTGCACCTCTCTGTATTACAAAGTCTCATGAATAGAAGTGAGGGTATATGTAATATAATGGGGAGACTATACCCTATGCTATAGAGTAACAACATTAGTTGAAATAATAACAATGTAGTGGAAAATAGAGGACTAACATTCATAAATAAATAAGAAACCCAATTAGAGAAGGGGACAAACTGAATAAATCAAAATAATAATTTATTAATTAAATTTCAGAATGAAAGTAACTAAATGAAATACTTAAATTCAATACACAAAATACTAAACAAAATCAAATAAATACTCAGATGACCATGTTTTCTAACCCCTTTTTGGTCCCATCTCCAATATCTAATCCATCTTGATAGAACATCAACAACCAAGTCCCTTACCCTTATCTGAACCTACAACCATGAAATCTATCTGGGTAACAAATGGTGTCATGTCTAGTTTTTGATTAAAATTCTATAAGTTGATACCATCATGTCTAAAAAAATCTAGTCTGAGAAAATATAGTGCATGAAATAAAATGATAGTAGAAGTATTAATTAAATAAATTAATACAGTAGAAAAATAAATCCACTAACCCTCATGTTTTGAGCTGACACCTGGGGTTAGAAAAACATGCTTCATCCCCATGTTGGTGTTAGATCCTCCTACATAAGATCATTAAAACATAAAATATCATGAACAAACCACATATTCTCTAAATCCAATCAGAATATCACCCTTAGGCATCTAGTGAATGTGAATCTATTCCTTGAACATCAGTTATAATCATGTACTCCTCCCTCATCCATATCATACTTGTTCTCCTAGCCCTCAAGTAGTATAGAAATATTTACCTAGCCCTCAGGCATCAATATAATCATTATCCACATCATGACAAACTCAAAATTCCATAAATAATCCCACCCTTAGGAATAATTCATAATAGTGTCACATAAGTAAAAAAACCTAATCACACAATTCTCAAGTCCAATAATAATCATATTAGATATATCACCATAAGTAACAATAATAAATTCATCCAATTATCATTATTCTAGATAGTTATTTTTCATAAAAATAGGTATTCAATTTTCATTATAATTATAAATAACCTATTTCAAATACAATTTAATCATGGAGATCATTAGAAAGACATTTATCTTAGTTTAGATAAGGTGATTATATCTCAAGTAATGACTATAATTCACATATAATGTTAATTCCTAAATCAATCCTATAGTCAAACTATTTTCTAAAACAACTATACCCCCTAATTTCAAAGTTTACATGTCCCAATGAGGACTAAGGATAAAAAACCTATCAATTAGACACGTGTATCATTATTAACAATAATGGATCACACAGATCTATTTGGAGGTCAATATAGGTGTAAATCAATAAAAAAGTAAATTGTCCAATTAATCTAGTTGTGTTCATGATGTGATGGCATGGATTCTCTAATGCATATATTAAAAAAATCGCATAGACAATCGGGAAATGGTTTAGACCACCCACCTCAAAACTGAGAAGGCATAGAAAAATCGCAACATTGAGTAAAAGATAAAAATCCTTCTTCCTTCCCTTCGTAGAAAACGGAGATTGATGCCAATACACATGAATCACAATAGGGGTCACTATAAGGAATACATATGAGATGTGAGAGGAGAATAGAATTCAAGGCTTACCTATAATCCCATGATACATAACATGGTGAGCCAATGAGATCATACCTTTAGAACAACGATAATTCTCAAAGGTCACCCATGGAGATATTTTCAAATATAGAGGAGAGATACTGTGAACGAAATAATGGGTGATAGGTTTTAAAACACTAGGACCTGCTTATTTAATTCATAAATAGTGTATTTAAACCATAAATCCCACAATTTACACATGCGTAGATAAATGTATCACATTTTTTAATAAATACATAAAAACCCAATATTATCCCATAAAATACCATTTAATGATATAAATCTAGTTTATGGATTAACAGACACTGTTATGGATTATTACTATTTTACGGCTTCGGTCTATTGAATTTACATCTTATGTCCATGATTTGCGATGTACATTTTTTCTATACACCGAAACCAATACTCCTCTTACTCAACTGTCATAACACCTAATCTTTCCAAATTATGGATTGATTACCAAGGATTAAATAAACACTACTAAATTCAAGAGAAGATTGACTATGCTTAAAGAGGGGCATGCTTGGATGAATATGGGGTCTTACAATCTCTCCAACATATAACAGCTTATCCCTGAACTACTACAAGAATCACTATGGGGTATCTACAAACAAGTATGGTCACTTTGTCTTCATATCATATTATATCTCCTAGGTCTCATCTTTTACACGCACATTCTTTTACTACACTTGCAGTAATGGTATTGTCTTCCCCTAGAGATTATTCTCAATACAGTCCATAATCCAAGTCAGAAACTTCTTAAAGGATTCATTAATATCCATCTCATTTTCATTAATATCTATCAAGTGAGAAGGGTCTGTATGATATCTCTGAGGATGTGACATGTGAAACACATTGTTCAAGGTAATTTAGAGATTTGGTAGGGTTAAATGGTATGCCACTAGATTGACCCTTTCCACTATATCAAATGACCTAAAAAACCTAGGCAATGGATTTCCTTATTTCCTAATAAGTTTTTTCCCCAGACTAGGAGACACCTGAATAAAAACACAATTACCAACCTCAAATTCCAGAGGACAAATCTGATGATCATCATATGATTTTTCTCAACTCTTTTGGATCACTAACTACTTCTTAATCAACAGAACCTACTCAAACATCTCTTGCATGAGACTAAGTATAACAAGAATTGACTCACTTACCTCAAACTAGAAAATAGGTTAATAGTATGGTTTCCCATAAAAGGCATTGAAATGATCAATTTGGATTGATTAATTCAAGATATTATTATAGTGAAACTCCATATAATCTATTTAATACTCCCATGAAACACCAAAATTCAGAACATAGGGTCACGACATATCCTCTAGAATTTGAATCATTCGCTCGTATTGGATGTCAATATGAGGATGATAGGTTATGCTCGGAAGGACCTGTAATACCAAAGCCTTATGAATCCCCTTCTAAAACTAATATGTGAAAATATAATCTTGATCTATAATGATACTCCTTCGAATACCATGCAATAGAATTATCTTATCTAAGTAGAGATAACCAGTTCATCTATAGTGGAGGTCTTCCTAATAGAAAAGAAGTGGGATAGCATCTTTAGTCAATCAATGATCACCCATGATACATAATTCTTGTTGGGTTTCCTAGGTAATCATATAAAAAATCCATAGTTACGTTATCTCACTTCCATTATGGAATGGGTAGAGGCTGTAACAACCCTACTGGCCTATAATACTCAGCCTTCACTTGCTGATAGGTGAAACATATTATCCCATTTTTCATCCATGGACACTATATGGTATATGGAGATCAGGATACATATTTTTCAATTCAGTATTTACCATGAATTTATATGCATGAAATTTCATCATTATCTACTCATTGAAACCTATATGTACCCTGAAAGAGTACTGTCGTGGGTGCCCTCAAATGATTAGTGTAATTTGGGGTACTTAAGTGCAGCAGAGTGGCTGACCAAGGTCGTCTCTCAAAGGAGGAAGTGAATTAAAACAATTTTTAGAGGTATTCTAGAAGTAAAATAAAAGAGAATAAAAACACTACTTGAAAGGATGGGGGTGGTTGTTTATAGTTTATGAATCTAGAAGAAGTTTGCTGGAAGAAGATTGTTTTTTTTTTGTTTTTTGTTTTGAAATGAAGTTTGATTAAAATGACACAACAAAAAGATGTTTGTTTAGACAATATTTAAAAGATGTAATCGATCTAACTCTACCTCTTCAATCATTTATTAATCATTATCATTTAAATTAATATTCACTTAATTATTATCCCTTAATTTGTTAAATCCCAAACCCTACGAGAATTAACTTTACCACGAAGATTGAAGTGAATTTAACCTTAGGCTAACTTCGGAACATGTAATCGCAACACCCTGCTTTGATTGATGTTCTAAAATTAGATTATGGTCAGTGGTAAATTAAGGCACATAACCACTCTGGAAATGAGGATTAATTGAGTTTAGGGATTATATTTGAACTCTACAAATTGATCCCATGTGGTTTTGAATTACCGGTTAAGGTTGCGCTCTCACAGTTCACACAATTCCCGACCTCGCGTGTTTTGTGTTAACTATTCAATTGCTTTATTAGTTTCATTTAAATTAAAAACTCAATTAATAGATCATAATATGTTAATTACAGTAGCTCATTGATTCAAAATAAATGAATGAAGAAGGATAGAGGTCGATCGATTACTAAAAAGAACTACTCTTCCATGGGTGGTGTAGTCATCGTGGAGACGTTTTGCATAAGCAACGGATTGAAAGGGTATAACCCAATCTTGTCTCCACTCTTGATTCCAACCCAATTAATAATATTAAGATAAGAAGAATATGGATGAACACAGAAGATTATTTGAAGAAAAATTCAAGAAACAAACATGAAAGAAAATAAATACAAAGAAGAGGTGAGAGAGGAGAGCCTTTTTGGAAGAGAGGTTTTCACAAAGGCTTACTTCTTCCAAGAGTTTTGAGGGGCTCCCAAGAAACACCCTTTTGGACACAACTTCCCAAATCCTCTACCAGCCCTCTAAAAGAGTTAAAACCCCCTTTAAATAGAGTTTGTGAGGGCTAGGGATACATAACTTTTTAAGTGTGAAATGAAAAACTCGGCCAAATATTTTATTCCAACTTTCACCGCCCATTTGACCTCCAAAACGCGTGAATTGATCGGCCTTCCAGAAGGATTATTTGTGCCAAATCATGTCCCCGAGCATTCCTCAAACTTTAGGCTCAATCCAAGCTCGTTTGTAGAATATAGGGCCCAAATACAGAACCCATGTCCATTCTGCCGAGTCCAGCCCACCATTGGATTAATGGCTCATTTACTCCATCCATAAGCACTCTTTAGCTCTAGTGTCCTGAATTAAAGTTGTATAAAATGAAGTTAGGAACACTGTTAAAAAAGTTCCATTTCAAATAATAAATATAAAAATATTTATCGTTGAAATACTACAGTGGACTATTAAGGGTTAAACTGGAATGTTCACCAAATTTTCAAATGAATGATCAAATCCCAAATATTTTATAAATAAACATATTTAACACAATGTGAGGAAATTATTTCATTTATTATCAATAAAATATTCAATAAAATAGTGTTTTATCAACTCCCCCACACTTACCCTTTTTCACACCTGGGCAAAACCGCATATCAAGTAAACATCAATATCAAATCAAAACCAATTTTAAAACACATATCCTTAAGATCAATCAATTTCACACCAAGAATCAAAAGATATCATGCCTCATAAAAACCCTTATTTCAAGTTCCCCATTTATATCATTCAATATATTTCCACTTCATTTATCCACCCTTGCACAAAACACTTACCTCACTTGAATTTTCTCTCATCACTCAAATATCAATTTTTTTGCAAAGTATTTCTCATCAAAACTCATACAAGGGTCACCAGAGGCTTAATAGATTCCTACATCGCTACCCGATGTGAGTCAAGGACATATGTTTATCATGAGGACTTTTCAGGGTTGTTCTGTGGCTTTTGGTTGGTAGGATTAAGATGTGAAAAACTCTGAGGCTGAATGAGGAGGGCTTGACTCTTTTGAAGCAAAATAGCATTAATCTAATTTTCACTTAAATATGGTCTTCTCTTCAATCCCCATAGTATCAATTCAACTCCATCATCATGAAAAGTCCTGAATGGTTTACACCATTCATCATTTCAGCATAAAAAATGTCAATCTTCTCAAACATGATTTTCTTGAAAGCTCTAGATGGGCACAGCTTTCCACCTCAACTAGAAGCTCCAGAAAAGGCACAGCTTCACTTGTCATGAAATCTCCAGAAAAGGCACAGCTTTTAATATAATGACTTTCTTTAGCAGCAAACACATCTCTTCAAAATTTAATTTTCCACCCAAAGTATCACAGAATGTGGTGGCAAAACCCAAGACAACTTCCCCCACACTTAAGCTCAACTAGATTATGCAATTTCACTTCAAGAGTTGGTTGGATAGGTAAAATTGGCTTGTAATGTGGCTTAACCTAACAGGCTGTGCATGGCTTCTAAGGGCTACAAGGATTAAATATTCAAGTTATGCCATTATAAAAAAGGATTCTTTGAAATAGGGGCTTTAATACCGAACAAATGCCTCAATCATTTAAACATATGTACCTTAAACCCTCAAGTTTTGACAGGAATAGATCAAATTCTGGTTAAATCAAGCATGGTTTGGTTCTCTCAAGAAGTGAGGTGAATGTAAAGAATATGAAAATAATGGTTTAGAAGCCTCACAGGAAAGTGATTTCAAATATAAAGACAGTGAGATTGGCATGGGATTCAAAATTCAGCGTACTTTTCATAAAATTACTAAATATTTGAACTTGAAACAAAGTCATTTCAGCATTCATTTATGCTTAGTTTCAAGGGGTAAATTGTTTCACTTATTGATATGTATTTAAAAATGGTGATGAGAATCATTTCAGCCCAAAAGTTTCAAAAACACACAGAAAATTGTAAAATAAACACACAAATTTTGAAAAACACACAAATTTTTTTTTTGGTTTTTTTTGAACAGGAAAACAATTGAAATTACTAAACTAAAAGGTTCCCTCCCCCACACTTAAAATATTTCATTGCCCTCAATGTGAACCCGTGAGATGATATATGCACATGAAATGCAGAATTTTTAAATAGGACAAATAATATAAAAGTGAAAGGGTTAGGAACAGCCTGATGTGATCAAGTGATGATGGGGTCATGCAGTGTGATAAAATCCACTACATCAGTATGATGTCCCTCAATGTATCTCTTCAAACGTTTCCCATTGACTGTAAAGCTCCTTCCAGTTTCCTCTTGCGTGATCTCCACTGCACCATAAGAAAAAACATTAGACACAATATAAGGACCTTACCATCTGGAACGCAACTTACCAGGCATCAACTTCAGTCGTGAACTATAGAGAAGGACTTTCTCTCCAACATGAAACTCCCTTTGTTGGATCATTTTGTCATGAGATGATTTTGATCATTCCTTGTAGAGCCTTGAGTTCTCATATGATGATAGTCGAATTTCCTCAAGCTCTTGAATTTGCAACTTCCTTTGAATTCCAGCTTGGGCCAAATCCATGTTGCATTTCTTTATAGCCCAATATACCCGATGCTCGACTTCCACGGGGAGATGACATGCTTTCCCAAAAACAATCCGAAATGGGTACATACCAATGGGGGTCTTGTATTCTGTCCTATAATCCCACAATGCATCATCCAAGCGCTTGCTCCAATCCTTCCTATTTGGCTGCACGGTTTTCTCCAAGATTTGTTTCAACTCACGATTTGAAACCTCATCCTGGCCATTTTTTTGGGGGTGGTATGGTGTTGATGTTTTGTGTGTCACCCCATACTTTTGAGCCTTGACAAAATCCACTACAACATGAGAATCGTCAGTCCTGGTGGCCTTGGCCTCCACCCATTTACTCACATAATCAACAGCAACCAAAATATACAAAAATCCAAATGAACTAGGAAAAGGACCCATAAAATCAATGCCCCATACATCAAAAATCTCACAGAATAGTATGGGTTGTTGGGGCATCTCATGTCTCTTAGAAATGTTCCCAGTGTGTTGGCAACGAGAGCATGACTTACAAAACACATGGGCATTATGGAATAATCTAGGCCAATATAATCCAGAGTCCAAAACCTTCCTAGCTGTCCGTTGGGGTCCAAAGTGTCCACCACAAGCAAGTGTATGATAGAAATGCAAAACAGACTCAAACTCATGATCGGGAACACACCTCCTAATGACTTGGTCACTACACATGCGCCAGAGGTAAGGATCATCCCACACATAAAACCTAGACTCACTTTTTAATTTTTGGACTTGATGTTTCTTTAAATTTGCAGGGATTTCAAAAGCAACAAGGTAGTTAACTAAATCAGCATACCAAGGATGCATACATGAGATGGTATAGAGATGCTCATCAGGGAAAGTGTCCCGAAGTGGTACCTGATCCAAGGTGTCATCCTCTAGTGTGTGAGTAAGCCTACTCATGTGGTCCACCACCATGTTTTCTGACCCCTTTTTTTCCTTTATCTCGATGTCAAACTCTTGAAGAAGGAGCATCCAACGGATAATTCGTGGCTTTGCATCTGGCTTCTTTAGGAGGTACCTCAAAGCTGCATGGTCAGAAAAAACAACTACTTTAGAGCCTAATAAATATGAACGGAATTTATCTAAAGAAAATATGATAGCAAGAAACTCCTTTTCCGTGGTTGTGTAGTTTGATTGGGCGGAATCCAGTGTCCTTGATGCATAAGCGATCACATGTGAACGTCCTTCCACCCTCTGAGATAAGACAGCTCCAACCGCAAAGTTGGAGGCGTCACAAATAAGCTCAAATGGAAGGTCCCACCGTGGGGGCTGTATGATTGGTGGAGTGGTCAGACACTTCTTCAGCTCATAAAATGATACCCTGCATGAATCATCAAAATTGAAGTCAATATCTTTTTGAAGCAATCGAGATAAGGGTAGAGCGATCTTACTAAAATCTCTGATGAAGCGTCGATAAAATCCAGCATGCCCAAGGAATGATCGAACATCACGCTCACATGTAGGATATGGGAGGGATGAAATAATGTCTACCTTAGATTTATCAACTTCAATGCCATGTTGTGAGACTATATGACCTAAGACAATTCCCTTTTCGACCATGAAATGACATTTTTCAAAATTTAAGACCAGATTCTTCTCAATACAACGATGCAACACATCACCCAAACTAGAGAGACATTCATTGAATGAGGACCCATAAACTGTAAAATCATCCATAAATACCTCCATGCAGGTCTCAATGAAATTTGAGAAAATACTCACCATGCATCTCTGGAAGGTACCTGGGGCATTGCAAAGTCCAAATGGCATCCTTCGGTAAGCAAATGTGCCAAAGGGACAGGTGAATGTAGTCTTCTCCTGATCCTCTGGAGCTATAGGCACCTGAAAATATCCAGAAAATCCATCCAAGAAACAATAGTGTGTTTTCCCAGCTAGTCTCTCGAGCATCTGGTCAATGAATGGAAGTGGGAAATGGTCCTTATGAGTGGATTGATTTAGTTTCCTATAATCGATACACACTCACCAACTATTTTGTACTCTCACAGGAACTAACTCATAATTTTCATTTTTTATAACAGTGAAACCAGTTTTCTTTGGTACAACCTGAACAGGGCTAACCCATTGTGAGTCAGAAATAGGGTAAATGATACCCTCCTCAAGTAATTTTTCAACTTCTTTCTTAACAACTTCCAAAAGTGTTGGATTAAGTCTCCGTTGTGGCTACCTAATCGGTTTAGCCCCATCCTCCAAGAGAATCATATGCATGCAAATGGAGGGGCTAATACCAGATATGTCTGCCAATGTCCAACCAATTGCCCTAATGTTATCTCTCAAAAGATTCAAAAGTTTTTCTTCATGTTCAAAAGAGATATTGTTATCAATTATGATAGGTAATCTATCACCACTAAGAAAGTATGCATATTTGAGATTTGGGGGCAATGGATTGAGTTCCAATGTAGGTGGGTGATGTATGGATGGAGAAATTGATGCAACAGACATATCTGCACAATGAACATCAGTATCAGAATAAAAATCATCACAATCAGAGAATAAAGCACCAAATCCATCAGCATACTCAATAGCCATGTCATAATCAGAGTTCACATGATCAAAATCAGAATATGTTTCCATTTCAAAATCAAATCTTAGAGAGTCTTGTTCCTTAAAAATGGGTGTAGAAGTATTCTTAGACATAAAAATAGAACCAATACTCATAATCTCCCTAAGCATAGGACAGTCCAATTCCATGATGTTTTTACTTGGTGGTTCAAAATGGGAGATAACAAAAGCAGAATGGTCCTCTGAGGGGTACTTCATGGAATCCATAACATTAAATATCACAACTTCATCTCCAAACTCCATGGAAAGTGTACCCTCATTGACATTTATGATAGTTTTTGTAGTTTTGAGGAAGGGTCTACCTAAGATAATGGGGGCATGAGAACTTACCTGATCATCCTCCATGTTAAGCACATAGAAGTCTGCTGGAAAGATCATGTCTCTTACCCGAACAAGTACATCCTCAAGAACTCCCGCTGGATATGTCATAGCTCTATTCACCAATTTCACCACTACTCTTGTTGGCTTCAACTCACCAACCTGCAAGGAAGAGAATACAGAGTGAGGCATCACATTTATTGAAGCTCCTAAATCACAAAGAGCATCAGAGAAGTGCAACTCCCCTATGGTACATGGGATGGTGAATGTCCTGGGATCCTTTCACATTGTTGGAATTGCTAGAGTTGGTGTAATGAGTGCTGAGACATTCCTTACAAGGTTGATCCTCTCATTTACCTTGAGAACTGTTGTGGGTGCCCTCAAATGATTAGTGTAATTTGGGGTACTTAAGTGCAGCAGAGTGGCTGACCAAGGTCGTCTCTCAAAGGAGGAAGTGAATTAAAACAATTTTTAGAGGTATTATAAGAGAATAAAAACACTACTTGAAAGTATGGGGGTGTTTTTTTATAGTTTATGAATCTAGAAGAAGTTTTCTGGAAGAAGATTGTATTTTTTTTTGTTTTTTGTTTTGAAATGAAGTTTGATTAAAATGACACAACAAAAAGATGTTTGTTTAGACAATATTTAAAAGATGTAATCAATCTAACTCTACCTCTTCAATCATTTATTAATCATTATCATTTAAATTAATATTCACTTAATTATTATCCCTTAATTTGTTAAATCCCGAACCCTACGAGAATTAACTTTACCACGAAGATTGAAGTGAATTTAACCTTAGGCTAACTTCGGAACATGCAATCACAACACCCTGCTTTGATTGATGTTCTAAAATTAGCTTATGGTCAGTGGTAAATTAAGGCACATAACCACTCTGGAAATGAGGATTAACTGATTTTAGGGATTATATTTGAACTCTACAAATTGATCCCATGTGGTTTTGAATTACCGGTTAAGGTTGCGCTCTCACAGTTCACACAATTCCCGACCTCGCGTGTTTTGTGTTAACTATTCAATTGCTTACTTAGTTTCATTTAAATTAAAAACTCAATTAATATATCATAATATGTGAATTAAAGTATCTCATTGATTCAAAATAAATGAATGAAGAAGGATAGAGGTCGATCGATTACTAAAAAGAACTACTCTTCCATGGGTGGTGTAGTCATCGTGGAGACGTTTTGCATAAGTAACGGATTGAAAGGGTAGAACCCAATCTTGTCTCCACTCTTGATTTGAACCCACTTAAGAAGATTAAGATAATAATAAGAGGTATGAACACAGAATATTATTTGAAGAAAAATTCAAGAAACAAACATGAAAAAAAAGAAATACAAAGAAGAGGTGAGAGAGGAGAGCCTTTTTGGAAGAGAGGTTTGCACAAAGGCTTACTTCTTCCAAGAGTTTTGACGGGCTCCCAAGAGACAGCCTTTCGGCCACACCTTCCCAAATCCTCGACCATCCCTCTAAAAGAGTTAAAACCCCCTTTAAATAGAGTTTGTGAGAGCTAGGGATACATAACTTTTTATGTGTGAAATGAAAAACTCGGCCAAATATTTTATTCCAACTTGCACCGCACATTTGACCTCCAAAACGTGTGAATTGACCAGCCTTCCCGAAGGATTATTTGTGCCAAATAATGTCCCGGAGCTTTCCTCAAACGTTGGGCTCCATCCAAGCCCGTTTGTAGAATATATGGCCCAAATACAGAACCCATGTCCATTCTACCGAGTCCAGCCCACCATTGGATTAATGGATCATTTACTCCATCCAAATGCACTCTTTAGCTCTAGTGTCCTGAATGAAAGTTGTATAAAATGGAGTTATGAACACTGTTACAAAATTTCAAATTCAAATAATAAATATAAAAATATTTATCATCGCAATACTACAGTGCACTATTAAGGGTAAAACTGGAATTTTCACCAAATTTTCAAATGAATGATTAAATCCCAAATATTTTATAAATAAACATATTTAACACAATTTGAGGAAATTATTTCATTTATTATCAATAAAATATTCAATAAAATAGTGTTTTATCATACCCATACACAGACATAGAAAAGAAGAACATCACTGCTTCCAAGAGACCTTCATGATGGAATCTCCACACCAAATAATATATCCCTATGTGATAAGAAATATGGATTAGATAACTTATATATCGTGATATTTTATAAGAGAACATGTATAACATATTTTGAAGTTAATGATACTCATCCCTGGGACTTTTGGACATCTAGATGCATGTATGAAAAGAGTTGCATCATCCGCCACTAATTGCCAGACTCTTGTAATTTCTATGTCTTTGTCTTCTATCTCAAGTTGTTAGAAATTAAATTGTCTTTTCTTGGTGTTTAATCCAACTTGAAGTCAAAAATAATGTAGGTAATAGATATACCTCCTCTGCCTTGGGCTTAGGTATCACAGTGAAAATACGTACTTGAGGCTCTTGTGGTCCATGTACACCATAAAACTCTATCACAAAAAAAATTTCCTCCAACATCTTTGGGAGTATACCAATTAGTCTTTCTCAATATCATGAGTAGGATAATTACTATCATTTTGAATCATACTTCTAGATACATATGAAACTACGTAATCTTATGGCATTAGAAACACTCCAAGTCCCACTACGGATGTTTCATAGAAAATGTCATGATTGTTTTTGAGGTAATGCAACTATTCAACTCCAGAAACACCCTATCATGATAATTTGGAAAAAAAAATAACCCCTTTCTTGGTCAACCTAAACATTGGTGGCACACAAAAAAAAGAAGTACTAGATGAAAAAAAATCTAATAACCTTCCTGGATAAGAAAACTATAAATCTTGAAGACACTCTTGGGTCATCCTCAAGATACCATGGTTGAAACATTATATAGTTCCAATGAAACTATATCCACATAGACGACATGCCCTTGTAAGTACACTTTCTCAATCCAAAAACTACATTTATATAGCTTGGCATAAACCTTATTCTCTCTCAATGTACACAAGACATTGTCAAGGTGGTGGGATTGATCTTATGTAAACTAGGAGTGCACTATGATTTCATAAAAAAAATACCATAAAACAATCTAGAAAAGGATTAAGGATATGGTTAATCAATGCTATGAGTATTAAAGGTTAATCCATCAGATATAACAGCATCTATACAAACATATATAATTATTTATTGCTCCTAAAAGTAACTCGGTTTAAGTCTGATGGTCTCACCCTCATCAGGTGGTATCCTAATCTCAAATAGACCTTGGAGACAGTACTAGAACCTATCATATAGTCAAATTAATTAACTATGTGTAGGAGGGGATATAACTTCTTGATATCCATCTTGTTCAATCATCGATAATCCCAGAATAAGTGCAAAGTCCCATAATCCTTCTTACAGAAAAGAAAAGGAGAACCCCATGGGGATATGCTTGTTCATATGAAACCCTTATCGTATAGATATTCCAAATAAACATTATACTCATGAATCTTTACTTCTTACATTCTATAAAGAGGAATAGAAACTAGCTTAACTCCTGACATTGATTCGATCATTAACTCATTCTCCTAATCTAGTGGTAAGATGGAGAACACTTCAATAAATATTTCATAGAAAAGGTCCACCAGTTGAGGAAAATAATCTTTATGAACTAAACTATTATCCATAATAAGGGTCATTGTCTATGTCATGAGACACTCCAATATGCAATGAATTAGTCCTACATAACTAGACTAAAGATCCCACTCACCCATGTGGATAAATCTACCCCCTTCTTGAGATAAAAAAGATAACTCTCCTCTGATAACGGCTGATATGAGTCTAGTATAGAACTTGAAAATAAATACCAATAAGCAAATCAAAGCCTATCATTTCTAGTACAAAAAGTTCCAAAATGAAATGATAATAACAAATTTCCAGAGTACACTCCTTGCAGTGTCTGATATCCTAGGACTACACTCTTAATAGTTTGTCGATGATAAATATACCATAAATTATGTCCACAAAAAATAACAAACTATTTTAAATTTGTAAAGAAAAAATAAAATTTTATCCCCTATATGAAAAATAATGCAAGAAACGGTAGATGATACAAGAATCATACCTCTAATGGTAAAAGGTCCTGCATCTAAACTAGATGGAGTAGACTACATAGTGTGTGTCCAATCTTCCCATATACCCATAGATCTGGTCTGGATCCCTTAAACAGCTCCCTATGAGTGGTACTACCACTTCTATACTAGGTAACATCATCCCCTACCACATCCTGAACATCCAGTGGAACTCTAGCTACAAGTCTATTGAGTAGTAGGTGTATGTCCCGGTCCACTACCACTACTCTATTACAGAAATCTAATATAGGATTTGTGGGTTTGACCCATTATATTATAGGTACAATAGTCTATAATAGGGTGTGGATACTAATTTTTCTTATGTCCCAACCTACCACACTAAAATAACTACATTGAATTGAATTCATGAGGTGGAATTCCACTCCCTCAGCTTCCCTTACAAAAATTTCCCTCAAGATAACTATCATAGAAGTGGTTTATTCCATCATAATTAATGCTCCTATATTTACTTACTGAAACTTCATGTCTACTACTCTGGGATTCTATTAGGTTTACCACTATAATAAGATGTTGATTCATCACATCTGGAAGATTACTTAATAAAAATGAATTCACCTATGACTTGATCTCCAAGTGATGCCCATCATGGAAACATATCACTATGGAGACCTCATCTGCTACTAAAGATAAATAAAATCACTGTAGACCTAGGAAGCATCTAGCATAATCCATCACTCACATTTATCTCTATATCATATTCTTGAAATTAGGATCCCTATCACCCTTCAACGTATCAGGATAGAACTAAATCTGTAACTTCATCTTATTTTTCTTCCAATATAGCTCCACATATAGTCAAGTATACTCTAGGATATCCCACCAATTCATATATGGTCCTCATAACATGTAAGCAGTATGATTCATCCTCCTATCTGCAGATGTCTTAATATTCATGAAGTTCATCTAGACTGACTCAATCCAGAAATAAACAGCATGGGGGCCTCACTCCCTAGTCGATGTAGGTGGATGCTAAAGTAGGAACTCTCTTGTCAACTCAGACATCGAAGGCATAGTTTTATGAGTATCCCACTTCATGGATCGCATGACCTTCATGAAGGTATTATAAAGTTGATCATACATATAATTCCTTGAAGTTGTAGGTTGTTTTGGATTGATTGTGTTGAGAGAGTGTTGATTTACACTCTCATAATGCTCAACTCAAAGTTGAAATGGAGGAATTTTCTATACAATGAAAAATGCACTCTTTAGAAAATAGGACACACAACAAGGTAAACCTGAACATGTGATAATAATATATAAACAATGACTTATGGTACCTCAAAATGGTCTTAACAAGATAATTATCATAACATATCAGTTCAACTGATTTCTATTAGAAATTCCATCCATAAGCTAAGATCATAACCATTTATTAAAATAAATGAAAAACTACAGAGAAGATGGGAGGGTCAAACAAAGGGACTCACCCTCATCTGTCAAGCACAAAGTTACATATCATAATAAGACATGTCATTCCCATAATTAGAGTCATCCGTAGTGTACCATTCATATTGAGACTTACCCTGATTAAATATCTTAAGGATATTAGTATTGATCTTTCCCAAGAGCTTGGAATATTGGGTAGACACAGTGTGAGGTGTGTTAGAGTAGTCCTTTATTAGCCTTCTCATCAAGGTGGAATGAGTGAAATCATCTCCCTTGTCTTTTCCAGATAGTATTGTATCTTTGAAAGAGGTAGGAACACTGCTCCCCATTGTCATCCCTTCCTCCCCAAAGATGTCACCCCACTTCTTATATATCTAAGAGGAGTTCAAAAGATTCTGGATTTCATGATGAAAATCAACATGTTGAGGAGTCCTAGTGTGATCCAGTCTAGGATCTGACTCAATAGTCCCATCACGTAACAATCCAACACTAAGACTATCATACATACTTGGATTTGAGGTTCAGAATGAGTAGGAGACCAATCAATAGAGAGGCAAGCATTTTTTTCAGTATCAACTAATCCAGTGGGGGTAATAGAATGACCATAATTATAATTAATATCATAATGAAAATCTTTCTGAGCATTAGAGGGACCACTATTATCTTTCATCACGGATTTATCCAAAATAAGGCATTTTCCTTCAAAATTAGACACCTAAGGGATGGATTTGTAAACAGCCAACCTATCATCCTTAGTGAAAGAAGAATTTTTGGAATCGCCATCACAAAAAAAGAGACTTTCATAGAGACACATGATTTATTTCATGATTCCTTCTACAGAGAGTAGCTAGATGACCCTTCACCCCCATCTCTCAAAGGAGATCTTCCACTGACATGACTTCAATGAATGCCCAATGGCCATAAATTTAGTACAGAAAAGGGGATTCCTTTCATACTCAACATCAATATGGATATTATCAGTGGGAGTGGTGAAAGGTACCTTATAAATCAAGGTGGAACTCATATCAACCTCCACCATCATTCGAAAAAAATGTCCAAATTGAAACACCTTGGTTTCCTTGTCAAGGTGAATAGGGGTCCCAATTTCTAGGCTGATTTCATGCAGAATCATTGGATTCCAGAGTATCCAATTAAGTCCATGAAACTAGACCCAAACCTGAGAAAAATAATTTCTTGCACGTGAGACAACGAAATCTAGGGACCATTTATGAAGGTGAAGCCATCCCGGTTTCAGAGAGAGGGACCCAATGCTCCGTACATGTATTTTTAATGTATTTTATGGTAAAATGTATTGAAAGAATCCATTTCCAAGAGACACACACTTCAAATTATGGGAGCCCCAAAAAAAGAGATATGATTGACCAAATCATCAAACAGCCAAGCCTTCCACCCTTTGGTAGACCATGATGTCCAATCAGGTAATTCTCCCCAATTGTAATCCTCTCAGCAAAAACATGAGGATTCACATCAACCTGAGTTGATGACCCCTTTTGGAGGATCTGACCATAATAGTATTCAATGAACGATGATAACGGGGGTACTGATGCATAAGAATCCACAGTAACTCTTCCCGTCAGGTCCTTAATGTTACCACTACTATTTGGGACCTTGGAAGTATCCATATATTTCTTCATATATGGATCAAGATTCATGGAAGCCGAGGGAAAATTGGACTGTAGCATCACCCTCTTCGGTGTAGACGGTAGGATATCCCTAGATCTCTACACATCGTCATCCAAACAAGGAACACAAATAACAAGAGCATCCAAATTAGATAAGGAATTATGACCCATCGAATCCTTGATCACAAGCAGCGGACCAGGATTTTGTGTGCAACCATCACTATGATTCTAAGCCGCATTATCCAAATCAGCAGGCTTGGATATGGATCCATCACGATCATCAGATTTGGAAACTACCTTTGAAACAAATGGTGAATCTGAAGTGATAACCCGTACACACCCTCCATCCTGATGAGAGGTAGTCCTAACATCATGATCCATAATAGGAATATATGTATTCACCATTGAATCAAGATGAATGGTGGGTATATCTTGGGTTTTTCAATTCATGCTTTATATGGAAAATATGAAACATTTGGTAAATATATCCCTAGAATGAGAAATGTGTGAAAACATATATCCCTTTGTTCCTATCATGATTCATGTAGACTAATCTCATGTCATACCTAACATCAAGAAAAATATCATCAAATAGTAATATCACACAACATGTGAATCAAACAAGATGAAATAACATCATTCCATAATAGGTGAACATTATGAACAACAATCCCATCTCTAGGAACTTGGTTTTTCAATTATACTTGCATTAGATACTCCCATGAATGATCTCATTTCCAATACTTGTCATATCCTAGTACCCTTTCTATAATTCCCTAATATTAAATCAATAGAAAAGAAACAATTGGCTCTGAAACTGCTCTATAACATCCCCCAACCTAGTGCTCCCTCATGTGACTGGTCTTGGGGGCTACATGACTTCAAGAGAACCTCCCCTTACACCATAATCCACTGACATATAGTTAGGGTCTATGGAATATAATGGTGAGACTATACCATCTAGTATAGAGTAAATAAAATAGTTGAAATAGTAATAGATTAGAATAAAATTGTGGACAAATGTAAATAAACAAACTGGAAACCCAAGATGAGAAATGGAAAAACTAAACAAATCTAAATAATAATAGAATAATTAATTGTAAGGTTGAAATTAAATAAATTATATGCTGAAATTCAATATATAAAATACTCAACATGCTCAAAAAAAGACTCGTATGACCCTGTTCCTGAACCCCATGTTGGTCTCGTCTCTTTACTCCAACCCATCCAGCAACCACATTAACAATCGGGTCCCTTGTCCTTGTCCAAACCTACATCCATGAAATTTTTCGAGGCACAAAATGAAGGAACGTCCTAGATGTGAGTAGAACTTAGTAGATAAAAACCACAAGGTATAAAAAAATACAGTCTAAAAAATATAGTGTTTTTAATAAAGTGATAATAGGGATATTAATTTAATAAATTAATACAGTTCAAAAATAAATCATTGAACCTCATGTTCTGGGATGATATTTGGGGTTATCCAAACTTACTTTAGCCCCATGTTGTACAATTATATCTGGAATGGACCCTCCTTTATCTAGAATCATCACCCAAATATGTGTTAGATTCTCTTTCCAAGGATGAATCCCACATAACCTATCATGAACAAATGGAATATCCCTCCGGATAACTAGAATTTCACCCTCTAGAATCCAGTGACTTTGTATATAGCCCTTATATATCTGATATAATCATATAATCTACCCTCTGGCAGCACGTACCTTTTCACCTAACCCTCATCCGATATAGAAACATGAACATATTCCTCAGGAGTCAACAAAATCAGGAGTTTCATCAAGACAAACTAAATATTCCATAAATCATCCCACCATCAATCATTAGTCACAGCAGTTTCACATAAGCACAAAATCTAATCATGCAATTTTAAAGCCCAATAATAAGTATGCTAGATCTATCATTATCAGAAAAAATTATCAATTTTTCAAATTATCATTAGTATATCTGGTTATATTTTATAAATCATAGTTTCCAATTATCATCATAATTGTATCAAAACTATTTCATTTTTCATTTTAACCTTAATGTCATTAGTAGGCCAGTTAACCATGTTTTTAAAATGTGATTATTTCTCATTAAATCACTACAATTCACATTTTATGCCCATTCCAAAATTAATCCACTAGTCAAACAATTTACTAAAATTACTCAGGGATCATATATTGAAATGGAAAAGTATCAATAAGGTATTGAGTGAGCACACCTATTTGGGGGCCGTAAGTCTCAGTCTCAAATGTAATTGACACCAGCCTGAAAAAATCAATTTCCTTCTATTAATAACCACTTAAAACTGATATATTGTCTGATTAATCTTATCATGAACATGGTGTTCCAACATGAACACTCTATTTCACATACTATGAAATAGGAATATGATTTAGACCACCCACCTCAAAATGAATAAGGCATAAGAAATACTTAGTGTATGAAGTAAAGTTCAAAATTCGTCATCCTTACCTTCGTCGAAAATATTGAATGCTTCCAAAACACATGCATCACAACAAGGGTCACTGCATGGAAAATAGGTGAGACGTGAGGGGAGAAGAAAGGTAAATTCTTACCTTTAATCCAACATTTTCGAACATGATGATCTAATGAGATCAAACCTCAAGATCAATAAGAATTCCCACAGGTCTTCACTAAAGTTGTCTTCAAATCAAGAGGAGAGATTTCATTAACAGAACATTGGTTTCTGGGTTTTAAAGAACCAGGTACAGCTTATATGGTGTAAATAAGGGATTTATGCTGTAAATTGCATAATGCACATATATGTTAATAAATTCATTTTCCTTCGATTAATAACCACTTAAAACTAATCTTACCACATGAAATCCCATTTCACAATGTAAAACAAATTTACATCTTAATCGACATGTTTACCTCTTATTAATGCTTTATGGGGTTGGTTAGATGAATTTACATTGTAATTCCATGATTTAAAATGTAAATTTGTTTTTCATATTGAAACTAGTCCTCTTACTCCTACACATACATAACATAGAATCTTTCCATATTAAGACTTGATTTACAAGGTTTAAATAAACACAAATAAAATCATTAGAGGATTGAAAACACATAAATAGGGATGTAGCTAGAAAATGTGAGATATTAGAGGATTAATGATCCATAAAAAAATCTATGAAAAAATATAAAAAGAAAACCCAAACTATCCCATAATGAATGCATAAGTAGAATAGGTACATGTAAAAGTATCCAAGGTGGATACCTAAAAGTAATTCTAAAGAGGTATCTCGATAATAGTCTAGTGGTATGATCTATTAATTTTCAGAAGATTCCATGTATTCCTCCAAAAAGCCTAAAAATAGATTTATATATTTAGGGTGAGAATACAATTATGCCCGTTTGGGTAACCAAATTCTCTCGTGCACATGTGAAAATAGATTTCTATTGCATCAGTGAGAAAACATCAGAACCAACATCACCTAAACAAGTCAACTAGCCAATCTCATCCATACCAAGGAACACTCACCAATTAATGCATCAAAGAATAATAACATAATATTAATAATATTAATCAAAAGGTACCCTGCACCATTTTCCCATTGGTATGCCACTCTCTCACCCCAATTTTGTACGTCCTAATGTTCCCATATACTCTGTATATCACATCACGTATTACTGCCCCACAACATGTCCACATCACATCACATCTCACCTGTATACACCTAGGCCACATCACATATCGCCTGAAGACACCTTGGCCATCACATCACATCTTCAACAATAACCAGAGTTGTATGGTATCACAAACATAAAGGACATCAACCTCATTACCTCCCCCTAAAATACACAAACCCACACTAAAAAGTCATATCATCACACAAATCCCTCCAGAAAACACACATTCTATCACATCACATCAATACTATTTCACTTTTGAATTCTAGCCATCACAATCTATGCATACCTAAATCGCCTGGAAGAGAGAGGAGGAAAGAGCAAGAACCCATCTATGTTTCGTCACCAAAAGGATTTTGTAAAAAAACATTATATAAATATATTGGTGTAAGAACATGGTTCTCAACGTGGTTGGGATGCATATCGAAATCGTAAGGAATATAAAAATATATATAATAGTCATACACAAGCCCGACCTATAGGTTTACAATAAAGAAGGAATCAACCAGCTCAAAATGTCACCCCAAGCCTCACAACATGAATCACATTCTCTACCACCTCTATGTTCATAACACCACTAACTAATCCACAAGTAATTATCCACATTCTACATCCTTTTTTAAATTAAAAAATTTTCCAGATCTTTTGTTACAGAACAATTTCATTTAAATAGACAATTTATTCCATTATTTCTAGTGCATTCATCTCATTATTCAACCCATTTAATTCCATATTTAGCAGCAACCACATTTGACCAATATTCCATTTAATTCATCCATTATCCATTTCCATCCTATTAACCAAACCATGTCATTCCATTTCGAATAACTATTAGTCAATTCCATTACTACCCGGTCAATAAACACAACATAACACCACACAAACAAGTATCCCATTTTTATCAACTACAACCACATTCCATCATATAACCACCCCTTAGAACTATCACATCACAACACCCCACCACCCCACATCACAGTAACATAAATAAACACTATAACATCACATCAACAAATCACTTTTTAGATTTTTTTAAGGGATTTTTATTATTTCCACATCTTAATTCTAAAGGAATTCACAAACAATCTATGGTTTCTAGGGAGAACCATTTTATTATCCTTATATAAGTGATTCACCATATACAAAAGGTGGTATCACAATCAAAATGACACCATATTTCCACAATACATATCATATCAGCACAAACGAATCCCCAACGGATACAATTTTTAGTGGGTCATCAAGACCGTATAATTCACAATATCAAGATATATCAAAAGCAGTGAAGACATATAAATCATTCCCCTTACCCTTCAAATAATTAAACTAAATAGTTTGTCTTTTTTAAATTGGATTAAAATATATCCAAAAGAGATAACAAAAATAAACCCATCCTGCAGGATACACTAGATGAGAAACAAGTGAATTTCATACCTCAAGTAGAGTTCTCTAATCCTCTTTCCAAGATTGGGTTGAAAGAATGATCACTACCAACACCAAAACTAAAGAGGGACACTGGGATCAACCTAGAACAGCATCCCATTACATATTATTTTCACACAAAAACTAAAATAGATGTAGTACTCCTCATAGTAACCTTCCCACATAAGAAGTTGGGAGAAAACAATTGAATAGTGAGAGTGGAACTCACCGAATCCACCACTAATAAAAATCCAAGATATGGGTCCAAAATACTCATGTTAGGTGCTTAAATTACTCCATGGGATATACTTGGGTCACTCAAGAAAAAATAGAAACAAAAAAAATGTGGTCTGGGATGAGGGGGTTTACAAATTTTTACTGAGTCTGAAAAAATACCTCCATGGCTTATCCCACAAAACTACACCAAAAAGGGAGGGTACAACAATGCAGTGGTGATGAACACACTACAGCCCAACCATTCAAGGGAACATTTGGGATCTAAGAATATTTTTTCACCATGTATCCTCAAATGGGGGATGATCCACGATGCTACAAAGGGAACCACACCAAATAACCCTGACAGTTGAAGATCAGGCTATGCCCTAGCCCTGCTCCATAACGTAGTTACCCCTTGAATTCAAAAAATATCTAAAAACCGACCCTTGGAACTCCAAACCGCAATCAACCTCTTATACTGCATCCATTATCTACCATGAAGGGGTTACACTACAACCCAGGCTCCATGACACGGTTATCACCCCCCCTAAAAGGAAATAACCTCTAAAAATCATCATAGGGTCCCTTACGCTGATTCCTTCCTCCTTAACGCGTAGCGGATACCCTTTATAGTGTATCCTCTAGCTCTACACCATAGAACATATCTGAGATGTATTTCCTAGCTAAAACTTCCCCTTCTTCACTTCAAACTCCTTAAGACTTCCTTGAACACCTCCACTTCCAGATTTCCCACAATGTAACTAGATGAAAGGTCTAGTCCATTACATCATTAATTGGTTCTCCAATATTCTTTTTATATTCAATTAATTTTTATATGTTAAGTTAAGTCAATTTTTCAAATTTCATTTTGATTATATTTATACATTATAATTTAGAGGTTTTCAAATTCACTTACATCAAGCATTATTATATTTCATGTTGGTGAATTTGGAAGAATATAAATTATAAATAATAAATACTAGAAAAATAAAATTTGACTCACTAACTGAACAAATAAAAATAATCTGAATTGAAAATAATTTCATAAATATAATAATCAAAAACTAATATTCATAGAATGAACTTTATTATTTAATAACATAACATTTTCACTTTAAAAAAGTAATGGTCATAATTCTTACAAAGACTTATATTATTAATTACATTATTATGAAGTATAATTAATCGTGATATTATTATTCACTACATTATTAACAAAAATTAATTATATTACTAAATATTTTCAATAATTACTATAATAAGTATGAATAATGATGTAAATAATATAATTACATAATTAAACTAATAAAGTCATTAATAATATTATTAAAACAAAATATTAGTTAAATTACTAATATAAAAAATATAATTTTTAATAATAATGATTTATTATACATTTAATAATCATTTATAATAATCATAATAATAATATAATTAATATTTAAGTAATTAATTAAAAAATTCATATAAATTTTACATATGATCTAATTATTTATGTATTTGATAATACTTAATAATAATATAATTAATTATGTAATTAATTATAAGGGATCCTTAAGTCAAAATGAATTTATGAACATAATTATATTTAATAATAATATAATTGTAATTTAGGTGATAATAGAGAGAAAATATTTATTATTTTAAGAAATAGAAAATTTTATTTTATATTTAATAATAATAAATATAATATTTTTAATTTTATATTTCAATAATTTTATTTGAAAATATTAGTATTTAATACTGTTATATACATTATTATTATTAATAATATTTAATATTAATAAATATTATAAAAATAATGATTTCATTATAAAAACCATTATTTTTTTAATAATAATTCATTTCAATTATATTATTAATTATTACTCATTATTTTAAAATATCAAATTAAGAATAACATAAATTAAATTTTTAAATAAAGTATTAGAAATTATTCAGTATTTGTAATTCCTTCTCCCCAACTATTTTTAAGTATTATATATTATTAAAAAATTTATTTTTAATCACATTGTTAATTTTATCATATAAAAAATATTATTATTATTAATTATATTTTTAATTATTTCCATTATCGGTAATTATTATCATGACTTTATCAATTAATATTTATTACCTTATTAAGTAATTATTATTCATTAAAAATATGTTATCATTAATGATTTATTATAATTTTTGTTTTATTATAAATAATATAGAATTCATTAAATGTTTTAAATGTCATTTATGAATCTCACATTAAAAATCTGAAGAAAAAATCAATGACCCCAACCATATAAAAGGGGAGTTTAGATGAGATTTTATTTAATATTTTTTGAATAGTTTGTGTAAAGTAATAACGATTATAAAAACAATTAAATATTTTTTATTTGGATATATATATATATATATATTTATAAAAAAAATAAAATTAAAAATTAACAAAGAATATGAGGGAAGGTGCTATCTGAGACAACGCCATCTTCACAAATATTCTAAAAAAGGTTCCTCCCACACTTATACCCAAACCCCACAGTTTCAGTGGTGGATTGAGAAATAATATATCAATCTACTGATTTTGGAAAATTGACCTACAAACTTTTTATCCACGTCATCAGTTGCATCTATCATTGGAAGAGGTATGAAATAAAAAATTAGTCTATCATTCTTTTAGGATCCACCATCATGATAAATTTCTATGATTTTCAATCTATCTATATCCTTCTCTTCATTTGAAATAAAACCATGGCTTGCAGATCTTTCCCTCTTCCATAAACCGTATTGTCGAATAATTTTACCACCATCATTAACAACGTTCACAACAAAATCTTTTCTGTGTGACCAACACGTCCAAAAAAATAGCAGAAATTAGGTAACTAATCATACAGCATGGATAACCAATGATTATCCACTTCCTGATTTAGTGTTACATCCCTTATAAGGAGAACATTCACATCAAACCAAATCCTCACCATAATAACACCTCCCCAAATAATAGGGTCTAGATCATCACATTTAATAAATTCTCCAAATGCTTCTCTAATTATCTGAACTAGGGAAAACATCCTCCACACAAGGGGAATACCCTTAATAATCAACTAGAAAGGTATTTTTGAGAAATCTATATTCATAGGAACCATACCATCTCATGTTTCATGAAAAACCAGTAACTGGTTGTCAAAAAGCCATGGACACCCATCCAATACTCTCTCCTTATCTCCCATGAGGAAGAATTGGAAAACAAAAATCCTAGATTAAAGTAAGGGAATAGACACCCCTTTCTCAAGGTTCTAGATCTATTCCATAGTGTTTTTAAAACCCAAAAAATTATTTCCTCATTCTCCATTAAATTGATTAACCAATAAAAGTGACAATAAATGGGTATAAACAATAGTTTTGTCTATGTTATATTCATTAATAAAAATATTCTCTATCTCTATCAATATTAATTTATCCAAGTGTTAAACCAACTCACTCATTATAGTTATGGGAAGAAACCCACTTAAAAAAATCATATAATCATCAAATCCAAAGTTCCATCCATGAGACTGAAATACATGAAAAAAAAGCATAAAATGGGTTCAAACCTAGCCGAATGAATGACCACATGAACTCCAGGAAACCCTAAAATCCTAGGACAAAATCTCTCATGGTGCGAGATGGAAAATTTTTAATTCTGGGAGAATATATATATATACATATATATTTATATTTAAGTAATGAGTGCAGGTTTGGTTTATTCTTGTAAAGGGGTCTATGGTGCGGATTTCATCATCATCTTTTCCCACCTAAAACTAGGTGTTAATTTATAGTATATGAATGTGAAATGTGTACCGGTTTCATCATACTCGTTCAAATAAATGGCCATATTCTTATGTTGATTTTTTTGGTTTTACTACCCTTGAGAATCTAGAGTCAATTATCTCGAGAAATCATTATTTGAAAGGTAAAACCAAATCTCACTCTGAATTTTGTCTGACCTGCTCGGGATTTCAATTCATTCTCCGACGCCTATTTTTCATTCATCATTTCCATAAAACACATGATAAATTTAGGGTTTTTGTCATCTTTTGAAATGATAGTGTAGAAACATTTTTTCTCAATTTCAGGTGACTCGTTTTCATTATTTACACTAAACATGGGATCAATTCAGGGTTTCAATCATCTCGAGTCACCAATAAATATGACATATTCCAAGAATCAATGATGATATACTATTCAATAATTAAAAATTAATTCTTTAGGTTTTCACCCTATAAATTGTTACTGATAGTTATTTGGTGATATTTTCAACAAGTAAATGCTCCAGTAATACTTTACAATGTATACGTATTCCAGAAATACTCCCTCTTTATTTTTATTTCCCAACTATACACAATATTGATTCTTATCCAAAAATTTTATCATTACAAATAAAATAGTTTGAATACTTAAATGCGTATACATATAAAAAGGGATTTGTTGCTAAATGTTCCCTTTATAATACGCAGTTCTAGGGAGTTCATCAAGTTCTATGATTGGATAATGATGTGAGAAATATAGTTGTATAAAGAAGTCATCCATAAATATATCAAAGTCTGAGAAAAATATATATAGATTATTTACTATCAGCAAATCAAATAAACATAACTTTTTCAAGTGGGTAGAACCACCTCATGAATTTACAAGTCAGGAATATATCAAAGATTATGTAATTGTGGTCCAATGTCTGGCACAAATGGAAAACCAAAAGAATTTTCTTGAGAACATGAAACATAAAGTAATTGAGATCAATATTCAAGTTAATTTATAGAAGATAATGCAGTTAAGATTCTTTGTAATATTCATCATTCTGCTAATACTTCAGGATATTGTTTTAATCAAAATCATGTAATAGTTAGAGGTATGAATGTCTAATGAAGAAAACTATTCTTGGATTAAATTTTTCCAATTTTAAAATATTATATGAAAAGAATATGTATCCTTTTTTACTACTAATTTGTTAGATATGTGTTAACAAGATTGAATTCTGGAAGGCGATTGATGATGAAAATCACCTACAAGATATTTTCACAATCGTTCTCAACATCTAAACTAAGGAATTATACTATAAATTCTTCATATTATATAATACTTCCAAAATATAAATATGTTTCAAATCAACTACATGACATTTGTAGGATTAGAGCTATAAATATCCACACGGAGATTCTAGTGAAGTTTCTTCCCTTTGAATAACACTTGATAGTGATGGGTACTTTTCAATAAAGTTTCAACTTTAGTATAGTAAAAGGCCCCACATGTGTAAAAACTTCTTCGTTAAGTTTTATTTCCTTATAATCCAAAAAAATTAATGATGTTGTAAATCCTCTCTAGGGGATTTTTAGGATCAGAACTGAAAATCTCTACTTGGGGATTCTAGTGTAGTCGCTTCCCTTTGAAGAACCAATGATATTCCAGGGTACTATTCAATGAATTTTGGACTCTGGTGTAGGGAACGTCTTTATGTTTTATACTATATTGTTTTTTAAGGCTTTTTACTTCGAATCCCACACAATTTAATGATGTTGAAAATCCCCAATAGGTGATTTGAAGGATCAAAACTCCAAATCTTCACCCAGGGATTATAGTGTAACCACTTCCCTTTAAAGAACCAGGGATATTGAATGGTACTTTTCTATGAAGTTTGAACTGTAGTATAGAAAAATTCCCCACATGATGCACTAATGTTTTCGTTATATTTTTTCCTTATAATACAACATAATTTAATGAAGCTATAAATCCCATATAAGGGATTTGTAGGATCAGAACTGCAAATCTCCATCTGAGGATTGTACTGTAGTTGCATCCCTTTAAAGAACAGATGATAGTGCACTATACTTTTCTATAATGTTTTAACTCTTTTGTATTAAAAGGAAACATGTGATGTACTAATTAGTTTTTTAAGTATTTTTCATTATAATTCAAAAAAAATAATTATGCTTCAAATCTCTAATATCAGATTTGCAGGATCAGAATTACAAATCTCAACCCAGGGATTCTAGTGTAGTCTCTTCACTTTAAAGAAATTGTGATAGTTCATGTTACTTTTCTATGATGTTCGAACAATGGTATAGTAAATATTATTACATGATGTAAAACCTTATTTTTTAATGTTGTATTCCTTATAATCCAACAATGTTTTAAATCCCCTGTATAGGATTTAGAGGATCAGAACTCGAAATATCTACTGAGGGATTCTAGTGTAGCAACTTCCCTTTGAAGAACTACTGATAGTTCATAGTAATTGTCTATGAAGTTTGAAATTTGGTATAGTAAAAGGCCTCACATTATGTTCTATATTTTTTCTTAAGGTTTTTTTACTTATAATTCAATAAATTATAATACTGTTGCAAATCCCCTATATGGTGTATGCAGGATGGAAAATGAAAATATCCACCCAGGGATTCTAGTATAGTTACTTCCATTTTAAGAACCAGTGAGAGTGCACAATAATTTTCAATGAAGTTAAAACTTTGGTATATTAAAAGGCCCTACAAGATTTAAAAACTTTTTTGTTATGGTGGTTTTCCTTATAATACAATATTATGTAATGAGATTGCAAATCCCCTAGAGGGGAATTGGAGGATTGGAACTGTAAATATCTACTCAAGGATTATAGTGTAGCCACTTTAATTTGAAGTACAAGTGATTTTAAATAGTAATTATATATGTAGTTTATACTCTGGTATAGTATAAGAAACTACATTATGTATTAATTTTTTTGTTAAGTATTTTTTCCATATATTCTAACAAAATGTAATGATGTTGCAAATCCCCTGTTGGGGATTTGTAGTATTAGAACTCCAAATCTCTAGTAAGAGATTATTATGTAGCTGCTTCCACTTGAGGAACCCGTGATAGTACACAGTACTTATCTATGAAGTTTTAACTATGGTATAGTAAAAGACCCCACATGATGTACTAATTTGTTAAGGTTTTTTCCTTAAAATACAAAAAAAAATAATGATTCTACAATTCACCATTTGGGGATTTGTATAATCGGAACTGGAAATATCAACCTAGTGATTCTAGTGTAGTTTAATCCCTTTGAAGAAACACTTACATTGTAAAATAATTATTGATGAAGGTGAAACTTCTGAATATCCAAAATTTCTTCTATGATGTAAAATTTGGTATTTATTATTTGTAGATATATATGTGGAAATAACGTCCAGTTGAGGCAGATGATATTATCATTCAAACATAACATCTCTTCAATACTTATTAAAGGAAATTCACCCCATCCTCACAAAAAATCATAATCCATCATTGAAGGAAACAACATTTTGTAATTTTTATAATCAGATTCTGAAGGGAAAGGTCTCTTATTTATAAAAAAATAGGTAAGATAGTTGTGTGATACACATATTTCAATTGTATAATGTCCAAAAATTGTGTTCAACATTGGAGAAAAATAACTAGAATTTCATGGTGATGATATTCGAAGAATATATGGAATCAATGATGGACTGGTCCTAATAAGTGAATTATATACATACAAACCAAAAAACTCATATATAATCCTACAAATATTTAGTAATTGTGGAAAGATGAAAACATGGAATTCAGTTATGAATGCAGTACAAAAGTGGTACAGGGCAAGGATAATGTAGACTATGATGACATGGAAAATTATTACACCTTTAAACATGTGAAACATTTTTTTTTCCTCAAGTGGTAACTATATTTGTTGGGGTTTTACACATTTCATAGAAAATGAGCGAGTAATAAAATAGATATCATGGTCGAAAGATATTCATAATTATATTATAACAGTTGTACATAATATCATGGGAACATATATGGATCAGTTGTATTGTTGTTGGTAAGATTCAAACATAGTTAACTTTTCATAACAACTTCATACTATTTATTCTTGTACATGTTTTACCCCATTAAATATTTATTATTGGTATTGTGATTTCAATGAAATCATTCAACCAAAGGATATTTTCTTGAAAGTTATCATTACAAAGTGGAACATATATGCATTGAACTACACATTGAACATGTAGTACATACATGTAATTTATATTTATCCAAAGATAGATGAAGTTTCACAAAAAAAGGATATGACAGAAAAAACTATTGAAGAAGGAAATATAGTCAAACAACTACATGTAAAAATTTCAAATTTGACCAATTTAGTATAGAAACATTAGATGAAAATGAATAAAAAATGAAAATTGGTCTGCTGAAGAGTTTGATAAACCTAAAATAAATTAATTAAATATTCAAGAACATTGATGATGTAACAAAATGTCAATATGAAGACAAAAATTGGTTTAGTTCCCCAATTAGGGTAGAATCATAGTCAAATAAAAAAGATGTAAAAACTTATTTAAATTCCCCAGATGAAGTAGTGATGTTAACCACTATGTATTCAAAAAGAAGACAAACACGTTTGATGATTATGATTTTGTTGTCCATGTCATGAAAGGAAAAAAAATTGGGCCTAGAATATTTCAACAACCTTTAATCAAGAAAGAGATAACGTCTAACCACACCACTTCTAACAGTTTCCCTTTAAATTTCATCTAGTTCTATTACCATTCATTAATGGTTGAGGTAAAACTCAAACATAACATCAGAGGCCCATTGTAGTTTTTTAAAAATAATGCAAATGTAACCTGACTGAAAATTTATTATTAAATTATTTTATGTAAGTAACGGAATGAAATTTTTATGTCAACTTTGTTTTTTGGGATTCTGATAAGTGTGGGTTATATGTGTGGTATTCAGCCGATATAAAACAAAAAAAATATCAACGAAGGAAATTTTTGAACTAATGAATAAGGGGATGACATTAGACTCTCTGATTCTTACACAAAATCTTTTAAATAAATATTTTAATTTATTTTATTACCAATATATTTATACAAATTTATTAATGCCTACATAGAGATCATCAAGGAAGTGTAATGAATCTAGTGTTGTAAATAATATTCCTATGAATGTAGTGTTCATTACAAGTTCTTTTTTCATAAGTTTAAAAATTTTAGACGTTAAATGTATCTAATATATAAAAAATTATCCTATGTGAAGATTTATCATTTTACAGTACAGTCAAAGGTCAGAATTAATAAATGAGAAGAATCCTCATCAATAACCTGATTCTAGAAGATGTGTTATGTACTCAATTTTTATTATTTTCTATCAATACATCAAACTTGCATGGACATTACTCATTTTGTATATAGAAGAAAATTTATTTTTATACTTCTAATCAATTCAACCAAAGTTAGGACTGAGAGGAAGAGATAGATATATAGAAGATTCCATTATAGTGGTAAGAATTTATTTTTTATAGAATCCTATAGGAATATAATTATATAATATATATTGGATTCTAATTAAAATAGTCAAATTTTTTTGAAAAAGTAATACATAGAGCAGTTGATTGGGAATTAAGAATAGAATGTGAAGATAAATAAACTATTAATTGATCTATGAGTTGAAGAAACTCCACAGAAGGCTCCCATAATGTTTAGACTATGGAATTTTAATTTTTGATTTGATTGAAAGAATAGAATCTGGTTTAGGAATATAAACTTCATTAACATTGACCAAGATAGATGATATAAGGCCCTAAATGTTGCAATAATTTCTGACACATCTAAGACATAGTAGAATATATACTAGATTTGCTGCAAGAATAAGTTTGGAGAAGTTAACTGATACCTAGAAGGGAAGATTATACCATGGTTTTGTTTTTATAATATGAACATGTTTTTATGAAATTATATTTTTTCCGAAGAATGTCATTTACACATTATTTTTTTTAATTTCAATAGAACTGCACTAAATGAATCTATAAACAAAAACCTGATTTTTATACAAAATAATGATTCCATAAAAAGAATTATCTGATTAAAGTCGAACTCATAAATACGCATTTGAAACAAGAACCCTTCATTTATAAAACACATTTTACTGAAAAAAGGCACTGAACTTGTTTCCAGTATAGGCACACCTCCAAAATAATTATCCCAATTTATTGAAATTCATTCCTATAAATGTAAAAAAAATAGTCATTATCCCCTATTTTTTAAATAAATTTAACCAAAAATGAGACATAAATTATCTCCAGTATCTTTTGCATATAATGCATAAACATTTGTCATCTGCTCGGAAATACTGAATAAATAAATGACACAAAAAATAGATATTATTTAATGTATAGAATGATTTATTTATATTGAATATGAATAGAAGATATATGATAAAATGATCTCCGATTATTCAATAACATCATCTCTTTTTTGCTTATATACTTGTGATTTTTTCTCAGCAAGTAGCTTTTCACATGATCTCCACCTCTTTGAGTTGGATTCCATTTAGGATTAACATATTTCCCAACTATATAATGACCATTATCCACATTGTGACCTGGAATATGGTTTTTTAGGATATCCATGTTCCTAAAAATGTTTTTGAGGTTTGAATGACCAACCTCATAGACACCATCCATCCAACATTCCATTATTACCAATTTCAATTCCATTCATGCTAGTTCTTTGTAATATTTGGCTTTAACTAAATTATTATTGACCATTTTATCAACATGATAATATTCACCAATTTCAAATTTTCATGAACTTTTTTCCAAATCGTCAAAATGTAATGTTTTGGAATAGATTTTACATAAATCCTCTCAGAAAATTTTAAAATATAGAAACATAATATTCAATCCGATTCAAATTTTCATCAACAACACTTCAACATTCCAATAAACTAATTATATAAAGTCTAAAACTCTCTTCCATACCCCAACATTCCAAAAACATATGATTACGGGACTTCAATTTCATGATAATATTTAACAAAACATTCCTAGACGATTTGATATTAATTCTGAAATAGCTTAAAAAATTTAGAGTCTAACAATCTAAATATTATCTATCCAATAGATGGAAAGGGAACACAATTTGTGGAAGTTTTTCCTTACATTGGAATTCAGAGTTCACTTCTCAATATCTATATTTTGCATCAACATTCTAAAATTTTGTGAAAAAATAACCAACCCTAAATCTATGATGAAAAAAAATCTTTTTGGACACCATTAAAACTTTCACTTAATTGTGTGCTACATATCACCAATGTTAATTTATTCTTCTTAAGTAAATGAGCCCATATTTTCCTCAATGTATATAAATCATCCCACCAAGCAAATTTACATTCACCAAATTTAATTTTAAGATTTCTCCACTCCTCCACAAAATAAACCACACTATAGTATAGAAACATGCACTTCATCAAAGAATAAAGGAAACTTGAACCATCATTCATCATGTTACATAGGTGTTTAATGAAATTTGTATTAAATTTCATGTGCATAGGAAAATATTTGTATTGGTAAGTGCATCTAATATTGATTTTTCAATAGTTCCATCTTGATCAATGAAAATATTTAATGGTCTCTTCATATTGTTCACCTCATCCAATTTTTGAAATATCCATGACAAAGAACTGGTCATTTCATTGTACATCAATTTCACACTAAAAATTATAGTTTCCCTAAAATGATTAAATACAACAAAAACATCTAGAGGTCTAAATTCCTTATTTATACAAAATTTCATATTGAACACAATGACATCAACAAATTGTTTAAAATCATGCCTCGCTTTTTGGTTCATCCAAAGAACTATTTTTAATCAACTCATTCATACAATTGAATGCCATAGACAAATGAAGGATTGTCTTGAAATTATTGTTCCAAATACTCGAACATGAAAATAATATCACCCATAATAAAATACATTTTATGTTTTGATTGAATAAAATTCATTTGATCAACTTGGGTATAGCATAAAAGGTCTCGGCCACCAGCAATGGTCACCGCCAAAGAGAAATAATCATCCGGGCTATTTCCTTCCACATAGTTAAATTTCAAATCAGTAGACTGAACTTCATTCACCTTTCTCTTGGACCTCATAAAATGACAAGAATCAGTAGAATATAATGGAGTATTGTAATAATTTAAAAATAAACTACATGGATATTTCCTAGAGTAAAACATAATAATAGACATACGATTAGGAAAATACATCATTATCTCTATACGAACATTTTTCAAAAATATATCATGCTTATCATTATTTTTGGGCCCTTTTATACTATAATTATAAAGAAATGATGTCATTATGGTTTTGTCCTTATTTTATTATTTTCATATTCTCAACACACACTAAAACCAATCCACCAACCATAACCAAGATTAAATTCATGGGAATTACAAAGATCTTTGAAATTCATTCCTATTTTAGTTCCCCTCTTACAAAAACACCAAACACTTTTTGTCGCATCATTAACACATTGAAAAAATGAAGGAACCTAAAATTTAATACAAATTATCCATTCATAATTTTTCCACTATGCATCCAAATGACACATTTTAAATATGATGAAAAAAATAAATAGAATAAAAAACCTCTTCAGTATTTGTCTTCTCAACATCATCATTGCACAAAATAATGGTAGAATCCTAAAAAACGGAGCTCTGTTTTGCACCTCATCAACCTATGATCCCACCACTTATAATCTTCCACTACATCGACTAACCTCAATTTCCCATAGACCTCTATTGTCTCCCTTAGATGCTTTCCCATCTTCTACCGTCTTGGTTGTGCCTATAATTATGGCATTATAGTAATTCCAATTATCCATAATTGGAAAATATTTCGTCTGTCATTGTATTTTTTTCCCTCTCTAATTGTTCCTCCAAAATATTGAAGACCATATCAAAAAACCCAATTCTATAAAATCGCCATATCTACTACGACATTATAAGGACACACTTGTCAAAATCATAGACTATAAATTAACCCTCAATTTCTGGTGGGAAATGGATATGATGTTGATCATGTATGGTGACCACCATACCAAATGGTGCTCATCCCCCCCCCCCCCAATTTCTTGCACATCCCCCCCCCCCTCCACCCTCAAATCATAAATATATTTAATTTAAATAAATATAAATATACATATTTATCAAATTATTATATATTTATAACAATAATTATATATTTTTATAATTTTATACTTTCATATATTTATAAATATATAAATATAAAAAAAAATTGAATTTCATTATATATATTTACAATTATAAATAAATATTTATAATTTAAATATATATATATAATTATAAATATATAATTATAAATATATTTTTAAATTCATATATTTATATAATTATATCTATATATTTATATATTTATATATTTATATATTTATATAATTATATATTTATATATTTATATAATTATATATTTTTATATTTTTATATTTTTATATTTTTATATTTTTATATTTTTTATATTTTTATATTTTTATACTTATATATTTTTATACTTATATATTTATATATTTATATATTTATATATTTATATATTTATATATTTATATATTTATATATTTATATATTTATATATTTTTATATTTTTATATTTTTATATTTTTATATTTTTATATTTAAATAATAACATATATTTATATTTATATATATATATTTAACAAAATTAAATTTAAAATTATTACCTATTTATTAATCCAGGTGGGTTTAGGTAATATTTTAGAAACTTGAACCATGTCTGAACCCAATTAGGGATTTCCAAACCCGAAACATATTTATAAATATTTAATAATTAAGTTACATAAAAAATATTTTAAAAAAAAAAATTATTTATAGATAAATATATTTATAAATGTATATTTACTATATTTATAAACATGTATATGAGTACATATTTATATGTTTATATATAATTATACTTATAAATATATATAATTATATTTATATATATATATATATATATATATTGATTTAAATTTATTTAAATATATTTTTAATTATATAAATTTATTTAAATATATTTTTAATTATATAAATTTATTTGTATAAAAAATTTTGACATGCATATTATTATATAAATATATATAATTATAGATGTGTGAATGAAGAAATTAAGACAGGGGATGAGCACTCTCGACCGACCTCTCTTCGTCTTCGCATGACCTATCCACCAATGGAACTCATGTCGGCCCCTCCCCCCATGCTGGGGGAGGGTCCCTTATCATCGATATTGTTGGCGGACGACTATTCGCAGGACGATGGCTGCCCCCCTCCTTTGTCAATGGGGGGCAGGTTGTGGTAGGTGGTGGGTGGCCAAACCCCACCAAATTCATCCAGCGGGATAAAGGAAGGAAGGGGAGAGGCAGCCTATATAAAGGGATCTCTCCCGTTAGTTTTATCATTCGATCATCTGATCTCATCTGGCTCTCGAGTTCTTCATTTATTTGTGGTGTTTAGTGAGGCGGTTTCCCCACCATATTTAAGAGAGATATTTTTGAGTGTCTTCTCCTTTTGATAGTGAGGGAGTGTGTACCCACTTTTACCCCATAGTGATCCTTCTATTTGCCTATGGTTTTTTACCCCTTCCATTTGGGGGTTTTCCCACATTACATCTGGTGTCATTTATTTTTTCCGCATTTTTAAATTTATTTTATCTCGTTATTATCACTGCATCGGTGGTCCAATCATTTAAGGTTCCAACAAGTGGTATCAGAGGCAAGGTGGTGGCCCGGTGTTGTTCAAGTTTTCAGATATTAATAATTCTCGTCAAATTTTAGTGTACTCTAAGATTGTGACTCCAGTTGATATTTCACATCAGAAAAAATTTATTTAGATTATTAAATACACCATTGTGAAACATAGGAGGTTATGGACTGACGACGTGTCCAGATGGCGGCGAAATTTGAGATCAAAAAATTCAATGGGAATAATGTTTCGTTGTACAAAATGAAGATGCAGGCAGTGTTGCAGAAGGGTAATTGCCTAATGGTAATTGGTGAAAAGTTGGCGGGTGTGATGGAGGAGAAATGAAACCATATGGATGGGAATTCTATTGCCAAAATCCATTTGTCTTTGGCAGACAGGGTCCTATCGAGCATTGCGGAGAAAAAGACGGCGAAGGAAATATGGGATACTCTAATGAAGCTATACGAGACCAAGTCACTACACAATAAAATTTTCCTGAAGATAAAATTGTACACTCTTTGGATGCCGGAGTCATCATCGGTGACCAACCACATCAACAACCTCAATACCCTATTGGATCAGCTCACGATTTTGGGATATAAAATTGTGGATAATGAACGTGAAGAGATTCTACTCCAGAGATTTCCATATTCGTATGACCAACTCATCATCAACCTCACCAACAATATCCTAATGGATATGTTTCTCTTTAATGATGTTGCAGCCATGGTTCTTGAAGAAGAAATTCGGTGCAAGAACAAGGAGGACATACAGACAACTTCACACCAAGAAGAGGCTCTGTCAATGGAGGGAGGAAGGATGATGGAGTGTGGTTCTAGTGGGAGCCAAAATCATGGCAGGTCCAAATCAAGGAGTAAGCAGATAGCATCTGGACGATGCATGGATTATCAACTTAGGAGCAACATGGCACATGACGTCTTTCCGGTAATGGTTTGACCAGTATGAAACCATCCCGGAAGGACTTGTGTATATGGAGAACGATCACACTCTGAATATTGTTGGAGTCAGTACCATCAAACTGAAGATGCATGATATAATAGTATGAACCGTCCAAGTAGTATGTCATGTGAAGGTCCTAAATAAGAACATATTTTCCTTGGGAAAATTTTATGACATCGGATTAAATACTCACACTGAGAATGTAGTTATGAGAATTTTTAAGGGCATGCTTGTGGTAATGAAGGAAGAGAATATCTCAAAGAACCTGTATGTGGTTATGGGTGAAACATACAAGGAGTCAGAGATAATTGTTGTATCAACTACCTCGATGGAAGCATTTATGATGTTATTCCATTGGATGCTTGGAAATATGTCAGAACAAGGCCTGAAGATTCTTACGGATCATAAGTTGTTGCCTGGTCTTACAAAGGTATCCTTACCATTTTGTGAGCATTGTGTTTTGAGAAAACAACACAGGTTAAAGTTCAGGACGTCAACAGCATGAAGCAAATAGATCTTAGAGTTTATCCATTCCGATGTTTGGCAAGAAATGGTTATCTACCTGGGAGGAGTAGGGTACTTTGTATCCTTTATTGATGATTATTCCAGGAGATGTTGGGTGTACCCAATCAGAAGGAAGGCGGGTATTTTTGAAGTCATCAAAACATTCAAAGCGCAGAAGGAGCTTGACTCTGGAAAGAAGATCAATTGTCTGAAGACTAACCATGGTGGAGAATATACTAGTGAGGAGTTTGATACTTTTTTCAACAGGAAGGAATCAAGAGACAGTTCACGGTGGCGTACACTCCTCAGCAGAATGGAGAGGCAGAGCGGATGAACAGAACCCTGTAGGATCGAACAAGGGAAATGTTGAAGACTACAGAAATTGAAAAAACTTTTTGGGAAGAAGTAGTGAATACTGCCTGTTATGTGATCAATTGATCTCATTCAATGGAAATTTATCTGAAGACACCAATGGAGATGTGGAATGAAGATAAGGTGCAAATGATAATTGATTGAGACACAAAGAATGATAATACCAAATCTACAACAGTCGAAGTAGAGGACAAATCCAAGGAATAACTAGTTTCCTCTGAGACATTACCAAAGCACGATGATCAAGTACCGGTTGAGTTTGTACCATGAAGGTCATCTTAGGAAAAAATAGCACCAGTATGGCACTCATACTATGTAACTAAGATCAATATTGTGTACTTCTTATTGATAGAGGATATAGAGACATCTTCTTTTGTGGAGGCGACCTAGAGTCCAGATGTTTCCTCATGGATGGCGGAGATTTAGGAGGAACTAGAATTCCTACACCGGAACAAGACTTGGGATCTTGTTCCATTAACTCATGGAAGGAAGGATATCAAAAAAAATGGGTCATTAAGATCAAGCGAGGTGGAAAGAACCAGGTTGAAAGATATCATTCAAGATTGGTGGTCAAAGGATTTTCTCATAAGTAAGGTATTGATTTCAATGAAATATTTTGTCCTATTGTTATACTGATGACTATTCAGTTAGTTTTGGCGATGTGTGCTACATACATCTTACATCTAGAGAAGATGGATGTGAAGACTACTTTTCTCCATGGTGATCTTTATGAAGAGATCTATATGCTCCAACCGGAAGGTTTTTCAGAATAAGGAAAAGATAGCATGGTTTGCAGGTTGAACAAATATCTGTACAGTCTCAAATAGGCACTGAGGTGTTGGTACAAGAGATTTGATTCCTATATCATGATACATGGATATAACAGACTTCATTTAGATCCTTGTGCATATTTCAAGGGTTTGTATGGTAATGATTTCATCATTCTTCTATTGTATGTGGATGACATGTTGGTTGCAGGTCCCAAAAATGATCAGATATAGGAGTCGAAGGTAAAGCCAACTAGGGAGTTTGATATGAAGAACTTGGGACCAGAAAACAAGATTCTTGGGATGCAGATTTACCGAGATAGAAATAATAGGAAGATTTTTCTATCACATAAGAGTTACTTACAATGAGTCTTGAAACGCTACAACATGAAAGACTGTAAGACAATCTCTACCCCTCTTCCATTTAATTTCAAGTTATCCTCTATGATGAGTCCTAGCAGTGAAGCAGAGAGTATGTAAATGTCTCGATTACCGTATGCATCAGTAGTGGGTAGTCTAATGTTCACTATGGTTTGTACTATACTAGACATTGCACATGCAGTGGTAGTAGTTAGTTGGTACATGGAGAATCCAGGATGGGAGCATTAGAGCACAGTGAAGAGGATCATGAGTTACATCAAGGAGACCTCAAATGCTACATTATGTTATGGAGGATTGTATTACACTATTATAGGCTATGTTGATTCAGATTTTGTAGGTTATTATGACTGGAGTAAATCCACTACTAGTTATGTGTTTTTTCTTTCAGGAGGAGTTGTGAGCCAGATTTCGAAGTTACAGTCAGTTGTGGCTTTATCCACGATGGAGGAAGAGTATATGGCAGCTACACAGGATTTCAAAGAGGTGATTGGGATGAGAAGGTTGTTAGAGGAGCTAAGACACAGACAGGAGTAGATTCCATTGTTTTGTGACAGTCATAGCACCTTGTACACTGAAAGGAATCCATATTTTCATTCCAGGAAGAAGCATATTGGGGTATAGTATCACTTTTTCTGAGATGTGGTGGAGGAAGGAAGTGTGGACATGAAGATGATTCACACTAAAGAAAATATGGCAGATTTTCTGACAAAGGCAATTAACTTTGATAAGTTCAGATGGCGCAGATCCTGGAGCGGCCTTGAAGATAATTGAGAAAAACGTTTGGAAGATATAAATTATGTGTGGAGATGTGATTGGTTCTCAATAAAATCTCCAAGTGGTAGAGGTGTTGGCGGACTTCCATTTGCAGGACGGTGGCTACCCCCCTCCTTTGTCAAAGGGGGTCTGGTTGTGGTAGGTGGTGGGTGTTCAAACCCCGCCAAATTCATCCAGTGGGATAAAGGAAGGCAGGGGGAGATGCATCCTATATAAAGGGATCTCTCCCATCAGTTTTATCATCCAATCATTAGATCTCATTCGGCTCTCGAGTTCTTCATTTATTTTCGGTGTTTATTGAGGCGATTTCCCCACCATATTCAAGAGAGATATTTTTGAGTGTTTTCTTCTTGTAATAGTGAGGGAGTGTGTACCAAATTTTACCCCATAGTGATCCTTCTATTTGTTCGTGGTTTTTTACCCCTTCCATTTGGGGGTTTTTCCACGTTACATCTGGTGTGATTTATTTTTTCTACATTTTTTACTTTATTTTATCTCATGATTATCGTTGCACCGATGGGCCAATCATTTATAGTTCCAACAGATATATGATAATTTCCCCTCTCCTTTATATCCATTCTTGAATCATGTCTGTATTACTACTTTCCATCAGATTTACTTAAGTTTGAAGGTTGTCAAATGGATTAATGGTTATCCTCAGTTATCAATCTCATCTCTTGAATTTGATGATGCATCTTCTTTGTTAAATATGACTTCAATTAAAAAAATCTGAAAACTTCATCTGTCGGTGTATTTCTTTTATTGGCATATTTTGGATCGTGGGGTTTTCAAGATCATGCTACCATGGGGCTTCTTTAATCTAATAATTTAATGATTAGATTTTCTTTCAGAGGATGATTTGATTTTTTCTTGGTCGACTACCTCTCGAAGGTACAATGGATCTCGTTTCTTCCTATTCTAATATTCATATGACTTTCACAAGAAGTGTGATTCATCGACAATGGGGATTTGGGTGAGACTCCATAAACTCCCAATTCCATTTCACAATGCTTACATTCTACATATGATAGGGAATATTGTTGGGAGTTATCTCTACTCAGAGAGAAAGATGCATACAGTATGTCATCTAATCTAACCTTGAATCATTATTGACGTGGATGTATCAAAGCCACATGTTTATTTCTTCTAGAATTCTTTAAGTGATGAATTTCATTATAAACATTCAGTAATATTTGATTCCTGGTGTGATTTCCTTTCTATGTGTAAAAAGGTGGGTCATATACCATCAGTGTGCAAGTGTGACAAGATGCAACCATCTACTGTTGGAGTTAATCACATGAAACTAGTTCCTACTAAAGTCTCTCTTGATCGAGCATGCCTTGATTGTCCTGATATTGTTGAAGTCATAAGTTTAGAACAAAATATTCAAGTTTTTTCTTCTACTTCTGTGATCTTAGGTGATGTTTTCAACCAGTCGTATAAGCCATTGTAGGTTACATCGTATAATACAAAGGTCTATAATGTTTTGGATAGATTAAAATATGACTTGGGTGATATTATTTCTTATGAGGATGATATGAATTTGAAGATTTTTTTGCCTCTATCTGACTCTGATTCTTAATTAAATGAGGATGTTTATCACAGTGATGTTAGAGAAGTGTCTGCTGGGTTGGGGGACAATACAAGTTTGGTTCAGAATTATTCTATTGGTCATGAGGAGAGGGAGGTATAGATCTTTCAAATGGATCAAAATAATTCTTTTGGCGATGAGAAAAGTTTGTCAGACCAGAATGCTACTGTTGGTCATGAGGAAAGGGAATCAAAATATAATGCATGTTCTGGGCATGAGGAAAATAAATCAGACCAGAGTGCTAGTGCTGGGAAAGAGGAAAGGTAGTCAGACCAGATTGCTTATGCTGGTCGTGAGGAGGGGGAGGTTCAGGTCATGCAGTGGGCTTTGGTGATGAATGAAGGGGCCACTTATGATCAAGCTGATGTAAAGGTTTCTCAATGTTTTTTCTTGAATGGTCAGTTCATTAGTGTAGATCATGCTTGTGATGGGCATGAGGAGGGAGAGGATCAGGTGAATGGAGGGGAATGTGGTGAGCATGTTATTGTTTCTCGCTATTTGGTTCTAGAGGACACTAATGTGCAGCCGTAGTTTATGGAACATAGTTTTGTGCAGTCAAGTGGACTAGATATGACAGTGTAGGTTCCAAGTGATGGGTATAATGGTAAAAAAATAAAAAAAGTTAATTTCCAAGAGGAAATCTAAAAACTCCATAGTTGTTCAAAAATATCTGATAGATTGGTGTATTTCATCAATGATGACAATAAGGATGATGGCAGTAAATATAAGGCCTTGAGTTGTGATAAATCCTTGGCCAGTGATTCCATCATGCATGGTAGGGAGAAGGTGTTTGAGGGGTTCATCTCTACTCCCCCAAAGAGGAGGTCGAGGAAGGATTATTCTGATATTCCAAAACCTTGTTTATTAGGTCCTCTTATAAGGATTCTAAAAGGAATGATATTGATCTCAAGTGAGGACGGTCAAAAAATTATTCTTCCAAATCATAGGTTACTTTTGAAAAGTAAAGTCTTAGGAAGATGTATTCTTCACTCTTCGAGCAATAAAAAAATTCCCAATTTGAATGGGATTCAGCGGATACAAGTGCAGGTTTTGATTATGGATATGGTGATGACATTGACCCTTTTGACATGTAGTTTTATTTTAGTGTGGGTTGTTTTAATCTTCATATTTTATTTTCTTTTCCATTATTTTTTTAATAAATTTTGGGTGGCTAGGCATGCTTGGTCCTGAAACTTATTTTCTATATATAATTTTATAAATATATTTATTTATAATTATATTTATATATATATATTTATATTTATAATTACATGTTCAAAATTCATTAGGTATACTATTTTTGGGGTGGAACCCTTTTATTGAATTTCAATGGAAAGAAAACATAAAATTGCGAGGGATGGGGTTAGACCAAGAATAAGTTCCCTTATTAGTTAAAAACTGTCACATAACCATATTTTCACAAATCCTAGTCCTAACCCTACATTCTTCATTTTGAAAAAACCCCATTTAATTCAGAAAGTCCAACATCCTTGACCCCTAGGATGAATACCTCTCCCCCAAGTTGTCACTTGTTTCCATAGTCCATAATTGTACTACTATAGATATGGCTATTAATAGCGCTAAAAATGAGCTTTATCAGCGCTAAAAAGTGCCAACTACCTAAGAATTCTTAAGATCACTCGACTTTTATTAGCGCCTGAAACATTACTGATTAAGGCACCCTTTTTAGTTCTAATAAAAAGACACTGACAAAGAAACCCTTTATCCATGTTTTTGGAAGTATTAAAAATGTGTGAATTTATTACTATTGATAAAGGTGTGTTTATCTATTCAGGATAAAGCACTTATAAAGGGTCACTTTATATGAACTAGATAAAGTGATAATGAAGTTAACTATTATTATTGCTTAATAAAGTGTTAATAATAGTTATCTTTATCAGTGCTTTTTCTAGTGCTGATAAAGACAATTTCATCTACTATATAGTTTCTTACCTACAATAGTAATGCAGCAGCCCTGTAAAAAAACTCAATCAGAATACATAAAAAGGAGTAGATATATATAGTAAACTAGATTTGAATACAAATATCACATAACACTTTTATTTCAATTCAAAATTTACAAAAACAAATATTTACATTTATGTCATATTTACAATTAATCAAAAAAACTTCAATCCATATATATAAATTCAAAACTAGAAAGATTCATTCAACTATAAGACTCTATTTAAAATCATATCCCTTAAATAAAAAAAATTGTTTTAGTAACAGTAAATAAAAAATAAATTATAAATTATAAATTTAATGTTATATAATTAGCATATTCTAAATTATATTCTTAATTATTGTCTATATTAATCATATTATTAGTTAATCGTGTGTCAGATTGATGTGCGGTCAATTCATGAACCTCCCAAATGAATTATAGATCATTACCCAATAGTTTAAAAATATTCTTATCTTTTTTTCTCAGTTTTATCTATGTGATACATCTTTAAAACAAAAAAAATTACACTTTTATTTTCAAAACACGCAATTTTAGTCATACTGACCATATCATCTGTCAAATTGAAATGCAGTCGATTCCTACATGTCACAAATGAATTATGGATCACTATACAAATTTTTTAAAATAACAAATAATATTTTTCTCATATTTGGCTATGTGTTGTTCATTTTAAACTAAAATGACACTTTGATTGAAAACTCGCACTTTGAGTTATACCGACCACATCTTGTGTTAAATTGATATGTGGTCAATTCCGACATGTCATAACTGAATTTTGAATAATTTTCCAAAAAAATCATAAAAATATTAGATCATTTTTTTGTTTTTGGATATGTGTATACATTTTAAATTGAAATGAATATTTTATATTAAAAACACACACTTTTATTCATACCGACCACATTGTTTTTCAAATTGACATTTGGTTGGCTCCTCGACATTAAAAATGAATTATGAATCATTTTCCTAAAGTCTAAAAATAATATGATCTTGATTGATCTTTCTTATCTATGTGACATACATTTTAATCTAAAATTACACTTATATTGATATCACACACTTCAAGTCATACCGACCACATCATCTATCAGATTGATGTGCAGTCAATTTCTACACATCGCAAATTACTTATGGATTTCTATCCAAATGTTTTAAAATAATCTGATTCTGTTTTCTTGATTTTGGCTATGTGAGACTTGTTTTAAACTAAAATGCTACATCTATATTGAAAACATGAACTTTGAGTCGCACTTGGGACGTCATCTATCGAATTTTTGTACAGTCAATTCCTACACATCAAAAATGAATTATGTATCGTTTTCCTAATTTTTAAAAATAGTTCGGGCTTTTTTCCCTAGTTTTGGATGCATGCTTTACTTTTAAACTTAAATGATACTTATATTGAAAAAACAAACTTTGAGTCATACTGACACATCATCTTTCATATTGGTGTGAGTTCAATTCCTACACATTAAAAACTAGTAATGGATCATTTTCCTAATGTTTGAAAATAATCCAAGATCGTATTCCCAATTTTGGTTATGTGATGTCTGTTTTAAACTAAAATGACATCTCTATATTGAAAACACACACTATGAGTCATATTGACCACATCATGTGTTAGATTAACATGGGGTCAATTATTACACATCAAAAATAGAATATGGGTAATTTTCCAAAAGTTTCAAAATAACCCGAGCTCATTTTCTTGGTTTTCGAAATGTGATACGCCTTTTAAACTAAAATGTAACTTCTGTATTGAGAACACACACTTCGAGTGATACCAGTAACATTTCCTATAAGATATAAGGTCAATTCCTACATTTTTTAAATGAATTGTGGATTATTTTGAAAAAAATTGAGAACAATACGAGATTTTTTACTTTGTTTTGGTAATGTGATATGCGTTCTAAACTAAAATGACACTTATATTGAAAACATGAACTTTGAATCATACTGACCACATCATGTGTTAGATTGACATGCAGTCAATTCTGAAAAATAACCAATGAATTATGGAACATTTTCCTAATGTTTGAAAATAATTTGATCTTGTTTTATTAGTTTTGGCTATGTGATGACCATTATAAACTAAAATGGAACATATATTGAAAACATTCACTTCGAGTCATACCATATACATCATGTGTCAGATTGACATGTAGTAGATTTTTACACAACATAAATAAATTTCGAATCATTTTCCTAATGTATGAAAACAATCTGTGCTCTCTTGCTCTATTTTTTCTATGTGATAATTTTTAAAACTAAAATTACAGTTCTATATTTAAAACACACGTGTTATTCATACATGCCACATAATATATCAGATTGATATACGGTAAATTCTAACTTGATAGAAATGAATTATGGATAATTTCCCAAATAATTGAAAACATTCTGAAATAGTTTTCTTTGTTTTGGTAATGTGATAAGAGTTTTAAATTGAAATGACACTTTTATACTAAAAACATTCAATTCGAATCATATCGACCACATCATGTGTCATATTGATTTGCGATCAATTCATACTTGTTAAAGATAAATTATGGATCTTTTTTGAAGATTGAAAAAAATATGAGTTATTTTTCTTAGTTATGTCTTTGTGATAACTGTTTTAAAATAAAATGATGCTTTCATATTAAAAACACACACTTGGAGTAATATCAACCACATCATATGTCGGATTTATGTGAGGTCAATTCTTACATGTCATAAATGATTTATGGATCATTTTTATAAATTATAAAAACAATAAATGTTTTTTTAATCAGTTTTATCTATGTGATATTCAATTTTAACTAAAATAAAAAAAAAGATTATATAGAAAACATGCACTTTGACTCATACAGACCACATTGTCTATCAGATTAACATGCAGTTGATTCCTAAATGTCATAAATGAAATATTTATTAGTTTCCTAAATATTGAAAACTATTTGACGTCGTTTTCTCAATTTTGGATATGTGATACATGTTTGAAAATAAAATTCCACTTATATTAAAAACATGCACTTCGAGTCATACAGACCACATCATCTGTCAAATTTATGTTCAGTCGATTCCTACATGTTGTAAATGAAATATGGATCATTATCCTAAAATTTAAAAATATTTAGATAACTTTAAAGACCTAGATTTTCCATGTATTTTTTTAAGTATATAGAACTATTCTGAGGCTGTGAAATCTGACGACGTTTGATTCTGATGCCCGGTGTTCCCAGAATGGAATTTTAAACTTTCTTAAAATATATTTATTAAACGTGCGAGTGGGAAATTATAACTTTTGAACCAGTGCTCAGAATTGAAATCTGAGGGCACCGTTGAACTCTCATCGCCGGGATTCGCTTAAGGTAGACTTAACCTCGACCATATTGGGTTGAGAGAGGATGTTGGTTTTTGCAGTTTTGGTAGAGGATTAATAAAATAAATCTAATTTATTTTAAGTATATTCCACCTCTCATTTAGGTTTTGGTGTTGGGGACCACAAGGGGTGGTCGGGCATTTAATGTAGGACATTAAATCCTCGATTACACAAAGATGTGTAACCACCCTACATACAATTAATGAGGATCATTAATTGCACCAATTAATGATTCTCTCTAAATTATGTGTTGTAAAGATAACTCACCTCCTCTCACTCTCTTTTTAGTTTTTTGAATTCGTTGTAAAGGGGTAGTGTTTTTGGAGAGGAGGATTTTTTTGGAGCCTATTGATGAAGAATGGATCCATCAAGCAAGAACCAAAGATCGTCATTTGATCGGCATTGTTGGAGGCTTGCTACGGGGACGATGAACATCGACCCATATATATTCAAACGCGAGACGCCCTCCAACGACTCACGAGGTAGGGTTTTGTCTTGTTTAAATTTCAAGAGTTGTTGAATCAATTATCTTATCTCTTCATAAGATGCTAACTCATAGGGTGCAGGCCAAAAGAACAAGGCCCGGTCCCTCCACCTTTTGTTCAATCGTTGCATTCTACGTGGGTGAATTTTTGGGTTAGACGGAACCCAAATCTGAGGGTCAATAAGTGAAGGAGATGACCTTGGAGACCCATAGGTGTGATTGGATGGAAAAATGTACCACCGGAGCTCACTCGGTGACCCGTGGATGACCGTCGGGGTGGTGCCGGCACGACGGAACTGGTGACCTGTGCTTGTAGGTGATGGTGGCGGCCGGCACCGGCGCGCCGTCACATGCCACCGGAGGAGGCCGCAGTAGTAGGTTGTAGCGGTCAATAGGCATTCGGCACCGGCCAGCCACGGAGATGGAAGCGCATTGCTGCGCCCTGTAGGAGGAGGTGGTCGTGGCTTTTCTACCGTGGTGGTTGAGCAGGGTGGCCGGCACCGGCCGGCCGTAGAGGCAGAGCGGAGCGCCATCGTGCGCCGTTGGAGGTGGCTGCAGCTCGAAGTCGCGGTGACCAGGCGGTTCCATGTGGCACCACCGCTTCAGATCCCGAATGTCCTAGCCATTCGGGAAAACGGGGTGAGAGTTTTCTCCCCGTGCCATCTAGGGCGGGCCTCATTCCCTCCTGTGGGCTGATCTGCGCCCCCTACGGGCTGGAATGTGCCCTCCTACGGGCCGGGTTGCACCCTACTACAGGCTGGGTGGCGCCTCCCTGTGGGCCGGTTCAGGTAAACGTGAACCGGGTCGGGTCGGCCCAGACCGAGTCGGTCGGGTTGGTCCGACTGGGTCCTCCCGGACCAGGACCCATCCAGACCCAGTTTCACTTAAAATGTAATAACTTGAAATCTAGACATCCATTTGACAAAAAATTTGTGGCGCTGAGATCCTTGGAGCAAGATGGTCCTTTTTGTATAATCCACTCAAATTTTGTTGAAATTTGGAGTACGGATGGGTTGGATCGAACCCGAATCCAATTGAGCCCTCAGTACTAAAATGCTTATAACTCACAGACCAGGTATCTGATTGGCGCGCCATCTGTTGCGTTAGAACCCTTATGATATGGATGTCCTTTTGGTTACTCTTTTGTTGAGATTAGTGGTAGTCAAGGTACGACTGATATCACATGGAAAAGATTATACAGAACTCAAGTGCACCAGATGCAGGGAATCCTGTGGCTGTCTATCTTGGAAGTAATGACCATGTGTGTGTCAACATCATTGTAACACCACAAGCTTCCATGGTATGCTTCTCTTTGAATAATACAGTAACGTGTGTTGTACGCAACCTCGAGTTCTAACACACCGCGACCAATCAAAGTAGTCGTTAGGAATAGTAATACCCACTTTTTCAAACTATATAAATTTTATATTTCAAAATGGACTTCATTTTTGTATTCGGGATATCAAAATTAGCCTAAGTTGAATTTTGGTATTTCTCTGAGAACTTCCCATTTTTGATGAATAGTAAAAAAATACTTAAAAAACTTTTTTAATCAAAATAATTTATAGCAATAAATTATACTATTGAGTGGTTTTAAAGTACAATTAGAATATATTTTTACCATTTATTCCAATGGTGGTCATTAGAATTAATTTCACTTTGAAATTGGACATAAACATGTGTCAATCTTTTGATAGATATTGTTTTCTAAAAACACGCTATTTGTTTTGACAACAAAAGTTAATTATAAAATTAATTAATTCAAATTCTATGTTTTGAATTCGGTAAAATGGACATCATTTTTGAATTCAGAATATCAAATATATCTTAGGGTGAATTTTTGGTATTTTTTTGAAAAACTTTATTTTTTTATGAATAGTGAAACCACTAAGTGGTAGTTAAAAACTGAATTTTTCGTTAAACGAAACTTTACCGCTTATGAGAATTTAATTTCAAAAATCCTACATACATGGTTTTCATTAGTAAGTAAAATGTGGTTCAATGGGATGAAAATAATTTTTTGGTGAATAGTAACTTTTGAGTTTTGCTAACCGCGATTAAAGGTAATTAGGGTAATTTAAGGTAAAAATGATATTATAAAAATATAAAAATATCTTGACACATGTCTTAACCATATTGGATTAGTCATGGCCAACTAATAGAATCCATGGGTCAATTTTTGGGACACCATGGATCCACTTGGTTAAGATAATGACATTAATACCTTTTATTTAAAGTAAAAATAAAAATGTCACAAACATGTATTGTTTTACTAAAACAATTTTTACAAGGGGTTATACAAGTTATCTTTTCGACTATAAATATTCATTAGAAAGATAAAAGGATTTTCTACAACATGTTAATTTTTTTATAATTTTTAGACATCAAATAAATAAAATTATTTATGACACAATGATGATGCAGTGTTTACGTCATTAATGAATCAATTAAATAAATAAGAAGATAAAGTTTAAAACAATATCCAACACTTGTCCAATACCTATTTGATGATTTTATTTCAAACATGGGCCACCTTTTAATCGACGTTAATTATTTTTGGAGCTTTATAAACCGAATTTCATTTTATAATAAAATAATTGTTTCTGGATTTCCAAAAGAGTCCCTCCTCTACCTTATAAAAAGACCCCACTTCCTACCAATCTCTCACAGTTCTCAAGCCCTTTGGCTCATCCAACTTCTACTCAAGTAAGCTCCCAATATCCCTTTATTCATCCTAAATGCCTTACCTTAGGTAGAAAGCTCTTCAAGAAACCCTTTTGGTTCAAACCAAGAAGAGTTACCCAATTTAAAGAAGATTAAAGAACGATCGAGTCAAGTCGGACACGAGGTAAGGGACTTCGTCTCAATATCCTTTAATTGAAGAATATTTTGTTTTATAAACAACATTATTTTATATAGTGTATAAACCCCTTTGAATTTTACTTTTATTCAAAAGGAATCTTTTTATATGATGCGTTTTACTAAACGACAAAAGGAATGTTTTATCTTACGTAAGCGGCGACAACGACTTCTCCATTATCGCGACAATTATTTGAGTTTCGGATTCCTCTACAATCCATAACTTTTTTTTAAATGAAAAATAAATAAAATGTTTTAATTTTATTTTATTTTGGTATTGAAAATGGTTTTGGTAATGTTTTGATTATATCAATGTGTTGTCTTGATATCTTGTGATTGAAATCTGGAAATGTTATGTTTCCTTTATGCATGTTTTATGTGATACGATTATGTTATGGTTCCTGGGCATTGTTTATGATATGTTTAAACCTTTTCATATAAGGTGTGCATTGGACTTATTAAGTGACGAGTGGAGCCCTCTATAGCTTCTCGATGCATCGGTAGGTCTCATCAGACAAACTAGTGTCTTGGAACAAGGCCTTGACAAAATCTTATTTATAGTCTTGGCACAAGGCCTTGACTATGTGGTTATGATAGTCTGGCATTATGCATTCCATTATTATGAATGTGTTTATTGATATTGCATGTGATTATTCGACTAGTAGAATATCCATGTGAATAAGTAAATGGCATTATTTCATTTCATTTTTTCAATATTATGCTGAAGTTCAAGTTTAAAAGGATTTTGCTTTAGTTATACATTGCCTTAAATGTTGATGCATATTTATAAAAGTTTCCGCTATTTTGTTATCCTTACTGAGCATCTGAGCTCGCCCCTTTCTATGTTTTATTTTTCCCAGGATGTGATGAAATATTTTATGACTGACCTGCAGGGATAGTCTGGGGGGATATGAGCATGGCCTATGGAGACTATGTTGTTGTAGCTTTTCACTTTATGATGTAATGTAAGACTTATGAATGTATCTAGTGTTTCCAAGGCTACTAAACTAATCGGTCTTTCGAGACTTGATCTCTAGTGATCATGAGAATGTTATGTAATAATGCACCGACTCTAGGTAACTAGGGTCGGGGCATTACAGTTAGTATCAGAGGAAGTTTAGTACTAACCTTGGATGATAGATTTAGATAAACTTTGATTAGATCACATAGCCCTAAGATAGAATTTAAGGATTAGTATAGAAGAACATCCTATAATTTTGGTAAAGTATAGATTTTGTGTATTTTCTGAGCAATACATCCCTGTCTGGATACGAGTAGGTAGAGGCGGCTCTTGAACAGATATACCTAGGAGTCAAAAATCCGACAAGGAGTTTTAGGCTTAACCTGGGGTATCTTGGTACACGACAATGGGCCTTGGTGCACTCTTGGTTACGACACTCCCGTGGGATATGCTTAGGATAATTCATGATTTCTTTACAAACCATTATGAAGGGTTTATGAGTATATACTTCCTCAAAGAAAATTTTTTTATGATTATGGATTATATCCATAAACTGTTCAATTTATGTTAAGTGTTTTTCAAGTTTGTTATTTTGTATTTTGATTCGTAAACTAATATAGTTTATGACATTGTTTAGAAATGGAACCTAGTGTAAGGAATGGAAACTGTATCAATGCACGTACTCCATGTAGGGATTTCCATCCTGCTGACGATAATTATAGTGGAGCTGGTGATACAACTGGTGCTGATCAGTTTATCACCAAACTGGGAAAACTCACTCAGGTTATGAATAATAACCTTACTCGTATGGATCACTCTGATCCACAACGTGGAGGATCATTGTTAGACCACTTCATGAGGAAACAACCACCAACATTTAATGGGGGTACAAATCCATTATTATTTAAGCAATGGATAAACTCCTTAGAGAAAATATTCCACGCCTTGGGGAGTAACGAAAGGGATAAAGTTGTCATGGAAGTTTACCGCCTCACTGGAGATGTCGATCAATGGTGGTCACTAATTCAAAACAAAAAGGAAGATGATAAAGTATAAAATATGGAATGAAGGGATTTTAAAGAAATTTTCTTAGAAAAATACCTTTCTCATGACCATCGAGCAGATATGGAAAGACAATTTCTGAGTCTGAGGCAAAAGGAGGATGATAATGTTGCAAAGTATGAGTCTAACTTTACAAGGTTAGCGAGGCATGCTGCAGATTATATACATAACCCAAGAAGTAAGATTTATCATTTCTTTTATGGTTTAAAACATTTCTCCATCGAGCATTAGTCTCACAATCCTTCTCATCATACGAAGATATTGTCTCATGTTATATCAAGACAAAAAAGGAATTCTCTAAATCTTATGACAATAAAGTAAAGAAAGATAAGAAGAGAACGATAGAGCAAGAGACATATAAAGAGAAAAAGGGAAAGAATTATTTTCCATTATGTGATAATTGTGGTAAGAATCACCCTAGTACTTGCCTAAAAGGAATGGGATTTTGTTACAAATGTGGAGAAAAAGGTCACGAGGCTCATGATTGTAGGGGAAAGAAAGAGGTTGTCAATGTTGAATGCTACAATTGTAGAGAAATGGGGCATTAAGAAAATTAATTTCCTAAGTGTCAGGGAAACTTACCTCAGAAAAGGCCAAGGGATCTAGGACAATCTTATGTTGTTACTACAGTTGACGTGGAATAATAAATGCATTTGTCTTTTTGGACTCAAGGATTATATTCTGGTTATAAGAATAATGTGATATATATATATAAGGATTGTACTATAGTAATTTTTTTCATTAAGGTTTTAATATGACTAAGGTAATCATATTTTCAGTATGTGACAATAAGAAAATCTTTACTTTGTTTGGGGAATCTGGTGTTACAATTAATTTTGGAATTTAAATACCTTTTATAGAGAGTCTGGATAGAGGTACTTTGGATAACTATAATGTTTGGAATGGATTAAGTTGAACTTTGGATAGTATTTTTTAAGTTTAAAACAATTCTTATGGTTATTTTTGAAATATTATGATACTATAGTTTCAGGAAAAGGACAACCTGCAGGTCGGTCGATAACTCGTCGCGTCGGAAAAAGCTGCAGGAATCGAACCCACAACCATAGTACGACAGGCCTTTATTAGCTACCACTAGCCTATAGAAAGTCCCTGTTTATTACAAAATATTTTTCTTCATTATAATGGTATGTGTTAATATTTGTAACCTTATACGATTAGGATAAATATAATATTTTTAAGTACTATTACCTTTTGGAGTGAAATATGAGTTTGTGGTAGAAATTAGTTGAAAGATGAAACTCTACATGTCAAGTATATATATATATGTATATATATATCTCCTATTCAATGAATAAATTAATTATTAAACTTTAGGGAAGGGATATTAAAACAAAAAATGTGTTATCCTAATACCTTATGTTTTGTTGAACTAATGATATTTTAAATCATCATAGATTAATGGCTTTGAGGCCCCCAATTTTGCACTTGTTTGTGATTTATGACCTCAATCACTCCCTATAAATATTTATTTTTTCCTTCTAATTACGTATCTATAATTTCCACCAATGTTCTCCTATTAAAACCCCTAATTTGTTGGTAACATTCTCATTTCCCTTTCCATCTTATTAAAACTAAATTTTATTAACCCTATTTCTGATATGGGTTTTCCACAAAGGTATTTTCTATTTTCAACCTTTTATTTTCGAAGAACAATTTCAAATTGCGAGGACGCAATTTATTGAAGGAGGGGAGAATGTAACACCCCAAGCTTCCATGGTATGCTTCTCTTTGAATAATACAGTAGCGTGTGTTGTACGCAACCTCGAGTTCTAACACACCGCGACCAATCAAAGTAGCAGTTATGAATAGTAATACCCACCTTTTGAAATTATATAAATTTTATATTTGAAAATGGACTTCATTTTTCGATTCGGGATATCAAAATTAGCCTAAATTGAATTTTTGGTATTTTTCTGAGACCTTCCAATTTTCGATGAATAGTAAACAAATACTTAAAAAAATTTAATAAAAATAATTTATAGTGATAAATTATACTATTGAGTTGTTTTAAAGTATAATTAGAATATATTTTTATCATTTATTCTAAATTGTGGTCATTAGAATTAATTTCACTTTGAAATTGGACATAAACAAGTGTCAAACTTTTGATAGATATTGTTTCTTAAAAACACGCTATTTGTTTTGACAGCGAGAATTAATTATAAAATTAATTAATGAAACTTCTATGTTATTAATTTGGTAAAATGGACATCATTTTGGAATTTGGAATATCAAATATATCTTAGGGTGAATTTTTGGTATTTTTCTGAAAAACTTCATTTTTTGATGAATAGTGAAACCACTAAGTGGTAGTTAAAAAACTAAATTTTTCGTTAAATGAAACCTTACCACTTCTGTGAATTGAATTTCAAAAAAATGACATACATGGTTTTAATTAGTAAGTAAAATGTGGTTCGATAGGATGAAAATAATTTTTTGGTGAATAGTAACTTTTGAGTTTTGTTAACCGCAATTAAAGGTAATTAGGGTAATTTAAGGTAAAAATGATATTATAAAAATATAAAAATATCTTTACACATGTCGTACCCTTATTGTATGAGTCATAGACGACCGAGACAATCCATGGGTTAATTTTTGGGACCCCATGGAGCCACTTGGGTAAGATAATGACCTTAATACCTTTTATTTAAAGTAAAAATAAAAATGTCACAAACATGTATTGTTTTACTAAAACAATTTTTACAGGGGGTTATAAAATTTATCTTTTCGACTATAAAGATTCATTAGAAATATAAAAATATATTCTACAACATGGTAATTTTTTTATAATTTTTATACATCAAATAAATAAAATTATTTATGACACAATGATCATGCAGTGTTTACATCATTAATGAATAAATTAAATAAATAAGAAGATAAAGTTTAAAAAAATATCCAAAACTTGTCCAATACCTATTGGATTATTTTATTTCGAACATGGGACACCTTATCATCAACTTTAATTATTTTTGTAGTTTTAGAAACCGAATTTCATTTTATAATAAAATAATAGTTTCATGATTTCCAAAAGAGCCCCTCCTCTCCCTTATAAAAAGACCCCACTTCCTACCAATCTCTCACACTTCTCAAACCATTTGGCTCATCCAACCTCTAATCAAATAAGATACCAAGATCCCTCTCTTCATCCTAGAAGCCTTACCTTATGCATAAATCTCTTAAATAAACCCTTTTGGTTCAAACCAAGAGGAGTTACCCGATTTAAAGGAGATTAAAGAACGATCGAGTCAAGTTGGACACGAGGTAAGGGACTTCGTCTCAATCTCCTTTCATTGAGGAATATTTTCTTTTATACAAAACATTATTTTATACGGTGTATAAACCCTTTTTAATTTTACTTTTATTCCAAAGGAATCTTTTTATATGAAGCATTTTACTAAACGACAAAAGGAATGTTTTGTCTTACGTATGCGGCGACAACGACTTCTCTTCCGCCGTGACCATTATTTGAGGTTCGACTTCCTCTACAAGGCATAACATTTTTTTAAATGAAAAATAAATACCATGTTTTAATTTTCTTTTATTTTGGTATTGAAAATGGTTTTGATAATGTTTTTATTATATCAATGTGTTGTATTGATATCTTGTGATTGAAATGTGGAAATGTTATGTTTACTTTATTCATGTTTTATGTGATACGATTATGTTATGGTTCTTGGGAATTGTTTATGATATGTTTAAACCTTTTCATATAAGGAATGCATTGGACTTAGTAAGTGACGGGTGGAGCCCGCTATAGCTCCTTGATTCATCGGTAGGTCTCATGAGACAAACTAGTGTCTTGGAACAAGGCCTTGACAAAATATTATTTGTAGTCTTGGCACAAGGCCTTGACTATGTGGTTATGATAGTCTGGCATTATGCATTCCATTATTATGAATGTGGTTACTGATATTGCATGTGATTATTTGAATAGTAGAATATCCATGTGAATAAGTAAATGGCGTTATTTCATTTTATTTTTTCCATATTATGCTGAAGTTAAAGTTTAAAAGGATTTTGCTTTAGTTATAATTGCCTTAAATGTTGATGCATATTTATAAAAGTTTCTGCTATTTTGTTATCCTTACTGACCATCTGAGCTCACCCCTTTCTATGTTTTATTTTTTCCCAGGATGTGAAGAAATATTTTATAACTGACCTGTAGGGATAGTCTTGGGGGATATGAGTGTGGACTATGGAGACTATGTTGTTGTAGCTTTTCACTTTATGATGTAATGTAAGACTTATGAATGTATCTACTATTTACAAGGCTACTAAACTAATCAGTCTTTTGAGACTTGATCTTTAGTGATCATGACAATTTTATGTAATAATGCACCGACTCTGGGTAACTAGGGTCGGGGCATTACAATCATACTGACCATGTGTGGATTAGAATCGTAGCTACCCGACGAGGACCAGTTTTTGAGCGGCCCATCGAGGATCAGCAACTAGCAACCCTGTGTGGATCAGCATCGAGCGACCCTATGTGGATCAGCATTCCAATGACCCTGTGTGGATCAGCATTCTCGCGACCACGTATGGATCAAAATTCTAGCAGCATTGTATGGATTAGCAGTAGCATGACCCGAAAAGGACCAGCCTTATAGTTGCCCGTTGTGGAACAGCAACTTACATCCAAGAGTGGATCGATAATAGAAAAACTTCTTTGTGGATCAATTATAGAACTAATAAATGGAATAAGATGATATATCTTAAGACTAGTCATCTAATTCATGCTCTCTGAGTTGTATACTTCGTGTGAGATTACTATTGCATCGTGTTTTGTGCTTGAGGTCTTTCTTTGTGGTTTTTTCTTTGTGGAACTCCGGGAGACCTTATGGGGTCTCAGGGTCCTTACTGATTATTGTTATACTCACTCTAGCACAGGCTTCACCTGCACCTTGTTCTGTCTTGTGGAGATGACAGACAGATTTGACCGAGTTTTGGGAGCTAGGACTGGATAGTGCTCGGAGGTGGACCTTTAGACGTGACGTGCTGCAATGACGACCGACTGTGAGCTGTACCTACCCTTAAGGTAGAATCCTTGGAGGATGATTCTAGAATCTGTTTTCTGTTGCTGTTGTATTTTCCAGTTGGGCTTGTTTTTGGGACCCTTTACTTATTGTACTCACCCCTTTTACTTTCAGTAAACATCTTTTTACTACTGCAGTTTTTCTACGTGGGTTGTTCTTGTTTTATTCTTGGACTGCTTGTTTTCAGGTTTAAAGCCAATTCCTTGCCATTTTTTAGGGATATTCCTCTTAGAGCTAGTCACCAACCCCTGGCTTATGCAAGTAGGGCTTAGGGTAGTCACGGCACGGGGCCAGGACGATGGGTCATGACAAAGTGGTAACATAGGATTCAGTTCTACTGAAGAACTAGGACTCTAATCTTTTAATGAAGAAATATTTTTAAGTATTTTGAGTGTGGCTTTCAGTTCAGGGAGTCTAGTGTTGGTGTGGCGGCCAACGTATCCATACACTAGGACTCAAAATTCTGATTTCTGACTCGGTGCACGAAAACATTGATTGCGTTTGTTTTTGAAATGTTGTTTTTGTTTTGTTCTCTTTGAGTCATCTCACCAGGAATAACTTATTGACCGTAGTGCACCTGTTTCCTTTCAGGATGCCGCCACATAGACAGCCATCCAGGATTCTAGTGAGAGTTTGCGATGATGGCCCACCGAGCGATGAGGCTTCGGTGCAGGGCCCTCTTACGGCGATAGTACCATTAGGTGGTGTACCAGCAGCACCACTACCCATTGGGTAACCATTTCCACCATCCCCACCAGTAGATGGTGCATGCCTACTGAGTGATTTGCACGAGTTTCGGTAGTAAAGGCCTCTGAGGTTCCAAGGAAAGGCAGATTCAGAGGCGGTTGAAAACTGGCTGGAGGCTGTGGCCAGAGTTTTTTCCCGGTTGGGACACCAGCTGGCCATATGGTGATCCTAACTGTTATCATTTTCTATGGCGCATAAGGGAGATGGTGGAGCCTGGAACTCTTGATACACGACGAGGTGACACTCACCTAGGCAGATTTAGAAGGCCTCTTCAGGGAAGAGTTCATTCCAGTGACTCTATGCTCTGTGCATATACAGGAGCTGCTACATTTATAGCAGGGCACCCAAACCGTGGCCCAGTACTCAGAAAGGTTCACCGACCTCTCGCACTACTCTACCGACACGGTGCGGGACCCTTTCTTTAGGGCCCAGACCATTGAGCAGGGACTCTGACCGGAGATCAGAGTTTTGATGGTATCTCTCAACATCCCGACACATGTTAGAGTGCTAGAGAGAGCACTCTTGGTGGAGAGTTTCCTTGCTGAGAATACACCGATATCAAGACCCACCACCCGGTGACACATAGCAGAGTCATTTGCGGATGGTAGTAGGAAAATGACACAGAGGTCCAAGCAGACCAGACCTTCTGGTGGACGACCCCGGGACGTAGGGTCGGTGGTGTAAGGCTCATGAGGTAGAGTGGGCTAGTATAGGAGTAGATTGTGATTCACGTGCGGTGGGTAGTGTCACATGGCTCGTGATTGCCCGACCGGCCAAACTGATGACCAGCAGACGGTCAAGGGACTACCAAGGCAGAGGTAGATATTTGAATGAGGAGGTCTGTAGGGCGGTGAACATGGTAGAGGATTCGGTCGTGCAGTAGTTGGTGGATGACGGTTCGAGGTTCTACCACCACCACCTCCATGTGGTCCACCCCTACCACAGGGAGTAGGTGGATAGGGATGAGCTCAGCTCCAGGTAGCTGAGGCCTACAACCACAACACTCCAGAGATAATTCTAGGTACGATCTTTGTATAATCCACCTTAGATACAGTACTTATAGACATAGGTGTCATTCACTCTTTCATTTCCACAGCCCTCGTTCAGAGCCCAGATATTTCGTTGTAGCCGTTGGCTCGATCCTTATGGTTAGAGACTCCTATGGTAGGGGATTCGATTATTACACACTGGTTCTGGTAGTGTGATCTTACTCTAGGAGGCGAGAGATTCAACTAGGATCTTCTAGTAGTGTCGTCGAGTCCTTACGACGTCATCTTGGGTATTGACTGGTTATCTACAGTCCATGCTCAGATTGACTGCATTAGGCGCAAAGTGTGGTGTGTCCATGAGGATGGGACCAGGTTTTCCTTCATCGGCAAGAAGGGAACCTTTGCAGCACAGGATGGACTTCTACATCGACTTGTAACCTGGGATGACACTAATATCTACACCATCATATCAGATGGATCCCGCAGAGCTTCATGAGTTACGGGTATAGCTATAGGACTTTCAAAGGAAGGGGTTCATAAGGCCCAGTGTTTCTCCATGGGTAGCCTCGATTCAGTTCACCAAGAAGGTAGATAGAAGTTTGAGGCTCTGTGTGCATTATCGGCATTTGAACCAGGTGAATGTGAAGAACAAGTATCCACTTCCAATGATTGATGATCCCTTTGATCAGTTGAAGGGAGATCGTTGGTTTTCAAAGATAGACCTCAGATCAGGATATCATCAACTTAGGGTACGAGATGAGTATGTGCCTAAGATAGCCTTCAGATGTCAGTATGGCCACTATGAGTTCTTGGTTATGCCATTCGTTGTGACCAGTGCCCCTATAGTGTTCATGGAACTCATGAACAGGATCTTTCAGCCATACCTCAATCGCTTTGTGGTGGTATTCATTGACGACATCTTGGTGTACTCAGCGACGGAGGAGGGGAATGCCTATCATCTAAAGATAGTTCTGGATACACTCCGAGAGAACTAGCTTTATGGTAAGCTCTCTAAGTGCCAATTCTAGATATGGGAGGTCCAATTTCTAGGACACATTATCTCGGAGGCTAGAGTTGTAGTGGATCTGGAGAAGATAGAGGTTGTGATTTCTTGGGAGCCACCCAGGAGTGTGACCGAGGTGCAGAGTTTCCTAGGGTTGGATGGTTACTATTAGAGATTTGTACCTCATGTTTCCAGAGTTGTGGAACCCTTTTCAGCATTGATGAAAAATGGACAACCCTTCATGTGGAAGGAGAGATGGAAGCAGAATTTTCATGAGCTGAGGCAGAGACTGACGAGGGCCCCCATCCTGAGGCTACCAGAAGAAGGTGTTGGGTATATAGTCTATTGCAACGCATCAGGGACCAAACTTGGATGTGTTCTGATGCAGGAGCGAGTAGTGATCACTTATGATTCAAGACAGCTGATACAACTTAAGAAGAACTATGCTACCCATTACCTGGAGTTAGCAGTAGTGGTCTTTGCACTGAAGATGTGGTGATACTACTTGATGGGTGAATGGTTTACTGTTTACTCTGATCACAAGAGTCTCAGGTACATCTTCTCATAGAAGGACCCAAAACTGAGACAACAACATTCTCTATATTTCCTCCATAACTATAATTTTGAGATAGTCTGCACTCCTAGGAAGGGGAACGTAGTAGAATATGCACTCAGCAGGAGGTCTGAGCTAAAGTTTCTGAGTGAGGTGACATATAATCTATCCACATTGCAGATATCCTTTGTGGATAGAGATGGAGTAGCTTACCTCTAGTCTATGACTGCCACTCCTCCACTTCTTCAGCGAGTTCGGGAGGCACATCTTGGGTACATTGACTACGAGGCTCAATGTGCTCAGATTCATTAGGACAGGCACCTGGTGGATTTTTCGATGGTGGGGAGCACGTTATCCTCTTCATAGGATGCACCATGGTATTGGCGGCGCTACGGGAGTAGGTGTTGAGGGAGTTCCATACGTCCCCTATGGCGGTACTTCCTGGTGTGGCGAAGATGTACCGGGACCTCTAGCATCAGCACTGGTGGCCAGGGGTGAAGAAAGTAGTGGTATATTTTATTTCATGATGCCTCACTTGTCAATAAGTGAAGGTTGAGCATCAGGATCCAGTTTTCTTAGCACATCCATTAGAGGTACCGGAGTGGGAGTGGGATGGTATTTCCATGGATTTCGTGATAGGGATACCACATACGTCTAGGTTCCATGATTCTATATGGGTGATCATTGACCAACTCACCAAGTATGCCCACTTACTACCCATCCAAGAGTAGGGATTAGTAGAGGGCTTGGGACACCTCTATGTACAGAAGATTGCATGGCTTCTTGGGGTGCCATCGGCGTTCGTATCTAATCATGATACATGGTTTACATCCCAGTTGTGAAAGGGATTGCAGAAGCCATTTGGGAATCAGCTACGTTTGAGCACCACCATTCATCCACAAATGGATGTTCAGATGGAGCAGACCATTCAGACACTAGAGGACATGATTTGTTCTTGCATCCTAGATTTTAGCCGTAGTTGGGAGGATCACTTGCCCTTGGTGGAGTTCACGTAAAACAACAGCAATCACTCCACCATCGTTAAGGCACCATTTGAGGTCTTGTATGGTCGACCATGCAGATCAACTCTATGTAGGAAAGACCCAGGGGAGTCAGCACTTATGGGTCCAGAGTTGGTACAGGATACCACTGAGAAGGTGCAGATCATCTAGGAGTGTATGAGGACTACACAGAGCAGGCATAAGTTTTATGCTGATAGGAGATGAAGACCTTTGGAGTTTGAGTAGAGAGACCATGTCTTCCTATGGGTCTCACCTCAATGAGGTTTGCGGATATTTGGCTGGGGCGTCAAACAATCTCCGAGGTTCATCAGACCCTTTCAGGTTCTCAATAGAGTTGGCGTGGTGGCGTATTGCCTAGCTCTTCCCCCACAGATGTATCGGGTGCATGACGTTTTCCATGTGTCACAGGTGAGGAAGTACGTGCATGATCCGTCACATATTATCGATTGGGGAGAGATGCAAATTGATGATGGGGTGACATTTACGGATGTTCCAGTGGAGATTTAGGATTGACAGGATTGGGTCCTTCGTGGATGATCGATACCTCTCGTGTTCGTTCTCTGGAAGCACGGGAACCTCCAAGAGAGCACATGGGAGCAGGAGGCTCATATTCATTCTTAGTACCCCCCACATGTTTTCTTAGTATATGGTGTGGATTTCGGGGACAAAAATACCTAAGGTGAGGAGAATGTAAAGACCCAGATTCTCCATTTAATTTTTTTTAATTATATGGAACTATTTTGAGGCTGATAAATCTAACGGTGTTTGATTCTGATGCTCGGTGTGCCCGGAATGGAATTTTAAACTCTCTTAAATTATGTTCAGTAAACGTGAAAACAAGAAATGCTAACTTTTGAACCGATGCTCAGAATTGAAATCTGAGGGCACCGTTGAACTCACAGCGTCGGGATTAGCTTAAGGGGGCCTTAACCTCGAACGTAGTGGGTTGAGAGAGGATGTTGGTTTTTTAGGTATTCATGGAGGATTAATAAAATAAATATAATTTATTTAAAATATTTTCCACCTCTCTGTTAGTTTTTGGTGGTGGGGACCACAAGGGGTGTTCGGGCATTTAATGTCAGACATTAAATGCCTTGTTACACTAAAATGTGTAACCACCCTACATAAAATTAAGGAGGATCATTAATTTCACTAATTAATGAATCTCTCTTAATTATGTGTTGTAAAGATAACTCCCCTCCTCTCACTATCTTTTTAGTTTTTGAATTCGTTATCAAGGGGTGGGGGTTTTAGAGAGGAGGATTTTGGAGGAGCCTCTTGATGAAAAACAGATTCATCAAGAAAGAACCGAAGATCATCATTTGAGCGGCATCGTTGGTGGATTTTATTGGGGACGATGAACACCAACCCATCTTCAAAAGCAGGATTCTCTCCAACGACTCATGATGTAGGGTTTTTTCTTGTTTAAATTTCAAGAGTTGTTGAATCAATTATCTTCTCCCTTGATAAGATGCTAACGCGGAGGGCATGGGCCAAATGAACAAGGCATGGTCCCTCCGCCTCTTGTACAATTTTTGTGTTCTATGCGAGTGAATTTTTAGGTTAGATGGAACAAAAATCTGAGGGTCAAGAAGAAAAGGAGACGACTTGAGAAGCCTGTAGGTGCGATCGAATTGAAAAACGGACCACCAGAGCTCACCTGATGGCCCACAGAAGACCGTCGGTGCGCCGGCACTGGGGACCTGTGCCGGCAAGCAATGGTGGTGGCCGGCCACGGTGGTGGATGCACACTTTCATGCGCTGCAGGAGTAGGCAGCAGCAGTCAGCAGGTGGCCAGCACCGGCCGGCCGCGGAGATGGCGGTGCGCCATCGCGCGCCGTAGGAGGAGGAGGATATGGCTTTTTAGCCACAGGGGTTGAATAGGGAATCGGCACCGACTGGCCGTGGAGGCATAGCGTTGCGCTGTTGGAGGTGGTTGTCGCTCAAAGCCATGACGAAGGAGGGACTTTCTCCCTGCGGGTCCCGTAGTGAGCTAGCAGCGCCACGTGGCGCCGCCGCTTTAGATACCGAAATTCATAGCCATTCGAGAAAAAAGGGAGAGGGTTTGCCCCCCACCCCCTCATGCCAGCTAGGTAGGACCCATGCCCTTCTGTGGGCTGAGTCACGCCCCCTGCGGGCTGGGTTGCGCCCTCCTGCGGGCTGGGTTGCGCCCTCCTATGGGCTGGGATGCGCCTCCCTGCAGGCCGGGTCGTGACCTCCCTACGGGTCGGGTCATGCCCCCCTGCAAATCGGGTCGCGCCCCCTGTGGGCCCGTCTAGACCGCAGCCCAGCAGTCTGAGCCCATCGCGGCCCGGCCCAGGCCAGTTCGGGTCGGGTAGACTTAGACCGGACCCGGACCCATCCAGACCTAGTTTCGCTTAAAATGTCATAACTTTAAATCAAGGCGTCCGTTTGACGAACCGTTTATGGTACTAAGATACTTGGAGTGAGACGGTCATTTTGGTATACTTCACTCAAATTTTGGAGAAAGTTGGAGTATGGTCGGGTTGGGTCGAACTCAAATCCAACCGGGCCCTCGGTACTAAAACGCTTATAACTCACAGATCGGGCATTCGATTGATGCGTCGTCTGTCGCGTTGGAACCCTTACGACATTGAGGTTCTTTGGTTTACTCCTTTGTGGAGATTAGTGGCGGTCGCGGTAAGGCCTATATCTCGTGGAGGGGATTCTACGAAACTCAAGTGCACCGAGTATGGGGAATCCTGTGGCTGGCTGTCTTGGATGTAGCGACCCTGTGTGGATTAGCATCATAGAGACCCTGTGTGGCTCAGCAGTGTAGCTACCCGACGAGGACCCATTTTAGAGTGGCATGTCGAGGATCAGCAACTAGCGACCCTGTGTGGATCAACATCAAGAAACCCTATGTGGATCAGCACTCCAGTAACCCCGTGTGGATCAGCATTCCAGCGAACCTGTTTGGATCAGCATTCTAGTGACCCTGTGTGTATCAGTAGTAGCGTGACTCGACGAGGACCAGACTTACAATGTCCCATCAGGAAACAGTGACTTACGTCCAAGAGTTGATCAATAATAGAACAACCTCTTTTTGGATCAGTTGTGGAACTTCTAAATGGAATAAAATTATGTAGTTTAAGACTAATCATCTAATTTATGATCTCTGAGTTGTATACATGGAGTTAGCCTACTATTGATTTTTGTTTTTTGATCGAGGTATTTCTTTGTGGTTTTTCCTTTGTGTAACTTTGGGAGATCTTCTGGGTTCTCGAGGTCCCTACTGAGTATTGTTATACTCACCCATGCATGAGCTTCACCGACACCGTGTTGTGACTTGTCCAGACAACGGATATCTTTGACTGAGGTTTGGGATCTAGGACTGGACAGTGTTCGGAGGCGGACCTTTAGATGTGACATGCTGCAGTGATGACCGACTGTGAGTTGTACCTACCCTTCAGATCGGAACCTTGGCGGATGATTCCGAGAGCTGTTTTTCTGTTGATGTTGTACTTTTCAGTTGGGCTTGTATTCTGGACCCTTTACTTACAGTACTCGCCACTTTTACTGTCAGTAGACATCTTTTTTCTACTGTAGTTTTTCTACGTGGTTTGTGTTCGTTGTATTCTTGGAAGGTGTGTTTGCAGGTTTAAAGGCAATGCCTTCCTGTTTTTTAGGGATATGTATTTCGGTGCTAGTCGCCAACCCTTGGCCTATGGAAGGCGGGCTTAGGGTAGTCACGGTACGGGCCCTGAGGGACGGGTCGTGACAATAACTTTTTCTTAGTTTTTTCTATATAAGGGGAGTTTTAAACAAAAATTTCAATTTTATATTGAAAACCCACAGTTGGTGTCGTATCAACCACATCTTGTGTTAGATTGATGTGTGGTCGATTCCTTGACCTTACAAAATTCTTATGGATCATTTTCAGAAAATATCAAATCAATATGATTATTTTTTCTTAGTTTTAAGTATGTGATGTGTTTTTTAACTAAAATGTAAATTATAAAATAAAAACATATATTTTGGTTCATGTCAAGAAATTTTTTGTATTGGATTGATGTGTGTTTGATTGAGGTGGAGTTGATTCCTACATTGTTTAAGACAATGTTCATGATAGATATTTTGGTAATTAATACTTTTTCTTCAACTTTAGTAAAATACCTTGGTATATGAGGGCTTCTATTTGATCTGAAAATTCTCTTTTAATAATAAATTAAATAAAATTATTGTGATCAAAGATTTTAATGATGCATACCTTATGATTCACTTCATATTTCAGGAAGCATGAGGTTTCCTATTCCATCTAAAGGAACATGATTTTTTTTCTGGTTGTAGTTAGTCAAAAGTAAGGTATTAATTCCAAAAATATCTATGAAAATGAGTAAATAAGTATCATATAAATAGGATAAGAAAATTAATTTAAAAATAGTATATAAAATGATAATATTATCTAAATAAGTGGTCATAAGTCAAATTTTCATGATGTTTATATACATTATTGTCCCATTTCTCTATCTGAACCCATTGATCATAACCATCTACTATACTTCTCCTTGATAAATAAGTGAAAATTAATATACAATCATTATGGTACTAATGCTTCCTATCTAAAATTTATTTTTAACATTATAGCCTTTCAAAAAACATTCTAACACCATGTACTCTACCCACTCATCTCTAAAGAAAATTAAATCTTATTTTGAGTACATAGATTGATGAAAATATTCATATTACTGAGAAAATATAGACAAAAAATGGTTAAAAATATTTTTAATGAAATTTTAATTACCTGCAAAAATTACCCATGTGGGGATTCTAGTATTTTGATGGTATATTATATATCTTTCATAAATTTTAAAATATAATATTAACAAACAATTTCATCATCTTGATTTGGAAACTATAGAAACATTGAAAAAAATAATTAAATTGTTTTGAAATGTGTTTTTGTAGTTAAATCATACTATATATACCTTAATATATTTCCATTTGAATAAATCAAAAGGCATCTTATGTTCAGTCACCAACCTCATACCATGATTTAACCTATATTTACATATTTCTCTTTCATAAAAAAACATCTTTAAAAAAATAACTAAAAAATATAATTTTATATCTATCTGTAAAATGTCGATTGCAGTGAATTACAGATTTAGGATAGTCATCATGTGTGGTCAGTTTGATGGAAATCCATGCATTGAATCAAAAAAAATTAACATTTTGTCTATCCAAATTGATTGTGATTATCATCCACTGCTTCCTAAAAAACAAAAACAAATAAGTAATGGGAAAAATATTTTATATGATTAAATTGGTGACTTTTAACACTACATCGTATGCATGAATAATATTCATTCATCTAATATTTTCTTCTCAAATACCTTGTATAGTTCTTCTTGTCTCTTATCAATTTCTTCCATATAAAAATACTATATATTCCTATAAATGATATAGGGATTAATGGGTCCAAATCATTCCTCATAGGGTTATCCCTTTATACAGTAGAGATATATAAGCCTATAGAAAATATGAATAGTTATTAAGTATAATGAACATTTTATATAATTTTCTGGAAAGATGTATTATGAAATTGTACCTCAAGTTTGTATTAACAATTGAAAATCCCAACTATTGAAGCTTGACAATCTCATTTATACTCTCCAGACCTACCTCTTTTTTTAGAAAAACTCCTAATATTTCATCATTACATAAATTTCATGTAATATTACCATATTTTAATGTGGATTATTAATGAATTTTCAATTTTAATAAATAATGAATTTAAATTATCAGAGAAAAGGTACTCCTGGAAGGTCCTTTGGATTTCTTGGGTGATTCACTAGATTATCTTGATCTAACCTTCTGTTTTCTTATTATTTTATCTGTTTGTAATATCATAGCTCATTTCACGAATTTTATCAATAATTGTTAAAGGTTTTTCATTTTAAAAAATCATTAATTACATACATCATTTATCTTTATATGATTATATGTACATGATACAAAAATTCCAATATCATCATTGATCATTGTAATATCTAGATCATCAAGTGGAATAGGAAACAAAGTGCTTGGCTCTTGAGATACTCCAATCCCCACTCTCATGTGATATTTTTTTAGTTCTTTCCAGTGAAGCATCTCTCTTGGGATATTATACACCATAACTTTTGTAATAATGTGTATGGTGTGTATTTAATGTTATAATACGGATAAAAATTCACCCAATAATTTTAGTAAAATAAAGTTATCAAAGTTATTTGATTCAAATTTAGGAGAATTTGTAATGAAAAAATTAATTTCCTAAGGTAAGGTATGTAGTTGAGGAGAATGGAGTTTCTCAAGGCTAGTATGGTCATCGGGCTCTATATGTGTTGTTATCTGTTCCATTTTTGGTTCACATTGATCTATTTGCAAATATCAGTCCGCCAAACCATACTATAAAATAATATCTTTCAAAAAATATATTTGTGATTGAATTTCATTCATTATGTGATATAATTCTTTTGGTGGATTTTTATTCTTGAAATATTTTGGAGGTGAACTCCAAATCCTTCACCTCTAATGATAAAATATTGTTCTGGCCACTTCAAAGCTACTAAAAGTAGTTTTTCTTCAAGTACAATCACTTTCAATTCTTCTGTCTAAACTGTATAAAAACATATGACCATAAATAGGTATTTCTATGTAATTTTATTGTAAAGAATAGTGAATTACTATTATTTCATACATACACATGATTCCCATACAGATTTTGTGTTTTTATCATCTATTTTACCCTAATTATTTACATGGGACTCCATCTATAGTACATGACTTGGGATGGAAGTAGATTTGGATTTTGATTCATCAATATAAATGTAAAAAAGTAATATATGTTGTTTCAAATAAAATAATAAATTTATTTTATATTATAAAAATTTTCTATTTTATTTTATACTAAATTTTACCCCATCCATGCATTGTAATAAGGTTACATTGGTTTGGATTCATGTTGTTTATTTTCTGCACTCCTTTTTTGTTTTATAAATTAACAATTTTGAATCATTGTGGATAAAATAGACAATTTTATATAATATATTATCAACCTTAATTCACCTAAAATTATTTCTAATTGTGATTATTAATGAAATAATTCCATGTATCCTTCTTTATAATGTGTGGATACGTAAATGTTTTGTGGGGCTATACTTTCACCTTAGCATCCTTGAGATGAAGCTTGGTAAGAAGTGTTCAGAATCCTCAATAGGATTTTCCACATACCATTAAGACAGATTTCATATAGAAATCATCGAAAATAAATGAACTCAACATGGGATAATGAAAAGTGAATCAAAATTTCATTTTATAATTTTTTAGTAAAATAGAGAAAGTATATCATAACATTACCTTAATATCTTCCCAAAGGGATTCCTGGATTATTAGCTGGAAATGGTTCCATGTGTCTATATCAATTGGTACATTCATTCTCATTTTGACCATAACATAACTAATTAACATTGAATTTTTGGGGTCAATAGGTTTTCCATAATTATTCTAGCCTACCTCAAATTGTATACCCTTCATTTTTACCTTGATAAGTTTAGTCAACATAGTTATGCAACATCATTCTTGTTTTTTCATCAACATGTTGTTGATCCCTTAGTAAATATATAGTTTTAACATCAATCATTTGTTCTTCCCCAGTATTGGTAACATCATCATGTATAGAAGTCATTATCTTTTTAAGTATTTGTACATTTAATTTAGATTACATAAATGTAATAGAGAACGTATAATATTATGAGGGAAAACATTATATTATAAAAAAATATTAACCAAGTCATTGAACACCATTTTTTATTTTTTAAAGGTTAAATGGATTTAGTTCCTATATTGAGTATCCAAATCCCTTCTTTGTGGCCCCCTCTAATGTATAAGACATTGTCTACATTAGGACCGTCATGAAATGATTTTTATATTCGAATGAATGGGTCATCCTTAATAGAATTTTCATTTGACTTTTCAATTGTTTTAGTTTCTAGTATGATCATTGAAAAAAATTTGTTTTATAGATCTAGGACATAAAATACTGGCAATTATTTTTATTCCATTATGAATGGCTCATTCTTTTCCCCTTCCACATTGAAATTCACCTTCACGAAGCCCAATTCATCATCTTTCACTGAACTCCAGTTATTAACCTATTTTCAATAGAAAATCATCACTTGAAATTTCTTATAATGAAAATCATATATCTATTTGATGATACTAAAATATCACAAGTTTTTATAAATTGGATTTCAATCCTTAGAACTAGATATAGGCATCGCTTCCACCACAATCATTACACTATAGTTTTTCCTTGTATTATGTTCATCATGTTCCATTATATAGTACATAAAACCATTAATTACAAAACCAATATAAGATATAACATTTACATTTAGTCTCTTGGATAGCCGTCAAAGTTGTTCGATAGATGAATTTGTATTGAAAAATCACTCCATATAAATATGATATTGGAACCATCCTATAAACTTTTGATTTCATGTATTTGGTATCCATCCTTTTTCCCTTGATGGATTAAAATGTATTAGAATTTTTTTGTGGGATTAAATGTATGGATCAACCTATTCAATGTAATATAAAATGTATAGGTGAACATTCTCCTGCCCTGTGATAGTAATTGTAACAACATATCTTCTAGAATTCCTTTCTCTATAAGGAATCCACTTTGACAAGACTTTGGGAGAGTGATGATATCAACATCTAATAGATAATCGGTACAAAGTTCAATAACTTCTTCAACAATTTGTCATTTTTCAATACAACCTTTTGGATGACTTCAAATCTTGGCGTACCCTTTCAAAATTATCATATACCATTCAATAGGTTACATCCATCAGTAATGGACAGTAACACATAGTTGAACCACTCTAACTAGGTGAATCATCAATTGGAACACTATATAAAAGAATGATGGTGGGAAGAAAATATCTAATTCACATAATATGACTTCGATATACTTATTCAGGATTGGAAACATATCTGAGTCTATAATGTTACTACATATGGCTTTGAAAAAGAAGTAGAGTCTGGTAAATGTATATTGTACTCCTTTATGAATAATGAAACGTAAAGTGATGGGTATCAAATCCTATATCAAAAAATGACCATCGTGTGATTTTCAAACTTTTATCTTCAAATTAGTCATCGACTGGAAATTATTGATATTTTATGAATACCCATCGAGATCACTTACACCATTAAGGGGATTTCAAAATTGAAAATTTTCTTTTATGGATTGAGTGTAACCTACTGAAGGAAGAAGATTCCATCTTTCACTCTTCACCAGTTTCAACTCTTCTCTTATCACTATATCAATCATGTCATTCCAATCCTTGATTCCATATTTTATTTTTTCATGAACATTTATTAATGTGTCACCAACATTATCAAAGAAATGTTTTTCCCACATTCATGACAATAAGAAAAATTTTGTCCAACAAACAATTCCTGAACAATAATTCAAAGATAATTGAACTCTTTTTTCAACCTAGTTTCATAAGTTTTTTTGAGAAATGATTACCAAAAATACATTCTATACCTTTTACTTTCTCAAATAGTTGGTCACCAACAACTGGAGACCACATTGTACCATGTTCCAAAATCCCATTGACTTGTGTCATCTAAGATCGATATTTATATCATTGGGGTAAAAATTACTGATTTCATAAAAATATAGTCTTCAATGAATGTTTCAACTAAAACGAGTGTGTGAATTATTCACAAATGGGGAACCCAAAAATTACATTAATGTTGTAGCCTAAAAAATTTCCCTAAGCAGGAATTTCATTTATCATCCTGAACAATATGGATCTCAATGTGAATTTTTTGTATTTTATGAGCATCATACATTGTAACACATATAACCCACATACATTTTAGATCTTCAGTCAATGGATCCAAATATACATCAATATAATTACTGGGTTGTTTTGGATCAGTGAAAAGTGGAGACAATATAATGTATTTTCACTTCATACATAACTACAGTGGAAACTTATAATTTACCAATATAACAGGTCATGTATAATGAGTATTTATATATACACAAAAAGGATTTAATCTATCAATATATAATTCAAGATGAAGTTTTCTCTGTTCATTTATAAATTTACGATAGTTATAATAAATTTTCTTCCATTGAAGAGAATACACTAGGTGACCTAGATTCTCATCTATAATTATTGTATTTATGTGCCATATTAATTTTCAAGTGGTTTCCTAGCATCCATATAGTCGTCTAAACCTTGGAATGAGAGGAATGTACCTTACATATTTCAAAGTAGTAGTTTTATATTTCCTTTACCGATTCTTTCCACACATTGGGCCTTTTCAATGTGATTCATGGTCTTTGAGAAACAATGTAAAATCATTTGGACATGGATGTATTTTTTTGAAATCATGCACATTGAATGAATAATTGTTTTGGCATCATATGTTCATCAAGGAAGATCATTTTAATCTAGTATCATATCATTCAGGAGACCAAGTAATTATGTAAATATGGTTTCATTCCATCCGCTAATAGATTTGAAATTATATGACTTTAATACAGGTAACAATGTTGTTTATTTAGTACAACTGGTGAATAATTCCCTCTTTACACAGCTATTTAATTTCCCAAGTAACTTTAAAAAATCATGAAGGTAATCTTCAATTTTTATTTTCATTTATTCCATAAATATTCATCAGCATTTTCACTAGTATTCATATTATATGATCCATAAATCATAGTATAATCCCAATCAATATGGACAATTAGTTTCTCCCCAAGTTTATTCAAACATTTATAGCTCTGATCTATTTTGTGACAAACCAAATGTCCTCTTTACTCTTTCAAACAAATTTTTCTTAAATAAAAACAATGAAAAAATGAAAAAATGATTTGATAATTGTTTTATTAATACTGAATTTCAGACTTGATAAACTCTTTAAATCCATCCTCATTCTCTTTTTTCATACGATTAGTGTCCATACCTTTTCAATTCATATACATCATGTTAGGTTCATATTTTTTCATTTTGTAAAAAAAATTACATAAAAATACATAAGATATTCATAATAAAAGGGGAGTGTTATAGATAATTTTAATATGGGGAACCCATGTATTTTACATATAGAAATATATTAATATAATCATCAAAAATAAATATGTTATAAAACTAACATTGTTTATTATTTATATTTCAATTTATATGAATCCCAAATTAATTCCAATGATAAATTAAGAAATCAAACACATTTATAGGACCCAGTTACATGGTCCTGAGAACCCAATGTTAGAAGAACCTCTTGAATTTAAATTATATGAACCAGAAGTCACTAGTTGAGGTTCTTAAGAAAATTGTGTTTCTACTTATCAAGCTTCATTTTGGGATTCCTTCTAAGATACTCGCCACTTTTGTTTCATTTCCATGACTTGTGTTTCTTCCAAATCATAAAACATCCTTATCCCACTTGTTTATGTAGCCAGTTATTGGGGGAAATAGTCCCACATAGTGAATAAAATTATATCGAAAACTTCTCTTGTGAGAATTCATTCTATTATGTTATTTAATGTTGTTTATTTATCACATGTGTATTATGTTTCGCATAAATTTAAGCGGTTAGAAATTGTTTTCTTGCTTCATCAGGAATTACTTCAAGCTATGGGATGGAAATATTCCCTTGGAAATTATCATCCTTTCTTTCTATTTAATTGTGACCTGGATTTCAAAATTTGTTTAAAAATAACCTTCCTTAGAACAAAAAAGGTCATGTAATCCTTAGATTTTGACACAGGTTCATGGAGCTTACAATTTCATGAAATGATTGGATGAAACTATAATTGATGATAGAAGTAAAGTTTGATTCCATGTTAGCCTCGTTTTATGTACATTATTCTTGAACATGTATTATTGGGATAACATCAAACATATTTTTAAATCATTTTGTCCATATACTATATTATTATGTTTAGGTTAATGTTGAACTCCTTTAATATTTAATATTGTGAATTATATTTTATCAAAAAATTCGCAAATACGGTATATCACAAACCATTTTATATGGATAGGAGAAATAATATTTATGAAGTGCATTTTAATGGAAAATAACCAATGACAATTATATTGGAAACTAAGTAGAGAAATATCAAGGGATCATAATTGGGTGCTAAATCTTGAATGCCCGTGAAGAAAAATTATCTTTTATTGGCCAATATCTCACTAGAGTAGCTTAAAAAATAATCCATTCAACAAAATTTTTAGAACATGATGGTGTCGAGGCAGCAAGGAAGGGAGAGGGGGAAGGATTATTGTATCGGTCAGCCGAGGGAGTGGAATATGGAGAAATGGTGGTTGCTAGAGAGATACTTCACGATGGTGGGTATTCAGCCCTGGATAAAGACAACTATGGGGGTGAGGGGTTCGACAAAAAGAAATTAATAGTGGACAAAAAATATAACGTTGTTTTGACCATGTATGTGAGAGAGAGGTGATCTACAACATTGATAAGTTAGAGAGGATTATAAATAATAACATACCTTAAATTTGATAGATTTGATTCTTTCGAGAGAAGGTTGAGGGGGTGAGGTGGCATAGCTGAACTTCTATGAGAGCATGAACTACGTGATGGAAATTGGTTCAATTGGTGTTCTATTTAAATGATCGGTTTTATAAGTTCTTTTAAAAATGCAAGTATAAAGAGGTCTTTTATCAGTGCAAAAATATTAAGTGCAAATAAAATAACTATTTATCAGTGCTAAAAAAGCATTGATAAAAGATATATTTATTAGTTCTACAGTCTTATCATTGATTAAAAATATATAATTAATTTTAATTATATAATTAATATAATTAATAAATTTAAATGTATATAATTATAAATAAATATAAATTTATATAATTATAAATATATTTAAAGAATTATAAAAATTTATTTAAAAATATAATTATAAATAAATATAATTATATATAATTATAAAATAATAATTATAAATATATTAAAATAATTGTAATTATGTATTTAAAAATATAATTATATATATATTGAAAATTATAATTATAAATAAATATATTTAGAAATATTTGTATATAATTATATATATATTTATATAATTATATTTATTTACATATATATATATATATATTAAATAAATAGAAATAGAAATAGAAATAGAAATATAGTAAATATATTTATTATTTAAATATATTTATTTTAATTATATAAATAATTTTTTAATAAAATTATATTTATTTAGTTACAATTATAAATTTTTTTATTTATAAATATTTATTTACAAATATATTTTTAACATTACTAATTATTATACTGAGACTACGGGAACCATGGGTTTTGGCCAATGGTTCTAAAATTTATTGGAAATAAAGTGTCAATAAGGAGTATGGGAAGATGAGATTTTAAGACCAATGACAACCATTGTAGAAAATAGAAAATTAGATTATTTATCTATAGGAATTACCCTCATCTATTCCTCTTGGATGATGTCCCCTCTTCTAGGATTTGGGTTGTCCCCATTTCTCATCAACTGCTCGAGAATCAATATTTTTATTTGGTGGGGTGGGATCCTCAATGGTTTGAGGATCTTGTCTTCCAGCCAGACCTGAGCCCTATAATGACCCCTTTATATCATAATTTTACCTTTCTTTGGAAATCTAGGTTCCTAGGAGTGTCCTTAAACTAAAATAAACCCATGATCTATACCAAATTTCTCACTGAAAACCTTCTTACTATTATATCTCTTTAATATGTCAACAAGACAAAAGCAATTATTTCCAGAATCTGGTGGAGTTGAGGACCACTCCATACTTAGCACCATGACTTTCTTTGTGGGTTCCAAGGAAGTCTATTCCCCCTATTTGTTTTTTTGTCCATACATAGGTGGAGGACCAAGTGATATAGATTTCCTATGAGTGACCATATGTAAACAGTCATCATCAATAAGGATATTCTTACCCTTAGTGCCTGTAAATTTAGTGGTTGTACTATTCACCAATTATTGATCCTCTTTTCTTTCTATTCAAGGTCATCACCTACTTTATCTATGGTTCTTGAAGAACCCATTTCCCCAACTGCATGTGCGGGGGAGACAGTTACATCCATAGTAGGGGTTTTACCAGGAACCAAAGAAATCATTCAATTGTTCTCCAAATTTGATTGGAATATGGCCTGGTTACCTTCCACCACCTATTCTTATCCATTCCAACCATTGTTAGTTACTTCAACAACCACTTTTTTCATACTATTGTGGGAGTAAGAGGAGATAATAATTTTCTCTTCTCATAACCAGTGATCTAACTCTTCTTGAATATCAACTTCAACATATGTTTTTCCATAATCCTCAACATGAATTACATCCTCTTTATCCACAACCAGGTCATGAGGTTCTGAAATGGAATCAAACTCCTTATCCAAAGATACATCACATCTATGCAATAATATATTTTGGTAAGTCTATTACTGCTTGGGTCACTATAGAATACTAGACTTCCTCATTCTAGTAGCCTTACCATCTTAAAAATCAGTAGAAAAATCTTTCCCTTCATATGTTTATAACCAGTAGAGTCCCCTACAATAGTTAAAGTCTCCAACTCCAATTTTTTATTGATCCCACTATTCTCTCAAATATATATTTCCCAAATAAGCTTCTCAACCTTACACCCCCATGGGTTATGCCTTAGAGAACCTCTTTCTTGAGAATTTCATGGAGCATTTGTTGAAATTCCCTTCCTTCTATAATCATGTTCCAGATTCCCCATCCTGGAACACGGTTTTTATTTTAGTGATTTTATGCATTTTTCCTTGATATGTCCAACCACATTGCAGGCCTCACAAAATAGTAGAAATTTCTCATATTTAATCCTCAAATTGATGTCTTCATTGTGTGTTGAAGAAAACCTTGTCAATCATTGTGAAACTGAGATCAATCTCAATCAGTACCCTATAAAAGTGAATATATCTTTATACTTTTGATTCTATATCTATTCTAATGGGAACACTAAACATGTCTGTTGTGTCATATAAGATTTTCAGAAGCCACAGGAACCAAGAAAATACATAAATCCTAATCCAAACATGTGAAAATGTGTTCCTAACAAAGAACAAATAAAATTTTGTTGACACTCATGGATATGTAATGAACCTTGATTCATCTTTAATGACTCGAGACTCCAGATCATATAATATCACTTATTATTAGGAAACAAGCAATGGAAAAAACCTCGGCCAATTGAGTTACATCTCCTATCAGAGAAACCCCAAATCGAAGTGACCCGATTTACTATATATTTCTAATGTTGGGGTTTCTCTCTTTTTGGAAGGACTAATCGATCGATAAGAGAAAACTTATGTTGTTCATGTCATTCAGTGATTGAATTTGAGTTCTTCTTCACATACACGGTTGAACCCTTCTTGATTACTCTTCCCAGGGAACAATCTTTGAAAGAAGTCAGGAACCGGTGTCTCAAAACCCTAGCTTCTGCATCATCCTTATTTTAATATAATTGATTTAGATGATCCATGGAACCCACATTAAAATCCCATTTATAGCCCGCAAGAACCTTTAGATTATTGAAATCTCCTTCTCCACGGAATGTCAACCACAACAAATTATCATCCTCGGATTCTCCACAAATCATCAGTCACGAGGATGATCTATCCATTTCAAAATATTTATCTTATTGATTAGTATATAATATTAAATGCATGAATGATAAAAATGATTGAAATTTAATATTTAAAAATGATTATACTTCAAAAATATTAAAAAATATATTAGTTTTATTAATTATAAAAAATATTAAAAAATATATATGAATAAATATTTATATGAAGATGAATACATATTTCAAATATTAAAACATAGTAAATAAATATGTATAAATAAGTATTATAAAATGATTAAATACCAAAATATATAAAATAATATATTTAAAATGAATAAATAATACTTACTGAAATAATATGAAAAATGAATAAATAAAATTTATCGGTTAAAAATGTAATATATTTACTAGATGAAATTTTAAAATGAATATTAAAATTTGAATAAATTACATAAATATTAGGTTTGTGTTTTTATATATAAGATTTAATTATTAATGTAATTATTTGTGTATATGAAATTAGTGAGTATATATATACAAGTTTGATATATGTTAAATCAATTAATGACATTATATAAAATGTAACATTTATTAATTAAATAAATAATAAGAAGAATGATTTAATTTAAAAAATGAGTAATAGTTATTAATTATTTAGATTAACAAAAAAAATTATATGTATATGTATATATATTATTAAAAAGTATATTAATTATATATATTTGAAAGTTGTATTCACTCTCAATAGGAGAGATTCTCTCTCTATCATACTATTGTTATCACTCTAAAGATTGATACAAATTTAGTTTCTACATTAATGATAATCATTCTCATTTTCATGAGGTAGAAGGCAAGGATCTATTCTGCCCTCTACATCCCACCCAATAGGACTGAACTCATTAAGGTCATTTCAAAAAAGAGGGATGGTGGAAGTGATTTTTTCAGTGTGCCCCAATTGATGACAGTGATGTTGATGGTATTCGGTCAGTGACGACTTTCGAGAGTTGGGTGATTATTCTGATGTGTGTGAGTCAGATGGTGACCTTGACAAAGACAGTTATAATCTAGATCTATGTATTGGTTTCAAGTATCCCCACTACATCGGTTGGGTGTAGTGGGTGATGGCGTATCTTCCATCCTTGGCGTGCGATGATGAGATGCATCCTACGACCTCAGGATGAATCGGTGCCCTCGAGTGGCATGATTCACTTGTTTCTTATAGAAAATAATGGATTTCTAACTATAAATCGACGTAAACAAGATATGTGGGCTACTTGGCACTGTCTAGATGTAACCTATGGTGGTAGTTTTATTTAATTAGATTAGAGGTGATGACCAGACCTAGACCGATGATGGGGCCTAGCAATAGAGGCATCGTGTGGCTAGTCATGTTTTGGATCCTAGGGGTGGTGACAATAGTGGACCATTGGTGTGGTTTGGTGGTTGTGGGACCTCGATGGTAAGATTGGAGCTGTCGTTGGAGGTTCATGGAGTAGTCCATGGTAGTAGAGACTCCTCCCAACGGCAAGGAGCATGGTTTTTGGCAATGTAATGGGAGCGGGATAGGTAAACCATGGGAGAAGAAATGAAAGTACCTTGGGCTTTGGGGTTTCGTCCAACTATCGAATGCGGGATTGTGTTTGGTGTTGTATTAGGTGATGAAATTGGTGGACGACCAGTGACTTGGATGTCGCATGGGTCCCATTTTGGTGATGGTGGAGATGTCAACATGGAACAATTCATCGAATTTATGGGCCACATCATCATAACTTTATATGGTATTGTGACTTGGACCAAACCAGTGGTTTGGAAACCTACGGGTTGCAATGGAAAATTAGCCCCACAGGCTTCAAAAAATTGGTTTTATAGGATGCATTTCATTTTGAAGGGGAAAAAATGCAGCAATGAAGGGGATTATGGGCCATGTCTGTAATTATAGATGGGATCTTGTTGTTGTTGTTTTGGGTGGTATTTGTTTTTCCTATGTCATATATTTTGTGGTGTTTGTTGTTCAATATGATTTTTATTTACTATAATTTTATTTTCCTTAATAAATTTTTAGGGCCGAGTATTCTCGGTACCTGAGAATTCTTGGAATATATATTTAAAATTTAGTTATGAATAATATGAGAATTTTTTAGGAGTTAATTATTTTTAGTTAAAAAAATATTCCACTGGGATAGTCCTTAATCTACTAGGAAGCCCATGACATTGAAGGCCCAAATAAGGCCCACCATACATCCCAACTCTCTAGAAGAGTCTAACACATGGAGAGAGAGGATATTTTCTAGCACACCAGAGCATCATGCCATCAGGTGATGGCCAAGCCCACATAGTGATGGGAGGAAAACATCATCGGTGTGAGGTGACACTGGCAGCATTAGGCATCCTGTGGCACCTATCCGGCTTCATTTCTTGTATGGTGTTGAGGGTTCATATATAAAGAAGCATGGAGTGCATCTCATAATTTTATGTGGGATACACACATATGTGGTTAACCCTTTTTCAGTGATAAAAAAGAACTGATAAAATCTATCTTTATCGGTTTCAAGTTGTAGCACTGATAAATAGATGTTTTATCATCACTCTTTTAGTGTTGATAAAGATATATCTTTATCCACTCTAAAAAGAACTATTGAAACATTTATAATTAATTTTAATAATATAATTAAAATACTAAAAAAATTAAATGTATATATATATATATATTAGGTGCTTGGGGTATAATTAAATCAAATGCACACACGCCTCACACACTAGATGGAAAGGCAAGCCATACCCCCCCCCCCTAGGATAAACCACCCATCCATCCTTATTTATTATTTTTTATATAGATATCCCTAAGGGCCATTGGGAATGACCCTCAATTACTGAAACAATATTAAAAATGAATAAATTAAATTTACCGATTAAAAACACTTAATATTTACTAAATGAAATTCTAAAATGAATATTAAAATTTGAATAAATTTTAAAAATATTAGTTGTGTGTATCTATATAAGATTTCATTAATTTTGTTAATATTTTTTTGTGTCAAAGTAATGAATATAAATATATATATATATATATAATTTTGATATATTTTTAATTTAACAACGACACTGTATAATATTTGTTGTCTATTAATGAAATAAATTATAATAGGAATGAAGAAATCTTAAAAATTAATAATGGTTATTAATAATATAGATTTTTTAAAATATTAAAAATTAATATTTATATATGTTAAGATAATAATTAATAAATATTAATTATGTAAATAAACACCAGATTAAAAAATAAAATGTTAAAAAAATCTATAAATAAATATTAGAAAATGGATAAAATCACAATAATATTGAACAATAAAAAATTGAAAATGAATAAATTAAAATATATATATAGAAATGGATAATTATGTATAAAATAAATTAGAATGATAAAATTTTAAAAATATTAAAGAATAAATAATTTAAATCTATAAATTTTTTAAAAAATAAAGTATACAGTTGGGAAAAAATCCCTCAAGGTAACATTGAGGAATTTTTTAGCTTGATTGTTTTTATTGAAAAAGAAGTTTTCCAAGGTATGTTGTCGAGGAAAATAGATATTGTTGACATTACATGTTGAAAAGGAACCCTAAAAAGGAATGGATTCCCTGGAAGCAGTTCAAAAAATTACGAACACAAGGTGATGTTGTTTCCCAATGTTTTACAAATTTTTGTGGTCCAAAATTTAGAGGATGGTTAGCATCATGAAAATTGGATTTCCTTGAAGACCATAGGAAAATATTGAAAAAGAATGAGTTTTTATAAGATTTTGTTTTACGATGGTGGTTTCAAGAAGGTACAAAAAACTTGATAGTGATCTCCCTGATTACGACGAGCTTCACGAACGATGAATTTTCCAAAAGCATTGCGAGACAGGGAGCATCGCAAAGGAAATTAAAGAGCTTCATGAAATGGTGATGATGTGGCAAGAACCTTATACAATCATTGGAAACACCCATAAATAGGACTATACCCCTTTATAAAAGTATCAAGACATAACAAAAATCTTAAGGCTCTGGATTCGCGAAGGTTTTTTTGGAGAGAATGTTCACGTAGGCTACAACAGCCAACTGTATGTTTTGAGCATCACAAAAGTAAGGGAGTTTGTGAAGGCTATAAAAACCTAACCGAAATTTGTGAGCTTCGTGAAGTCTAGTTAAGCTCCCTAAAATAAGTGAGCTTCACAAAAGGAAGTAGCTTCACGAAGGCTATTTTAGCTTTACAAAATAAGGAGCTTCACGAAGGCAGTGATCATTGTGAAAGGGTTAAAGAATGGGTTGCTCAGTAAATCTGTGGTAAAGTTATATTCATCATTTTGGATGAAAGAGTAACACAATGATACACTATATAAGGTGTAAAACACATTTATTCAAGTGATCAAAGGAGTATCTTATGAAGAAGCAGTGAGACCACTTCAGTTGAGAGAGCAGCGAGCTTTCATATTGTAATTAGTTGTAAACCGGGAGGGAGAATGAATCTTCTCAAAATATTGTAAATAGTAGTCTGTTTTTAGTAGATTTGGAACATCAGTAAATTTTCATTGTATGCTCCTTGGATGTAGCTTAGTGAGGGGAAACAAAGTAAAAATTAATGTGTCTCATGCATGATTTAATTTCCAGTCATACATCACTTTGGGAAAGCGATAAAAGAGGGTATTGTTAAACAAAAAAACAAGATCCAAAGGGGAAGTTGTTTTAACATATCATACCCTGATTCACCCCTAGGGTATTTAACCTAAATGAGCTAACACACACTTAACATTATCAATGAATAAATTAAATTAAATGAATGCATATAAATAATGGGTTAATTTTAATTATTTATATATAATTAAATAATTAATATGAAATTTATAATTAATAAAATGAATACATTTATTAAATACATAATATACTAATTAAATAATTACAATAATATTTATTACTATATATAAATATATATTAAATTTAGTATTTTTTTAATAATTTTTATTATTTTTGTTAATTATAAACAATATAGTTTTATTTAATTTTATATATAATTAATATACTATTTATTACTAGATATATATATATTAAATTTAGTAAATTTAATTATAAAAAATTTGGGGGTTGGCTCAGTCCATCGTGTGATATATATAAATAATATAAATTACAATTGTATTAAAATTATTAAATGTAAAAAAAACATTTATTAAATAATTCATTAATGAAATGTTCATTATTAAAAATGACTGAATTCATTATATATATTTATTTATTTATTTATTTATTTAAATAATTAATATAATATTAATAATTAAATTTATTAAATTTAATATGTATATGTATAGTATTAATTGTATATTTATTATTAAATTAAAAAATAATATAATAAAAAAAAATTACAAATATTATTAAAGAAATTTTTATTAATAAAAATTAACAATTACTATATATATATTATTAAATAGAATATTGATTTTTTAATTAACAAACTATTAAAAAATTATTAATGAAATGTTTATTAATAAAAATGAATAAATATAGTATATATATATATATAATTAATAGTATATTAATTATATATATATATATAATTAATAGTATATTAATTATATATATTTAAATTTTAATTATGAATAATGTGATACTTTCTTTTATGAGTTAATTATTTTAGGTAAAAAAATATGTAAATGGGATAGCCCTCAACCCACTAGGCAACCCACCATATATCATACCCTAATTAAGCCCACTGGTCAGGCCAACACATAGGGAGAGAGCACCAAATGATGAGGGAGGAGATTAGGTGGCACACCGGAGTATCACGCTGGTGTGTGGTGGTTGGACCCAAACATTGATGGGAGGAAGGTATTACTAGCATAGGTCAGTATTGGAAATGGTAGGAATCCTTTGATACTAGTCCGACTTTGATATTGGTATGGTTTATGAGGTTTACATATAAATAACCATAGAGTGCATCTCAAAATCTGATGTGGGATGGACACATATGTTGTCAGACTTTATCAGTGCTAAGAAATCAATGATAAAGGAGAGCCTTTATCAGTAATTTTATTTAAACAATGATAAATGGTAGAATTTATCATTTCTAAATAAAGGTGGTGAAAAAGGTTCCCTTTATGAGATCTTTTATTTAGCACTAAAAAAACCAAGCTTTATCGACCTTTTTATTTAGCACTGATAAAAACGGCCCTTTATCGGGTTTTTTTTGTACTGATAAAGGGTACCTTTATCGGTGCCTTTATTAAGCATTGATAAAGGCTTCCATAGATAAATTCCACATTTTTAGTACTGTTTCACTATCCTTTCAGTTAGTTCCCCCAATTCTTGACTAAACCACCCCCTCTTAGATGGGTCATCAAGAAATTTTTCCTCACAACCTTTCTCGACAATTGTCTGAACCTCATCAGCCATGAATTCTCCTCTAGAGAGGTTTGTAGGGACAACAATATTTAAACATACCTCACAGTCGTCCTTCCCTCCACCTTCTTGCTTCTCATTAAGAGAACCAAGCATTCCATAAATGATGGAAGTTGTCAACTATGAGTTTCTCAATGTTTCATACACAACTTCAGTAGTGTATGAAAATACACCCACATCCATTGGGGATGAGCTCCTAGATTCTCGTTTAGGACTTAAGACCTTTGTAGTCAATAAATCCTCTATCTCTTCCACTTTCCTATGCTCTGAGGACTGGGGATGCTTCTCGAGGGAGGAAATACAAACCCTGAAGAAGTACCATATCCTCCTATATCATCTGGGATAAGAGAGTGTACATGTCCAACATATGTTTCAAGCATATCTTCCTTCATAGTTTAAGATTTAACAAGAGTTTCATCATTAGTTTTCTATTTTACTTTGTGATCCCTTGATGCAATCATCTGTTCCTTCCCTAATTTTTGATCAACCAACTCTTTCAGATCGGCTTCACCATTGGATTTTTTATCCATTTATTCTTCACCACATCCACCATTCACTTCTTGGTGTTATCCCAATATCCTTCTACCCATGTCCTCCCTAGATGGTGGAGCCTTAACCAAAGCATCCATAATGGATAATCCCTACTTCATAGAGGGTTCTATTGCTTTACCTTGTGCGGCACTAACCTCAATTTCAATTTCTGTAAGACCATCTTGGATGATCAGATTAGTTAATCATGAATTATAATTGGGCATCCTTCTTCGGGAATTAGATTATTATTCCTGGTTCAATAACCCCCCTCTCTCTTGAAGAGACAACATCATCATGGGTATGAGAGTTCTATCTGGGAGAAATATCATTTTGGGGAGATCCTTTCATCTCTACCATGATACCCTACCCACTAGGACTAGTTCCACCTGTTTTATCACCATTATTTTGGTATTCAAAATTTTATTTGTTCTGTTTTTCCTACAAACAACGACATCATGCCCATTCTTTAAGAAAAAAAATAACATACAATTTTCTTTTGGAAATACTCCCTGGAATTTCCCATGAGTCTGCACTTGGGGAAATAAAAAAGTTGCTTCTAATCAACTATTTTCAAATATAGATCATCTTCGTAAGTTGATAGAGATACATGGTTAACCAGAATAATGCTCAAATCAAATTCAATAAGAACTCTTGTGAAATGACCAAACCTATCATACTCAGTATCTTTATCTATATTTTTTGGTTCCCCTATCATTAATTTAATATCATTTAGAATTAGAGGATGCCAAAGTATTTAGCTCAAGACAACAATTCTGATCCATGCCTTAACACAGGTGTTCTGGATTTTTAATGGATTAAGGTTGAAATATCATTCCTATAATCGCAAAATTCTTGGTTTCAATTAAATTGACCATAAACCCCACACCCTCAATTTGAGGTCCTCATTTTGAAATAGAAAATTGTAAAATCCATACCCTAATGAGATACACTTATTTCTAGGAAAACCCTAGGTAGAAAATAACCTCATGACCAGCTCATCCAATCCCAAGGGTTTCTCCACTTTCAGAAGAAATATATGCACTAAAATGGAGTGGTTACACATCTCCTTTCGTTCTACGTCCGCTTCCAAATTTGCAAAAACCATTTTAGAAGAGGCCTTTTTAAAGGAATGACCAAATTCTAAATCATGAGAAGGAATAAAGGATCTAAGATCTTGAGATCAATGGACTTATAGTTCCATGGATCTATAGCCCTAGAATCCCAAATCAAAGTGTGTGCATCCATAGAAGATGAGTTCAGCCTCATGGAGTTGATACCCCTAGGATTCAGGTTCTTCTCCCCTCTAGCGAGCTAATTGAATCCAAGGTAGCGTGGGAATTCCATGGAGAATAAGGTAAAAGCCTAGTCTCCATTTCCATCGGGAGGAAGCTCTCCCCCCAACCCACATCCTTTACCATCTTTAAATACATTTATAATTATATATATATATATATTAAATATATTTATAAAAATACTTTAAAATAATTTATAAATATATTTATTGTGTATAAAAATATATTTATATTAATTTAAATAATTATAAATATATTTATTATTTTTATAATTATATATATTTATTTATTTACTTATTTAAATATATTAATAAATTTGTTTTTATTATTATATATATAAATACATATTTAAAATTCTTTAAATATATTTAATATTTATTTGTAAATATATTTTAATAATTATATAATTATAATTATATTTATATTTTTATATTTATTAATTTTTATTTATAAATAGTTTTAAAATATATTTAACAATATAATAAATTGTTAATAGTAACATTATTATTAAAAATAATGATTTATATATTTGGAATTTAATTAATATTTATATTTAATTATATTATTAACAACATTATTAGTATTATTTAGACTAGTATTCATATTTGTTAATGTAGTTATTTTAAATATTTAATAAGATAATAAATATCAAAGAAGGTCTATCCAGAAGGCAAGGCTCCTGAATATTTAATAAAATTAAAGAAAAAGTAAACCAAACACAAGAGAAGATGGATGAAGTCAAACAAGGAATGCCCATATTAATGAAAATACAAATTAGATAAAGTGGGATCACTCCCAAAATCATTATTAGAATCACCATCTTCATCAGCAGTCTCCCACTCTGACTAAGAGTTGCCTTGATTAAAAATCACATAATATTTCTCCTTAATATTCTCCTGCTCTGGGGTAAGATGAATGTCATGTTCCTAGGAACTTCATCCACACCCTCGTGCTGCAGCCCATTCATCCTGACCATGTCCTCGGCCATGACATTTTGGATGCCTACCCTGACTCCATGTTTGGGGGCAATACTGCATAGCCTCCCTTCTCAATACCCAAATTATCCTTTGAGCTATGACTTGACTCATCATTGAGAGATTCTAATAACCTAAATCTATTAACAGATTCTATATTCAATGGTTGTCCAATCCTTTGCTTAGAATCCTGAATTGGATTAGGTTGAGAACATATCTTCCTTGAGATCTTCTAAAAACCTTCATTTCAAACCAATGCATTGTTTTTCCTCTACTCTTTATAATCAATCAGGTAATTGAAACTCTCTTTCTTCTTACCTTTTTTGTTTGAAGCCAACTACTCATTCATGATGTGGTCATATTCTGTGGATTTCGAATGAATTTACCTTATGTCTTCCTCTAAAGTCTCAATTCTATCCACCAAAGGAAATTTAGAATCTGACCCAATAGTATTTTGTGCATTCAAGATAGGACTATCACTACCCTCCCTTTAATTTTGTTCATTTTCCAGAACAAAATATGACTTAATATTTCTTTTTTCAAAGAACTGTAAAAGTGTTGTAGGCTGAATGCATTCAGCATTTACATCCCCTACCTACTATCCACAGGAATGTACATAAATCTATCGTGCATTAACATTTACTAGATAAATTTCCATCGATCTAGAGCTACAACCTTCATCAGCCTGATAAGGAAATCAGAACTATCACCATGCCCTATAATATCATTAATAGGTGCAGTCTCTAGTTTACCAGAATCATCATTTGGAATAGGAAAGTCATGACTTACCAGTTGAACTGCAACATAATCAATGGATTGTTGCCCATAAACACCACTGTTCACATTCTATTTAACCAAATTAGAGGTAATTGATTTCTTACCTCCCTTAGAGCATGTTCTCTTATCATGACCATGAACAGAACAATTCTCATAGACAATGAGTCTCTTGTAGCTTACTTGATCATGACCAATTACATTGCATTCCAAATAGAATTTTGGAATCTTCTCGTGAACAATCATTAATTTTAACTCCTCATCATTAGTGGAAAAAAACACTCTATCTATAATAGGTGAACTTAAGCCATTATCAACCAAGAATCGATAAAATTTTCCATACATTGCATGAGCAGTCTCTTTATCCATAATGAAGTGGAGACCAAGAGAAATTTCAATATCATAAAGAATTCTTGGATGATATAGCATCTAGTGAATCCCATAAACCATAATCCAAAATTTAACAGAAGAACTCCCAACATTCATTAGATCAAACCACCAATCTCATTACTTTATATGAAGAAAACTAGTCTTCAGATAAATAGAACCAAATTCCCATGCATGCGACTTCATCAATTCAAAAGGGAAAATAAAGTGAAATAACCAACATCCCAGAAAAACACAACACCAAATTGATAATCCAAAAATCCCCAAAACCATTTAACCTATTCATTGACCATCAATGGAATGGAACCTTTAGGCATAATAAGGATAGAAATAATGAAGTGCTTAACAGATTTAATCCTCTCTAACACTACATCTTGATCCTCATTACCATGAGAAACACACCCCCTAAGACAGATAGAAAAGGCAACCGAACCTTTATAAAAATTGAATGAATTCCTCTGTTCTCCTACATCGCCCTCAAAAATATTCTTGTGAATGTGTTTCATTGATGTCAATTCGACATTGAAATGCTTTAAAGCATCAACTCATCCCTGTGTGAGATGGAGACCTACCATTGATCAGGAAGAGGGTGACAAAGAACCCTAATCGCCATCAAGAATAATATAATTAATATTTATTAATAATGTAATTAATTACATTAAATAATAATAAAATAATTAATAATACCTCATAATAATTCAATTTATAATATAATACATAATATGAAATATGACAATAAATTTTTATTAAGTGTACATGTAATGGTTTTAAAAAATATTTTTTGCATCTTGTAAATTAGTTTTTATTTAATATATTTTTTAATTTCCAATTATTTTTCAATAAATTATTATATGTTTAGTTGGTGTAAAAGAAATAGATAGTGTCTATACATTATAATGTATACACTTTTAAATTCACCTAAATGAAACTTAATAATATTAGAAGTCTATGAATTTAAAAGTCTGTAAATTATAAAGTACAAATATAATTTAAATAAAATTTGAAAAATTGATTAAACATATAAAAATTAATTGAAAATAAAAATATTTTTACAAAAATAGTTAATGAAAAATTATTTTAAAAAAAACATCGTTGTTTCAATACATAACATTTGTTTCAAAAACACTCTTAATATTTTATGTAAGAATCAGTTCTAATAATCTCTCTATATTTTTACTAAATATTATGTTTTAGTGATTGGAATTTTATAATTTAATTTTTATATGAAATATAATAATTATATATATATTTTATTAAACTATGTCAAAATCTAAATTAGTCTCTAGAATGTTTGAATTTTGGCCAGAACTTGGTGCGGGCTTTTGGTTTCAAGAATATTTTCAGTTTAAAATGATAAATATTTTTATTCAAATATTAACATTTAAATTGAGTTATATTTATCATATACTCACAAAAATTGTTCCATTGGATAGAAAATAAATTTATATACATTTCATTTTACTAAATTTAATTCTGAATTTGTTTTATAAGTAGTGTAAAAATTGAGCGAGGTATATGCAATAGTTCTAAAATTATGGAATTTTCAGAATTGAAAATCATTTTTACTTCAATGGTATCACTTTATATTTATATCAAAATCACATGATTTTTGTTGAGTTGTAAATATAAAATGTTTTAGTACATTTCATTCAACTTTATAAAAGTTTAAAAATCTCATTTAGATTTCTTAAAAATTGACCAAATGTCTGAGACATTTCAATTACTTTTTCTGAAGCTCTTAGTTATATATTTCAAATTGTGTTTATGGTATCTGTTGATATACATGTTGGATTGAAGTTATTTTTTATCTATTGGAAAGATATTAAAAAATTTTACATTTAAGTATACTAGACCAATAATTTATTATGTCGTTTATAGGGGCTTAAAATTATCCAAAGCTTGTGTGTCAAGATTTACATGAAATGGGAAAACTATGTTCATCGTCATCTTCCAACTTAGTTAACTGGATATTTTTTTAAATTCATGGTTCTATTTTTTGATAGTTTTAAGATTTTTTAACAGACATTTTGAATTACAAATTCAAATTACCTAATGATTATTTACTAATTCTAATTACTAAATAATTAATTACTAATTATAATTATTAATTAATTGATTTCTAAATATAATAACATAATAATTAATTACTAATTAAAATTACTTAATAAATAATTAATAATTATAATTACTAAATATTTAATTACGAATTTTAATTACATAATAATTAATTACTAATTCTAATTACTTATTTTTACTACAACGTTATATAAAAAATTAAAAATAGAAATTATTATAAAAATAAACTAACGAATAAATAATTAAATAACTAAATAAAAATATTAAAAAATTCAAATATAAAGAGAAGTTCCTCAAAATTAGAAAGGCGTGAAAAATTGTTGAAGATGATTGATAGTGGTAGTGGTGGTGGATAGCTTTGAAGCAGGAGCATGAGAGCTTGGGAGAGAGATCTTGAGATTTTGGGAGTGGGGAGGGATGAAATGAGGGGGGAAGCCTCCCTTTTAAACTGATTGTTGTTATGTAAATTTTTTGACATGAAATTATTTTTTTATTATGATCATTTATTGTACATAGTGGAATACTCAAGAGGGGGTGAATTTAGTTTCCAAAAAAATGTGTTAAAACAATTTAATTATAAAATATAAAATTTATTAAAACTTCCAATCAACTAAAATTGTAGAATTATATAATTTGATCATTTGAAAAGGTTATTAAAAGTTTAATCATAACCAAGTTATAAAAAAATAGAAAACTTTTCCTACTTTTTTGAAACTTATTTATTTATGTCAAACACTTTCTATAAGACAGAATTTAATTCTAACTATCAAAGTAATTTTTAGTTATTAGTTTTAAAATATACACTAGTTTTGTTTAAAAACCTTTAAAAAATAGAAACAAATTGTGTAAAGAAAACCATGTCTCAAATGATAAGAAAAATTAGAAAGATAAGTATATGATAGATTTGAAGAAATTGGAAGAGCTGAGAGATCTGAATATTTGCACATAAGGTTCAGGAAAACAAAGTATCATATAGAGTTCTATAAAAATTATCTTTATATTATAGGTTCATGCCTATGTTTCTCTATTTCTATCTATAAGATTATATCTATTTTTGTTCATAGGAGTGTATTTCACATAAATATAACTCCATATTAAAGTACATATATTGTCACATGAAATAAAATAATTTATTTTCAGGAAAAATCAATCTGAAAGTTAAAAAATATATTTTATACCAAATAATAAAATAATGTATGAGTTAAATAGATGTCACCATTTATGTCTTACTATTCATAAATTCAAATGGGGAAACCTCTATTATCTGATTAGTAGTCGCACGTGTCACACGACATTTTCACACGATGATCTATTAGACAACTTGGTGTTCGTAGAGAACATCATTTTCTTCATTATTCATCTCCAGCTTCTATTATTCCATACCTCATACTTGGTTGATTTTATGAAGTCACCAGGTGAGAATTGAAGATTATTGATTTCCATTTTAATGATTCACTGGAAGAGAGATGGTTCCTAGATACACACACATTTCAACTCCTTGGGTGGGTGATGACCATTACTTTATAGAATGTGGCCTACATATTCATTCTACCCATCCACAGACAAGCGGTTATGAGTTTACACTATTAGTGACTAGTGTGTTCTTAGACATAGTCTACAAGCCATTGAAATTGTCAGCAAACCACATGCCTTCCAAGGTTCCCAATTGATCATGGGGTTCCTTATGAGCATTTAACCATAATTCATAATGATCCGAAGAAGGAGGCTCATATTCGGTACACAAGTGCATACATTATGGAACGGATTAGAGTCATTTTGTGTGCGGACCACTCCACCAACTTGGTACACATAATATATCTACCATTACTAGAGGAACTTGAACAAATAAGAATGTATAGTTAGGGGTATGGGGTATTATAACATCTTTATAGATATCTCTATACTAGTTGTTGAGTTGATGCATAGAAGATTTTAGGTTGAATGGATTTGGTACATACATGAGTCTGAAAGTGTTTTCCACTCAACGCTCCTATAGTTATTGAAAATTTTCAACAACACTTATGGAAGGACTATCATCGGGGATGTTGGTATGTTTACATAATTAATTTGAGTTATTTTTTAATTTTATTAATTTCCTTTATAAAAATACCACATATTAATTGTTTCTACCATGTGGATTCAGACTCAGTGTTATTCGCATACTCCAAGACATTGTGTGTATAAATTTTGATAGATATTTGATACTATACAGCCTGTTGATGTAAGTTAAACATTTATTTTTTTGTAGAAAAATTAATTTTGTAACTTTTTTGAAGAAAATTTTATTTTTTTGTTATAATTTATGAATTATTTTTTTGAGTTGGAATTTCATGTTTCATGGACCTCGTATACATGATTTTTCTATATTTCGCTTCCACCACAGTATATAGCTATGGTTAGAATTTTTGAAGAAGAGGTTCCACTCATCCACTTCCACATCATTGAGTGGCACCAGCTAGACCAACTTGATCATATTAATTTGAATGCTACTTCATTTTTAGTCATACATACTTGATCAACTTGTATATATCACATATCCTCAGTATGAGGAATTTAATAGGTGGGAGGTACATCACCTAGAATTTGTGGCTCTCAGATATCCTCTCCATTTTATAAGTGAGAGTGCATATGATGAGGGGCTATAGTTATATCCTGATCCACATACTCCAGTTGAGGCACATGGAGATGATAATGTGCTTGTTGTGCCTACCAAGGATGATGCACTGCCACCGCCACTTCTAGCTGAAGGATAGAGATGAGGACCTAAGAGAGGGTAAATGTGAGGATAGAGAGAGCTACACCTGATAGAGGCTCCATATAAAGCTACTACACCACATAGAGAGCGCCCTGGACAGAAAGAGGATGATCGTGCATATCTAGGAAAAAATTATATTGCATGGATTCCTACTCATGAATTTAACATACCTTCTCTATCTCAGCTAGTTTCGATGGACTGGGTCTTGGGTTTGAAATGGAATCTTGTAGAGGGATTGGACGACCCTTCTGATGGTGGTGACTTCCTTAATTTCATTCTTCTGACATATTTAGGTTTTTTGGGGCCATATAGATCCACATATGATGTTGGGTCTTCGTCTATTTATAATATTGGGTCGTCCTCCACATATGATTTTGGGAATTGCTCGACACAGCAGCATGAGGCAGCACCTGTAGCAGCATATGTGGAGGAACCTATGCCTATAGCCAGGACATCAGAACAACACAGTTATCAGACACATAATGGACATAAGGTTTATACATTGGGTTGTGGTACTAAGGTTCATCTAAGTTAATTTATTTTCTTTTTATAGATCTCATTTGTAGTAGTGAATGGAATTTCATAAATATTTATAGGCACAAATGTTATGCTTTGAAACAATAATGTTTTGTTCCATTAAAATTATTTTTATTTAAATTTTTTTATGAAATTATATTTATTTTCATTTGTTTTTTATATGTCTAGTCAATGTTTCAAAATTACTTTAGATTGTATATATAATTTATAACTTATAGAATTTCAAAGTCACATCCTTTTGACATTATTATGTTTAATTTAGGTGACTTTCAAAGCATATAAATTATAAATTACATAGACTATCTAAACTAAATTTATCACAATGACTAAAAATAGAATAAATTATTGAAAAAAATAGAAATTAAAAAATATAGTAAACAAAAACTAATTTACATGACACAAACATTAATGTTTAAAACCATTACATTTACACTTTAAAAACTTTTTGGTCATATTTCATATAAATTATTATATTATGAATTACATTATTATGAAGTATTATTAATTATTTTATTATTATTGATTTTAATTAATTATATTATAAATAAATATTAATTATATTATAAATAAATATTAATTATATTATAAATAAATATTAATTATATTATTAAAAATTAACAATAATTACATTAATAAATATGAATAATAATAAAAATATTACTAAATATGAATAATAATGTAAATAATACTATTAATTTGAATATTATTTCATATTTATTATTATATTTGAATTATTTTTTTGAATTATTATTACCTTTAATATTTAAATATATATTTATTATTTTATTTTTATCACATGAGGGCTTGTTGACCATGATGTATGAGGAATTCATCTAATAGTTAAAATGATTGATGTACTCTATCAATTAATGAAAATGTTTTAACATGCAATTATTTTTTAAATTATGATCATTTTTTGGTCGAAGTGGAACAATCAAGAGGGGATGAATTTAGTTTCAAAATAAAAATTTCTATTAAATAAATTTAAAATTAAAATCCCAAATTTATAAAAACGGAATGTTAACTAAGTTAGAAGATAATAATGAACAATGTTTTATCTTTTTAGGTAAAGCATGACACACAAGATTTGGAGAATTTTTAGACCCTCTAAAATACAAAATCACATATTAGTTTGGAATAGTTAAATGTATAAAATTTAAATATATTTAAGATGGATCAAAAATAGATTCAATCAAGCATATATTTCAAGACATATCATATACAAACTATGAAATATATAAACTACAGTTTTATAAAAATTAATTGAAATTTTTTATAAGTTCGGTCATTTTTTAAGGAATCAAAATGACATTTTTAGACTTTCAAGAAATTTAATAAAATTTAGAAAAACCACTTATAGTTCTGATGCAATAAAAGAAGTGTGATTATGATATATATCAAAAGTGACATCATTTAAGTAAAAAATATTTTGAATTTTCGACGTTCCAGAATTCGAGAACTCTTTTATAAACATCAGGCATTTCTTACACTACATAAACAAAAAAAATCAGACTTCCTTTTAGTTAAACGAAATTTAGATAAATATATTTTATTTCAAATAAAAAAAGTTTCATGAAAATCCTATTTATATAACTCATGTAATAATTAAATAATGAAATAAAACTAATAAGTTGTTTAAGCTGGATATTTTGTTGAAACCAAAATCATGTAGCATGTTTGGCCCAAAATGAGAACATGCAATAGATTGATTTTGTATTTGATGTTGTTGAATAAAATTAAGATATAATTATTATATTACTTATAAAACTCAGATCATAAAATCCAAATCAATACAACTAAAGGTATGGTAAAAATATTGAGAGATAGTTAGAAATGATTTTCATATAAAATATTAAAAGGGTTTTGGAAACAAATCTAATGGATTGAAACAATAATATTATTTGTCTTTAAAAATATTTTTCATTAACAGTTTAAACAAAATTATTTTTATTTTAAAATATTTTATATATGTTTATTCAATGTTTCAAATTTAATTTAAATGGATTTTATAATTTAAAATTTATAGACTTTAAAAGTCGCATACTTGTAGAATTATTATGTTTCATTTAGGTGACTTTGAAAGAATATACATTGTAAAGTAAACATACTATCAAAATAAATTTTTTCATAAAAACTAAAAAATTAATAAATTAATTAAAAATAAATATAAATTAAATAATATATAATCAAAAACTAAATTTTATAATACAAACATTATTTTTTAAAACCACTACATTTACACTTTAAAAAATTTATGGTAATATTTGATATTTGGTATTATATTATAAATTACATTATTATGAAGTATTATTAGTTATGCTATTATTATTGAATGTTATAAATTAAATTTTAAAACATATTAATTATATTATTATATATTTTCAATAATTACATTAATAAATATGATTTTTTTTATAAAGATGGAGGTTACGCCACTTTTCTTATAAGTAAGAAAAAGATTAGAAACCAAAAGAGTACGGGAAAATTAAGCAAACCCCAAATCAAAAAATCTAGATACCTCCCTTTTTCCTTGATATTTTAGTAAGCTTTCTTTCTTCTTCTCAAATTGCATATCATTCAACCATTCCGCAACTATGCCCCCGACCTCTCGATCTCCCCTTACTTAAAGGAAGTGCTTTAAATCTTTCATGAAGTTTCTCAACATGAGTGATGTCAGAATCAGATCTATCCACTTGATGGTCATTACATTTGTTAGGAGAAGCATCTCTTGGCACTAGAGTCATCATCCCCTCAACCTCCATTGCTTCAGTGGGAGCAGGGACCTCCTGGTGATTTGGCTCATTAGGAGAGCCCAAAGTTGAATCCTATATCTAAATGGAGGTCAAGGGGCTGATTATTAACAATATATTATGTTTTTAAACAAATGTAAAATTTATTTATAAAATAATATTTATAACTATATAAATATAAATATAATTTTAATTATATAATTATTAAAATATATTTTCAAATAAATTTTAAATATATGTATATAATTTTAAATATAGTCAAATAATTTTAAATATGTATTTATAAATATAATAATAAATATCAATTTATAAATATATATTTATTTTAATAATTAAATATATATACAAAATATATATATATTTATAATTATATAAATATATATCTATATATAAATATTAAATATCATTGTAAATTAATTTAAAATATATTTATAAGTATATTTAATATTTATATATAAATCTATATATTTACTTATATAATTAAAAATATATTTACATAATTGTAAATATGTAATTATAAATATATATTTATAAATATAATTATAAAAATATATAATTATATAATTATATATATTTATATAAAAATATTCTTGTCAAATATCTTTATTATATATATATATAATTTTAAATAAATAAATATAATATAATTATAAATATATATTTATATTTATAATTATTTATAAATGTATATTTATATTTATAATTATTTATAAATATATAAATATTCATTCAAATATAATTTTATAAATATAGTAAATATACATTTATAAATATATTTATCTACAATTATAAAAATATTTACTTATAAATATTTATATACAAATATATTTTTATAAATAAGTTGATAAATAAATATTTCTAAATATGTTTTGGGTTCGGATACCCCGTAAATGGGTTTGGATAGGGGTCGGGTTTTAAAAATATTGCAAGAACCCATCTGGAATAATAAATAGGAAATGATTTTAAATATAGTTTTGTCATATATATATATATAATTATATGAATATATAAATATTTATATAAATATATATATTTAATTATAAAAATATATAAATACAATTATAATTATATAATTATAATTATATACACACATATATATATATTAAAATTATATATATTTATTTATAATTGTAAATAAATATAGATAAATTTAATTTTTTATATATATTTATACATATATATAACTATATAATTATATTTATAATTACATAATTATAATTATATCAATATTAATATATTTTTAAATTAAATATATTGAAGATTTGGGGGTGGAGGGGGGAGGCACCAAAGATTTGAGGGGAGGTATGAGTGCCAATTGATATGGCGCTCACCATTTTTTGGGCCAAGGAAAATTCATTTGGTACCAGACACACCCTTTTAACAAAATAAACTAATGATGCCCCATTATTTTAAAAAATATATATTCACCTAGCCTACAAATATATCCACCAGAGACCCCCAAACAAAACAAATATATAAAATAATTTATGAAAGAAAATTTTAATAAAAGTTGAACAAAAACGTGGAATTTTTAATATAATATAAGGAAAAAACATTTAAAAATTTCTAATATATTATAATAATTTTCACAAACACAAAAATCCCAGGACCAAACCGTATGATTTGAAAAGGAAAAAATATTTAAAAAATATTATATATAAAAAATAATTATATGAACACAAAAATTATATATGTGTGTGTGTGTGTGTGTGTTATACATGGGTCAATTTAAAAGAATTTATTTTCATTATTAATTGGATGTTAAATTTCATTGGACCATTACTTTAATATGATTAATGTTGGGGGTCAGATTTATGCTATAAATGTTAGTAATGTTCATCTTATTTCATTGTGCCTAAAAAATTAAATATCTCCTTCCATATACTTAAGAGTTTCTTTCTTCGTGGTGGTAAATTGACATTGTTTAATCCAATCTCTGACTAGGATGTTTTTTGAATGATGATTGAAGATGGACGATGAATTAGCTATTGAGGTAGGGTAATTCTGAGAATTTATTTTATCTTCCATGATATTTGACGCTTGATTTTTTGTGAAAATATTCTAAGATACCCTTGATGAACCTAGATTTCTATTTTTATCCCTTTGAATTTGATGATAAGAATTATTATCAATTTAATTTGATTATTATCCCCTCCAAATATAATGATTAGGTTTTGTCGACATCCTTTGATAGAAACCCACCATTTTAACCTTAATTTTTGTTTTATTGTACCACTATATCCCTTGAAAATCTACCTCTTACAATTCCTTCAAGTACAATATGTTCTTATTCTATCCCCTTCTGATCAATGGAGATGGTTTGGCCCAGTGAAGGGGTTTATACTTATTTTATTCATTTTTATTAACACTCACATTATGAATTTTTTTTATTACCACACCCTTCTGTCGAAACCGTGTTTGGTATGAGGGAATGGTAATTTTGTATATTTCTTATTATATTTAATTTATTATTATGAAAAATAATATAATTATTTCTTATAGTTGAGTTTATTTTATTTTATTTTTACCTCGCTAATATAAACCCTCTTGAAATGAGATATATCCTTGAAGTGGGTTGAGAATGAGAATTAGGAATGATGGTGGAAAATATGGAAATATTAATATGATTAGGTGTTATATTCCTTGGTATACTATCACTATTTAATTATTTGTGAAATATATATTGTTGTGTTGATTTTTTCATATTACATTAAACTTTATGCACATATGAAGATATAATATATTAGAGAGTACATTGTGCAAAAATTAATAATTATACATTGCATGTTTCATATTATTGATAAGATTACACTAGATTGGATGTGACAGTGCTAAATATAACCCTACTATGATCACTATAAATCCCTATTATATGAGGCAAAGAACTTTGAAGTTTTTAGTCCCTTTAAAAGACGATTACTTTTATGAGTGCTAAAAATATCTTTGATAAAGGGAATTCTTATCTATGTGTTTTTTAGCAGTTATAAAAGCATAAAAAATATTTGAAATATTTTTTATTTAAAATGGGATATGTGACCAATCCAAGAACCCCCACCACACACCTCAATATTCTTAAACCCACTAGGAAGCCTCGCCTCACACCTAAAAATTCCCAATTAATTTGACAGATTTGAGATTTGAACACTTTCCCAAAACATTGTCATGAGAATCCTTTACCACTCATCCAAATGTATTTTTTGTTTATATAAGGTTTTATTCAAATACAAACACACACAAATATGTGTGTGTGTGTCTACATATATATATATATATTAATATATATTTTTTTATATTTATATTTATTTAGATATATTAATAGAAATATACTTAAATATATTATATAATGATATTATATATCTATATTTATATTTATATATATTTTAATTAATATTTTTTGTAAAAGGTGTGTGTGTGTTTATATTTATATATTTTTACATGTGTGTGTGTGTGTTTATATTTATAAATATAAACATATATATAAACATACACAAACATATTGATGAATGTCATTTGACCCCATCACTTAAGTCTGGAATTAATTATAATGGGATGAGGTTTGAACCATTACCCAACACATTATCAACAAGAACAATTATGTGGATATATAACTTATTAGAAATATGATCCTACTGATTTCTCCAAAGTATTCAACCCTCTACATAATTGTTTTGTAGGAAAAAATTATGGATAATGGGAACACTATTGGTCAGGTAGTAGGAGTGGATTTTTAGGAGCTCAGTCTTTCATTTTTCCCAGTTTGCATTGTCATGTTTCATGTAGTTGTTGTTAGGATTGAGAAATGTTATCTTATTCTTTTTTTAATATATATGGAGTTGGTTGGTGGATTGGTTATATTTTATCCCATGTGAATTGATAGGGTAATGTCTCCAATAATTGTAATGTATACCCTCAATACTAGTTGTCAACCTTTGGTATATTGGATGGGGTCTTTGAAGTGGGGGTCACTCTAGTCTCCCCTGTTAGCCCAGAAGGGTTTTAGTAGAGGTAGGTCATGAAATATTTCATCATTTGAGTATAAATAATTATTCCTTAATACAATATATAGAGCTAGTAATATAATGAATTCCTCTTTATTTTTTGCGATAATGGTAAACATAAGAGAATGGTGGGGTCAGATTCTTAGTAAGGTTTATTTTACAGCATAATATAACATAGAATAATAACGACATAAATTATAAAGTAGGAATTGATAGAAAATGGTTTTATATAAATTAGGACATATCAAAAACATAATTAATGGATCTCTGATGAATGATCTACCATGAGGACCTTTCCAATACAATTTATAAACTCTAAAGGAGTTCAATAATGTAACACCTCTAGGTCATCTACCAGGAAGAAACCAATTACCCATTATTCTTTGATAACTAATTTTTTAGCCTTTAAACTAAAAATGAAATTAGGATAAAATGGGATATATTTTTTAAAATTAAAATAAAACACACATGAAAACATTGAAACCAACATATCAATGAGAATGAAAATTAATATGAGGTTGTCTATGGATCTCATCATTGTAATCTTTAGTTATTTAAATTAATTTCAATTATCAATTCTATTCTATTTATTGATTACTCCAAATTATTTATGATATGGGAATTAACATATATGGAATATCTCTACAACATATAGAGTCTCACATTCTCTATAGTGAAATAATATATATTACACCTGTACCAAGGGAAAATATACTTCTCAACACACAACTCCATTATATATCATTTATCCCTCGACTAACCCAACACTATTTTATGAATGGAGAAGATATTTGATAGGGGTGGAATGAATCTAGTCCTTTGAGAAGTGAGGGGTGAAACTAGCTACCTGAACCCTCACATTCTACAAACTTGAAATGAAAATGAAAAAAACAAAAAAAATCAAGAACGAGACTCTAGAGATTCCATACCTTCTCCAAGGATCCAAACACTGGGTTAGTTGTCTATGACATTGTTGTTCCCATATGTTTAGTGAAACTGAACTAAGGGGGGGATCAATTTGAATGGATTTAATAATTTTAAATCATTTTCTCTTTAACCATGATCATATTAGGATGAATAGATATCACACTCTCATCCCACACATGGCATGTATGCATGTAATGACTCTAGAAACAACAAAGACTAAGGTAAAAAAATTTATTATGCGGTTCACTCACAATGCGTGAGATAGTCCTTGCTGTATAATTGTTTTTATCCCATACACAAATGATTTATCGTTTATTATGAATAATAACCAATGAAAATGGGATGTCCATGAACCCTTATATATGGAACAAAAAAAATTACACGTACAACACCTATAAGCTTTCGAAAAAACCCAATTACAACTCATCATATAATATATCACCAACCAAGATATTCTGTATAAAACCATGTTTTTTTGTTTCCATCTTAAGTAAGATAAACCAAAAGAAAAATTATCTTATAGATTAAATATATTAGATCTTCCTTTATTACTTTTAGTAACCTTATATGGTTTCCTCTCTTCTTCTTTATCTCTATTAATCATTAATATATAGAATACATGCCAGTATATCTATCTTTCTCTTCTTGTTCTTTTTTCAATTCTCTAGATATGTTGTCACATTAGCACTGCGTATCACATACTATCATTATTATTCATAAAACTCTCAATGCATAATTTATTCAATAATATCACATTATTAGTATCTCATATCTATATTTTATTTCAACTCACCTAATTCTTTATAGCCTTATCAATAATCATGAGGAAAATAATCCATAATTCAATTATGGATACTCTCATTCAGATTGAAATCATGATCTTTATTCAAATTTTACTTCTTATCTACCTATGAAATTATACTCCATGAAATCATCCAATAATTATTCTCAAAGAGAGTAATAAAATATTCTTATTCAAATCCCTTCCAAAATAATTTACTGATACTATCAGTCTTCTCAATTAATCCTCACTATGAGATTATTTTTTATTTCCTTCATAATTATAAAGGGTGACTTTTTCCATTCCATGTATACATATTCACATGAAATAATAATATTTTTTTTGCTAATATTTATCTCATAGCATAAATTATTTCATAAAATCTTAGCATAAACCTTAGGATGAATTACATCTTAATACATTATACATTATGAGGTTTAATCACTAAACAATAGTTAATTTTCATATGTTTTAAACCATATGATTTACCTAGGAACACTAATATATCTTATGCAACATTTTTAAGAGTATTTCATAGCCTTTGAAAACCTCAATTTTAATGGTATAAACCTTTTTAGTTAGTTACATTATGGGTTTTCAGATATGAGGGTGTTCAATGGAGTTTAAAGGAGATAGAGGTGTTGATTGAGATTAGATTTTAGATGGAGTAGTGGTTTATGATGTGACTATTTGGGTCAGGAAATTTAGTACTGGTTGATGTGATTGGGGTAATTGCAGGTTGATGGTTCACGATGTAAATGTTAAGTTTATGACATAGATACATTCAAGTTATATTAATTTGGTACCCTTATGTTGGTCACATTCATGGCATGAGAGTGGGATCTATGGTGTGAACACCTGGGAGACTCATTTTGGGTTTCACCTAGGTGAGGTTCATGGAATCTATTCCTTCTTTATAACACAAATTCTAGGAGGGTGGAAGTTGGTTGTTCTATCTCAAGATAGTTTGTTCCATGATGTTTGGGTTGACATTATGAATATTTTTCTGGTTTTATAATATCTATGTTTGACCATGGTAAGGGTTTGTAGGATCTTAGGAATTTTTTATGTGGATTTTAGAGGGATTTAGACTCAAACATTTCACAACACTAAGGCTTCTATCACACTATGAATGATTCATTTTTCTAGGAAGTCATTGAATTAATTTTTATACCACAACATGAATGGGTTTACTTCAATCCCACTATAAATTGGGCTTACCCATTTGATTTTATTATTTTCCCTTCATTTATTCTCAAACCACCAGGGGCCATAGATTCATTTTATAGTCCTCTGAAGCTCACTTATTATGTTTTCAATCCTTGGATTCTTTTGGACCAAGAATTCCTATTTTAAGGTGAGTTTTTCCTTCCCCTCTTATGATTCTTCTTCTATTTTCCTTCCTTTGTAAGGACATGGTCTATGATCTAATATAGGGGCTTATTTTCGAATAGGATTTTGATATAGGATTTTTTTCCTAAATATCTAAGGGTCTCTTTTTGTGGTTTTTTTCATTGATCTTCCCTTTTCTCATACTTGTCTTCAGCAATCGGTGTAAAGTTTCATACCACATCAGGGACAATAGAACTCTCCTTTATAATTATTCTTAATTTGATATTACCATACTTATTCTCTTTTTTGATGTATGGTAAGTATGAATTAACAATGATAATAAACTAGTCTAAAAATATTGATGGGAATGGGTTATCTGAATGTTTTTAGATGATTTCATAATATTTTTCATATTGATGATCCTTATTCACTATTATTAATAGATTTTGTTTTGTTTTTTTTAATGAGGGTTATTATTAAAGTGGTATTTAATAATTCACTTTCAATAAAATAGTTAATCACTTATATGATTCAAATAATTAACTGGTTATATAAATGGATTGAATTAAGGCTTCTTGAGAACATGGAATGAAACTAATTTTCTAGTGATGTTGAATGTTGCGCTAGATCTTACCAGAATAATTGAGGGATAAATCAATGTTGTTAATTAAATATATTGAATAATATGGACCCTAGAGATATTTTTTATATCCCTAGTTGTGTGTGTTCTAGAATTATATTTGGTGTTTGATATTGTGTGGTATTGACAGTAGATCATGGTAGGATTTGTGGCAGTGGTGTTATGGATAGTTTCTAACGATAATGTTTAGTTTTGGTAATATATTTGGCACATAGTGTGTAATTTATTGTGTAATAGTAGTGATTGTGTTTTGAGATATGGAATTATATATATTTGGTTGTTTTGTGGGATGTTGTGTGGAATAATTTGTATTGTGTGTATTATTGTTAGTGATGCTTGATAGTTTTTGGGATGAATGGAAATTGTTAAATATAAAACTAGTATGTGGAAGTAATGATAATGAATGAACTTGGTTAATGGACAGTAACATAAAATATCCTATTATTAAAAAAAATTAATTATATGGGTTTGTTTCTAAAGTAACTGGTAATCTGGATATTGGATAAACAGTTTAATTAGAGTAGAAGTGGTGGGTGGTTTTTTTGTTGTTTATGTAGTTTATGGTTAGTGTATGTTCTATAGGCATCTTGGAATATTGATGGGAATTTATAATGATGTATTCATAGTCTTGAGTTTTGGTAGGGATATTGGTGTGCACCCTTAGGATGGGTGTTGTTTGATACTTTCTATCCAGGTATTTTCTTATGATTTCTATATGCAACTCATCTGAGTTGTGTATTCCATACTCATGAAAAATGTTTTGGTTATAGTTCATTTCCCCAACATCCTAGTTCATGGTGGAACATATGGATGACTAGAAACTCTTCCTTACCCCACTTCAGATGAAGTATGGGTTGTGATGGATCTAGACATGTTCTATTATTTGAGGTGTAGAAGTGGAATCTGGTGAACCAAATATTATAATGGTGATGGTGGGTATTAGAATTCAAGGTCTGGGAGGGGAATGTAGTGTTCTAGATCATTTTTTGATGGTGAATCATTGATGGATATAAGTTTGTGTCATGTATGGTTGGAGGAAATGGTATGATGTAGCATGATGTGGTATAAAGATACGTGATATTGAAGTGGATGATGTGGATATGTTATATGTGGATTACATACAGGTGATATGGAAGGGGATGTGGTATAGAAAATTCTATTTTGTGGTGTGATAGTGTAAAACCTATGGGGAAGTAGTTATGAGGTACCATGATTATATTCCTTTATTCCCTATTATTATACATGGATATTCTATTTAGGAATATAACTTGGTGAGGATGGGTAATGGTTAGTTAACCTATTTGGTGCATGTTGATTACACACTTTACTCACTAGGGGATTAATATTCTCTTTGAACACTTTCATAAGAGGTCTTGATGAGGATAATAATGAGTATATGTGTCATGGTAATCCCTATATTCTATGTTTGTGTGTGTGTATTTCAAGTGCTTAAGTGGGATTTATTGATCGGCCAAGATCGTTCTATCTTAGGCTGGAGGATTTCTATTTTAACTACAATCTAGGATTCCTTTTAAGTTATTTATCTTTGGATTTATATCATGTATTTTATTTCTAGAAAGAATTTGGGGGTCTTTATTTCACGGGATCTTAGTTTATTTATATTGAGTAGTTGGTTGGTGGTTATTATGTTATTTTCCTTTGATTTTTGAGAGAAATTGATATTATTGTGTGTTTTATACCCTTGGTGTTATTTTCTAACCTAAGGATTATTTGAGGTGGTCTTAGAGGGTCACTCTCCTCTTTCCTAAAAACCCCATAGGGGTTCCCAGTGGGTGAAGATCATGGAGGAGTGGTATTAGATTCATTATTTAAGATATAGGATGGAGGTTGGAGTTCAGTACTTTTGATAAATGCATGGGTTTTTAGGGAATAATTATTAGTCAAATATAGAAAATGAAGTAATCAAGGGAGACCATATTGGAAATAGTATTTTGGGGCCCCCAATGATCCAATATAAGGACCCTATGTTTTTGAAATTTACTAGGTGAGGTGATTCGACTTGTAGTGTAGAGACCTTGGATAGGTACTTTCATCATGATTGCTTGTTTTTAATACATTTTTGGTGATATTGGGTAAAGGTAAATTGAATTAATAGAAATAATTTAATTAAATCCCATTCCATTAAGCAAATGAGTTTAATTTCCTCGTGTAGAGATATTGGGTGCTCATCATCCATATGTGGTTCAGGGTGGATAGTTTTATTAGTATGATCTGATTGATCATCGTATGGTCAATTTGGTTGAGTAGGATAATAATTGGAGGAATATACAATTTGAGTTCCAACATTCGGGGTTAGAAAAGTTAGAGGTAAATGTATCTAATCTAAATACTGAGCATGAGTTAGAGGATATTGAGATTTCCTTCAATTTGATTCGATATTTAGAAGAGTATTGTATTCCATTAGAAGTTAGTTAGATTAGATGAGTAGCTCATGAATGGAAGGTTTTGTATTTGGGTGAGTGGATAGAGGTTTTTTTGGGGGGGATGAATTTTAATGGTAGTTTTGAGAAGTGTATCAATATTCATGGATGATGGCAGAAAATATGTTAGAGTTTCATTCCCTTCAACATTGAAGTTTTAGTGTGGGAGAGCTTGGGATTAGTTTTAAAGTTCTTCTTCTCTTTGATCCTAACCTCTTTCTAGATGAGGATTCATGATCCCTCTATCATGAGGAGGATCTCCATCCTTTTTTCCATTGCCCATTGATATTATCAACATATATATTGGTATAAAAGTGGGATTAAGTGTTCAAGGGGAGTGTGAGTCCACGGAGGAGGATTTCAACAGGGCCTATGGGGCTGAGAACTTGTTCAGGGTATGTTGTACTCCATAAGAGTGCCATCACTAGAGGATCTATATGTTATTTTTGGTATAAATTTTTTATCATCTACAATGGTTTATACTTTGTTTGATTTTGGAGAATCACACTCCTACAATTCACCCACATTAGTTTGATATGTGGAAGTAATGGTGAAGAGGATTCATATTCTCCTATTATTAACTATGCTAGTGGGAGGTCAGTTATGCATGATTCATGTGTTTTGAAGCTATAGAATGATGTTGGGGATAGATCTATCATTTACTTAATTATTCTTTCTATAGATGTACCCATAATATTTCATTCTTAGCATTTATTCTTTGTAATATATGTAAAATATTATAGATTATTTTCTAAAGAGGATCATGTTCTATGATGGAGAGGGGCACTGTGTAGTGTTTCATGGAGATAGAATTTATTTTATGGGTCATATGTGTTTGGAGTCACTATTATCGTAGCTAGAAACCTGGACCTTGGAATCAGTGGAGGACCAGATGAAGAATTTTTCAAGAGATATTGAGTATATTTAAGATGATTTTCTTCATAGGTTTGTTACCCTACCCCCTCGATGAGACATTGAGTTTGAGATAGGGTTTCAATAAGGTGTATTTCTAATCTCCATGGATCCTTATCAGATGAAACCTTAAAAGTTTAAGGAGATGAATACTTAAATCGAGGACCTTATGCAAAAAAGTTTTCATTTGGCCAAGTGTCTCTCCTTAGGTTACTCAAATATTGTTCTCAAAAATGGAAGATGGAAGTCTAAGGTTGTTTAAAAATTATTATAAGACTAATAAAGTTATGGTCAAGAAATGTTATCCCCATTAGAGAATATAAAAATTTTTCAATTATTTGGAAGGACCAACCAAGTTGTTGAAAAATTATTTATGGTCCAGATATCATCATATGGGAGTTATGAAGGAAGATATTCAGAATACTACCTTTTGTTGTAGGTATGGATACTTCAAGTTAATGGTCACGTTGTTCGGTGGCATGAATGCGCTAGATTTTTTAATGGTATCATGGAATTTTTGTTCCATAAGTTCTTTGACCAGTTCATGGTTAAATTCATAAATTACATCCTTGTATAATTGAGGTCATAGGAGGATTATGCTAAGCATGTAAGATCTATCTTATATACTCTTAGATACCACCAGCTCTATAGGAATCTAACCAACTATATATTCTTGATGTGAGAGGTGGACCTACATAGAAATGTAGTGTATCATGAAGGTGTAGTAGTGGATACATTGAAGATATAGGGAATTATTTCATAGGAATTTCCAAATATTATGGTGTAGGTTTACAACTTCCTTGGCCTTGCAGGATATTATCAGAAGTTTTTTTCCTACTTCTCTTATATTTTCACACCATTGACATCATTGATTAACATGGATCAAGGCTTTGTGAGGAATGATCAGTTTTATGAAGATTTTAAAATTATAAAGAAGAATTTGATCAGTGATCATATTCTCTGGCTTCCAAAGAAAGGAGATATGTTTGAGGTATTCTATAATACTTCCCATATTGGGTTGGTTTGTGACTTGATGTAGCAGAGGATGATGATATTCTATTATTCTAAGATTTTATTTCCCCATTACTGTAAATATACCACCCATGATCTTGATCTTTCAGAAATGGTATTCTCTATGAATTTGTGGTATAATTACCTCATTGGGGAGTGCTTTCAGTCTTCAAGGACCATGATATTTTATTGTATGTGTTCTCTCAATGGGGATTGAACTTTTATAAGGGGATTTGTTTGAAGTTTCTATAGGAATATAACATTGAGTTCTGATAAACCCTTATGAAATGGAATTTTTTTAACATGTTGAGTTGGATATCATGATGAGATATTGTTCAGGGATTAGAGGATGATTTGAGAGGAATTTTAGAGATTGCGTGAATGCATCTTGGTGTGAATGAGTTTAGTGATAGAATATTTCATTATCAGTTTGTGTTTATATCATACATGATGCATTTACTGGATGAGTCTTAGTGGGGAGGCTTCGAGGTGGAGGTTATACAGGATCACGTTCTACATGGTGATCCCCAGAGGGATGTTTAGAGGATGGAAAACATCAGTTGTTGTTACTGGGGATATTTTTCATTATCATATAGATGTTATAAGTGATTCTTTATGAGTTCTAAAACTCACCTTTGGAAGTGAATATGAGTGTTTCCAAGATATACCCTTCCTTGAGAAGGTAGGTTTTGTGGTTCGAGAAGAGGTCTGTGGTCAATTTTGCAGCATAGTGTCTAACCTTTCAGTAGCTGGAAGTAGAGCATTGAGATATGGGAGGTTTTTTAGAGCCATTGGATATACCTATGAAGATGTGGGAGGAAATTTTGATAGAATCTTTCATCATGTTTCCATAACCCCCAAAGGATATGATTCTATTTGGGTGGTCATTGACTAGTTAATAAGGCCAAAACACTTTCTATCTATTAAGGAATTAGGGTTTTGGATGTTTTTCCTTAGAGTTAGGTGTAAGAGGTGGTTTACCTTTATGGTGTACTAAGGAAAATCATTTATGATAGGAATCCTCATTTTACCTCCTGATTCTAGGATGGTCTACAACATTATTTAAGTTCTCAACTATGCCTTATCACGTGTTTCCACCCATTAATGGATGGGTAGATTGAGTAGACCATTCAAAAATTGGAGGATATATTATGTGTTTGAATCCTGAATTTTAGTGGTTCATGAGAAAATCACTTATCATTGGTTATGTTTTCTTATAACAATAGCTACCATTCATCCATTTCCATGGCTCTATTTAATCCTTTTTATGAATTAATTTTTGTATCTATGTTATGTTGAACTGGGTTTCAGGAGTTGGTTGTCCTTATCTGTGATATTGTAAAGAGTATTATTGGGAAGTTTAAGAGGGTTCATTGGAGGATAAAAGTGGTTCAAGACTATCATGAGTCTTATATTGATCATAGGATGAGGTTTTTGGAGTTCAAGGTTAGAAATCATGTATCCCTAAAGGTTTCCCCTTATCATGAACTATAGAGGTTTAGCTGATAGAGTAATCTATCCCTAGGATCATCTGTCCTTTCAAGATGTTAGGGTGAGTTGGTGAGGTGGCATATCTATTGGCATTTCCACCTCAGCTGGGGAGGATTCATGAAATATTTCATATTCCCTAGATTCATCAGTATCTTCATGAGGAGTTCCATCTCATTGATCAGGGATAGTTGGAATTCAAATATTTTTTGAAATTAATGGAATGACCAAAAATGATTCAGAATCATGAATAGAAGGTTATTCCCCGGTGATTTAGTTTGAGTTTTTTAGAGGCATGCTAATCTGGAAGGGATTATATAGGTTAGTCACTCTCAGATTCATGCCTAATACATATAGCTAATTAAATATTAATTATTTAATGACTTATTGATAAAATTTATGTTAAATTCTTAAAATTTTTTCTTTTATGATATATTTTAAAGATTTGTCTCATTATAATTTGATAGATATTTCCCCATATTGTGTTAGTGGTTTTGGGTGGTTAGTGTGTTCATCATGTTTGGTTTTGATTCTTTAGGATGATAATCATTTAAGACGTATCTAATTTAGTGTATTAAGCCTTTACAATTCATTTATTTATTATTTTTGTGTGATGAGGGTGTTTGTTGGAGTATAGAGGAGATAGATGTGTTGATGGAGTTGAGATTTCAACTAGAGGAGTGGTTCACGAGATGACTATTTTGGCTAGGACATGTTGTACTGGCTGAAATACTTAAGAGAGTTATAGGTTGAGGGTTCATGGAATGTAAGTGAGGTTTCCAGAATAATGTTGCTCAAGAGGGATGGTTGAAGGACTCTTATGTAGTTCCCCTTTATTGTGTGAGAGTGGATCTGTGACATGAAAACCTGGGAGATTCATTTTGGGTTTCACCCATGTTTGGTTCATGGTTTATATTCCTTCTTCATACCATGAAGTCTATGAGGGTGGAAATTAGTAGTTCTTTCTCGGGGTAGTTCATGGTGGGAAGGTTTGGTTCACAATGTGAATATTTTTCAAATTTTATTGTATTTGAGTTTGATCATGGAATGAGTGAGAGAGATCTTGGGGGATTTAGAGTGTGGATGTTGGAGAGATTTGGACTTGAACATTTGAAAGTGTGATGAATTCGATCACTTCATGAATGGTTTGTTTTTTATCACTGCCATAGGATGAATATGTGTTTCATTACATGAATGGGTGTCCTTACATCCTACTATAATTTAGATAGTCCCTTCATATTTTCTTGTTTTTCCTTTGTTTCCTCTCAAACCACCACTTTACAGATGTTCATTTTGGAGTCCTTTGAAGCCCTATTTTAATGATGTTCAATCCTGGGATTCTTTTAGATTTATAAATAATATTTTAAGGTTATTTCTCCCTTATTTATTTATAGTTCTTATTATATTCTCCTTTATTTAGAAGGAACCATACTATGATCTAGTTGAATAGTTGGTTTAGGTATTGATTTTTATGGGGGTTGTGTTTTCATAAATCTATGAGTATTTCCTAGCACAATTTCAATTCAGTGATCATCCCTTTCTCATTATCATTTTCAATAGTGGTTGTGAAGCTTTGTACCAGGTAATGGATTCAAGAAATCTTATTTTTTACTTGTTTTTAATTTGACATTACTATACAACTTCTATTATTGGGTGGTTGGTAAGGTTTACATGATAATATAATAAATAAAACATAGTAAAATTTATAGAGATAGAGTGATCTGTATGTGTTTATATTATTTAATTGTTGACACTACTTATTCACTGCTATTTATGGATTTGGTTTTGTTGTGTTGAATGAGTATTATTATTTTTTATGGTATTCAAGAATTAACTTACCATAAAAAGGTTAATCACATAAAGGATGTAATGAATTAAATGGTTATTTTCATCTATTAAATTAGGGAAGCCTGAGCATAGGAAATGAAATTAATTCACAAGTGTAAATGATTTTTTTTATAATTCCAACATTTTTAATTGAATGATAAATCAATGTTTATAATTAAATAGATTTTTTAATAATATGGATCCTAGAGATTTTTTTATAGACTTGGTGTTGTTTGTTCTAGAATTATATTCATTGACTATATTTTCATGTTTTTTGCTATGGATCATTGTTGAATATGTCATAGTGGTGTTGTAGCTATTTTTTGAATAGAATGTATATATATAGGTTTATAGTTGGCACAAAGTTTGGTTTGTGGTGTGTGATTTTGGTGGTTTTGTTGTGAGTTTTTGGAATTATGTAATGGGGGTTGTGCTTCTGGTTGTTGTGTGGTGAAGGTACGATTGTGTGAGTTCATTTTAGTGATACTTTATTGTTTTCGAGATAGATGGAAACTGTTATGTATTTAATAGTGATGTGTCTGGAATAATAATGAATTAACTTGGTTAATAGGTAGTAATTTGATATTGTTTTTTATAAAATAATTGTTAATGAAATGGGTATATTATGGAAGTAATTGGTAATCCTAAAATTGGACCAACAATTAAATTAAAGTGGACTAATTGGATGTTTTTTATTCGGTTTTTTTGGTGTTTTATGGTTATCTTTTGTTTTATAGGGATCTTGGGATGTTGATGTCTGGTGATGATGATGTAGTGATAGGCTTGACCTATTCTAGTTCTATTAGTGTGCGTCCTTTTTTTGTGTATTGTGTGAGACTATATATCCATATATTTTTCTTGTGATTTCTATATGAACCCCAACTAATTTGAGTATTTCATACTAACACCAAAGGATTTCATTCTTGATTTTTCCCCAACATAATAATTAGTGAGGGATTATATGACTGACTACCCACTCATCCTCTCAATCCTGCAAATGTAGTATGGACTATAATGGATCGATCCATATATTATCATGAAATTTATAGTATTGGAATGTGGTGTACTAAATATTATTATGTTGATGATGGGTACAAACATACAACATGTGGGAGTGGAATATAGTGTACCATATGTTGTTGTGATGGTGATTTGATGATGGTTATGTGGTGGGGGTCATAAATGGTAGGGCTAAATAGTATGATGTAGTATGTGGGTATGTGATATGGAAGGGGATGACATTTAAATGGTATGATGCGGTCTGATTTGGTATACATATATTTGATATTGAATATTTTAATTCATAAGATGTTCGACATTGTTGTGTAAAAGTGGAAAACTAGTGGGGAAGTGGTTGTATGGTGACTTGATAATTTTCACGATTATAATATACTATACTTGGATATGATTTTTAGTGAGAAATCCTTGGTGAAGATAGGGTTTTCTTAGTTGACATATTAGGTGTATTTTGGTTATAATATTTAATCACTAGGGCATTATTGTTCTCTTCTAGAATTTGTACAAGAGGTCTTAATGAGGATCCTACTTAGTATATGTCATTTTCTCACACACACACTCTCACATACCACACATAAATATATATATATATATTCATGTTCCCAATAGGGATTTGGTGATTTGGATGGATTGTTCTAGCTTGCCATGGAGGATTTCCACTAGAGCATCCATCAATGGTTACTTTTGGGTATTTATCATTGGAGTTTTATTATATAATTTATTTATATCCTACATTGTGTGAAATTATTACATGGTATTTAATTTTATTTATATTGGGATATTGATTGGTGATTTTTATGTTTTATTCTGAGTACTATTGAGAGTAATGCCTCACATTGTGGGTTTTATACCCTCGATGGCAATATCTAACCAAATGTCCATTTTAGGTAGGCTTAAAGGGTTACTCTCATCTTTACTAGAGGCCTAGGAGGAGTTCTTAATGGGTGTAGTTTATGAAAGAGTGGTATTAGATCCATTATTTAAGAGATAGGATGGAGGATGAAGTTAGGAACTAGTGAAGACTGCATAGGGTGGTAGGGAACAATATTAGTTAAACATAAAATTTAAGTAAGAAAGGGAGACCAATTAGGACATGGGATTTTAGGACCCCCTGTGATCCAATGCAAGGAACCTGTGTTTCCCATATGTAATAAGAGAGTTGATTCTATATATGTAGTAGAGACCTAGGATAGGTATATGCCTCATTATTGTCTATTTTAATTAAATTTAGGTTGATATTTGGGAAAATTTCATTGAATTAATTTAAATAAATCTCATTTCATTAAGATTAAGATTTTGTTTCCTCTTATAGAGATATTACCTTGTCATTTTATTCATATAGTTTAGGGTTGAGAGGTTTAATAGGATGATATAATAATTCATCAGAGAGTTAATATATCTATGGTTGATATGTATTGGAGGAATAAATTTAATGAATTATATAATCAGGTGATGGTGAAGTGAGAGGAGAGTATCTTCAATCTAGATATTGAGGAATTGTTGGAGGAGCTTGAGATCTCCTCCAGTATGATTGAAGATCAAGAATAATAGTGTGTTTCATTGGAAATAAGTTATATGAAGTAGAATTTTCCCAATGGTTGGTTTTTTATTTTGGTGAGTAGATGGAATATGTTTCCACTTGGAATGTTTTTTAATAGGAGTTATGAGTATATTTTCTCTCTTATAATTTGATGGTTGAAAATTTGATGGATTTTCCTTCCCTTAAATAAGGGAGTTTTAGTTTAAGTGAAATTGAGATTGGGTTTTAGGATTCTATTCACTTCATGCCTAACCTATTTTCAGATGAGGAGTCTCAAGCATGCCTTCTTGATTAGGCACTCTATCCTTCTATTTTCTTTTCTATTACCTATTGATATTATCATCATATTTATAGGTACAGAGAATGGAAAATTGATCGAGAGGAGAGTGTGATCCTGGAGTATGATTTAAGTAGGTCTAAAAGGGCCTATTATCTAGGAACGGTTAGTTTCATGTTCTCACAATGATAATGCTAGTGGGACTGGAGATTTTTTGGGGTATAATTCTCATATCATCTATAATTGTTTATAATTTATTTGATTCTGGAGCATCGCATTCCTTCATTTCACTAGCCTTATTAAAAATTGTTGGAATAAAGGTAGAGAGGATTCCAGATCCCTTAAAGTTGACTAATATATTCTAAGGATAGTCAATCTTTTTTCTTGTATCACCCTGACATTTTTTATGAAATATTTCACTTTAAATAATTTAATTTTTTTTCTTTTCTAGCATGTGTTACATGCAATACCAAATTTAAATAAATCACAGTATACTATTAAAATATTATAATTTTAATATGACCATTATAACTTATCCATTTAATTGGAAGGTATTAATAGGAACAACCATTTTATTAAATATATTAATGCTTTATAAATAGACACTTAAATTTTAATAAAGACATTTTATTCTTCAAAAATATGTTTTCTTCAAAAAAATTGTTTCTTTCTATGAGAGAATAAATATAATTAATTTTGACATAATTATAAAATTTATTTTTCAAAATAAACATCATTTTATAATTCTTCATGTCAAAATTTTCACAGGATTTATTTTTTAGAATTTACTAAAATCTTTGAAATTTTAATGAATAGTGAAAAATATTGATTTTCATTGAAAACAATACATTCCTTTAAAACATTTACAAAGAAAAATTACATTGGTTTGAAAATTTAATTAATTAATTTTTATTATAAATAATCTAATATTTTTCTTAGAAATGAATTATATACATGAATATAGTATAAAAATATTTTATACTTAAAAAGGGAATTTTTCGAAAAAATCGGTTTTCGTTTTTTTTTCATATTAATCTTAAATTTAATTATACCACTTATATTTATTGATTTTTTTTAAAAAAATGGATTATATATTTGGAATAAGTATGTTCAAATTTAATAAATTGACCCCATTTATTTTTTGTCAATATGAATAGTAACCGCGGTAAAATTTATCATCTACATAAAGGGAAAATAAGATTAATCTAGATTAAAAATAAGTGACTTGGAAATAATTTTTCATAAAATTTATTATTGTATGAATTAAATTATTACCTTAACACATAAGGTTCGAAATTTGTTTATTTAATAGAAACTTTTTCATGAATTTATCTTAGACGTTATTAAAATCAAAGAAAGTGAAAAAATTTCACAATCATATTTTTAATAAAAATAACATTTTTAATGTATGGATATCGAGAAGTTTTACCTGAATATAAATAGTAATTTAAAATATAAAATATTTATATTCATCATGGTAATTTATTTTTAATTTTTAGTGACTAAATACTTGCCTCTAATACTTTCACAATGATGGTATAATACTTATTTTATTAAGGGAAATATCAAATAATTATAATTAAAAAAAATATTATTTGAGAAAATTAATGTAATAAATGATTTTTATTGAATACCTTTACATGTATATTATATAAAAAATATTTTATTTGAATTTTCATTATTATTTTGATTTTTTTATTTGTCTAAGTAGTGGATGGTATCATAATTGACAATAATGATATTTTATTGGATTAATATTTTATTAAATTATATAAAAATCATAAAAATAACTAAAAAATAAGAATTGATTATGATATGATTTAAATGTCTTAAATTGGATAATCATTCTCAAACTGACACCATATAGGAAAAATTTTAACCTTTTAATATTGAAAATTTTGTTATCGTAATTAAAATTAAAATAGGTTAATTAAGGGTTAATCAAAATGATAAGGGTTAAAATAAAACCAAAACAAGTATAAATTTTATTGTTTATAGATATTAAAAACTTATATAATCATATATTATAATAAATTTACATTTTTGTTATTTGGATAGAAAATGGATTTATTATAATTTTATCTTTTGATAAATTTCAATAAACACCCCTCTCATCCCTTATAAATTCCACCTCTCACAACCTCATCTCCCCACACCTTCAAAGCCTTGAATCTTTAGAAATATCTTCCAAACACTATCCTACCCACTCTTCTCATTTCCAAGTTCTTATTATCTCACTAAAATATCTATTCCATCTTCCTGAAGGGATTGTTCTAGGATGTCATATTCAAGAGGTTGCTTTCTTTAACTACCTCTCTTAATTTATTTTCTTCTTCAACTTTATCTTAATCTCATTATTCCATAAAATAATAACAAATAAATAATCATGTATAAAATTTAATTTTATATTGATAATTAAATATTTTCTATTCATCCCTTTTTCTCATCCTCTCTTATTCAATGAAAGGAAACCCTTATGTAAATTATAGCGATTAACTATCTCTATTGATAATGAGTTTTCATTTTTTTACTACCTTAAATGATGGTAAAAAAACAATTATTATGTTTAAATAATATTAAAATAAGTATGTTATAACTTATTTCATGTTCTATAACTAATATATATACATAATATTAAATAAAACAAAACTACTTCATGATGGATAGAAATACTGCCAAAATAAACTAAACATTTATCATTAATTTTATATCAAATGAATCATCATCATGTCATAAAATAAAATGATATATGGGAACATTTAAGACAATATAATTTTAATAATACCATTTAATTTCACTTCTAGAATAGAATTCTCATTCTACAATAACTCTCTTGATTATAGATAAGTTAACCGGCCATAAAAACATGAAACAAACACTCCAATAATGATGAAATTAAACCTTTTAACTCATCAAAATGACCATAAATAAACATAAACAATATTGATAAATAAAATACACATAGAATAGGTTCTAAATTAAGAAATTAAATAATCTAATTTCATTATCTAGGACATTAAGTGAAATTGAATAACGCATTCAAACATAAGGTGAGGGATCTCTTCAAACCTCCATATTTCATTTAGGTTATGATTTCTCTCTCTTTTACTCAATTAATCACTTAATTATTCTTATATAACTCTTGTATATTATACTTATATATACCACCCATATATATGTAATTGAATTCATCTTTATTTTATGGGTAATTACATGTTTTATAAGTTTCCCTTCTCAGTTTTTATCGAAAACCTAACCCAATTAAAAGGAACCTCTCTATTTATTAACTATTTTCAAGTACACTCCCTAAAATATTTTAAGCCTATAATATTTTTTAAAAAATAACTAAATTTATCATGAAAAACAATTATATTTCATTTTTTTATTATGTAAATAATAACATCTTTATCCTCTAGAAATACTCTTTATTCTTTTCCCTAAAACTACGCTTTAGTGGGGCATTTCTAAAGTTACCAATCCACTCACATTATTGTATTAAATTAAGTTGGATATAATTATTCATGATCTATTGTTGTTTTTCCTCTATGAATTACCAATTATTATTTAAATCCCTTCTTTTATGGATTCCATTGTCATACGCCCTTTGGTTATTCCTTGTGACATGATTACAACTTTCATTTATTTATATGGTTAACCCTTATGTTTATTCATTATATTTGATTCTTTATGTGGAACACATATACATGAACATATTATGATTGGTGCACCTAAATAGTGCTCTAATTAATTCAGTAAGGTTTTATTCTCATGAGATGTTATGTATGGGATTTGAGAGTAAACCTAATCCATTACTGGAATTTGTCCACCGTGTGATATAGTCTTGGTAGTTAACCTTGTCTTGTGTTTATGACATTTTATATATTATTGCCACCTTCATATATTTCCATGATAATATGATTCCATGTTTTATATTTTATTCTTATATATATTTATTCGTGATTCATTCCTTTTATGTTGTCATGTTAATCCTTCTAACTCATGCACTATGCTTCAATCCCATGGTTATTTTCTTATTGGGATTTTTAGGTCATCTCTTTTGTCTATGTATTTCCATAGGATATCCTACGTATCTTTAGAAGAAAAACGGAAGTTTATTTCTCATTTTCTAGATTGATAAAAATGGTGTTTTATTATGTACCTAGTCTTCCAAATATACTAGAATTTTCAATCCTTGGTTTGTATTTTATGGCTAATTATGCATAAAATAAAGTGATAATATGGGAAAAACTCTTGGGTGATATAGTTGGTATCAGAGGATAGTCTAGTTATGTTTGGGGATTAGGACAAGAAAAAATTAGTAATAATCCTAAGAATAATTCCATCAGCATGGATAACCTATATTTACTCTTAGTGAATCGAAAGATATGATATATTTTCATTTCTACATTTATCCTTCTACATTCATAATTTCCTTTTTATATGCCCATTTTCTATGTATAAAATCCCCCATAATTTTATTTTTCTTTTCTATTTAGTGGCTAGAAATAGGATAACACTGATAACAACCAATGTCATATGAAATGAAACAATTTCTCTAATTACATACCAAACCTGATTGGAGAAGGAGATTACAACTTCGAGAAAGTAATAGCTCAATTGGATCAGGTTATTATTAATAATTTGAATCATGTGGAATTCCCAAATTCTCTTAAAAAATATTGTGTTCTGTTTGAATAATTTATGTGACAATGGCCTCCCATCTTTAGTGGATCTTCTGATCCCCTCATCGCATAACAATGGATTAAATCCATTGGGATGATATTATATATCCTCCAATTATCAGAAGAAGATAAATTTTCACTGGTGGTCTACCATTTTTATGGGGAATCTGATCAGTGGTAGACACTAATCAAAAACATGAAGTCTAAGGATGAAATTTATTACAAAAAATGGGAAGCATTAAATATAATATTTTTCAATAAATATTTTACTAATATATCTTTCTTAAGATGGAGAGGGATTTCCTCGGTCTGAAGAGAAAGGAAGATGGGTCTATTCAATCATATCAGGGAAACACCATAAGGCTTTCACAATATGCTTCAGGCTTTCTCATTGGAACTGAAAGTAAGGTGGAAAAATTCTTTAGTGGTTTAAAACTGGGTATAAGAATATCCTTAATAACTCGAGACTTTTATTATTATGAAGAGATTTTTAGTTGTGCCCTTAATGTTGATATGAATATTGGTCATTCATATTTGTCTTGTGGGACTGGTGTAAATAAACATAATATGGAATTCCTTTCGGGGATTCCAATTGAAAAATATCATGGAGGAAATAAAACCTTGCATACCACATGTTAATAGTGTGGGAAGAAGCAACCTAAAAACTGCCTAAGGGGAAGCATAATGTTCAACATGTGTGGAAAATATGGGAACCAAGATAATGAATGAAAAATTGTAATAAATAAAAACACTAATGAATAAATGGAAATGATTTTTTTAATGAACATTATGCATGTTGTGTAGTGCTTCAAATATAAGGAACGTGGTAATTATGTGATCCAGTGCCCTAAGCTAAGGGTTTTCAAAGACAATCAATGACAAAAACCTCCCAAGAAGTAAGGTACGTCATATTCTATCACTACTACAAAGGTGGAACCCAAAAATGATGTGGTGATAGATATACTAATTAATCATTTAGGAATAGTGAATGTAATTTTTTATTTTGGTAGTACACATTATTTAATCTTATGAAATTTAAGAATAATTATTAAAACATGACCTCAAAATATGAAGATTGAGTTATCTATGTGAATAGAAAATCGATAAATTATTGTATCTAAAGTATATAACTCTTCTCTGGTTAATGTTTGTGGACTAAACCTCCCATAAAATCTCATCTTACTTCCTTTGGTGGATTTGATACTATATTGTTCATGGAGTAGATATCTTTATACAAATCCAACATTGAATATCAGGATAGGGAGATCACCCTTCACATCCCAAGGCATACTCAAATTCTATATAGCTGTAAGGAGGATGATGAATCTCCTTCAAAATCATCAACTAATGTGTGGGTATTATTTCCTTATGAGAAATCATATCTAGGTAAAATAGTTGAGACAAATGAGAGGATCATGCCTAAAGACATTCCCACTATCAGGGACTACACTAAAGTGTTCCCTAAATAATTTCACGGTCTTCATCCTAACCGAGAGGTTGATTTATCAATTGGAATTATACTTGTATCTCTTCCCATATCAAATAAACCTTTTATAATTACCACCTTTGAGTTGGAAGAATTGAATAAAAAGTTACAGGATAATCTAGGTAAGGGTTTTATATGGTGACTGCTTCATCATGGGGTGATCCAGTCCTCTTCATAATGAATAAGTATGGATCAATGAGCCCATAAATTTATTATAGTGAGCTTAAAAATTCATGATAAAGAAAAAATTATCCCCTGTCACGGATATATAACTATTTTGATCAACTATGTAGGTTCATGTATTTATCTAAGGTTGACCTTAGGTCAGGATATATCCAATTAAAGTTAAAGGAGAAAGATATTCCCAAGAAAACATTTTGAATGAGGTATGGAAATTATGAGTTTTTAGTGTTGTTATTTAGACTAGCTAATTCTCCATCAATATTCATGGACATAATGATTATTGTATTCATAGGTTGCCTCAAAAAATTTGTGGTATTCTTTATAGATGATATCCTGTTATACTCAATATGAAAGGTGGAGAATGAGGAGAATTTGAATATTGTGCTAAATACCTGGTGAATGGAGAAACTATATGAAAAGTATAGTAAATATGAGTTCTTGATAGAGTAAGTGTCATTATTGGGACATGTTTTCACCAAAAAAGGGACATCTGTAGACCCTTCTAAGAAGGAAATTTAGGAGTGACCTAGACTCGCATTTGTAATAGAGATATTTAGTTTCCTCGATCTATCTAGGTATTACTGAATATTTTTTATTAACATCGCATGATTGGAAAACCCACTAACCATGCTAACTGCGAAGGTAGTAATGATTTTTTTTACTACTGGATGTGAAGATTGCTTCAAAGATTTGAAAAAAAGTGTGATAACTACAACAGTACTCACGCTACCCACAAGTGAATAACTATTTATGGTATACAACAATGCATAAAATAAGGGATTAGGCTATGTAGTGATACTAAATGATAGAGTAATAGTCTACACCTCAAGGAATCTAAATCACATGCATGATCTAGAGTTGGACGCCATGATATTCACATTGAAATCTAGAAACATTACCATTATAGGGAGAAGTGTGAGATATATAATGATCACAAGAGCCTCAAATATATATTCACACAAAAAGATCTTAATATAAACAAGTGAAGAAGGTTAAATCTCATCACAAATTATGAATTCTCAATCCACTACTATCCTGGTAATGAAAATAAAGTGTTATATACTCTATGTAGAAAGGATCCTGCAACATTATCAATGATGATAATTTAGAAGTATATAATCCTATTATACTTTCAAAGGATAGGCATGGGAATCCTATGGAAAGGAATAACATCATTCCTTTCTCAAATTATTTCTCAACCATACCTTCTGGAGAATATAAAGGATTCTCAAAGAAATGATATGGAAATTTAGGAGAAGGTGGAACCTCTAGAAAATGGGAAATCCTCAGAGTCAAAAATTGATAAGGGAGGATCCATAAGATTGAAGTCATGACTATGTGTACCATCATATCCTAAGATAAAGAGGGTGATTTTTAATGATTCACATATCTTTCCCTTCTCTATCCACCTAGGGATGACAAATATGTATCGAGATCTTTGAGATCACTATTGGTGGGACAATATAAATAAATAGATCACTGAATATGAATCAAAGTTCCTTGTATGTTATAAAGTGAAGGATGAATAGAAAAATTCTATGGGGAATATGAAATCATTACCTATACCTAAATGGAAATGGGAAAATAGCACTATGGTCTTTGTCACTAGACTTACAAAAACATCCAAACGACATAATTCTATATGTGTTCTTCTGGATAATTTTAAAAAGACAACTCTATTTATTGAAATTTGAGATGACTTCTCACTCGATCAGCTTGTATGGATATAAATTAGAGAAGTGGTGAGGCTGAATGGAGTTCCATTATCAATTATTTATGACCGAGATCCATGGTTTACCCCGATGTTCTAAAAAAGTATCCAATATTCTCTAAACACTGAGATGAACATTAGAATGGCTTATTACCATCAAATTTATGGCTAGTCAGAGTGGACCATTCATAAACTAAAATATTTGTTAAGAACATGTTCAATGGACTTCAAAGGAGGATGGGTTCAAGATCTTCCATTGGTCGATTACTCTTACAATAATAGTTTCCACTCAAGAATCTAATTCACCCCCTATGAAGCCCTTTATGGGAACTGATGTAGAGGACCTTCATGCTAGGATGAAGTTGGATAATTTAAGATTCTAGGAACTGAAATGGTTGAGGAAATTTTAGAAATGTTGAAGACTACCCATTATAATATTTTAGTTTCCCAGATTCTATATTATATCTACACTGAAAATCATCGATGAGACCAAGAGTTTATGGTTAGAGAATAATAATTCCTCCAAATATCCCCACGGATAAGATTCATGGTATTTGGGAATAAGGGAAAGCTAATTCCAAAGTACTTCAACCCCTTTGAGATTATTGATCACATCAGAGTTGTTTCATATTGATTTGAACATCCACCAACCATGTCTCAAGTACATGTTATATTCCATGTATCCCCCTGAGGAAGTGCATAATAGATCTCTCACATGTACTAAATTCATAGGTGATATAGTTGGGAAGTGATATCTCTTATAAGGAGTAGCCGGTGAAGATATTGGATCATAGATATAATGTTCTATGTAACAAGACCACTCACCTGGTTAAATTACTATGGAGGAACCACAAATATGAAGAGGCAATATGGGAACCAGAGGAAGTGATGAAGGAGAAGTACCCCCACTTGTTTTCACCTTAGAATGTAAAATAAAATTTCAATAGTGAATTTTCATATGGTTGGATGAATGTAACACCATGATATTTTTTTAAGAAATATTTATCTTCAAATATTTAATTTTATTTTTCTTCGATAGATTATGTTTCACAAAATGCCAAATTTAAATGAACCATGATATACTATTAAAATATTATTATTTTAACATATCTGTTATAGCCTATCTTTTTAATTGGTGGGTTTGAAAAGGAATAATAATATTATGAAATATATTAATGCTTTGGAAATAAACACTTAATTTTTAATAAAGTCATTTTATTCTTCAAAAATATATTTTCCTCCAAAAAAAATTCTTTATATG